>CAJGYO010000016.1:48911264-50120839 GCA_904845875.1 Miscanthus lutarioriparius | reverse complement strand
CATGTAAGAATGACCAAGAGAGTGAGCCAAACACAACCAAGCTCTATTTATAGAGCCCCCAAAAAATTATAGCCGTTATGTCCTCGGGAGGTCCACACCGAGGCTCCGGACCATGGTGAAAGCTCTAGTTTGGTTTTGGTGAATTGATGAAACCCTAAGTGCTAACCTAGTTTGTCAAAGTGATTGTGAGATAGGTAGCACTACTCCAAGTGATGAAGCAAATGAAGATCATGACATGATGATGGTGATGGCATGGTGATGATCAAATTCTTGGAATTGGAAAAGAAGAAAGAAAAACAAAAAGCTCAAGGCAAAGATGAAACTTGATAGGAGCTTTCTCGTCTTGGTGATCAAGATACTTAGTGAGTGTGATCATATTTAGGATTGATAGCTGTACTATTAAGAGGGGTGAAACTCGTATCGAAATGTGGTTATCAAAGTGCCACTAGATGCTCTAACTCATTGCATATGCATTTAGGATCTAGTGGAGGGCTAACACCCTTGAAAACATTTGTGAAAATATGCTAACACATGTGCACAAGGTGATACACTTGGTGGTTGGCGCATTTGAGCAAGGGTAAAGAAGATAGAGTTGAAAAGGAGTTGAATGCGCTGGTCACGGGGTGACCGGACGCGTTCGACGTGAGGACCAGACGTGTTCGGTATCTTCCTGATGTGATCGGACGAGTCCAATATGCATACCGGATGCGTTCGGTATTCTAGCCAGGCGTGGTAGAGTTGACGAGGTGACCGAACTCTAGGTCATAGCAGTGACCGGACGCTGAGAAATCACTGTTTAGGGTCCGGTCGAGGTGATGTGGAGCGCGGATGTTGGTCTAGAGAGGACCAGATGTAGGGGTGCGTCCGGTCGGCCACACTGGACGCGTTCGGTCGTAGTTGAGCAGCTCTGGGAGTTCTCTAGACTCGACTGGATGCTACCCCTCCTGCGTCCGGTCGCCACACCAGATGCGTCCGGTGTGAACCAGCAAGTCTCGGGTTTTTTAGCTATAATTGATCGGACGCTGGGAGCATCCGGTCCGGTGCGACCGGACGTGTTTAGTCGGCGTAGAGTGGCTCTGAGAGCTCTCTGGACTCGACCAGACGCTGCGTCTCCTGTGTCCGGTTGGTCTCACCGGACGCGTCCGGTCGCTGTTGAGCGGATAGCCGTTGGGCGTGAATTGCTAAACAATTTGAAGGGGACACATGGCGGTCAGGCTGCGACCAGACGCAACGACCAGACATGTCCAGTCACCACACCGGACGCATCCGGTGCACATGACCTGTGCGTCCGGTCATCCCGCAGTCAGCCCAATAATTAAGCCAACAACTCTATTGTTTGGGGATGTCTATAAATATCGTTTGGCCGGCTCTAGCTCACTCTCTTGGCTATTTGCATTGACAGAGCAACCTTGTGAGCTTAGCCAAATCCCTCCCACTCATCTCCATCATTGATTCATCATCTATGTGAGATTGGGAGAGAATCCAAGTGCATTGCTTGAGTGATTGCATCTAGAGGCACTTGGTGTTTGTATTTCACTATGGGATTCGCATGTTACTCTTGGTGGTTGCCGCCACCTAGATGGTTTGGAGCAGCGAGTATCGTCGAGCGGGGGTTGGTGATTGTCTCCGGCTCCGATCACGGTGATTGTGAGGGGTTCTTGACCTTTCCCCGGCGAAGAGCCAAAAGGTACTCTAGTAAATTGCTCGTGGCTTGTGTGATCCTCATCTTGTGTTGGTTGTGTGGCACCCTATTGAGGGTTTGGCATGTGATGCCAATTAGCGTGTGAACCTCCAAGTGAGTGAATCGCCACAACGAGGACTAGCTTGCCGGTAAGCAAGTGAACCTCGGTAAAAAATCATTGTGTCATCATTTGATTCTGAGGTGATTGGTCTTCATTGGTATTCATTCTTGTGATTGATTGGTTCATTCCTCGACTCAGCATATAACCATCTTGCTCTATCTCTTTTCATTATCGCTAACTAGTTGTCAAGCTCTTTAGTGTAGCTAGTTGTGAGAGCTTGTTACTTTGGTTAATGTGGCTCTTTAGTTAGCCTTTGAGAGCACACTAACTTAGTGTAGTGACATAGCTATTGTGTGGATAGAGACTATATAAACTAGAATTGTGGTAGGTGGCTTGTATTTTTAGTAGGCTAGCGCAACACTTGCTTCGCCTCATATTTATCTAACCGGTTTACTAAGTGTTGTTGTAGAAATTTTAATAGGCTATTCATCCCCCCTCTAGCCATTAGAACCTTTCACATGGTTCCGAACTATCTACAGTGAAGGTCTAGACCCTCGGATCTCACCACGTGTCCCCACATTCAAACGCGCTCGTTAGATCTCAATGGTCACTAAAAAATGAGTCAAACTACGTAGTACTGGACCCTAAAACCGGACCGAGGTCCGGACCAACTCAACTCAGGGACCAACTCAACTCAGAGGGGGGGTGGCTGCTGTGGCCTGCAAGCGAACAGGAGATGGGTTGGTGGCTGCTGCTCTGCTCCTGCTGCGGGCAGGCGCCGACGGGGTAGCTACTGTGGCCTACGGGCGAGCAGGCGGTGCGGCTGCTGCTTTGCTCCTGCTATGGGCGAGCGCCGACGGGGGAGGCTGCTGCGGGTGAGCGGCTCTTCCACAGCTGCTGCTCTGCGCCTCTGCTCCACAAGCACGAGGACAACTGCTGGTGCTGCTTTGCTCCAGGAGGACGGCTGCTGCTCTGCTCCACAAAGACAGTGAACGAGCTGCTCTGCTCCAATATGTCATCCTATATGTACTTTACTGTTGTGCAATTAAATTATGTTCTTCCATTAGTCAATAATTAAATTATATCATATATATATTGGTTCAATACTCAATTATTAATTATATCATATTTATATATACCGGTTTAAAGTATTTGGGGCCGGTTCGATTTAACGGTCCAAAACAATTGAACCGGCGGCTTAACCGGTTCTAAACGGTTGGACCAATAAACCATTGAATCGATGGCTCCGCCGGTTCGATCTCCGGTCCGGTCCTAATAACTATGAACCCAGGGGACATGGTCTGGACCGTTAAAACTGAAAGCATCTAGGCCCCTAGTTGGGTTTCGGTGATTAATGACAATACGAGATTACTATGACTAACGTGTGTTTTGCAGAGGTAATTAAGTTAGGTCATGGTAATGGCAATTGATTGGGCAATCATGGTTGTCATGCCCCTACGATGGATATCGTTTCGATTTCCAAAGGATGGACGATAAAGTTAAGGATGAACTAGTTCTAAGTGTCATTTGGTGTTGAAGAGACACTTAGAGTAGTTTAGGACATTGTTTTTCCTTTGGTCATACTATTACGGGGAGTATGGACTAGTAGCTTGACCTAAGTGAGTCTAGTGGGTTAGGTGTGGTGCACACTTGTTGTAACGTCCCGCCTCCTCGAGGCTAGGCCCGCTTACATCTGATAGCTTTCGTAGGACATAGACTGCCCTCACAGACCAACACCAGTCTTTTCTGCGCACTTTGTCCTCACTCATGCGCCCTCGGGAAGAACTTCCCGGTCAGTTGCAACTTCTTTTCTAGAAGCCCATCTCTTAAGAACTCCAAGGTTAAGCGTGCTTGGCCTGGAGCGATGGGTGACCGACCGAGAAGTTCTTCCCGGGGGCGCATGAGTGAGGACAAAGTGCGTAGAAAAGACTGGTGTTGGTCTGTGAGGGCAGTCTATGTCCTAGAAAAGCTATCAGATGTAAGCGGGCCTGGCCTCGAGGAGGCGGGACGTTACACTTATCAAATCTAGCACTAGGTAGCTTAGGAGTAGCCCTAAGATCAATTGAGTATGGACTAGTAGCTTGACCTAGGTGAGTCTAGTGGGTTAGGTGTGGTGCACACTTGTCAAATCTAGCACTAGATAGCTCAGAAGTAGCCCTAAGATCAATTGGAGCAAACTTCATTCACATATGATTTCGAGTTGGAAGTGAATGGAGGGTCAAATGACTGACCGAACGCTGGTCTAGTTGTGACCGGACGTTGAAGGGTGAGTCCGGTCAGTTCATTTGATCTACTAGAGCCGTCTAGTTGCTACCGGACGTTGAGTGAAAAGTGACCGAACGCTGGGTTCTTGAGTCCGGTCAACTCCAGAGAGGTTCTAGAGAGGGAGTTTCCTGATCGGACGTGTCCGGTCAGTGCTGACCGGACGTAGGTCAGAGTCCGGTCATAACTTAACAGCTCTGTGGCGAGGATAACTGACCGGAGCGTCCGGTCACCCCACAGAATGCTGACCCAACCTCCTAACGGTTCGTTTTGAATGAGGGGGTATAAATACTTCCTCTATTCATCTAAAGGTCTCTTGCCCATTTGTTCAGCTGTGAAACACCCTTGAGAGTGCAAAGGAGAGCAAGAGCCTAGTGAGGTAATTGAGATTTAAGAATCCATGATTAAAGCCTTATTAGTGCAAGGAGAGTAGCAAGTGTGCATCCACCCTTCTCATTAGGCTTGTTGTGGTCAAGTGAGAGTTTGTGCTTGTTACTCTTGGTGATCGCCATCACCTAGACAGCTTGGTGGTGATCGGGAGATTGGTGATCATCCGGCGGAGCTTGTGGATGACCCAACTCAAGTTATGAGCGGTTGTAGATGATTCACCGCGACAGAGTGTCGAAGAATCAGCTCGTAGAGAGCACTTGATCCTTGCGCGGATCAAGGGGGAGCTACACCCTTGTGTAGGTGCTCCAACGAGGACTAGTGAGGAGTGGTGACTCTCTGATACATCGGCAAAACATTGTCGCGTTCCTTCTCCTCTCTTTACTTTAAGCATTTATATTTGAACAATTCAATTTTTGTCTTTACATTCTTAGAATTGCCATGCTAGAGTAGGATTGGAACCTAGGGTGCAAAACTTTTGTACGGTAGAACAATAGGAACACTTTCTAGGCACAAGGGGTGAAGTGGGCTAAGTGTAGTGTTTAATTATTACAAAGAATTTTAGAATTAGCCCGACTCACCCCCCCCCCTCTTGGTCATCTTGATCCTTTCAATTGGTATCGGAGCCTCATGCTCACGAATTTAGGCTTAACCGCATAGAGAAAGATGTTCCACGGGGATGGACCTCTTCCTATCTTTGAGGGAGATGATTTTCCTTATTGGAAAATCCACATGGAGGCTTACTTAGAAGCTCTAGATGTTGGAATTCTTAGAGCCACCTCTCATGGTTTCCCAAAACCTAAGGATCCCACACACCTTCAAGATGATGAAGTCAATTATGAGAAATGGAATGCAAATGCTAGAAACACCATCTTTAGATGTCTTTGCAAAGATGTGTTTAATCGTGTGCGGAACCACAAGGACGCAGATGTACTATGGTCAGACATTTGTGTGCTCCATGAGGGAACAAAGAGTGAGCGTGAGGAACGCTATCATCTTGTCATGAAAAAGCTTAATTCTTTTGAGATACTTCCTAAAAAAAGTGCTAATGAGATGTACTCACGCTTAAATGTTCTTGTAGAGGAAGTCAATGGGCTTGGACTTACACAAATGCAATTATCTGATGTTGTAAGAAAGATCTTGAGTGTCCTCCGCATTGATAAATATGGGCACATTGTGACCGTGCTTCATCAAGGTGATTTTTCCACCGCTACCCCAACTCAAATATTGGAAAAGATCAACACACATGAGATGTATATGCACATCACACCACAAGATGGCTCTTCTTCCACCAAGAAGAAAGACTTGGCATTCAAGGCTAGCCAAGAGAAGGGCAAAGCAAGAATTGAATATGAGAGCTCAAGTGATGATGAAATTAATGATGCAAGCCTTGCTCTCATGGTGAGAAGAACCGCCAAGATGCTTAAGAAGCTCAACAAGAATGGTGTCAAGTTTAATGGCAAAAATAAGAAGTTCTTCACTAGCAATAGAAGGAAGCCAATCTCGGAGATGGATTTCTATAATTGTGGAGAACTTGGTCATCTCGCACATCGATGCCCCAAGCCAAAGAAAGACAAATACAAGAAGAAGTATAAGGGCAAGAAAGATGACTCAAGCAATGAAGATGATGATGAGAAGAAGAAAAACAAGCCATACAAGAAGAAGGATTTCCACAAGAAGAAGAAAAATGCCAAGGCATACATCGTCGGTGATTGGCTCACGGATATTGATTCATCAAGTTGCTCATCTGATGATGATAGTGAGAACGAGAAGGTGGCCGCTATTGTGATTGACTCTTCACTATCTTCACCAACACCACCGCCATCATCCTCTACACACCTATGCCTTATGGCCAAGGGTGAACGAAAGGTACAAAGTGATGATGAGAGTAGTGGTGATGAACATGCTAGCAATGATGATAGTGATAGTGATGATGAATTTGAATCACCTTCCTATGATGATCTTGTCAAGTTGCTTAACCAATATACTAAGATCATTAGAAAGACAAGAGCTAAAAATGAAAAGCTAGAACTTAAGAATGACTCACTTTTAGCTAAATATGACATAGCGGAAAAGGCTAGTGTTGAGCTTAGAGAAGCAAATGAAGTTATGTTATCCAAACTCAAGGAGCTCAAATCTTCTAAGAAAGAGATTAAAGAAAAACATGATAAACTTGAGGGGATACATAATGAGCTCATCACTAGCTACAATATGCTAAAAGAAGAATATACAAATCTCAAGATCAATCATGATAATCTTGTTGTCTCTAATGAGCTATTATCCAATGAGCCACATGATGCTACAAACCATGTTGTTAAGATTGATATAGCTACATCATGCGATGATTTGATTATTGAGAGCATTGAGCAAGGTTCTAGTAATAAAGGCAAGCAAGTGGTTGAGTCCGACAACTATGATGAGTATGTCCAGATCAAGAATGAGAATGAGAAGCTCAAGAAAGATCTTGAAAAGCTATCAACCACCAACACTATTGTGATAGAGAACCTTGACCATGATAGTGATCTAGCTCTTGAGAATGAGAAGCTCAAAGAAGAGAACAAGAGACTAAAGAAAGAGAAAAATCATGATGAACTCAAAGAAGAGAACAAGAAGCACAAGTTAGAAAAAGAACATCTCAAGACTGGCTTGAGCAAGTTTACAAGAGGTCAACATCTTCAAAGTGAGCTACTCATGAACACTGTCATGAAGATAGATAGAAGTGAAATTGGGTATTTGGCACATCAAGAGAAGAAGGCTCAAGCTCAACACCAACAACAACATAAGTCAAAGCCAAAGCCAAAGAGGTGTTTTGAGTGTGGACAAGAAGATCACTTTGCCCATGAGTGTCAAACTCCACCACCCCAACCCTTGCCCAAGCATGCTAGACCTTTTGCTTTCAATGCTCATTACATGCTTAGAAAGGACTCTAGTGGTAAAATGAAAGTCATATTCTTAGGACCTCTCAACAAGAATAGGCCTAAGAAAATTTGGGTTGCAAAGTCACTTATTGAGAAAGTCAAGGGCCCTCAACAAGTTTGGGTCCCTAAACAAGCTTGATCTCTTATGTGTAGGTGAACTACAAGACCAGTGGAAGTCATTGGGTAATTGATAGTGGTTGCACTCAACATATGACCGGTGATCCTCGTATGTTTACCTCACTAGATGAAGAAGTTGATGGCTAAGAAAGGATAACATTTGGTGATAATTCAAAGGGCAAAGTTAAAGGATTAGGCAAAGTGGCAATATCAAATGATCATTCAATCTCAAATGTGCTATATGTTGCTTCTTTGAGTTTCAACTTGCTATCCGTTGGACAATTGTGTGACCTTGGCTTTCAATGCTTGTTTACCGAGAAGGAAGTGGTTGTATCTAAGAAAGATGATGATCAAGTTATATTCAAGGGATTTAGATACAACAACCTATATCTAGTGGATTTCACCTCCAAAGATGCTAACTTGACGACATGCCTATTCACCAAAACATCACTTGGGTGGCTATGGCATAGAAGACTTGCTCATGTTGGGATGAGTTCACTCAAGAAGCTTATGAAGAATGAATTGGTGAGAGGGTTGAAGGATGTGAAATTTGAGAAGGACAAGCTTTGTAGTGCATGTCAAGCCGGCAAACAAGTTGCAAACACTCATCCTACAAAAGCTTTCATGTCAACAACAAGAGTGCTAGAGCTCCTTTACATAGACTTATTTGGATCAACAACTTACAAGAGTTTGGGAGGAAATCTTTATTGTCTTGTGATTGTTGATGACTACTCTAGATATACATGGGTGTTCTTCCTTCATGACAAGACCGAAGTTGCATCATGTTTCAAGAAGTTTGCCAAGAGAGCACAAAATGAGTTTGAAGTGAAGCTCAAGAAGATAAGAAGTGATAATAGAAAAGAGTTTGACAACACAAACATTGAAGCTTATTGTGATGAAGTTGGGATCAAGCATGAGGTCTCCACAACATATACTCCTCAACAAAAGGAGTTTGAGATGTCTATGATTGGAGAGCTTACATTCTTTCTTGGTTTTCAAGTTAAGGAAATGAGAGCAGAGATTTTCATCTCTCAAGAAAAGTGTACCAAGGATCTTCTCAAGAGGTTCAATATGGATGAATGTAAGCCAATCAAGACACCAATGCCATCTAATGGACATCTCGACCTAGATGAGGGAGGTAAAACGGTTGATCAAACTCTCTACCGCTCTATGATTGGTAGCTTGTTATATTTAACCGCATCTAGGCCCGACATCATGTTTAGTGTGTGTATGTGTGCTAGATTTCAAGCTAATCCTAAAGAAGCTCATTTGATAGCCGTTAAAAGAATCCTTAGGTACTTTAAGCACACACCAAGCATTGGTCTTTGGTATCCCAAAGGAGCTAGATTTCAAATAGTTGGCTATTCCAATTCAGATTATGCCGGTTGCAAAGTTGATAGGAAAAGCACATTCGAAGGGTGCCATTTGCTTGGTAAATCACTTGTGTCTTGGTCCTCCAAGAAGCAAAATAGTGTGGCTTTGTCCACCACCGAAGCGGAATACATTGCCGCGGGTGCTTGCTGTGCACAAATACTTTACATGAAGCAAACTTAACTAGACTATGTTGTAGTTCTAGAAAAAGTACCTCTCTTGTGTGACAATGAGAGTGCAGTAAAGCTTGCTAATAATCCAGTTCAACACTCTCGCACCAAGCACATAGATATCTGTCATCACTTTCTTAGAGATCATGTGGCTAAAAATGATATTTCACTAGAAGGTGTAAGGACCGAGGATCAATTGGTGGATATCTTCACTAAACCGCTAGATGAGGCTATATTTTGTCGGTTGAGGAATGAGCTCAATGTGCTTGATTTTAGTAACTTCACTAGAAAATGAGCTTGTATTGTCTCTTGCATTGCATTGTAAAATACAACATGTTTAATTTTTGATAATGCATTTAGGGCTTGTCTAACATGGTTAAGATAGCCGCCGAAAAGCGTGTGAAGAAGCTTAACCTTGGATCAAACTTGACAAGCAACTAGAATTACTTTCAAGTATTGCATTGCATATGCATGTGTGTTGTTTTGTCGTTTCCTTTCGATTACCCTTTTATTGCCTATTTTCTTAAAAAAGTATAGCCTAAGGCAAAATATATTGAAAATTTTGAGGGTTTGAGAGAGGTCACTCATATCAGTCCCAATTGGTGTTTATTTGGGTCTTATTGAAGTTGGGACTTGATTGGGAATAGGCAGTGCGAAGGAACATTGAAGATTTGCTAAAAAAGGGCGACCGGACGTTGCACCGGACTCTAGATTCCAGCGTACGGTCAGTTCACAGGAGGTGAACAGAAGCGCAAAGGAGTGATCGGGCGCTAAAATAGTACCTTTCCTGCATCCGGTTAGATGGTGTCCCAGCGTCCGGTCAAGCGAAGAAGATGGTCACAGGACCGACTGAACTCTGGCTGCGTCTGGTCAAGGGTAACCGAACACGTCCAGTCATGACTTGAGGGGATTTGGACCTCTCTGTAGTCGACCGGACTCTAGGTGGCAGCGTTCGGTCGTTGCCACCGGAGCGTCTGGTCAGTAGAAAACGTGTGGATCCAGAACTCTAATCCGTTTCCTTTCTTAATCCAACACAGGGGACCACCTCATATCAACTCCGTACGCCGTGTTGGTCGTTTAACCTAATCCCGCAGTCGCAGCGCTTCCGTCACCTCGACCACGCCCGTGCCCAAATCCCGCCATGCCATCTCCTACGCCATCATGCTCCTGACTGCGCCCGAGCCACCTGCCAGCGCCGACTACCCACGTCGCCTGACCGTGCACCGCCACGCTGCACCTCCCTCACTGCATCCACGCCACGCCCATGCCCTAGCGCCACCGCCTATGTCTCCCTTGCCGCAACACCACCACCGTCGTGCTCCATGTTGTGCCCAAGCTTGCGCCTACGCCACCATTCACTGCCTCTGTCGTCACGTCGTCACGCTCTCGTCGCACATCGCCAGAACCCTAACCCTAGCCTTTAATGACCTGGTGGTTCCCCGTGATTCGTTCCTCTGCTGTTTGGTCATCGATTCGCCAATTTATCAGGTAGCAAGCCATCGCCTCTAATTTTGTATCTAATGCTTGCTTCTTAGGGTTTCACATCTCTAGATGTATTTTGTAATTATTCATATATCTGATCTATTCTATCGTGCAGCGAGTCGGTGTACTTGAGGTTGCTTTGGCAGTGGTCAGTGAACTCGGGGCCAAGCCTACGAGTACAGATCGAGGCCAAGCCTCGCGAGTGATAGTTGGCAGTTGATTCTTGTTCATGGCAGTAGTTCTTTTCAGCTCTAGCAATGGCACGTGTCAAGAATGTCGGAGGTGGTCCAGGTGATGAGGATCCAAGGCCTCCACCTTGCTTGACTGCTCAGGAGAAAGGCAAGGCCAAGAAGATTACGATGAAGAAGCGGAAGCTCGTTGATGTAGAGGCTGAGAGAGCAGCAGTAGTAGCAGTAGCAACTAAGCGTGTAGAGAGAGGAGGGGCTCAGAGTGGTGTGCGTATTGAAATCAGCTTTCACCAGCTCAGAGGGCCGCCATCGAGAGGGTTGAGAGTCTTCATGGCAGTCCAGCTGGGACTATCATGCTTGGAGGACGGCGTGTTGCCTTAGAGGAGAGTCAGCCTCAGAGGGAGCCAGAGCAGCAGACACAGCCACCGGTGCAGTCAAAGGATACTCAGTAGGCTGAGCAGACTGAGCAGGCAGAGCAGTTTGAGGAGACAGAGCAGGCACCTCAGCCACAGTTATGATGCTCTGGTCGTACTCGTGCTCAGGTGACACCGAGGCCTGAGACAAAGAGGAGGGTTCTCGTCTGCCTCCTAGACCACAGGGTCTGCCCCTAGTGACTCACCTTGACTTGAGGGCAGCCACAGCTAAGCAAGTGTAGCAGCTCCATTTTGTGCAGTTTGAGCACTAGTTTCCACCGAGGCGGGATGAGCGTGCTTCAGAGCACTTCTATACACCACTGCAGGAGGATTTCTATCAGGCATATCTTAACAGTGGAGTTGCTTTCAGATCATAGAGGGTTTGCTCTATTGAGGCACTTGTAGCAGCAGCAGGTGAGCAGATCTGCCCACACCTCTCTTATCTACTAGGGTTAACAGACCTACTTGGACGGACTGGCCGATATGTTCCATCATGGGTCTGTGAGTTCTACTCCTCACTTTGGATTGACCCGGGGCACAGGCTCATACACATTGCATTCAAAGGCCGTGACTACAGGCTGTAGAACTCGAGGGTCAAAGAGATTCTTAGGATTCTAGAGTCACCCATCCGCCTTCATGAGGTTTGCTATGGTCAGACAGAGCCTCCCAGACGCCCTCATGGCGGTCTTGTGCCTCCCATAGATCTGGTCTGACCATGCTTCATAGAGCCATTTGGTGAGGGGTCGAGCAGGACACCACGGGATCTTACCCCTACAGCTCGGATTCTCGATGCTATCATGAGGAGGACCTTGCTCCCGAGGATGGGTTACTGCGAGGGATTGACTCACATCCAGTTATGGTTGGTGAACTCTCTAGTGAAGCAGATAGTTTTTGATATTTGTGATGTCATTCTCTCAGAGATGGAGGACACTCTTGCAGAGGGGTTTAGAGGTCACCGATAGTTGCCCTATGCTCACTGGATCACATTCCTGATTCGTAAGGCAGTTACAGTGAAGTCTCTAGAGACGATGGCAGAGTATACTAGTGCCACTACTGAGTTTCCATCATATAACATGACTCAGATGCTTCGCCATAGTTCAGCGAGGACACCTAGCCAGCCGAGCCATCCCCTAGAGGTGTCAGAGACTGTAGCCTAGCAGGATGAGATTATCAGGGGCATTGCAGCGATAGGGGAGAAGCAGCTAGATGCACAGCAGGAGGGTGTAGTCGAGAGCGACCCTAGTGATAGTTCAGATGATGATTATTAGGCTATTCCTCAGATGCCTCCTCAACCACATGATAGAGAGGCCAGTGGCTCCAGCTCAGCTCCACAGCCACCGCAGACAGACCCCACTTTTCTAGCTATTCTTGAGCAGATGAGGCAAGATTAGGCACGCCAGGCCAAGGAGACCGCAGCTGCACTAGCACAGGTTCAGGCTAGATAGGATGAGTTCTAGAGATAGCAGCAGGCCATATAGCAGCAGCAGCTCCTAATCCAGTAGCAGTTACTTGGTTTTATGCAGCATGTCATCACTGTTATTGGGGTTGCACCACCACAGTCTACACCTCAGCTCGGCCAGCCTACCACCACTTTAGTGACTCCAGTTGTATAGCCCAGTGGGCTTCAGAGTCAGGGACAGCCAGCTACTCAGTTTGCTTCACCTACAGAGTAGGTGTCCCAGTGGTTTGCTTCGCTAGTGACAGCCTAGGGTCCTTAGTTCACACCTATTGTTATGGGCATCACACCGGCTCAGAGTTCCTCAGTGCTTCTGACTAACACCCCAGTTTTTAGGAGCCTCGGTGCTACTTTCAGCGAGCTTACAGGGTAGCCTACACCGCTAGAGTTGCGAGTCCCTGTAGGACTACAGAGATGCTCCCATCATATGTTGCATCATCAGAGCCAGCTCCTACAGTGATACATGTAGAGTCACAGGCCGCGCCAATCCCAGAGCAAACCCAGACCGCTTCAGCTTCACTTCCAGCGACAGAGGGTTAGACTGCTCAGAGCTCCGGATTAGAGGATGATGCTACACAGTTTCAGATCGCTCACCGTACCTCAGCGCCTGACTCGTCTGCTCCTGCCCCACCGACCGACCCTTAGGTTTTCGTGCTTGAGGCCAAAGGGGGAGAGGGATCGAGTATGTTAGATCTAGGGGGAGCGCTATATCTAGGGGGAGCTTATGATTTATTACTTTTGGCTTTTTATGTGTGATACATTCTTATGCATTCATGTTTACTTTCATGCATTGAACTACATATGTGTGATGCATTGAACTACATACGTGTGATTGTGATACTTATATGATATGTGACATATGTGCTCTCTACTTTCATCTATATATATGTCATGTCACTTCATTATGCTCATTTGCTTTGCTTTCATGTTTTACTCCGATTCAAATGAGCTTTATTTCTTGTACTCATGCTTATTTCATATCTATTGAGTACACCATATTGGCTTGGGTCATATAAGAATGTCTAACTCCTTTGCTCTTATTGTCAAAAGCTTATATGAACCAAGCATGTTGAAAACCTCATCTCTTACACATACTCGAGGTTGTATTGCCATCAATCACCAAAAAATGGGAGATTGAAAGCATCTAGGCCCCTAGTTGGGTTTCGGTGATTAATGACAATATGAGATTACTATGACTAACATGTGTTTTGCAGAGGTAATTAAGTTAGGTCATGGTAATGGCAATTGATTGGGCAATCATGGTTGTCATGCCCCTACGATGGATATCGTTTTGGTTTTTCAAAGGATGGATGACAAGGTTAAGGATGAACTAGTTCTAAGTGTCATTTGGTGTTGAAGAGACACTTAGAGTAGTTTAGGACTTTGTTTTTCCTTTGGCCATACTATTAAGGGGTTATGGACTAGTAGCTTGACCTAGGTGAGTCTAGTGGGTTAGGTGTGGTGCACACTTGTCAAATCTAGCACTAGGTAGCTTAGGAGTAGCCCTAAGATCAATTGGAGCAAACTTCATTCACATATGATTTTGAGTTGGAAGTGAATGGAGGGTCAAATTGCTGACCGAACGCTGGTCTGGTTGTGACCAGACGCTGAAGGGTGAGTCTGGTCATTTCATTTGATCAACTAGAGCCATCTGGTTGTGACCGGACGCTGAGTGAAAAGTGACCGGACGTTGGGTTCCTGAGTCCGGTCAACTCCAGAGAGGTTCCAGAGAGGGAGTTTCCTGATCGGACGTGTCTGGTCAGTGCTGACCGGATGCAGGTCAGAGTCCAGTCAAAACTTAATGGCTCTGTGGCGGGGATAACTGACCAAAGCGTTCGGTCACCTTGACCAGAGCGTCCAGTCACCCCGCAGAATGCTGACCCAACCTCCTAACGGTTCATTTTAAATGAGGGGGTATAAATACTTCCTCTATTCATCCAAGGGAGGTCTCTTGCCTATTTGTTAAGCTGTGAAACACCCTTGAGAGTGCAAAGGAGAGCAAGAGCCTAGTGAGGTGATTGAGATTCGAGAATCCAATATTAAAGCCTCATTAGTGCAAGGAGAGTAGCAAGTGTGCATCCACCCTTCTCATTAGGCTTGTTGTGGTCAAGTGAGAGTTCATGCTTGTTACTCTTGGTGATCGCCATGTCCTAGATGGCTTGGTGGTGATCGGGAGATTAGTGATCATCCGGCGGAGCTTGTGGATGACCCAACTCAAGTTATGAACAGTTGTGGACGATTCACCGCGACGGAGTGTCGTAGAATCAGCCCGTAGAGAGCACTTGATCCATGCGCGGATCAAGGAGGAGCTACACCCTTGCGTGGGTGCTCCAACGAAGACTAGTGGGGAGTGGCGACTCTCCGATACCTCAGCAAAACATCACCGTGTTCCTTCTCCTCTCTTTACTTTAAGCATTTACATTTGAGCAATTCAATTCTTGTCTTTACATTCTTAGAATTGTCATGCTAGAGTAGGATTGGAACCTAGGATGCAAAACTTTTGTGCGGTAGAACAATAGGAACACTTTCTAGGCACAAGGGGTGAAGTGGGCTAAGTGTAGGGTTTAATTATTGCAAAGAATTTTAGAATTAGCCCAATTCACCCCCCCCCCTCCTCTTGGGCATCTTGATCCTTTCAAAAACGACTATAACTCTTAGCTCTGAGCTTCGATTTTGATGATCTTGAACATTTTGGAAAGCTTATGCAGAGGGCTACACATCCCATATGCATATTTGATCCAAAGCACAATGGATCAACATAGAATTCCAATCCAAGAACCATCATATAGTTCTAAGCACACCAAAAAATCTTTTCTTCACCAAATCTTCGCCTCCTTTACAAATGTGCCAACACCAACAAGTGTACACCAACATGTGATTGTGTGTTAGCATTTTCATAAACATTTTCCAAAGGATTAATTGTTAGCACACTAGGTCCTAATGCATATGCCACTTTAACCGAGATTCTCCCCTCTTGATAGTATGGCTATCTATCCTAAATCCACTCACACCCACTTGGTGTCTTGAATGGCAAAACAAAATATTCCTAACAAATATACCTTTGCCTTGAACCATTTTGTTTTTCTCTTTCTTCTTTTCCAAGTTTGGAGCTTGATCATCATCATCATCATCACATGTCCACCAACATCACTATGGACTTCATCTTTGCTCCATCACTTGGCGTGTACTAACCTATCTCATATTCACTTAGAGTCAAAGGTAGTACCTAGGGTTTCATCAATTAATCAAAACCAAACTAGAGCTTTCATTGAACCAGTCCGACTCGTTGGAGCTGTGTGCGCTGAGAGCTAACTGCGCGGTCGGACCAGTTAGGGGGGCACGGTCGAACTACATTAAAACACTATTTAGTGGTCCGACTGACCACCCCAGGAGCGTGCGAGCGAAACATTTATGTGTGGTAGTTGCGATGTGAGAGTCGGACTCCTATTGGTCCGACAGGGTCCGATCGGACCGCAGTCCAACTGAAATCGATGCTCTAGAACCTCTCTAGATTGGCTCAGACTACGGCGGTGAAGTAGTCCGACTCATCCCTATTGCAGTCCGACTTGCGGTCCCATGCTACATGTGAGCGCGCAGCAGAGAGCCGTTGGGAGTAGCCGTTGGAGCTCTATGGTCAGTATTCAAAGGCACGGGCATGTGGCCAGCATCCGTGAGTCGGACCATTGGTTGGACTGATCTGACCGGTCACGCAAAGTGGTTTGATGCACGGTTTCTCAGCCTAAGGGCTAGTTCATGAGAGGGGCGCCTATATATATGCTAGTTGGCCAGCTTGGAGTGTCTCTCTTGGCACTTTGAAGTATTGCACATCCCCTAGAGCTAAGATACTCCACTCCCACTCCTCTCCCTTTGATTGTTCGTCATCTAATGTGTTGGGAGAGCAACCAAAGTGCATTTGCATCGCGTTGACACATCTAGTGGCACTTGTGGTTGCATTCACTGTGAATTTTCTTGTTACTCTTGATGGTTGCCGCCACCTAGACGACTTAGAGCAGCGAGATTGTTGAGCGGGGGGTGGTGCTTATCTCCGGCTCCGATCGTGGTGATTGTGAGGGGTTCTTATGCCTATTCCCCACGGGAGATCGTGAAAGGCAACTCTAGTAAATTGCTCGTGGCTTGTGGATCCTCTCTTGTGGTTAGTTCTTACGGCGCCCTTATGTAGGGCTAGGCGTGTGATGCCTATTAGCGCGTGAGCCACCAAGTGAGTATCGCCACAATGAGGACGAAAGTTGCCAGCAAGCAATCGAACCTCGGGGATAAATATTGTATCAATTTCTCTTGGTATTCTCATCGGACACTTGCCCGGTTCGGTATACATCTCTATCACTTGCATTACTTTCATTGATATACTTATCTTCTGGTAGTGCTTGCTTATCTTGCAAGTCAAGTAGTTTAGATGTAATTAGTTGTAACTAGTTTTCTTGCTAGCTCACTAGTTGTAGTAGCATTAGTGAGATAGCTCCCTTGATTGTGTGATATTGACATAGAGATTATAGTAACTAGTTTGTGGTAGGTGGCTTGTCTTTGGTATAGAGCTAGAGCAAAACTGTATTATCGCCATCTTATTGTCTAACACATTGCTCTGGTGCTTTTGTAGAATTTTTATTAGGCTATTCACCACCTTTAGCCATTTAGGGCCTTTCAGCTGGCCGCAGGAGGGGCCGCCTGGTGCCGCGCCGTACCAGCCCCGGCCGTGCACACTCAACCAGACGGGTGGCGGCATCTCCCCCACACGTAGGTCATCGGCCGAGGATGGAAGGGGGTCGGACAGCTGTGGATCCGGAGACAGAGAGGTCGGCAGCGGCCCCTGGCAGGAGATTGGGTCGGCGCCCTCATCCATTCGCTCGGTCGGATGTGGTAGCGCTCGGCCATGTGTTTTCCCTCGGCTCAGTCGGGATGCGGTAGAAACAAAGGAAGAGTAGAAGGGCAGTTTAATCATTTCATGTATCTATCAGTGGGGAAACTAATATTAGACCCTAACAGACTTAACGGAAGGCCATATAGGTAAGACATTTTTGTTTTTGGGCCTTACAGCTAAGTTCGGAAAAAAAAAACAGGTCATGGAAGGAAGACGCATTATTTTGAGGGCCATATAGCTAAATATCTCTGAATCGTATGGTGAACTAAATGAAACTAACTTGATCTTGTACTATTGGTACACTATGCTATAAACTTCATAAGAACTAGAGAAATTTAACCTAATATACAAGCAAAATTGACTTATGATTTATAATGGATGGTTTTTCCATTTTGAGAAAAGAAATCCAACTATACAAGAAACAGTCAAAAACTGATGTGGGCAAATCATCACGAAAAACTGACTGAAAATCACATGAGTTCTCAATAATAGTCTTCTCTAATAAGCTTAAAAAATGGGAGAAGAGAAAGAAATAAAAGGCTAGGTATAGTAATGATACATTGGAAAATACTTAATCACGAGAAGAAAAAGGTACTACAAAAATAACCAAAAAAACTAAAATAGAAAGAAGAGAAAACAAAATGAAATGAAAATGTTGCGAATTGAGCGTAGCTCAACTGGTAAGGTGGTGGAATTGCGTGTCTTTTGGAGGTGCTCATAGGGATATGCTGCATTTTCAGCAGTGATGTCCTGATTTTGTTAGTCTCGAGATTTGTCGATCCAGTCTTTGGAGGTGCTCGAGCTCAAAGGAGTAGGACGTATGGACGTGTGTTCATAAAGGGGTGTGTTTCCGAGGTGCTTTTGCATATATTTATAAGTGTTTGCTACTATACCGTGTTTTGCAAAAATAAAAATTAAATGTAAATTGTTATTATAGAAAGAAAATGAAGAACGAGAATAGAACGAAGATTCAGAGATCCTACCTGCTTTCCTAGCGTGCAAGTAGGCGAAAGGTACACTATTTGTTTGGGTGCAAATGCACCACCTAAAATTTGAAAAAACAGGAGTTTTGACTTCAATTTCACCATATATACACCATCCCTGATGTAAACATATGCACCCATAAGGCAAGTACACCATCCTTTAATTTACTCTAGCTTCGCCACAAGTATCCAGACTCAATTAAACTTAGCCCCTACTGGTTTTTAGGGGCCTACTTGCACTGGATATGCAGCAGCCAACTCATTCCTGGCTCGACCCTACGTTCCATGGATCCACCTGACCTCGTCCCTGCTGTTCGTCTCGGCGTCTCGCTCCACCGCTCATCCACTGGTCCATGCCCACACCATCAAGTACTGCCCTAGCACTGCCGCGGGCCGCCGCAAGGAAAGACCGAAGGGACGGGCTAACTGAAGAAGAAATGGACCAGTAGCAGCCCATAATAACATCACATACAAAGACGATCAAAATAAAAAGTCGAGTAAAGTCTATGGCCAGTCCTCAAACTTGTGGGGGTGTGTCATCCCGGTCCTTAGACTTAGAAAGCATGTCATTCCGGTCCTTAAACTCTATTTGGGTAACATATTCATCCAAACGGGTATGGATTTGTACTTGCGTAGCGAGAAGAGACTTGATTGCTTGAAATAGAAGATTAGCGGGTGTTATATACAAAATCGTTCAGACACAAAATTTACACAAATATTTATAGACTTTATGAGGGTTGTTCTAAAAAGTCATCTTCTTTTCGGCGCGTGGGCGTGTCACCGCCCACCATTTTGGGCTGGACGCAGGCGGGCGGGCCATCGCCGAGGCCACAGAGGCGAAGCGTGGCGAGCCACCGCCGCCTCGCAGCACGCCGAGCGAAAGCACTTCATCACGGCCAGAGTCTTGAAGGAAACCAAGCCGCCACATGAAGTCACCGCCACACCAAGGCAAAGGTGGCGAGCAACACGCCGATAGGGGCGAGGCGAGCCGCCACCGCCATTGTCGTCGCGGAACCGCCCATGAACATGTTGTCGGCCTCGGTGTACTTGCCGTCGGCGTTGATTTAGCTGGCTGTGGGAGCGCCACATGTGGCCCCGCGCATGAACCCCCACAAAGATGATGCCCTCCAGTGGGTGCTTGAACTCCTCCAAAGAAGACGATCTCAAGGTCGTCGGTACACAGACAGAGCGGAGCTGCAACTTGGTGCACTTGGAGGCGTTGGTGATGAATACAGGCCCGATCTTCCGAGAGGTAGCCGGTAAGTTCGATTTGTGGAGATCTCGACGCGTTGGCGATCCGGCTTCAAATCGACCGCGATTCAACTCCTGCAACCGCTACACCACCGCTCCGTTGGTTATCAACCAAGCACAACTTGATTGACCTCGCCAAGAAGGCTTTTCCTGCAAGCGAATCAAGAGCACAAGCAAGAAGGTAAAACACGCAATCTGAAATTACAAATATGAATGACGCGAATATCAATAGAGGGTTCAAGAACTCGGTTCCAAAGGACTAATCGACACGATGGAGGAGATCAAGAACAGGGCCCCGGATCACCGTAAAAGGATTTGTCACCACAGCTACAATGAACGATTCAGTTTCGATGGAAAACTAAACTCTAAACAAAACCCAATTGTGTAGCAGCGGCGACGGCTGTGTTTATAGTCTAAGACTCGACCTAGGGTTGGGGACGGCCAGGGTTGGGCGCCCACAACTTGGGCTTAAGGCCCGACACGATACATGGCCAAGTTGGCCCAAATAGGTGACGCAGCACCTTGTCGTGGTCACACAGAATGATCCACGGACCTTCTGGAGCTGGGACCAGATCCAAAACGACGGCGCGTCGTCGTCCCTTTCCAACGCATCCAAGAACGGCCCGTTTCGACGTCGTATGAGGAAGTTATGACCGAAACAAAGGATGACGTGTCTCGCTGAATCCGAGGGTGACGTGGCAGCTGAGTTGGGAACGAATTGCAACTTGGGGAAGACCATGGCGTCGGTGTGTCCAGCGTGGCGATGTCCTCATCATCCTCCCTTCTCGAATTGGAGTCATCCTCGACTCCATCTTGGCGATGTCCGCATCATCCCCTCCTTGTAGAATTGGAGTCGTCCTCGACTCCATCCCATCATCATCATCTTCATTTATACCACAATGTGCTAAACCAATAAGCAATTCTTGATAGTATGCTTCCACTCCTTTATCACCTTGTTTTAAAGTTTGTAGTTTCAAACATAAATCACGTTGGTAATAAGGAGGAACAAAACGAGATTTCATACGTTGCTTTAAAACATTCCAAGTTTGAGGCACAAAGAAGCAAGATTATTAGCATTGCAAAGATCACTCCACCGTAACAAAGCAAAATTAGTAAACTCACTAGTAGCAAGTCTAACTCTATGCTCGGGAGGAACATTATGAGAATCAAATTTTTTGTTGAACAGCAAGCTCCCAATCTAAATATGCCTCTGGATCAACATTACCAAAGAAAAGGAGGTAGACTAAATTTAATTTTAGCAAAAGGATCATTATTACCATGATTATTACCTCCCATGCCGCGACGATTGAAGTTGAGGCGCGCGACGGCACCACCGTCAAGATACGCATCTTCATCACCAAAAGCATCCGCATCTTCATCATCAAAGACGATAAAGGAGGGAGGCTGTTGCTCAATCTGTTCAATGCGGGTGACCAGATTGTTCACGTTATGCCGTCACCTCGGTCATAAGATTGCGTTGTTCACCATGAACGTTGCAAGCTCGCCTTGACACGCACTCATTGAAGTCCGTTGGAGTTCCCGCCATGGTTAGAAGATAGAAAAGACAACACCAAAGTATTATCCCTATCAACTAAAAGGAAACAAGTGGTGGTGGTGGAAGTGGAATGCAAAATCACAAGCGGCTTACCACCGTCTTGCCTGTATTCTTACCAACGCCAAACAGGAGCAAAACCAAAGTGGCAAAGCAATCTATTGTGGAGCGTGGTTAACAGTTGCAAGATGAACTTGTGCTGATAGAAGAATATGTGGAGCTATGGGTAGGCACACAATATGACAAAGCAAGGATTAGCAATTAACGAGTGCGCAGAGTAGCGATTGTTCAATCTGGATCCAAAGTACAAGTCACAAAAATGGCTAAGACATGTCGAGACGAAGCGCAACAAGGTGAAAACAAAGGACGATCGAAAGAACTCACGTAACAAGCAAATAGCCCGGATTTCTCCTTTTCCTGAATTTTTCCCGATTTTTCCAAAAGGCACAAACTTTTTTTTTTTTTTTCACTAATTTTTATACTTTTCTCTCGAACAAGGATCACAAAAGATGCAACCACAAAAATTGGCACCTACAACCGAGGTGGGATGTGGTCTCATGAAATTCAACACGTTCTCTGAAAAGCGTGCAAAAACTTTGACAATTTTTTTCTTTATTTTCCTGAATTTTTTGGCAATTTTGATGAAACCAAACAGTATGAAGCCTAGTTTGGGTCGGGTCCAAATGGTGTCGATTTTTCCGATAAACGAGCGAAAAAGTTATGCCTGCTTTTACCAAGGTATCTCAAAGTATGTTTTTCGGGAGGCACAACACGGCGGCGACACAGTTAGGGCAAAGCGTCCCTAAACTCTAACACCGATCACAAAGAGTAGGTATTCACCGATGATGTAAGGAGGGCTATGATGCAGCAAAATAAGAGCGGTGGCAACCTATCTAGGGTTTGCGCTTGGCAAGAGAAGTTACACAAGGCTAAGCGGGGCAAGTCGAGTAGTGTGGTGGCTTTGACTTGTTGTGTGGGAACGGTGGATGGGATAGCGGCGGAAAACAAAATCACAAAGAACAGGCGATTGAACTACGACCACGAACACAATCCTAAACCAAAGAACAAGACTCGACCACGGACACAAACTCAACAACACGAATCAAAACGAAATTGCAAAGGCACAAAGGGCAATAGGACAAATGGAAATTGAAATATTTTTGGGCTTTTTGTGGACTCTAGGTAATGAACAAATATGAATCTAAGGCAAACGAGATTATACCTCGCGGTAAACCTGAAATATCTCGATACCAATTGATGAATACAGGCCGATCTTTCGAGAGGTAGCCGTAAGTTCGATTTAGGAGATCTCGACGTTGGCGATCCGGCTTCAAATCGACACGATTTGAACCACCTGCAACTGCTATACACCACCGCCTCCGTTGGTTATCAACCAAGCACAACTTGATTGACCTCGCCAAGAAGGCTTTTCCCATAAGCGAATCGAAGAGCACAAGCAAGAAGGTAAAACACGCAATCTGAAATTGCAAATATGAATGACGCGAATATCAATAGAGGGTTCAAGAACTCGGTTCCAAAGGACTAATCGACACAGTGGAGGAGATCAAGAATAGGGGCCCTGGATCACTGTAAAAGGATTTGTCACCACAGTTACAATGAACGATTCAGTTTCTCGATGGAAAACTAAACTCTAAACAAAACCCAATTGTGTAGCAGCGGCGATGGCTGTGTTTATAGTCTAAGACTCGACCTAGGGTTGGGGACGGCCAGGGGTTGGGCGCCCACAACTTGGGCTTAAGGCCCGACACGATACATGGCCAAGTTGGCCCAAATAGGTGATGCAGCACCTTGTCGTGGTCACACAGAATGATCCACGGACCTTCTGGAGCTGGGACCAGATCCAAAACGACGGCGTCATCATCCCCTTTCCAACGCATCCAAGAACGGCCCGTTTTGACGTCGTATGAGGAAGTTATGACCGAAACAGTGACGACGTGTCTGCTGAATCCGAGGGTGACGTGGCAGCTGAGTTGGGAACGAATTGCAACTTGGGGAAGACCATGGCGTCGGTGTGTCCAGCGTGGCGATGTCCTCATCAGTTGGTGTCCAGCAGCATGGCGGCGCTGCCAGCGCAGAGGTAGTCATCCATGCACGTGACATGGCGCAGTCAGACTCGCTCGAGACGTTGCCAACCACAGCGTATGACTTGTCCGCCACCACATGTTCTGCATCTATAATGGAATGAACAAAAGTAAATGATATGAAAGTGAAAGATGGAATGAGATCAAGGGGGAGAATGTTAGTTGATCTCCACCATAGGCCCAACGACCTATTGGGCCCTTATCTCTGCTCTCTGATCGGGGGAGCCCAACCCTAATCCAGTTGGTGGGCCCCTATCGCACAGCACACATAAAAGGAAGGTGGGGGTGAGGGCTCGGACTACGAGGTTCGCCGTGAGCCACCATCCCACCTACAGTAACCCTAATCCGATCTAAAGGCCATGCTGCCAGCGACAGGATGAGCCCCAACCACCGCCGTCGACCCACTGCAGGGTCACCACCGGACCGCTGTCTCTCCACCAGCACCACTAGACTTCACCGCCACCGCGCTAGACGTCTTCTACACTGCGGCACCGGCGTCTACCCGCTACGGTGCATCTCCAGAGAGAAGGCGAGGAGTCTACCTGGATCTACGGGTCACACAGAGGTACCAATCCTACGATCCTAACAATGGTACCAGAGCCGGTTGCCTTTATGTAACCCTAACCCTAACCGGGTAAAAGCAAAGAAAACGGACCGGGGGTGGCAGATGTCACTGGAACCCGGTCACCACCGCCACCGCGCGGGGGAAGAAGAGCATTTCCGTCCTCACCGGTGCGCAACAAGAAAAGAACAGATCCTTATTCGGATCGAGAATAGAAAGGGAAAAGGATCTTAAGAATCCCAACCCTAACCCTAATCGGGTGAAACAACAAAGAATGTATGAAGGGGAAAGGATCTCAAGAACCTAACCCTAACCCGCACAAATAGCTCGGGGAAGAAGAAAAGAAAAGGTTTCGGCCTTAAGATGAACAGAGCCGAACCCTAAATCAAAGAAAAGAAAAAGAAATCAATTGAAAAGCGAAACCCTAACCCAAGAACGAATCCCCATCATTAATCGGTTCAATCCGAGAAGAAAGAAAGGAAAACAGAAAAGAAAGAAGAAGAAGAGGGGTCGGCACACGAACCCTAACCCTAGATCCCCTTTTCGGGTGAACGAGTGAAAAGAAAGAAAGAAGATAGAAATCGAATCCGAAGGGGAAGAAGAAAAGGAACCGAAGATTCCCATTCGGATTGAACCCTAGAACAAACCCTATTTCCCCACAGTCGGTTCGGAAAAGAGAGGATCAATCCAAACCGAAAAGAACTAGGGAAAAAGAAAAGGAAAAGAATGAAAAGAGACCTCGACGTGAACCGAGCGAATCATTTCGCCGGTGAGGGAGAAGAAGACCGAACTCGGTGTGCTTTCACGGAACAGGCCACTTTCGGTGTGCCATGGGCCCGGGCCGCTCTGACGGCGGCTCACACTCACCACTGAGCGCGACGCCGGGCGAGCCGGGGCAGCCAGCGATGGCGCCGGGCTCATTGCTCCACTGCTCCGCCTTGCTCGCTCTCGGTTCGCCGCTCGGTGCTCACTGCGCTGAGAAGAAAGAACGAGGCGAAGAGAGAGAAGTGGGAGGGGTGAATGAGATAGGGTTTCAGGAGAGCGGGGCCGGTCGCCGTTTTTGTTCACCCGAGAACCACGAGCAGCCGTCGGATCTGATCCAACGGTGCCGGTTGATCGGGCCGCTCTCGGCCCAGGCGGGCGAGGGCGTGAGGCCACTTTCCCGCCCAGCCCAAAGTTGCGCCTAGGCGCGGGAGGTGCGTGTGGTCAGGTCAGGGCCGTGGGGCTTTTTGAGCCAAAACAAGAAGAGCAAGAGCCCAATTTTTCTTTTTCCTGGAAAATTGAATATGCAAATTGGCTCAAAAGAAAAATAGAAAGGTAATTTTTCCCTGTGGGTAAAATTCAAGAAAATGATTAAAAGTTTTTTCCGCTACTAAAGAAAAAGTACATTCTCCAGTGTTTTGAACCGACGTGATATTTAACTGGAGAAAAAGAAAGTTCTTCCAGTAAATGTTTATTTTCTGGAAAATTGATTAATAGATTAAAGGAAATAGAAAAAGCAATTTTCCCCGTGGGTAAAATTCAAGGAAAAGAGAGTTTTTCCACAGCCAAAGAAATTGGTTATTCTCCAGTTAATTTGTACCAACATGATATTTAACTGGAGAAAAAGAAAGTTCTTCCAGTAAATGTTTATTTTCTGGAAAATTGATTAATAGATTAAAGGAAATAGAAAAAGCAATTTTCCCCGTGGGTAAAATTCAAGGAAAAGAGAGTTTTTCACAGCCAAAGAAATTGGTTATTCTCCAGTTAATTTGTACCAACGTGATATTTAATTGGAGAAAGGGAAAGTTTTTCCGCTGCTAAAGAAATTGTTGATTCTCCAGTTATTTTGAGCCAATGTGATATTTAATTGAAGAAAAAGAGTTTTGATATGATTATGATGTTGTTATTTTCTGACCAACGTTGTTAATAACAATACCGTAATATTAATGATTTATGCATTAATTCTACTTCTACCCAACGGTGATGTAAAATTAGTGTATAAGAAAAGATGATAATTTTAATGATTTATGCATTAATTCTACTTCTGTCCAACGGTGATGTAGAATTAGTGTATGAGAACAGTTGTAAAAGTTAATGATTTATGCATTAATTCTATTTCTGCCCAACGGTGATATAGAATTAGTGTGTAAGAACAGATGTGAAAGTTAATGATTTATGCATTAATTCTATTTCTGCCCAACGGTGATGTAGAATTAGTGTATAAGAATAGTTGTATGTTTTGATTTTGACCAACGTTGGAATCAAGGCATGCAAATGGTGTTATTTTTATGTTAAGAAAAGTTTTGACCTGATTTTCATCTTGTCTAAGGTGGACTAGGTAGTCACCTCACCGTGTTCCACTGAGATTGTGGCACCGGTGAGGGAGACAAAAGTGAATGATGCCACTTGGGCAACTAAAGAAAGGGATTTTGAATCCCAAAAGATATCCTATGGCTTTTGAGCATAGGAAGTGGGTCACTGCAAACAAGAAATGTTTGGCGGTGATAAAGAACATGATTGAACCTGCAATTGTGGGCTCAATCCTAGAATGTGACACGGTCACCGAATACCTTGATTGAATAAAGAGTCAGTTCACTGGCTCTTCAAAGACATATGCCACTTAGCTGATAAAGCAGTTGGTCACAGAGTGTTACTCTGGAAATGGTGGCATAAGAGAGCTCACGATGCGTTGTCGAAATTATGGCACTGTCGTTTAGGCCATATTTCGAGGGGGAGAATAGAAAGACAAGTTAAGAATGATATTCTTCCTCCATTATAGCTCTCAAATTTAGAACAATGCAGAGAATGCATAAAAGGAAAGTATGTAAAGAAGATTAAGAAAGATGCCAAATAAAGTGCAGGAGTTTTATAGATTATTCACACAGACATCTGTGGTCAGTTTCCTATAAAGAGTGTGGATGGTAATGATTCGTTCATAACATTCACATATGAGTACTCCCATTATGGCTATATTTATCCAATCAAAGAAAGAAAAGATGTATTGGATAAATTTAAGATATTAAAGATTAAGATAATCAGGTCTGACCGTGGAGGAGTACTACGGTCAGCATACCCTAAAAGAATGGCATAGTAGCCCAGTATTCTATACCGGGCAAACCTCAGCAGAATAGAGTAGCTAAAAGAATCAATCATACCCTGATGGATATGGTGGGTAGTATGATAAGTTACTCCACCTTACAGTTGAGCCTGTGAATGGAGGCGTTGAAAACGGCCATTCATATTCTCAATAAAGTATCAAGAAAGTCAGTGCCCAAAATACCGTATGAGTTGTGGACAGAAAGAGTATCCTCACTAAACACTTGAGTGTGTGGGGGAGCCCTGCTGAGGCTAAAGTATTTAACCCAAACATTGGAAAACTAGATCCCAAAATAGTAAGTTGCCATTTCATTGGCTACAAAGAAAAGTCAAAAGGTTTTCGTTTCTACTATCTAGAGTGACATACAAAGTTTGTGGAAACGAGACACGCTGTCTTCCTAGAGGACGAAAAGATGAGGGGGAGCAACAACAGCCTCAAATAGAAGATGTGCCAAATGTGAAGGCCCCTAGTAGGTCTCAAAGAGTTAGAAAATCAGCTTTTTCTGCTGATTATGAAGTGTATAACACTAAGGAATTCTAAATGGAAGATGAAATGAAATCGATGAATGTCAATAAAGTTTGGGATTTGGAAATAATTCCTAAAAGAGTCAAAACAGTAGGCTATAAATGGGTCTACAGGACTAAACATGACTCTCAAGGGAATATAGAGACATAAAGTGTGACTTGTGGCAAAAGGCTTTATGCAAAGAGAAGGGATTGATTACAATGAGACCTTTTCTCCAGTCTCATGTAAAGTTTCTTTCAGAATCATAATGGCATTAGTGGCACATTACGATTAAGAATTACATCATATGGATGTAAAGACGGCATTTCTCAACAGAGACTTGGAGGAAAATGTTTACATGGCACAACCGAAAAGTTTTGTCATGGAAGGAAAAGAACGAATGGGATACCGTCTAAAGAAATCCATTTATGGATTAAAGCAAGCTTCAAGACAGTGGTACTTGAAGTTTGATCGGTCAATAAAGAATTTTGGGTTTTAAAGAGAATGTAGAGGACAATTGTGTCTATGCAAAGTTTAAGATTGAGAAGCTTATCTTCCTTATCCTGTATGTAAATGATATCTTACTTGCTAGTAGTGATGTCAGTCTACTACAGGAGACAAAGAAGTTTTGTTCTCAAAACTTGATATGAAAGATCTTGAGGAAGCCTCGTTCGTTCTAGGGATCGAGATTCACCGAGATAGAAGGAAAAGGGTATAATGACTATCACAAAAGGCATACATGGAAAAGATCTTAAAGAAATTTAGTATGCACAAATGTAGTCCCTCACCTGCTCCTATAGTCAAGGGCGATAGATATGGGGATTTTCAATGCCCCAGGAACCAATATGAGCTCAATTGATAAAGTGAAAGTGGTTCCATATACTTCAGCTGTCGGAAGCTTGCAACATGCTCAAGTATGTACACGCCCTGACTTGGCATTTGTTACCGGGTTTTACTTGGCAGATTCCAGAGCAATTCTGGAATAGAACACTAAAATTAGTAAAGAAAGTCTTGCATTATTTGCAAGGAACGAAATGCCTCATGATGACATATAGAAGATCTGATTCACTCCACATGGTGGGATATTCATATTCTGATTATGCGAGAGTGAATGCATATCCAGACGTGGATTTTCTATCATCTTGCAAAGGGGAGCTATTTCATGGAAAAGCTCAAAGCAAACTGTCACTACATCATCCACAATGTATGACAGTTCGTAGCGTGTTATGAGGCAACGGGCAGGTGAACTAACTAACGAAGTTCATACCCGGTTTGAAGGTGGTTGACGACATCTATAGACCACTAAAGTAATACTACGATTATAATCTGGCAATATAGGATGCTCACAACATAAGTCAAGTGGTGCTGCCAAACACATTGACATAGAGTATTATGTTGTGAAAGATAAAGTCTGGGATCAAGTCATAAGTCTTGAGCATATAAGAACAGAAAGGATGCTCGTGGATCCGCTTACAAAAGGCTTACCACCCAACATGTTTAGAGGACATGGTGTTCAGAGAACATGTAGCTAGATTGTGTTTAAGGGAAAGCCTAAAATATTCCTGGACAAAAGAAGGCCCAAAGATAAGTATCTATTTCAGAACAGAGTAGTGAGTTGTAGCTGTTAAGTCTATCGGCAATGGACCGTGACGATGAGACATGCTCTATGAGCTAATCTATAATGGAATGAACAAAAGTAAATGATATGAAAGTGAAAGATGGAATGAGATCAAGGGGGAGAATGTTAGTTGATCTCCACCATAGGCCCAACGGCCTATTGGGCCCTTATCTCTGCTCCCTGATCGGGGGAGCCCAACCCTAATCCGGTTGGTGGGCCCCTATCGCACAGCACACATAAAAGGAAGGTGGGGGTGAGGGTCGGACTACGAGGTTCGCCGTGAGCCGCCATCCCACCTACAGTAACCCTAATCCGATCCAAAGGCCGTGCTGTCAGCGACGGGATGAGCCCCAACCACCGCCATTGACCCACTGCAGGGTCACCACCGGACCGCTGTCTCTCCACCAGTGCCACTGGACTTCACCGCCACCGCGCTGGACGTCTTCTACACTGCGGCACCGGCGTCTACCCGCTACGGTGCATCTCCAGAGAGAAGGTGAGGAGTCTACCTGGATCTACGGGTCACACAGAGGTACCAATCCTATGATCCTAACAGCAGTAGCTGTTGAGCTCTCACCATGGCCACGAGGGAGGTGAGAGGTGAGAGATAGAGCTGACATGTGGGCCCAAACCTGTTTGATGAATATGAGACCCAAACAAAGTTTAAGGACCGAAATGATATACTTTCAGAGTCTATGGACCGGGATGACATACCCCCCAAATTTGAAGACCAGCCATGTACTTTACTCTAAACTGACCATTTGACTAACTAAAGACTTCGTTTCATTTCCTCAACTAAACACAAATCACACTCCTAACTAGGTTTTGACGGTGCTTTCAGTCTACGTGGCACCACATCACATCTTATGTGGATGAGGTACCAAATCAGCATTGAGGAAATGAATTTTCCAGGGGTAAAGTTATCCAAACACTTTTTTCTAGAAAATTTGTGAAACCTAAAATTCTAAAATTTGGTTTTATCTTAGATTCTTAGAAAATACATAGAAAATTAAGTTTAGGTTGGAAAAATATGAAACTGGCTTATATTTTTTTCCTAAATTCACATCTTATGTACATTGGAGTTATTTCAATTCTTTTATGGTTTTATTTTTATGTTAATTTTCTAGTAGATCTCTTGTTTGTATATTATAATTAATAATTAATCAACGTTCATAACCTAGACTTCATAAAAGGCCAAGTGATTTCGCTGAAATGAACACAAAGTATCACTTGATTAAGAGCTAGGCGCATCAAGTAGTGGCTAAAATTTCGATGTGCTTTTCAATTCGATGCGCTTTTCAAATGGCACAATATTATATTTGTGGGGATCAAGTCTTCTAAAAAAAAGTGATCGAGTGACACTTATGTTGTTTTTTTTAAGTCGTTTGTCTTTCTACATTGTTCTGGCCGTCAACTTTGATGAGTTATGATATATAATTATCCCTTCTACTAGCAAATAAACACAAAAAGAGACCAAAAAAATTCAAATAACTCCAAAGGTGCCAAAAGATTAAGTGCAATTTTTGAAAAAAATGAATTTGGTTTCATATTATTTTCAAACTAAAATAAATAAAATTTTGTTTGCAATTTCTAAGATCAAATGATATTTTAGAATTTTAACTGCATAACTTGCCCGAAGAATATGTGGTTAACTTTGAAAAAATATATATTTCTATAATATTTTTATAAGGCCTATTTGACCTCTGAACTGTTGATGTAGTTCAATTTTCTTCTAGGGTGCGACATGAAGCCACATAGGATGGCTGAGCATATGCTACAAAACCATATGTAGGGGTGTGATTTGTCCAGTATTAGATAGTTTGGGTGTGAGATATTTGGCTTTATACTTTGAAGAAGAAAATCAAACGAACAACGTAGGTCAAATGGACCTTTTCCTTGTAATTTATAAAGCAATCTCTTATGTCCTAGAATCGTAAGAATAGCCAACGGTTTTTAAACCGTCGGGCATTATCTTGCACAGTCGACAAACACAATAGCCGAGCGTATTGGCACTCCTGGTCAGGGATTCACCCTTTTGCTGATGGCTAGTCGCTAAATCAAAGGCCAACCGTAAAATTGCTGACGGTACGCCATTGGCAAGTCGAACGTCGATGCTCCTAATTGTTGGTGGGCCCAACATGCATAGTGGCCATTTGATAGTTGATACATAGGCCAATGGTCGACCGAAAATAGTTGGCAATAGTTCACCCAATAGCCAAGTGTCTTTACTACATGGTTGGGAATTGTCTAATCGTTGGGAATTACAATAACTTGCCATGTGTTTCACTAGGACCATTTAGAATTAATTTTCCCCGTAGGCCTTCTGCTGTAGTGCCTGGCTGGTCAGCATCTAACAATCTGAAATACTTTGTACCGTTGGCTATTCAATACAAACACCAACAGGCGAATTTGTAACCATTGTAAACACGTTAACCGTTTGCCGTTATAATCTCCCCGACTGCCCATTGGCCATTGTACTTCCCTGTTGACATAGGTTGTGTTTCTATTAGCGGTAATGCTACGCATGTTACGTTCGACACGAGCACAAATTGTCGGATGCTCCCACATTCCCACCGCCCACGCCCACGCGTCCCCAAAAAAAAACTGCCCTGCCACCCACGCGTCTATACGGTCGAGATGGCGTACTAGAGGGGGGTGAATAGTCCTTTCTAAAAAATAATTGTGCCGGCTAACCGAAACAAATATGGAATTAAAACTATTTGTCTAGCCAAGACTACACCCCTCTAAGTTCTCAAGCACCTTAAAAAGATTCTAATTAGGCAACAAAGGTGTTAGGCTAGCTAGAGCTCACCAAACCAATCTAGTTTGTAAGGTCACACAAACATATGCAACTAGTACTTCACACAACCGAGGGAGCTCCTACACAATCTAGTAAGCAAAAGCACAAAGTCACCTAAGCTCACAAGCAATGCTCAATGACAAGGCAACTAATGCTGAATTAGAGAGCGCAAATTACTTAGCTACACAAACTAAGTAATGTGACTAACAAGGTTACTCAAACCAAATTAGTCACGCAAGAGAGCTACTTCTATGCTACACAAGCAAGAAGGTAACTAGCAAGCTACACAAGCTAACTAATTACAAGAGAAACTATACAAGCACAATTTATATCAAAGTAAACACAAGCTTGTGTAAAAGGGGATGCAAACCAACGGGAAGACAAAAATGACACGGTGATTTTTATCCCAAGGTTCACGTGCTTGCCAACACACTAGTCCCCCGTTGTGTCGACCGTTCACTTGGTGGTTCAGCGGCTAATTGGCACCGCACCAAGCCCACCTGTTGGGCGCCACAAGAACCCCATGAACCAAGTGAGCGTAGCTCAATGACATGCTCTACTGAGTTGCTCTTCACGGCTCCCGCGGAGTGAGCACAATACCCCTCACAATGACTTCTCTGGAGCACCGTATAATCTTCTTTGCGTGCTTCGACGAAGACCACCACCAAGCCGTCTAGGAGGTGGCAACCTCCAAGAGTAACAAGCACCGCCGGCTTGCAACTCAATTACCTAGTGCCACTCGATGCAATCTCACAATACAACGCACTAGAATCACTCACTCGCAATGGATTCGCACTTCTTGCAAACACAAGTGAGTTAGAGGCTTCTCAAACCAAGCACACACAAGGGCCACACATCCCCAAGGTGCTCAACCTCCGCCAAGCCCGAGTTCCACCTCTATTTATAGCCCCCCAAGCCAAATAGAGCCGTTGGAGCCTTGGAACACATTTCTGCGTGGTCACCGGACAGCAACGTGTGGGCACTAGACATAGGGTGGTGGTGCCCAACTGTTGAATTGCAACGGCTATGTCAAACTAGCCGTTGGGACCCTGGCACCGGAACATTGGTGGCAGTGCTATGAGTTTCCCCCCTCTCTGGAAAAAGGGGCGGTGCCACACAGCCATGATCACCGGACAGTTTGGTCACCAAAACTTTGTCCAAATCAATTTTCACCACTTCAGGCTTGTAGATCTATTCGTTAGCTTTCCGAAAAGTCATAGATCATTGAAATCAGAGTTCGGAGCTAGGAGTTATGCCAAAAATAAGAAAAGGGTGGCGGTGCACCGCCCTAGGGGTGGCGGTGGCCACTTTTTGGCCACCGGAAAGGGTGATGCCACCCTCTATAATGGTTGTGATTTGTCTACGAGTTAGGTTGCTATTGACGGTCACTAACACCAATTATAAACCGTCAACATAACCTACATTTATACTTAATTCCATCACCAAACATAAGTATAGGGGTTTAAACTAATAAATTACATGAGTTTTAGTGAATCTCTGTTTTCAGCAGGGTTTATCCAGAAAACCGTCAAGGGGGACCTATTTGTCAAAGAAAATTACGAAATTCTGACACGTAAACAGCGTGGAAAGATTCTAGAAGACTCCAGAAGGCTCTCCACTGAAGCAGACCCTGAGGGGCTGCCATGTGGGGCCGGCCTATGGGTCCCACCAGTCAGCCTTCGCTTCGAAAGTCGGGTTGCCACCGCCATTGAGATCCAATCTTCGTCGTTTATTCAAGTCGTTTTGATCCGAGGGCTCGGGATTGACGCTCCAGCCTATATATATCAGCCCCTACACCACCTCCCTCAGTAGATCCCAGAAACCATAATTCATATCTTTAGGATCAGAGCCAGCTATCAAGAGAAGATTAGTCCTCCATAGGATCTAGTCTTATAAATAATAGTGAGATGGAGAGTGAGGAAAGAGTTTGGAGGAGATACCGGCCTATTGGTGCTCTCTCTACAGTTTGTACCTTGGCAGATCCAAGTTCTATCTGAGCTTGCCTCTGAGATTTCTCTAGTAATCAACTTCTAATTCAAGTAAGCTTCTTGTTTATATTATTCATCAAGTTCACAACTTGTTTGAGTGCTATATTCTTTATCCGGGAAGAATAAAGTAGTAATTGTAGTGTAAGCGTGGTGCTTAGACTCTGGTTACTTGTGGATGCATCCTGTATTCTGCATCGTTGGTAGCTCACGAGGGTGACTCTTATAGCCTCGTTGAATCCTCTATAGTCCACCTCCCATTTGTAGGGTAAGTAGGATGCAGTTACTACAGGAAGCATCCTCTGCTGGTGTTTTTCCTTAAGTAATGTCCCCAGTTGAATAGTAGAAGACATAGCTTACCCAAGTCAGAACTAGAGAACCTTAGTTTTCCTCTCTACGCTCCTATTTATCTTAACCTTGTTGCTACCCCTAGTTAAGTTAGATCATAATTAGTCTCCCATGTTTCCCTGTGGATACGATACTTGGAATATTTTCGGGTGAAAGCTACAGCAGTATCCGTGCGCTTGCGGATTTATCTGTGTGCGTTAAATATACCAACAAGCTTTCTAGCGCCGTTGCCGGGGAAACGGTTGCTGAATTAACTATGAGCCTAGCTTAACCTTTTATTTTTTTCTTCTTTCTTTTATTTTTTTCTTTTTCTTTCATTATGGATTCCACTCCTATCTATCAATACGCTGCACCTACGAGCACATGCCTAGAGTCACCAAAATCTGCAGAGCCTATCCTTAACCTGGTTATGAGCTATGCCCATGTTTTATAAAATTGATTCGGGAACAATCCTTCTAGGGAGAAGGCGATGAAAACTCATACTCACACCTGCAAGAGTTTGAACAGACTTGTGCATGCTTGCGTATCACTGGCATGTCTAACAAAACCTTAAGATGGAAGTTGTTTCTGTTCTCTTTGATGGGAAGAGATAAATAATGGTATAGTCAAACCGTAGGAAGTATGCAAGGAGATTGGGAAACGCTATGCTCTAAATTTTGTTTACGTTTCTTTCCCATCTCTAAAGTGGTTAGCCTTCAAAAAGAGGTTCTAAATTTTAGACAACTAGAAGAAGAATCTCCTAGCACATCGTGGGGTCGTTTTAATGACCTCATCTTCACTGACCCGGACCTTGCTATTCCAGACCCAATGCTCCTTCAACATTTTTACATGGGTCTTAGCAAGGATTCCATGGAATCCCTTGATGCAGCCTCTAAAGGTGCTTTCCTTCATCTGTCTGCTAGTGAAGCAAGGTTTATGCTTGATAAGATTAGTGGAAAAACTCCCTACACTAGCAATCATAATAAACTTCTCGAGGAAGAGAATGAATCATCTCCCGAACAAGAAGATGAAGTTTTGATAGCCAAATCACAACTACTTTAATCCTAAGGTTTAGCTATCAATCTCAAACCATCTATACCCCAAAATCCAAATACTCTAAAGGAAGAAGAAATTCAACCTTTTGAAATTTCTTGTGAGGATGATCTTTTTGATGATTTTGGGAAAAGCTTAAACTTCTAGTTCCACAAGAGACCTTTGAGCGAATATAATTCAATTCCTCTCAAGAAGGGATCTCTTAGAAAGCGTCCTTATTCCCATGTAGGACATTGGGAAGAATTCAAGGATGGCATGTCTAGTGAACCCATAGAAGGAGAGCAAGTCATTTAGAAGCAATTCTTATCTTCTCCCCTTATATGCCCACATTAGATGTCTCATTCAAACCCATCCTTGACCCCGATGATTCCTCTTATGCTCTTTCTCCTGAAACTCATGATGATCCTAGAAATCCACCAACACACCCAAAGTATAGGAGTCATGAAGGCCACAAGGATGACCAAAAAGAGCAACAACAATGGCTGGAATGTATTAAGAACTTATATGTCATTGCTAAAGAATGGATGGATAAGGACGAAGCCTTATGGGTAGAATCCAAACTTGGATTAGATCTAAATGGTGAGCTTAAATCAATCGCTTTAATAAACAAGACTCGTCCAAGTTTAGAGGAGGCCTTAGACGAGATCAACCTGGACGTGTGTTGGTATAAATTAATGCACACAGAATAATCCATAAGCGCACGGATATTATACCGATGTAGCACTTCACCGGGAGTACCTAGTTTTATATCGAACTCATGGAAACGTTTGTGAGAATAACCAAATCTAACTTATCCCAACTTCACAATCAAGGTTAGATAATAGGAGCATAGAGGAGACTACTAAGGTCTTCTAGTTCTAACTTCGGTAAGCTTTGTCTTCTATTGTTCAATTCTGGGGACATTACTAGAGAAAACACAGGCAGAGTATATTTCCTATAGCAACAATGTCCTACTAGGCCTACTAACGGGAGGTGCACTACAAAAGATTCAACGAGGCTATAAAAGTCACCCTCATGAGCGACCATCGATCCAGAAAATAGGGTACATCCATGAGTAACCAAGTCTAAGCACCACGTTTACGCTACTGATACTACTTTAAACCAGGAGCTATAAGGATTAAAGTACTCAAAAGAGAGTCGCAAACTTGAAGAACAATATGAACAAGATGCTTAATTGAATTAGAAGTCGATTACCAGAGAAATATCAGAAGCAAGCTCCAGAAGAACTTGGTTCCATCAGGGTACAAGCCGTAGAGAGAGCACCGATAGGCTGGGACTCCTCCAAACTCTTCCCTCTAACTCTATCTCACTATCTGTGGGCGTATTAACCCCTATACCCTTACGGCTAGGTTTGGGCCGACCCAGACCAGGGGGTTCGGTCCAGCAGAAGACGACGCATGGCCCAACCGATCTACTCGGAGTCCCGCACAAGGAATCAAGGCAGACTTGGAGATCAAGCAAGATCCTGGTCGGTTAGAATAGGAATCCTTATCCGGCCACCTATGGCAATTGTAACCGGTTAGGATTAGTTTCCAGATCTGTAACCCTGCCCCCCAGACTATATAAGGCGGGCAGAGGACCCCTCTCAGAAACAATCTCATTGACATACAGTAATACAATCAGACGTAGGACGTAGGTATTACGCCCTCATGGTGGCCGAACCTGGATAAAACCTCGTGTCTGTCTTGCGTCACCATCTCGTTTGTAGCTTGCGCACCTGTCTGCCGATAATCTACTACCTTAGGCATACCCCTAGGTAGACTGCCGACCATATTTCATCGATAGTGGCACGCTAGGTAGGGGGGGTGCGTACTACTCTCCAGATGAACAAGATGGTCATCATCCCTAGCTCCATGGCTACACCGAACGGCCTCACATTCACCATCGGCTAGATCACCTGGACCACTGGCTCCGACAACTTCATCGCCATGATCACGGAGGAGGCGCAGATCCAATCTACGTCGACCACTGCTTCACCAGCATTGGCTACGGCTCCGACCATGTTGGATCTGGCTCCGGCCACACCAGCATCGTCTTCAGCCACGCCGACAACCCGTCGTTCGCTTCCTCGCTACAAAGGGAGGCAGATCGACAACACCGACCTGCTTGACTCCATCGATCAGGTCAGCACCAAGCTTGCTGAAACCCTAGCTCTGGTAGATTCGATTCAAAATCAACCTACCGAGCAAGTAACCACTACCCACAACAGATCTACCCGACCAGCTCGGGCCAGTCGTCCTGCACGACTCGGTACGGATCTCGTGGTCACGTCTACTCCTGAAGGGTGCTCCGTTCGTCGCCGACCAGCCCCCGCAATGGGTCTCTGGTTCTCTGAGTGCGAAGCCTTGGTGGAGAATTACCAGGCCCAGCCCTATGGCCTGTGAAACACTGCTTCCAACTACGCGTACAATATACAACGCTGTTCGGATCTATATTTTATACATCGACCTCGGCCAAAGCCACGCAACTTCGTCAACATGGTTCGGATTGAGGAGTATCAAGAAGTAACGGTGCACTAAGGCGACATCCACATGGAGCTACGACACCAGATTTGCATGATCGCTTGCCATTACAAGCACGATGAAGATGACGTCAAGCAGCCATAAGACGGAGTACAAGCAAGTGGGCCAACTATGGGTATTCGTGTTATGTATGTATTCATACACAATGTACAGCGACAACCTGGAAGGACTCCGTGTGCTTCTCCGACTATGAAGACTACATACAATCTACTAAACCGCCATCAGGCTATTCCATAACCTTCACGCAAGCAAGGAAGATCTCCGACTGCGCCCGACCTCAGCTGGACAAGCCCGAGGGCTTTTGCCTCCCCATGCGATGGAACTAGGTACATGCCCTCCGACCACCGAACTGATCGAGCTCCGACCACGTCGACCACGTCCCGAGCGGCTCCGCCGAGCTCCGACCACGTTGATCATGGACCATGTCGACCACGTCTCGAGCGGCTCCGCCGAGCTCCGACCACATCAACCATGGACCACGTCGACCACGTCCCGAGCGGCTCCACCGAGCTCCGACCACCTCGACCACCAGACCACGTAGCAATGATGATCGCCACGAAGAACGGCGCTATGACAACCGCGACCACCGTCAAAATAGGCCAAAAAGTACGAGGATCGGACAACTTTATCGCCATCGACCAGATTTCTATCCAAAGATAAGTACACTTGTAATATTTATATTTAATATAATTTTCATTATGACATTTCTCCACAACATTCTCGTCATGATTATTCTTCAAATAACGTTTGTCCGTGTATACCATCTTAAATATAACATACAACTATACTTAATGCAAATCCTCGACCAGTCATGTTGACGCTCGATGTCTCTAGAAATGGCCCTGTCTCCGGCTCCTCCCTACACGTGCACGAGCGTCTGCCCTCTGCGTTATGGGTGGTCGGCAGCGGCTCCTTAGCGACGCTTTGTTCTTCCTACACGTGCACGGGCTCCGCGCCCCGCGTTATGGTTAACGGGCTAGCTAGGGCTAGAGACTCAGCTACACACTAACTGGTCGGGCAATTTATATTAAGTATAAACACAAACTTCACTTTAACACTGATGTTTACAAAGCACCAACTGCTTTATCACATCATGCTCATTTGCAAATGACTGCTGAGCGTCATTTTCTCCATAATTTATTACTTTGTACATCATGTACTACCATTCTACATATTTATATTGCAGGAATTTTGAGCTACGCATGGGGACTTCGTCGCTCACCTCTCCTTCCAGCAAGCTCGGGGACTGCCTCGACCACTCTCTGACCACAGCTCAGGGACTTCATCGCTCGCTCCTCGACCTGTGCTCGGGGACTGCCTCGATCACTCTTTGACCACAGCTCGGGGACTTTGTCGCTCGCTCCTCGACTGACAATGCTCGGGACCCTCGACCACTCTCGACCACGCTGTGGACTTCGTCACTCGCTCTCTTGACTTGTGCTCGGGGGCCGCCTCCACCACTCTCGACCACAGCTTGGGACTTCGTCGATCGCTCCTCGACCTGTGCTCGGGGACTGCCTTGATCACTCTTTGACTACAGCTCGGGGACTTCGTCGCTCGCTCCTTGACTTGCGCTTGGGGGCGCCTCCACCTCTCTCGACCACAGCTCGGGGACTTTGTGTCTCGACTACATGCGATCGGGCGACTCGCACACAGCTTGGGATATTTTTTCCCCTTTAGACCTTGCTACAAGGCTCATACCTCTCCTTCCAAAGAAGCTCGGGGACTACATCGATGCGATGCACCTGATGGTGCATCTTTGTATCTAATTAACAAGACTTTTTAGACCACGGCACCATGCGCCTCGTCACCTACTACTAGGCTCGGGGATTAAGTGGGCACACTTCACCTTTATGGTGAATGTGCTTATTTTATTCGACCCCTCACGCCTCGATCATTGGCCATAACTATTCCTCATCAGGGGGTCACTTACATTTCTTTTTTCGAAATACAAGTGGGCACACTTGATCAAGAAAGAAATCTTTTCTTTTTTTTTTTAGAGCACCATGCATTCTTCTTGACAACCGGAATCTTCGCTATAATCATGGTCTCGCTTTCTCTGTCTTGACTCGAATCTTGACGCATTTGCTTGGTCAATGTTTCAACCAGCTTGGAGATGACATGAAGATGCACCGCATTAGCCAAGAAGATCAAACGGCGTGTCGCAACATAATACATGGTGCTCGGGGACTAGCTGTGGGGGTATTAACCCCTATACCCTTACGGCTAGGTTTGGGCCGGCCCGGACCAGGGGGTTCGGTCCACTAGAAGACGACGTGCGGCCCAGCCGATCTGCTCGGAGTCCCGCACAAGGAATCAAGGCAGACTTGGAGATCAAGCAAGATCCTGGTCGGTTAGAATAGGAATCCTTATCCGGCCACCTATGGCAATTGTAACCGGTTAGGATTAGTTTCCAGATCTGTAACCCTGCCCCCCAGACTATATAAGGCGGGCAGGGGACCCCTCTCAGAAACAATCTCATTGACATACAGCAATACAATCAGACGCAGGACGTAGGTATTACGCCCTCACGGCGGCCGAACCTAGATAAAACCTCGTGTCTGTCTTGTGTCACCATCTCGTTTGTAGCTTGCGCACCTGTCTGCCGATAATCTACTACCTTGGGCATACCCCTATGTAGACTGCCGACCATATTTTGTCGACACTATCTCTAATACAAGACTAGATCCTATTGAGGACTAATCTTCTCTTGATTGCTAGCCTTGATCCTAGTGGACATATAAATTAGGGTTTCTGGCTTCTCAGCTCTTAGGATCAAATAAGGCATCTACCCTGAAGGGGGGTGCAGGCTGGTATATATAGCCCGAAGCGTCCAACGTGAGCCCTTGGATCAAACCGATTTAAAGAACGGCGGAGATGCAATCCTTAAGGTGGTGGAGAACTGACATAACAATGAGGCTAAAAGGTGGGGCCTATAGGGGCTGGGTGGCCTCTAGGTGGGGCTAGGTGGCCCCACATGTTAGAGACATGTGTCCCACTTCGATGATTCACCGTTTGGAGTCTTCTACAGTCTTCCCACGTCGATTACGCGGTGGAATTCCGTGATTTCTTTTGATGAATAGGTCCCCCTTGATGGCTTTCTGATTAAATCCCATTGAAAACATAGATTCACCAAAACTCGTGGAATTTATCAGTTTAAACCCCTAAGTCTACATTAGTGATCCATTTTAGCCATTTATACAAGTTATATTGATGGGTTATAATGGTTGTTATCTGCCGTCAACAACGTGGCCGAGAAGGGTTGGAGCTGGGGCTAGCACCACCAGTGATGGTGTACACCACCCCAGGTGCGATGGTGCACCACCGGAGCCACCACCCCTTTCCAACAGAGAGCGAGGGTTCTGGAATTGGGCACCGCCGCGGTCACCGCCACCCCATGGCGGTGCACCGCCTCATTTTTCCAGAGAGCATGGTTTTCGGGGTGTTGGCCGGGGTGGCGGTGCCCCAACGGCTAGTGAAACTTGCTGTTGGTTGACCGTTGGAGGGGCACCGCCACCCCATGTCCGGTGCCACACCGACATGTCCAGTGACCCTGCAGAAGCCGACTCAAAGGGGTAATGGCTCTATTTGCTTGTGGGCTTATAAATAGAGCTAGTGGCTAGCCTTGGCCACTCTCTTGGCACTTCTAATAGCTGCATACACCCTTTGAGAGCTGAGCACACCACTCCACTCACTTGCACACTTGATTCCATCATCTTGAGTGAGATTGGAGAGCCTCTAGTGCATTGCTTAGTGTTCTAGCATCTTGTGTTACTAGTTAGGTGATTTGGACTGGTGGAGTTCTTGTTACTCTTAAGTGTTTGCCGACACCTAGACGGCCCGGTGATTGGTGAATCGTTGAGCGGCTATTGGTGATTGTTGTCGGCTCCGATCATCGACATTGTAAGGGGTTCTTGTGCCTTCCCCGTGGGAGATCACGAAAGGCAACTCTAGTGGATTGCGCGTGGCTTATGTGATCCTCATCTTGTGTTGGTTGTGCAGCACCCTATTGAGGGTTTGGCGTGTGATGTCAATTAACATGTGAACCTCCAAGTGAGTGAATCGCCACAATGAGGACTAGTTTGCCGGCAAGCAAGTGAACCTCGGTAAAAAATCATTATATCATCATTTGATTCTGAGGTGATTGGCCTTCATTGGTATTCATTACTGTGATTGATTAGCTCCTTTGGTGATTGGCTCATTCCTCTATACGGCGGTATAACTCTCCATCCTTCCCGCGTATTTACATTTCTTAGTGTAGCTTGGCTCTTTAGTGTAGCTAGTTTTGAGGGCAAGTAAGAGTCGTGTCTAGTGGTTAGTGAGGCTCTTTAGTTAGTCTTTGAGAGTTCACTAATTTAGTGTAGTGACATAGTCTTTGAGTGCTTATAGACAATAGCAACTAGAATTGTGATAGGTGGCTTGCATTCTTAGTAGGCTAGCACAACATTTGCTTTGCCTCATATTTATCTAATCGCTTTGCGTAGTGTTGTTGTAGAAAATTTTTATAGGCTATTCACCCCCCTCTCGCCATTAGGACCTTTCACCCGCCTACTGCCGCTCTTCCTCTACTGCTTCGCCGCCGATGCCTAGGCCCCTCGCCCACCGCTGCCATCGTGGGTGACATGACTCTTTCGCTCAAGATGGATGTGACAACAGTAAAGTTCAGATGTTTCGTGTATTTATTTCATTTGTTTCAATTGTTCGTTTCTCTTGTTGTGGATTTTGTTCACTGGTTTTCTAGGATTTCTATTCTAATTTTTGCTTGCCCCTCTCTATAGGATTTGTGATGCTTCAATGTTTGATTTTGCATGTTGCAATGCTTGATTTTGAGATGTTAAGGTGGGAATTGGTGTTGACATGGGGGTATCCTTCTTCCTCGCTGGCTGACTTTGTGAAGGAAACACTTTCATGTTGCAGCTGAATGAATTTGATGTTGAAGTAGCCTTTGTTCTGATGTTGCAACAAGTAATATTTCTTTGTTGCATTAATCTTTTTTAGTTGTTGCATGGGTTATTATCTGATGTTTCAATAGCTGAATTGCAAAGTCTCCGTCTTACAGGAAAAAAGGGATTTCGATCGGTTGTTGCATGAAACATCTCCGTTGTTCCAGCAGAAATTCATTTTTCTTAGAGTCTCATGGGATCAGATGATGTTATTTTTATCATATATTTCTCGTTGTTGCAAAGATAACTTCTGATGTTGCATCTCGCATTGCTCCGTGTTGCAAAGTCACTTTTGGTCGGATCACTTGTGACATGCGAATCCTCCAAGCTAGCATGGCGCCTGCCGTTGAGCGCACAGGCCCCACCATCATTGAACCATCTGCCGTCCTCCTGGATCCTTTGCCGCACTCTACGACGGTTGCGCATCTGGAGCATGGGCGTGAGTCGCGAGGCAAGTCCCTTTGGCATCGCGCCACAGGCAACGTCCACCGCCAATCTCGTCGGCTCAGGCGCTGGCATCGATGGAAGGTGAAGCAGCAAGGGAGAGAATAATGTTGTGTTTGTGAAACGAGAGCAGGGGAGAGGCCGAGAGGTAAGACTGTGTGTTGGATCCATGGGAAGGAAGCAGCGTGCAGATAAGCATGTGCGTGATTTTTTTATTCGCGTATTAACGTTTCAGCGGAAATTTGCACCGTCCGACGCTAAGCGTCCGGATCGGACATCCGGGCGCTAGCAACTCCATTCTATTAGTGAAAACCGACTGAAAATAACATTGATATCTAGCCAGCCCTTAATTGAAAAATTCAAGAAACAGATAATGGATTATAATCTCACCGCCACTGAATCTCGAACTAGGCTCTGTTGCAGAGAGCTCTCATCAGCGCCGGCTCCCAGTTAAAGTTATAAAAACCTGCTTCACTACTAGTTCATTTTACAGTGAGCATTTCTTTTAAACATAATTTACAGGGAACTTCGTGAAGGTAAAGTAAGATTATTTCAACTTGTTATTCCATTCCCTCCATGACAGTACAATCACAAGATTATTCCAAAGCTTTCTTTCGACCACCAAACTATGTATATATATATAGTAGTTGATCAGTAGTTGACGACGTGACACTCCTTCCTGATCTCACCCTCCTCACCGGTGAGCACGCCAAACCCAGCGAGCTTCATGAATGCCGAGGCAAAGACGCCGAAGAAGCCCTCCCTGTCCTGAGCAAACCGCCGCACCACTACCCTAGTCTTTGACATCACCGATGGTTCAAAATCCCTCTTTACTGTCGGATTACCGACAGTGATGTGGATTGATATCACTGTCGGTTCTTATGAACCAACAGTGATATTGTTTTTAGGAAATCAAAAAACAGGAAAAAAATAAGGATTTTTTTTAATTTCGAGAGAGGCCCCATTGGACAGCCACACGGTCGGGCATCGCAAGTCACAAGTCACACAATTTTTCACGCGAAAATCACACGCTTCGCGGCCACCGACGCTCAAACCCCTAACCTCCTACTTCGTGTCTTCAGCCCCAACCACTCCACCTGCAAGTTGTTTATATCCGAATGTGATTTTCGTCCTAGCCATTTTATGTTTATCTGATTTTAAAATGAGTATTTAGGACTCTAAACAAATTCAAATGAAAAAATTGTCAACTAAAAAGTTTTATAATTTTTCGAGATCTAAAACTTTTATTTTAGTAGTTTCTCCATCCGAGGTCGTTTACAAAATTTGAATTTCAAATTTGAGAAATTCAAACTTAGTTTTCCAAGACAAAATGATTTCAAATCAAAAAGTTATCAACTACAAAGTTTCATAACTTTTTGAGATCTACAACTTTCGTTTTTGCTGATTATCCATCCGAGGTCATTTAAAAAATTCAAATTTCAAATTTTTTGAAATTCAAATGTAGTTTTTCTTGACAAGATGATTTCAAATTAAAAAGTTGTCAACTACAAAGTTTCATAACTTTTTGGGATCTACAACTTTTATTTTCATAGTTTTTCCATCCAAGATCGTTTATAAAATTTGAATTTCAAATTTTAGAAATTCAAACGTAGTTTTTCTTGACAAGATGATTTTAAATCAAAAAGTTGTCAACTACAGAGTTTCATAACTTTACAAGATCTACAACTTTTATTTTGGTTATTTGATCATTTATTCATCCGATATAGTGGTAATAACATTATTCACAAATATAAAATATCCCTTTTATAGTTTATGAAACTTTAAGAGAGATACGTAAATTTTGTGAACAATGTCACTACCATTTTATCGGATGAAGAAATAACCAAAATAAAAGTTGTATATCTTGATAAGTTCTACAACTTCTATGTTCATGACTTTTTCAGCTAAAATCATTTAGTGTTCCAAAATGACGTTTCAAGTTGCCATTTTTTTAAATTCAAAATTCAAATAGATAAAAACACAATCACATGAAAAGATAGATAAAATAATAGCTATAAGACCACAATAAATTGATAGAGCATGATTTTAGAATTTTTTAGAAAAAAATTAATCAAATTTGAAGTTAGTATGAGGATAAAGACTAGTTACAAGTTTTAGCGAGAGACAAAAAGAGAAATCAGAGTTCTTCAATAATTTTAAAATTTAATTTTAAACAGTATTTTGAACTAGTAAATGATTTTAAATAAAAAAGTTGTCAACTATAAAGTTGCATAACTTTTCGATATCTATAACTTTTGTTTTGAGTGTTTCTCCATCCGAGATCGTTTGAAAAATTTAAATTTTTAATTTGAGAAATCAAACATAATTTTCGTTAGATAGATGATTTCAAATGAAAACATTTGGACATCCAAATGATCTTAAATTTAAAAAGTTTAAACTACAAAGTTGTAGATCTCATCAAGTACTATAACTTTGATATAAAGTTCGTCTTAATCGGACATCATATGAGAAACTTATGAAGTTTTCTTGCAGCATATCTCTGTCGGTTCAAGCCATGGCCATGAACCGACACTGATAGTATCAGTGTCGGTTCTTGGCTAAAATTGACAGTGATGACCCAATGTCACTGTCGATTCTTGGCTAAAACCGATAATGATATGAACCGACAGTGAAGATCCGAATATCAGTGTCGGTTGATCCTATTACTGTCAGTTTTAAGAAAAAACCGGCAATGATGGACTATCACTGTCGATTTCTTAAAATCCGGCAGTGACGAGGCCGACAGTAATGCCTAATTCTGTAGTAGTGAAACGTAGCCCGCCGTGCGCGCTTCCGTGGAAGCCTCGGCGTCGACGTTGAAGAGCCCACGACCTGCGGCGGCGCCCCAGTAGTAGTGGGTGTCGAACCATGTCGGCGTCAGGTCGCTGGGAACAACGACGGCGTCTGTGATCAGTGGCGGCACGATCTTGGGGCACTGCAGATGCAGCAGCGCCTCGAAAGCCTTGTCGCGGCGCTCACGGCCGGTGTCTATGTTGATGCAGTGGCCACCCCACAGCGTGTGGCTTCCTGAATGAATGTATGAAGAACAACACAACGATCACACACATTAAGAAATGTTCAAACTTTTGTAGAAATTTTACATCAATGTATAAGTTGGTGTATGTTTATAGCCGCCACAGGAGCAAAATTTTGGATTGTACGAAAATAAACCTAGAATGGCGACTGTCTCCTCGACGGTCATGCCGTGGTTGGTAAAGATGTCGAGCGCGCCGTCAATCCCGAGGAAACAGGACGGAAGCTGCGCATCGGCGGCCTGCGTGCTGGTAGTGGTCGCGTCCATCCCTCCGGCCAAGGGGCACGCTGGGGATGCGCGGCCCGCCGGCGTGCGCCACGGCCTCCCTCGCTGCCAGGACGACGATGTCGGCGCAGGACACCAGGCCGGGGCAGGCCGCTTCCACGGCCGCCTTCACGAGCCCGATCGTGCCGACGTGCCGGATCCCGAGGTTCTTGCGTGAGTCCAGCTCCGAGGTGATGTGCCGGCGCTCGTCGGAGCTGAGCAATATGGAGCCGTCACATCCCTGCAGCCGCGCGCACACCAACGATCGATACAATCAGTCATCCAACGAAGGCGCGCGCTCATCTCTTCTCGTACGTACGTACGTACATGGACTTGGCAGTCATGGAAGAGCAGGCGGAGGAGGGCGGCCGGCGAGGTGATGTCCACGGCGAAGATTGGTGCCAGGGACTTCTTGATGATGATCTCCAGCTCCGATCCGGGCAGGACTCGCTGTAGTGGTCGTCGGAGAGGCCGCCGCCATAGTCACCAGTCGCCTTGCACACACACGGAGTTAGCACGAGCACCAATAACGATCCATGTGCCAGAGCACAAACAATTGTACCAAGCTTTTCACCACGAGACACGGCCATCTCCTGACTCCGATCGACTCGAGTGGAATGAGAACGTCTGGATGGAAGTGAGGAACATTAGAGACAAGTGACAGCATATTTATAGGACAAAAGCTTCTGTATTTTCTGTATATACCATGCGGTCAACTCATTAAGCACTACTACAAAACAGACTTCTGCAGGGGCCTTGGCCCCTCCTCCAGTTTCCTCAAAAAACTACAAAACAGACAGTCATCAAGGGTATGCTCTTTGCAGAAGAAATGTCAGGATGCAGATTTTGAGGAGAGAAGTCTCGATCACGAGTTTAATTGCGTTTGGTTTCTATAGGGTGCCTAACTTGGATTGTAACCTGATATTGCATCTCACAGCATGGATGACGAAATCAGCAACTACCCACTTGACCTAATTAATGACTCTCTGTGGCAACGAAGTCTCAGTGATGAAGTTAATGAACTTGGAGCTAGTCAGCCTGCTCGTTTGGCTGTGGCTTGTCGTAAACGATCGTAAATTTTTCGCCGGAACAGTATTTTTCTCTCACACAAACTAGCCAGCAGTACTTCTTCAAGAACCAGCAACGATACGAACCAACCAACCGAACAGGCTGAGTGCTAGTGCCTCGAAGAACAACGGTTGCATTGTTCAGGCAGTGGAATGTATGATGCACCAACTTGGGTGATGATGATGTTGACGGGGAAAGATAGCATGGCATGCCACATAATACGAGGGACAAGATTGAGCTAAAAACAAAAAAAAATAAAGAATGAAACAGCTATTTTTGATAGTTCATGGATAATATGAAGCTTAAAAAACAAAGTTTGAGTAATGAAAAGGTCAATTAGTAATTCTAGGATGAAAATGAGCCAGATAGTAATGTTTAAGACCTAAAAGATACTATAGAACTGGCGATCACTGTCGGACTATCATTGTTGGTTGTTTTAGAACCGGCAGTGATAGAGAATCTGGCTTCAACCAGCAGTGATAAGGTGGACTATCAATGTCGATTCGTGGCTTCAATCGATAGTGATAGACAGTGTAATATAACTGTCGAACCGGCAGTGATAATTGTTTTACACAAAAAATTCATAACATTTTCATATGAGATCGAATTAAGATAAACTTTATATCAAAATTGAAGAGTTTAAAGAGATCTGAAACTTTGTAGTTGACAAATTTTATATTCGAGGTGGTTTACAAGTCCAAATATTTAATATAAGTTCTTGGATCAGATTTGTCATAATTAACAATGTCGAATGGAGACAAAGTCAACATCGTCTACAAACTTTGCAGCTAACAACTTTTTCATTTGAGATTATTTTGAGTGTCAAATATACAATATAAAATTCAATAATGTGTAGTTAAAAGAATAGGGTCAGTTACATATATATGTTCCACGATAGCTCAATTATTCCACGTAGCTCAATTGGTATGTGCGCTCGCAAGAACGTGAACGTTGAGGTCTTGAGTTCAAATCTTGAAAACCACATACTATATTTTTATATCACCTTTTATTAAAAAAATCAAGAATAAACTAAGCCTCATCAAACAATAGTTAATATCGACCTTACTCAATCAGGGGACCTCATGATGGCAACGATATTCTATTATCCATAAAGGGCATCAACGTCGTTGGTGAAAGAATGTAGAACAAACACTGGAGCAGGTGGTTAGTAAAATAACAAGCCCTAATAGCCACTACTAGCACTAGCTTTAGCTCTATCTCACCAAAAGAAGCCTCTACATAATTATAGTAACAATTGAATTTTACACTAGATCACTTCACCACACAAGAGCTACTAGCTAAACTAGGCTATTCTAGTTAACTAAACTAGTGAGCAACTAAACAAGCTACTCTATTACTAAAGCTACAACTAACAAGCAGCTACCACATATATGAATGTAAAAGCACAATAATGTGCAGCTCAATAACGAACTGGGCAAGAGGGAGACACAATCAATTTCTCCCCGAGGTTCGGTTGCTTACTGGCAATCTACGTCCTCGTTGTGGCGAGTCTCAATGTGATGATTCATGCACTAACAAGCCTTATAAGCTTGACCCTCAATCAACTTGAGTGTCGAATGAATCAAGCACAAGCAGCACTCCAACCAGCCATGAGCATTCCACTAGAGTCAGCATGTTCACTGGTTGATTTCTGGGCTGATAAGCCCGGTTGGTGCTGCTTTGTTGTGAGAGTAAAACACTGTTAGCTGGCTGATAAGCCCTGGCTGAAACCAACAAGCAAACATGCTGAGTATCTCTTTGGAATCTCTGCGAGGTGGGATCAATACCTCTTACAAATCACCAATCGGAGGTGAAGAACTATCAACAACACTCCCCTCAAAGATCATTGCTGCTCCAAGTTGTCAAGGAGGTGGCAACCACAAAAAGTAACAAGAAATCCACAGCCCAAATAATGAACTAGTGCCACTAGATACAAATCAACTAAGCAAATGCACTAGATCTCTCCCGGCCTCACTTTAGATCAAGCAACAAGCAAAATATGAGTGAGATGTATTCTTGAAGGCTCACACAAGTGATGGAATGCTTAGAGTTCCAAGAAGAGCTCACCAAGAGCCGGTCAACACAAATATACAGTGCTCCACCAAAACTAGCCGTTGGAAAGCTTCCTGGTGGGTTGTCTGCTGAGCACTAGAATAATCCAGTGCTCACCACACAGACACCACTGAAACAAGCATTACTCGATCAGATAGTTGAGATTTAATTACAGATTTAAACTTTGTAATGCATTTCTAGTGTTCACTTAACCAAACACACCTGAAACATCCTCAATTTTCCGCGTAGGGAAAATCCACAGAATGAATTATAATATGATGAAACCAATAGTTGATTCCATCATATTATCATATATCAGTCGATATCACAGTCATACATCGTAAGATTACAAGAATACAAGATATTACATCACTAGGGAACACACCTATTACAGGGTTAATCTAGCGGAAGACTATCGAGTGAAGGCTCCTCCTTCACGGGTCATCATCAGAGTTGGCGTAGTGCAGCGTAGATTTCATCTCTGAACCAAACTTGAGCGTAGGCACGAGACCTCCTAATCCTTCTAAACTCAGCATTTCTGAAAAGCAGGAAATCTGCACACCGCCAGATGTGTGCAGGCCATGGTCAGCACCGATGAACTTTAGTGGAAAAAGATAAACAAGGGATCTGGCGATCCTAATATTTGGATGTAGTTTGCATCCTTAGCGCATGAGAAGTAAGTAATAATAGTAATGTAATAATAATGTCCAGTTTTTAACACATTCCCATCCACACACATCCACATCCATCCATATCCGTCCACCAACCCATCCCAACCATAACCACACCACCATCACCACATCTCATCTCACACACTCAGGTCGACAAGCCGACTCCCTCTCGGCACTTGTCTCAACGGCCCGTAGCCCCTAGCTCACGGCCGGAAAATACCCCAACCCTAGAGGGAGAATAGAAGGACTCATCTCCTATCTAGTTTAAGCGAAACCCAGGAAAGGTCCATAGCCGACGAGTCGGCATATGTATCGATCGATCAACCATACACTCTGCAGAGGTTTCACATACCCACAAGATAGCCATCCTCGACGGTGCCGCGTCTAGGCAGATTCCGGCCGCTTGCTAGCCTAGAACGATGCCACCCTACCTCTCAGCCCTGGAACATCCCAAGTCTAGTCTGGGATGGCTGATACTGTGAGTCGTAGACAGAGTTGGGGCCCACCGGATGTCAAGAGCCGGTCCACAAGGCCTCCTGAAGTCTCGGAAGGGTGTGGGGGAAACCGCGCGCCCCGTACCTCCTTGCACGCGTTCGCCTAGCAGTAGTGGCACCGCTCTACCAAGTAGTCCGACCGTCCCGTACCATATAGGGCGAGTGGGATGTAGAGGATTTTCGGTGAATCTAAGTACTAGTAAGTCCTTAGGGGTGACCAAGCCAGAATGTCTTCATTAGGGTTTCCATTTACAGTGCCACCATAGCACCGCCACCCTGGGCTCCACCTCTTCGAGGTTCACACCCAAAGCCATCTCCAATTACCATTTACCCGCCATAGGTATTCCATATCCAAGTGCCCAGGTAGCACCACATGGCAAGACTCGCCCTAGGCTCGTCGTTATTCCAGCTCGGTCGACACAACCCTCACTCTCCACACACCCAAGACACACGCAGCACGCTCACACACCACCAAGTCTGGCACCCAAAGCCAAACCATTCCTAGGGGGTGCACCACCAGCATCACATCCCCGATATAATGCGAAGTGGAGTTAATAATAAGTATAGTGGTGTAATATGCAAGCAAGCAGGCAAGTAAGCATATATAAGCGAACGAATGCGCAAAGCAGGGTGACGTGGTAGAGTGGGTTGCATCAGGGTAATAATGGCTCAGGTAGTAGCATGCATCAAAGTTCTAGCAAAGGAATAATTATAAAGCGCTAGCAGTTCTAGATATTATGTAATGTCTAATAGGATTCTCTAAAAGAGGGTGCTACCATGACACCTGCGATGTAGAGGTACAATTCTCCATCCGTTGGTGTTCAATCAGCGGGATCACCTCCTCCAGAGTCGACTCCATCCCACAGTCCTTGTCGTCGATCACGTTCCCTTGGTCCGATCGTCAGCTACTCCGCGAAGCGATACGCAAGGCAAGAGAACACTCAACACTCGAAAAGACGGCAAGGCGCTAGAAGATCCAATAACACCAACGAGACACATTAAGATACACGGCTTAGCCCTCTCGGTGGTTGTCCGATTTCATCGGGCCAAAGAAACAAGAGTGGTGGTTTGCTATGCACAAGCTTAAGTCATGGCCAAGTCGGATTGGCTGTAGGATAATTGGTTTAAGCCACCAAGGATTATCCATAGCAAGCACCACGGCTCACGGTCTTTTGATTCGGGCATCATGGAGTTGACGGGAATCGGAGGACGGGCCAAGTAAGGAAAGAACGACGGGTTTCGGCTCTTGTAGCCTTTTCCCGCAAGTCACAATTAGACGCGAGATGCAAACAAGAACAAATAACACTATTGTGACTTGGCTCCAACGTACTTCGGCTTGCCCGCTATGGTAGAAAGCGGTAGCGCAAAGAGATTGGACAACGACGTGTCCTCTCGATCCACGCGACACAATAACGTTGGGAACCATGAAGAGAGTCGCTCAACACGGCAAAAGAAGCGGGGGTTAGCTAGGCACATCCATGTCATGTTCTCAGACACATCTTCGAAAAGATGGTTTTTGACGGTCGATCGGGTCGACACGCACGGGTCCGAGGTACGACATAGACCATAGCTTCGCTAACAAAAAGGGGAATAGTCCGGTCTTTGATCTAATCGCCATGGACAGGGCGGGGTCGAACAGAGCGGGCTAACAGGGCAATAAGAGCAAGAAACCACAGAGAGCGGAGATCTACTGCTTCCAACGCAGACGCCACGACAAAAGACGGGGCATCGGAAGGAGCGACTTACTAAAGAATACAAGTGCGCAAACCACTCATAGGGTACCCGACCTGGGTGCACTGGCACTAAGTCATCTCTCAGATTCGCAGCGGTGCGGTTGTCAGCGCAAGAATCAAAGAAACGCGATGGTCGAACGGGGTACAAGCATACAAGGGCTTGTGCACAAAGAAGCAAACAAAAGCGAAAGAGAGGCGTAGCTCCATGGTCATGGCGAGGCGAACTCGCGGCCACAAGCTACACCAACGAGTTGGCACCCATCGTTCCACGATTGGTATCTCCAGGTCATCTCCCACAGGACTTGGTCATGGAGGGCTCAATGCGTGCGGGTGATATCCGCATTGATGTTAGTATCGACATCGAATCCATGTTCTAGGGCCGAAGACAGGAGCTAACACTCGTGGTACTATGAAGTCAACTAAAAAGCGAGGGGTCGAGTTACACTCAGCATCACGGCCATGGCGAGATGAATCCCGCGATCGTAATGTCCGAATGAGGTACGAACCCTCAGCCGGCTCAAAAGCACGGCACACTGGTGACAACACCAACAACCAGGGCACAGCGATAAGATCCAAAGACACAACCAAACAACTCGACAAGACAGCGGAGTAGCACATTTCCATATTTCAAGAGAGGTAGATGGTTCCTGCAAGACGACGGGGGAACGAGAGTGTAAGGGCATGTATAATAAAGAGTGAAAATCAAGAGGGCTAATGCACTTGTGTAGAGCTCGATGGGTGGTGTCGAGGACGACGAGGTCGGCGGTAGGGCGTGACCGGGGCTTAGGTAGGTGCTGGAGCTTGACTCCGGCTCAGCGTGCAACTACGGCCTAGTGACAAGCTATTCAAGGTCAAAGAGGGCGACGTCGTGGTCAAAACGCGGCTGTGCAGCATCTCCGTGTAGGTCCGTGAACCAGGTGTAGTGTGCGGTGGCAAGGCTGTGGCGGCGTGGCGACTAGGAAAGATGGGGCCTCGGGTCTACGCGGGCGCGTGTCCAATTGTCCAAAAGAAGTCTTGGTCATATGTGCGATAGCGGGGTCAGAGAAGGCTCATGCGGGCATGGAGGATGCAGTTGTGTGGTGCACGGCACTGTCGTAGCGGCCTATGCTTTCGAGTTTTCATGGCTTGGAAAAAACAGCATGAAGGCCGGGTAAGCTGTGCAACAAGGCATCGGCTTATGGTCAGCATGCTTATAGGTTCAAATGCCCGAGAGTGCTTGGCTTGTGCTCAAGCAGAACTGTGTGCGCACGTGTGTGCAAGTGTCCAGGTGGTGCCATGCCAAAGATTCGTGCAAGACGTGTTATGGCTTGTGTAGGTGCTTGGTGAGAGGCCAAAGGGGCTCGGCATGTCCACCTGGAGCCATGCTCGTGCGCTGAGATGGCGGGCAGTCACGAAGGGCACCTCCACAATCCGCGTGGCAGGTCGCGCGGTGGCGCGTGCAAGAGCTCGTGACCAGCGGCGGTGGCAGCGGCAAACGATGAGGCATCGGCGAGGGCGATTCTCGACAACGTGTCCTCGTGACGTGAGGTGGCCGGAGAGGGCAGGGGCATCTCCACCACGGGGGCGACATGGGAGCACGTGACTCCAGCGAGGCGGGGATGGGCGTCGGCTCCCGGGCTTGGCTCAGACATCCAGCCAGCGCACGGTACGTCTCACGTCGAGGCAAGGCTGGTCCAGGGGCTCGCGTTGCTTCTACTGTCTCAGGGCGGCCGAAACACAGCGGCGACGGTCGACGGGGCATGGTCTTGACCATGACGGTCATGGCAGTCAGGACGATCACGCCGGCGTTCTCCAACGCCGCATGTCGATTTGGCTTGGCTGGTCAACTGCTCGTGCGTGCTCGTGATGTGAGTGTCCAGGAGCGGAAGAGCTCCGTCTTCACGTCCCCTCGGCATGGGAGCGCGCGGCGCCACGGCGGGTCTCGGTATTCACGGTGAGCAAGGGATTGCGGTGACTCACCGTTGGTGGCGGCGAAGAGAGGATGGCGGTGCAGGGCGAGGTGCTGCCGTGGCGAGGCGACGAGGTGACGGCTGGTGGTGGCTCGACGTGCAGCACGGCGAGGACGTGGCCACGGCGGTTGCAGCTTCGTCGAAGACCGTCAAGGCACGGGCGATGTCGCACTGTGACGAGGAGGAGACAGCGCGGTGGCCGGCCGGTGGGCGCGGTCGTAGTGCTGCGGCTCTGCCTTTGTGCACAGGTCGGTGCAGCGAAGACGACGATGTCGAGCGGGCTTTGGGGGTACGGTCGCGTCTCCATGGTGGCTCTGCGGTGATGAAGGCACGGCGTCGATGGTGGCGACGCCGAGGGTACTCCGGCTCAGCGACGGTTCGCGGTGGCGGCGTCGCAGTGCAAGCGCGCGGCTCCGAGACGACCTGAGCTCGGCGCAAGGCGGTTCCGCGGCGACGGTGACGTCGTGCACCTGCCTCCAGGGCGTGGCGTCAGCCTGAACGGCTCCTCGGGTCTTTGCTGCGGCGCGCTGGCGGCTGTGTGGAGGAAGGGTGAGTGCGAGGCGTGGCGGCGGGCATGGCTCTTATAGCTCTCGAGCTAGGGTTCGCGGAGGCCGGGGCATGCTACGGGCGGCGGTGATCTTCAGGGTGCGGCCGGCCGGACGCGTGGCGCCCATCCACGAAGCGGGTAGGTGAGCAGAGCTGGGAAGCTTCTGGAGTGCTCCAGAACTGGTGCCGGGCTCGCCAGCTTGTGGTACGGTTCGAGGGCATCTGTGGCTTGCGATGCGGGTCCGTGTCCTGGTGGCGTCGCGGCGGGTCTATTCAGTTCAGGCGGGGTCTGCGGCTGTGCTCTCGTCACGCGAGGCAGGCTCCAGGGCGGGGTGCAAGGGGCATCCGAGGGTGACGCGGTGGCCTGCTTCCTTGCTCTGGACGCCAGCGGAAAAGAGGAAAGCACAGGCAGAGCGGTTAAGGAAGACGACAACGCTGGACAGAAAAAGTAGACGGAGGCTTCGGGTTCCTTCTCCAGTGCGGCTGACACGTGGGCCCAGGGGAAACAGCAGCATGCAGCTCTCCACACACGAGGGGTGGCGGCAGCTTACGCTGCGTTGTGCGTGCAGCGCATGCGAGAGCAGGGGAAGGTGAGCTGGGCTGCTGCGGGTACCCAGGTTGGGCCACGACGGTGGACTGGGCTGCACACTTGCTGTTGGGGCATTAGTATACGTATGTGTTCATGATCTTATATACATGTATACATTGCACGGTGGCTTGTGTAGTGCATTCAAAATGGCTTCCTAATTACGTGGTTCCTGTACAAGCCACAGGCACACGACTACAGGAGCATGCAGCTTCTATACGTGCGCCACGTTGTTTGCCAAATAGGCGCAGGAGCATGCACGCTTGTGTAGCCCACTAGCCAAGGATTTAGGAGAGATGATTTACCAAAAATTGACGCTAGGGTTCGTGAGGAGTGCGCCGGTGTTCGTGGCGTTGATGCAACAGTCGGTACGACCCGGCGATCACCCTAGGGCGTGGGCCGGTGAGCGAGCTAGGATGGTGCAAGACGGGGAGCGTCGGGGCTTGGTTACGTCGATCCGGGGCGCGGTCAAAGGGGAAACGTGGGCGGGGTTCGTGTCCAAAGGGTGTCAAATTAGGTCAAGTGATATTTGGTCCGAGGATTAAGAGGTGTTTCCACATTGAGGGGAATTTAGAATAATCCCGAGAGGGATAAAATGGGAGTTGCTACGGGTTGTGCTCTCCAACAAGACGAGACTCAAACACGAGGCAACAAAAGAGCACCGACACACTTTTACAAACAGTTCTACATGAATGCAACATTTCGTCAGCGGGTTTGACTCGTGCTTGACCTAGTGTCTACATGCTTCACACAATTTACAAGAAAAATTTTGAAAGCTCGTATTTTTGGTTTCCAGAAAAATCCGGGTTGTTACAACACCAGATTAATCTGGTGGCCATGCACACTTTGGCCCAAGTCAAACTAGCTATTGGCCTCCAACGGCTTGTGGAGTGCAAGCTTCGGTGAGAGGTATCGAATGAACCCGGTGACCCCCAAAACCTTACTGGTCGCCAACTAGAGAGCTACAAACCTGTACGGAATATGTCCGGTGGTCAGCACAGAGACATCCTATGAGTATGACTGAAAACCCCTCTTGATGAACAGTAACTCCTATTCTTCCAATGAGTTCAAGGAATAAGCACCGAATAAATCCAATACTTAACCCTAGTCAATATGAACTCCCAACACCGTAGCGCAGACTTTGGTGACTCCCTAACTAGGGAACCAGATTTGGTCGAAGGAGAGGATAGTCATATGGATGGTGCGATCAACTCATGTTGGAGAAGTCTATGATGTTCAATTCATTTCTCAACTTGCAAAAACCTTGATTCATCAAGTGGCTTTGTGAATATATCGACTAGTTGATCTTCGGTGCTCACACTCTCAATTGTGATATACCTTTTTGCTTCATTATCTCTAATGAAGTGATGGCGGATATCAATATGCTTTATTCTTGAGTGTTGAACTAGGTTTGTGGCTATCTTCATAGCAATGACACTTATTAAACTTGATTCTGTAATCCAACAAGGTTGCTTTCATCCCTACCAATTGTGCACAACCACTCGTGAGTATGTACTCTGCCTCAGCTGTTGAAAGTGCAACCGAGCTTTTCTCTAACATTAGAGTCTCTTTCCATTTATTCCCTACTCATTTCAGGACGTGTTGACGTGTTGCCACAACGGTGGAGATTCAAATTAAGCTCTAGTATCTTGCTGACTAGGGATGCTGGTCCTACCCGCGGGTGCGGGTACCCGTAGGTTTCTTACCCGATGGGGTGTGAGCATGGGCACAAAAACTCACCTGCGGATGCATGAGGGTTAGATACCCATAAAGATGCGAGTAGGGTGTTTTTATTATATGTTACCAGTGGGTACCCATCGGGTACCCACAATTTGAGAATAAATATGAATATCTATATCCTGTGGCCTATGCATATCATGTCTGACCAACCCATTTAACATGTAATTAGTAGCAAATGCATAGCATGTTGAACTATAAAGATGATATTTTTCGTGGATCCTTGAATAAAGTGATTGTGTGAGCTATTAACTTGTTAATTATGTAAGTTGTGTTGTGTTATTTGTATGAGCATGAAGGATCAAACTAGGAATCTATGATGTATTGTGTTGTGAGCTACTGTATATTATCCTTGTAAACTCTATGTAAACAAGATTGACATATTTGTGTGATACTTAACTATAAATTTATTATTTTATATCACTGTGGTTTTATTATTTGTTGATATTCGACCCGCTGTCATCCCTATTGCTTACTGCATCTGTCTATGGATTGATGTCTTTTTATCAATTTAGCGTCATCCATGGCAGTAGTGATCTTTGCAACATCTATTTGTTTCCCACGTTACTTCAAAAGGGATTTTAGGAGACACACTCTATTAATAAAGATAGGTATTTTAGGAGCCTAGACAGGTCTCACGCAAACACCCGTATATATTAATCATTTACAAAGACTTAAGAAAACTACCTTTGTAAATCGACTATTTATAGGGACAGCCGCTTAGGACATTGCCTTTATTAATCGATTGCTATAGGCAAAAATTTTAAATATCCCTCTAAAATGGTTATTAATAAAGATGGACATTATTAGACTTGTTTTAGAAATAGTTTTCATATAAAATCAGATAAAGATGAAATTTGTACCAATTCTAGATCTCAATGCAATCTACAACTGTATTTTATAAGTTTTTGGTTTGGAACTATTTTGAGTCACAAAAATTTGATTTAAGTTCTCAAATTTGAAATTTAAAATTTTTAAACAACATTGTATGTTAACATGGTCTATACCAAAGTTTTAGTCTTGATATAATCCATAACTTTGTAGTTGACAAGTTTTTCATTTAAATTTGTTTAGAGTCCCAAATATACATTTTAATTTCTAAGATTTTGAAATTCAAGATGTAGAATTTCCAAATGACTTCGAATATTCACATGGTTAATACCAAAATTGTAATGGTCAATCCAGATATACAAGTTTGTAGTTGATAAGTTTTTGATTTTAGGTTGTTTAGAGTCTCAAATATTTATTTTTTCTTATATTTTGATGTTCGAAATTTTGAATTTTTTAAACAATTTTATATAGAAGCATGCCCTATAGTAAAGTTGTAATGTTTGACAGATTAAAAACTTTGTAGTTGATTTTTTATTTGAGATTATTTACTTGCTAAAATATTCAATAATAGACGCGAAATGTTAATAAACAAAAATATCACTTAGTGTAGTTGTTCGATGCTGAGAAACCTTCATTTTTTTTGTTTTCTAGAAATTATTAATAGAGATGGACTTCTAAACACACTAAGGCACGGGGCACTTAAACTACTTACCTTTGTTAAATGATATACAAAGGTGAATAGACTAACCATCTCTGTAAGGGGCCTATTGAGATACTATTTGACTTTAGGCCCTCCACAATGGTATAGTGGTGCAAAAAAAAAAAAAAAACTCTGGGTTCCACCTCTTATTTCGGCATCGCTCTTGACAGGCTACAATGGTGGGTAGCACTCGCATCTCTTCATGGGACCCACAGAGCAAGAAAGAAGAAATAAAAAATAGATCACCCACGCCTGCAGGACTGCGCCAGGCACAAGGACGACCCACAGTACGTCGCCGAGTCCATGCTGCGGACAAAGAAAATACTATTTTATGGTTTGGTCACCGGTGAAAATAGTTGTGTCGCTCTTCATTTTTCTAGCATCGCTGGGAGTCGGGCCAGTTTAGTTCACTTCATTTTGCAAATTTTTTTAACATTTCTTGTCACATCAAATCTTTGGACGCATGCATGAAACATTAAATATAAATAAAGAATAAAACTAATTACACAGTTTAGACAAAATCCACGAGACGAATCTTTTAAGTCTAATTAGACTATGATTAAACACTAATTATCAAATAACAACGAAAATACTACAATGTTATTTCGCCAAAAATTTCGCAAACCAAACAAGCCCTTGGCTTCGCTTGCTGTAGTGGGGAGAGCGACGCCAGAATCTTCTCTCTCTTCTTTTGCGCATAACTTAAGCGATACACTGTAGAGAGCTTTACAGGATCAGATTTTTATCTCAAAATATTTTACCTTCTTATTTTTCAATACACCTTTCTATTCTTTAATATATTTTTTCTTGGCTCTATTTCTTTATCTTTCTCTACTTGTTTTCTTTGTATCATTTCCTTTTACTTCTTAATTCTCACGTCCAAACCTAAACCTAAAACATCAAATATTTTAGGACAAGGGAGTAGACCATTTGAGTACTGTGAATCGAAAAAAAGCATGCCTTTTGGTAGTAGTGCATCTCTTACTAGTTGTATGATCCTATCCAAACAGTACACGATACCAGCAGTTTATAGAAATGTCTTTCCTTTGAAATTCCATTGAAAAATATTAAATTACATGCTACATAAAATAACTCATTTAGTCCAATTAGTTGTAATATGTTATCAATCCTGTATTGTTTCATGAATTCGAGTGAGCACCGTTGCTTACTGAAAATTCTGAAGATTTCTGAGAATTAATTAATCCCTCATGAATCCGAATGAGTAATGTTTGTTAAATTGTGGATTTTCGTTGACCCCATATTCTACACTGTAAACAAAAGATTTTCAATTTACAATTCATCGTCTATCCGATCAGAATTTGTTCTGCTTCGGCACTCCCATTTTTATTTCTGGCACGAATCTTAAAGCAGCCCACCATTTAATTAATTATTTTCGTAATCAATTCTCGTCTGGGTTTTGAGTTGGCCCGGTCCTGCCCGTGTTCAGCCCAAACCCGCCCCCATGATCCATCCCCTTCCTTCCCCCCTCCCCCGCGCCCGTATGTAGCGCCACGTGAGGACCGAGAGCTTCGATACAGCACAGAGCTGAGAGCGGCGGCGGCCGCTCACCGGCAACGGCGGTGTCAACGGCGGAGCCATGGAGCTGACCAAGGACGGTGAGGAAGGCCCGCGTGAGGAGCTCCACCGAGATGAGAGCCGTGGCGCTCAAAGACTGCAGCGGCGGCTAGCCGCCAGTGCCACCGAGCTCACCGAGGCCGAGATGCTTCTTGGGACCATTGCTATTCTTCTTAGGTGCACCTTTGGTGGCAGCAACAGCTGGATCACATGCAAAAACAATTGTCCTATGGCATGTTTGGTCATTTTGATCAACCGGGCTCGGTCCATCATTGACATTGAAACTAAACTTCGTTTATTGGTTTCAGCCAGGACTTATCAGCCAACCTACAATGATTTTCTCTTACAATAAACCAGCACCAGTCAAACTTATTAGCCTAGAAACTGACCAGCGAACAAGGTGAGTGGTGTGTATGTGTATGTTGCTGCCAGGCCATCTGAGATTGATCAGTACTAATGTCTCCTCACTCTCGGCACTGAACAAAGAGAAAGATACAACAACTAAGTGGAACAGATCCAATGGGAGTGCAAAATTTTTATAAGTCACTACAATGCCTGGGTCATGTGGCTGGTAATCACTGCCTATTCGTGATTAGATAAAGTAAAAAATTCCGCCTCAAAAGTCTCATTCACTGAGCCAGTTCGATTCACCGGCCTGTCAGTCACCATGTAGTGATGGTACTTGGCAGTAGTAACTTACAGTGGAGCTCCTCACGCGGGCCTTCCTCGCCGACCTCCATGCTTGGTGGCGCCGCCGGTGACGGTGATCGAGCGCCACCGGTCGACGCTCCGTGGAACTCCTCACACGGCACTGGATATGGACGGGACGAAGGAAGGGGATCGGATCCGCGAAGTGGAACAGGGCAAGGAGCGGTAAATGCGGATCGGATGGATTATGGGGACGAGTTTGGGCTGGACATGGGAAGGCCCGGGCCAACTCGAAACCCAAACGAGAAACAATTACGAAAATAATTAATTAAATGGTGGGTTGCTTTAAGATTCGTGCCAGAAATTAAAAGAGAGGCACCGGAGCAGTTCCCTTCAAAGTATTCGTGTTTGGTTTATTCTGAATAGTCTTGCATAGTTTAAAGTTCACAATTCATGTTTGTTTCACCTGCTATATTATTGTTCACTCAGCTCAAGAGGTTTGCATAAAATTGTCATTGCTTTGCAACAACGCTTAGAAGCGAGGTGGTCCTCGTCGCGTAGCTTCACCTAGTTCCAGTGGATCCAAGATTAGATTATATAGTTGTCACATGAATCGTGATGATTTAGAGAGTAAATTTTAGAGAGACTTGAAAATGTTCTTAGATATAAAATGGAGGCCCAGGTTAAATCTCTCTCCACCTTAACTTCTTCTCTTCTTCTTCCTCTATGCGCTCGCACCCAACCCTGACCCCAATAAGCCACTCGCCCCCACCGCCAGATTGCTACCCTCCACCACGGGTCGCCCCTACAATCCATCGAATATGTCTCCTTCTGGCTGTCCTTGTCCATCTCTACCTGAGCTCCCTCGCTCAGCTCCGCTTTCTCCATTGTCGCCTACGCCCACCGCCATGCTAACTTGATGGAGGTTGTTGAGCTATCTTCGTCACATCCCCGCCCAATTGTCTTCCCCCATTGCCCAGCCAACGGTGCCACTGTTATCTGGCCCCACATCGCCCCCACGCCTGCCACCACCGCTGGACTGGTCTTCTCCCCCAACAATCCTTCTAAGCTTTGTCGGCTTCATGTAAGCCCTAAATCACAAATCTGAACTCCAACCTTGCTGGAGTTGAGAGAGAAGATCATGTGGCATTCTTAGACTGGGTGGAAAAATTCGATTGAGAGGAGACATTAAAATCACTTGAATGATATTTCGCTTTACTTCTTCTAAAAAGTGCATGTCGAGCATGCATTTTGGCCAAACATTCCTACTTATGAACCTTGTCATGTTAGCATGCGGCTAAATTCTTACAAAACATGGACCCAACTCCATACATGGCCATCAAGCTAAAATAGGGTGGCACAAAAAAATGTTTCTTGAATAAAACGATGATTGTGCTAGAATCCGGTAAGATATGGATATGAGTTCGAATTCTTTGGAAACTAGACTTGATAAGCTTTCCATAAAGTACTAGAACGTCCTAATCGAAATCCGTATGATGCCGTGGTGACCTGAATCCAACTTCCAAAACATGATGGATTTAGACTCTTTTAATTAGGCCGAAGTGATGTGGTGGCCTAGCGGAGGATACTAGGAATACTTGAACTTGGCCCCTAATTAACTTTATTAACTTTCTATATTTTCCATATGCAATCAAATCTTTCTTTGATCAATGTAAGTGTTTCTGATGAAAAGAAAAAAATACAAACTTTAAGGTGCAACGTCAATTCACAAATTCTTTTAAATACAAATATAAACTTCATATTGAATAGTTGGATCTTTAGTTTAGGAGTGGTTAATATAGTCGTATCTAATATAGCGGTGTTCTAATAAATACCTTAAAAACGTATCTGGCACGTGTGTTGTATAACGTTCTTGTTTTTTTTTTTTAATGATGAAGAGGGGTACGCCTATTTTTCTCATGCCTCATCCGGTGACTTCCATCGTCAAGCCGTCAACTGAAGCATCAGCATTCACGATGGCTTCCAATCCAACCGGAGTCCCAAATCCCAAGCAAGCCACAGGCTCACTGGACGGGGTTCAGGCGCCGAACACGCGGCCAGCCCACGCGTCCCTCCGTCCCGGTCCGAGTGCCGGCGATAAATCGCCACGCGCGAGCGGCGTCTCGCCTTTCTGATCTTTCACATCTCCTTTCCTCTCCCTTGGCAGACCACCTCCGCGGCCCCGTCCCACCCACCGTGGTTTCCGCCCGGCTCCGGCCGCCGCTCCCGCCCATTGGCTGCCGCCATGGACGCCGCAGGGTTCGTGCTCCTCGCCTCTCCCCCATCGAGCGAAGAATCGGCGTTTTTTCTCCCCCTCCTCTTTTTCGCCTTTTTTTTTTCTGTTGGTTCCGTTCCGACGGGTTTCTTGATCTCTCTTCGTCAGGTACCCGCACATGCAGGGGAGCGGGTCCGCCGCCTCCTCGTCCTGCCGCGCCGCCGACTATTCCGCCGGTTGGGACTCCGCGCAGCAGCAGAAGCGCCAGCGCTGCCAGGTAACCCGTCCCGCGCCCTCCTAACCCGCGCCTTTTGCACGGAGTAAATCCGCTCCGGTTGGTTGGTTCGGGTCGTTACCATCGCGATTCTCGTGCAATCGGTTGCTGTGATCGTTTTATTCCTCCCGGGAGGGTCTTCGAGTGCATTGCGACCGAGTATGGTGCGAGGGTTTTGCCTAAAGCTCCTTTCTTTGGGTCGGCGAAATTCGCACCTGGTGAGAGGTCCTTTGATTTTACCCTGCTTTTCCCCCCCTCGTGTTTCTGGGGTAGGTTTCGGTCGAATTGATGATTTGTGCTGGTTGGGTGCCGTACTACGGAATTTAGATGGATCGATCGTATTGACCGTAGGGTTTTGGGTTTTGGGGGCAATTTATATTGGGGGTACAAAAAAGTCTTCTTCTTCACGGTGCGTTGCTGGTGGGGATAGATGTTCTTCTTACTTTGGTGAAGCATCTGTTCCAGTATGTTGGATGCCGTCGTCTGCACTTGTATGTTTTGAGGTTTGCTTGTGGTTTACCTTTGAATCAGTCCTCATTACTCGAATTACATGTGTTGTAAGGTATGATCATAGCCTAGGTCTAATATTTGATTGACATTGTTTTGTGTAAGTTTCTACAATCGGACCTGTTCACCTGTACACGATTGATTTTTGTACTGGGAAACTTTTTTATCTTCAAGTTTGTATTTTGCCACAGATACTTCATCTGGAACTAACCAGTGTACTACGATTGATTTTTGTACTGGGAAACTTTTTTATCTTCAAGTTTGTATTTTGCCACAGATACTTCATCTGGAACTAACCAGTGTACTAAAGATACAATACAAAATCCTCCATACACATGTAATTGTCCTTAATAAAGCCTGAAATTGCATTCGAAATTCACATTGTTGTGCACGCTGTTGAATCTTACCGCTGCATTTATACACATTTGCATACCATCATCCAAATCCTACTCCTACATAAGGTCCCAAGTTAAGACGCTGTCACCAGAATTAACTTACTATGTTCTATTATTATAGAAAAAGGATAAATATACAGAAGAATATCATATGCTATATTTACAGCTGCAGGAATCTGAAACTTAGCTAGTCTGGGCATTTTGGTATGGGTTATTTATGTTGTGAATACATCAAAGTTTTGAGTAGCTGATTGGTTGATTTTTAAATTGCTGCATTGCCAACATGTTTTGCTTCTTTATTACTTGGAAATTTGGCTGTGATATGTTATAAAACGTATTAGCCATAGTAAGTATCACTGACAGAAAAGATAAAATCGACTAGGTGTTGGTTTTATTCACTGGGAAGAGGATAGTTTAAAATATGTTTGATACAAAGCAGATTGGGTTTGCTGATTTTTTCATTCCTATTGAATTATTGATCATACGTGCAAACATGATAAAACAGCTTGTAATGTTGTCCAAGCTGCAGATAGTGGTGTTACTGAATTGTGTAATTGAAGACTGAAAAATAAAAGGATCTCTGTTGGGGTTTGCTTATCAGTGCACTCCCACAGGACTCCTCATTTTTCAGGGTTTATCATTCCTTGTCCACAGTAGAAACGAAGATGTTAATGATTCTCACGCACATTCTCAGTAAACATTGAAAGAATCATAAGACACAATTCCTAAGTTCACTGATTTGCATTCTTGTAGCTACCTACTTAACTGTCCATTCTTGCTAGGAGGGAGTGCCCAATGTTATTTTTAACAGTGGGGTATGGTGGTGTGACCATGTGAGGTGTCATTCTGCGGTTCAACGCAGGAGGCAGTTATTGTACTAGTACATATCTTCATTAGAAATCTTATATTCTTGAAGACCATTTTTAGCCCTTCTACTTAAAGTTCTCAACATAATTGGTTTTAGGATCTGGTTGAAATTATTCTATATTTTTATGTAAAGAGTTACAAGGGACAAAAAGATGAACTTTTCCTAGAAGTCATATTACTGCTGGTATTAGCCTGGTAACGTTGGCTTTCATAATACATGGTATTGAGGTTATGTGCTAGGAGAAAAATATTTGCTTCAACCTAAACCTTATAGGTTCGCAGTGAGAGCAAATAGGAAGTTTCAGTTTACCATGTGTAAATGGCAGTTTCAGCATGCATGGTGTAGGCTCTAACTTCTAAGAGTAAATAATGTTGGTGCAAGATTTTACTAGATTCATATAATAATTTCAAGATGTAAATTGTTGGCGTGTGTTAAGAGGTACTAATATATTAAAATTTGCATGTGGATTTGCATCATGGTAAAAAATATCTATCTTTCAATATACATAACTTGCTAACTAATAGATTAGTATGTCCTTAATGTTTGGAAGACTGCTGATGCTAAGTGTAGTAAAAGGCTAGTTGCCTCTTACTCATGTAATGGGTACCGGCATGCTGAATATGTTTTGTGTTATGCGTCATAATCAGCTAATTTAAGGGATAACAGAGACAGCTAAATGTAAGAGAGAAGTAATTGCTTTGATATGTTCGATGGTTGCTTGAATATTTAACCAACTAGATGGCATGCTACCCACCTGGTTCAGCCTTGGAGGATAGAAAGCAAATCCTGTTATTAATCCAGTACTTAAGTTAGGGAACAGTACAGCACTACTGCTAACAAGTTTGTGCATGAAATTATCAGCGAAGTGCTGATTTCTAGGCCATTTCTTAACTTTAAAAGAAAACATGTATTTTTTAGTGAAATAATTTATTATTGGGTTCACAGGTTGTCATGTAGTCCTGTCCGCAGTCCTGGAACATTTGCATCTCCTTATTGCTTGGAAAGCTCTGAATGTGCATGCAATTTACATATCTGGTCTCAGGGCCCTGTTCGGGTGTTCTCCTTAATCAGGATTCTATGAGCAGCTGCTGAGAGAGGTGCTTTAGCTATTTGTGTTTTATGGGGAGTCAGAGGCCAGCCTGCTGGCTCTTCCTCATTAGTTATTAGTTATAGACATTGCTGTAGATAGCCTATTATAGCACTGCTATAGTTTTCTCAAGGGTCTCGATATGACATTGCCAATTGTCCCGCTGTTGCTACTAATGATGTTTTAGCTTCGCTATAAACACCATTTGATCGCATAACGCTATAACAATATGATTATATATGATACACTTCCATCTCTTATTTTATCTCTCTTAATTAAATAAGAATGCAATATAATGCTATCCCTTACCAAGAGTGCTTAATGGACCCTTAATCAGAGTCTCTAACTTCAAAGGAAACAAAATAACCGGTGAATATAATCCCAACTAACAAAATCCTTATATCCCCATGTGAAACCGTGAACAGTACCTACCATGCATAGTAACTGTCATTATGGCTGTTGGGTTTATTGGTTTATGTGCATTTTCTGTGAAATATCTTATGCAGCTTTTTTGTGAGAGCAGTATGGTGTGTTCATTCTTATCCTGCTACTGTGTTGGGGTTATGCCCTGATAAGTGTAGGCCATGTAACCATGGAACCGGTTTTTTTAAATGTCTGCATTGGATATTTGGTGTTGACAAGGCAATTAGGCTTTTGCAGTTGAACTTGTTTGTTGGCAAACATATATAGCAAAGTGCCTCTGCTGTTGTGAGAAGTACTTGACATTTTATTGATAATATTGGCACACAGGGTTCTTCTAATGATCAAGTTGGATCTAGCACAGAGAATAATTCTCTTGAAGCACCTGGATTTGAGCTAAAATTTGACTATGGAAAAAATGAGGAAGAAGATTACTATTTTGAAGATGAAGATGATGGGTGCTATGATGAGGATGATTAGGGATCTGACTATGAGCTTGAGACTGCTGACTAAATCAACTGCTAGCTGATAAATTGGATCATTTAGACTTGCCTCCAGGTGTGGAGGCTACAGTACCATGGTTGCAGAAAGTTGAAAGGGATGGGCCTGGAAAATTCAAGTCAATGTCAGAAATAGAGGAGGAAATTGCAAAGAAGTATAATTTTTTCAAGCAGTTTGATACCGTTGAGGATTTCATAGATCATAAAGATGCTAAAAATTCTGTCGGAAATGTAAGAACTTGGCACATATTACTTTTTTTTTGTTTGAAACCTTTTTCATCAATAAATCTCCTAACTGTTTCAGGCAAGGAAAGAATGGGCAAAAAGAATCCAGCACAAATGGAGTCTCCTGGAGAAGGATTTACCAGGTCAGCAATTTGCTAGAGCAATTGTGTCCCCCTTATTGTAGCAATGCACCTACCTATTCATTGACTATTCAGAATTTATAAGCTCCATACTTTCAATTCCTGAAACTCAGTATTTCACTAAGAAAAAAACTGCAGATTAAGTTCAAAATATAGTATTCCATCTGAATAATCTCTCTCTGAATTCATAACCTGAATTTTGTTCTGTTGTGCAGCATTAATATATGTTCGTGTCTCGGAAAATCGAATGGACCTTCTCAGGGCTGTAATGATTGGGCCTCAAGGAACTCCCTACCATGATGGCCTTTTCTTCTTTGATGCTCACTTTCTCCCTTCTTATCCTACTATCCCCCCAGTTAGTATTCAATCTTTGTCCGTTTGGTATGTAATACACTTCCATATTTGGATAAAAAAATTGTGCTGATGCTTTTGCAGGTGGTACATTATCATGCAGGTGGGCTAAGGCTTAATCCAATATGCTTGTGGAAAAGTTTGTCTTAGCCTCCTAGGCACCTGGCAGGGTAAATCTTGTGAGAAATGGAACCCAGCACAATCAGCAATGCTTCAGGTGCTAATCTCCATTCAAGCTCTCGTATTGAATGAGAAGCCATTCTACAATGAGCTTGGATATGAACGCTATGCCAATAGTGCTGAGGGACTGGGGTATGCCTTGGACTACAATGATACAGCATTTCAGTACTCATGCAGGACGATGTTATACTCACTTCGTAAACCTCCACAGGTAGTGTTTTGCTAATTCTTAAGCTTTTGCACTGTGGACAATTGAGTACTTAATAGTATATATATTTGATAGTCATCCATTGATAGCTGTGCTGATCTTGTAGTATATATCATTGTGCTTTTGTCAAATTGAAATGTGGACGCAGTCCAAGCAGGATTCCAAAATCTGTGGTTAAGTTACTTTTCACTTGTCGATGTTTTTTTGCTGAATTAGACACCCAAATTTGAGCTGAACTCTCATACTCGTATCTCTGTCCAAGTAATATCGGGTAGTAGGCTAGACAATTGTTTTCAGTTGATGCAGTGACGTCCTTTTTCATTCTTTCAGTTATCACCACAGTGTTCTCTTTCTCAGCACCTGTGCTCATGTCCAGTATTTTTGATAAATAAGGCACCCAAGTTCAAGTTAGATATTCAGACACCTTTGTCATCCAAATGAGCATTGGGGCTAACATTTTTTTTTCCCGTTGGTGTTAACATGCATTTTTATTCTCAGTTATCAGAACATTGCTCTTTTTTCAGCAATTGATGCGGGACAAAGAATCTTAGGTTTCATAGATCTAACGGTATTTGTGCCTGTTGATCTGTTGTTTCAGCACTTTGAAGACCTTGTCGTGGGCCACTTAGGTGAACGTGGCCATGCCATTCTGGCTGCATGCAAATACTACATGGAGGGCCATGAAGTTGGATCCAAAGTCCCGGAGGAGGACGTGGACACCAAAGGGTGTCAGAATGGGGAAGGATCCAGCTGTAGCACCACGGCAAAGCCGCAGCAAAATAAGCCTGCATTGCGCACCAATCGCAATGCATCCTTCAAAACCAACCTGGAGGTTCTGTTTGAGGAGCTCTTGATGGAGTTCAATGTGAAGGGTGCCAACACTGCAAGATTCCGTGCGGAGAAATTGAAGAACCAGCTGGCGGCTGCTTGAACTGAGTGGGCCTGGCAGTGGAATTCTGCTAACTTTTGAGGTTTCCATAATGGATTGGGAAACCTAAGGGGGTGCTTTTTCGCTTTTGGCTGACCATAGGAATGCTATGTAGATAGCTCTCCTTTCTTTCAGTTAACGGTACATGTCCTGTGTGAAGTTAAACCGAGAACAGTGGACGGTCTTAGATCCTAGTAATTGAAGTATCCACCCCAAATTGTGGTGTGATCTGAAATTGGCATCTATATAAATCGTCTTCTGTTATTTGCCTTTGAAAGGGATCCATGGCACCAGGTTTCATAATCAACCCGCCATGGAAGCTATGGGATGAAGCAGTGGTTTGTTGTTTCATTCATTACATTTTTCTGTGAAGCTACTTTGTACTGGTAGAAGTTATCAAGTGCAGGCGCTCAGCGTGCATTTGTGGTATAAAAATCTACGCAAGGTTAAACATACTACTACGAATTTTCTGTAAGCTCCGTCTCTAAGCGTAGGGTGCATTTGTGGTATATTGGTTCTTTTAGAGCAACCAAATGTAAAGTGCTTTGTCCATATCGGCCACGGGCGTTCCGACCCAGTCCTCCCTTCCTCCTGCGCAGCTGATCAGCCTATAAAAAAAAATTCCCTGACTATGGTATCCTCCTTAACTGCTTCGAACCCCTCACCGCACTGCACCTTCGGCCGACCCTGCCGCCGCAAGGTCCCGCATTAGGGTGCTCTCTCTTTCTCGCTTTCTCCCCAGCATGAAGCACTTGCGGCGGTGTCTCTCCCACGTGGCTGGCCCTTCCCGCGTTGCTTCTTCCCGTGAGGCACCCGGACTCATCCCTCGCTACTCGGTACGCCCGTGCCGCACCACCATCCAACGCCGCGCCCCCGTCCACCTAGCCCGTCATGAAAGGGGAGGCAGGGGAGGCCTCCGCCTACGCCTGGGGAGGCCTATGCCTGCTCATGTGCCTCCCCATCCACCTCGCGTCGACAGTAGGAAAGGAAGACCTACGCCACCGTAGTTCCCCACCACGTAAACCTTGGCCACTAGCAATGCAGTGTTTTTCAAGTGTTTTCAGCAAACCTATGTTTCAAGTGTTTGAGTTATTTTATATGTATGTTTTAAATATTTTATACGGATGTTGCAAAAGTAGATCGGGATGTTGCATATGTTATAATGCCTATACATGTATGCTTCAACTGTATGTTACAAATGTTTCATCTGTTCCAGACAAATGTTGCAAGTGTTTTATCTGGATGTTGCAAAAGTAGGTCTGTATGTTGCATATACATGCATATTGCAAGCATATATTTCAAGTGTTTTATACGTATGTTTGCAAGTGTTTTATCTGGATGTTGCATATGTTTGCAATGGTTTTCAAATGTTTTTCAAATATTTTCACAAGTGTTTCAGATGCTTGTTTCAAGTGTTTTATCTGTCTTCTTTTGTATGTTGTAACTGTTACATCCAGATGTTTCAAAAGTAGATTGGGTGTTGCACATGGGATGCTCTTTAGCTAAGCGGTTATACAGTGCCACTAGGTGATATGATTCTTGCATATGCATTAAGGACCTAGTGTACTAATGATTAACCCTTGTAAAATGCTTTGAAAAATGCTAACATACGTGCACACAAGTTCTACACTTTATGTTTAGCAACTTGGAAGCAAGGGTGAAGCCGTTGAGGAGATAGAAAAGAAAAAGGAGGCGCTGGACAGTGACCGGACACTGGCTAGGCTAGGACCGGACTCTGACCAAGCTGTGTCCGGTTAGTGCGTGGCACTTAGTCGAGGGCGTGGAGTAGCGATCGAACGCTGGACCTGACGCTGGGGTCGCGTCCGGTCAAACGCAGTAGAGGTGGCGCGCGGGTTCGCGATCAGACGCTGGAAGCAAGGCGCGACCGGACGCAACGCTGGTGCGTTAGGTCGCGGCTGACATAGGCGTCAGGCAGGAGCGGAGTAAGGACCAGACGTCGGGGCGCATCAGGTCATCGATGACCGGACACGTCCTATCGAGAAAAACGCGTTCAGGGAGCTCTTTATGTAAAAATCGCCCTAACTGGACTCTGCGTTATCGTGCGTCCGGTCACTTGAGCGGAGCATCCGGTCATCTGTTGACTGTGCGAGTGAACCGCTTAGTTACCGTTGGAGATCACCGCGTGGGATTCAAAGAGGGACACGTGGATGGCCGTGGGCGATTGGACTCTAGCCAATCGGACGCTGGGGTGCATCCGGTCAGTACGTCCGGTCAAGCCCCAAGGCTCCAACGGCTCTCTGAGTCTTGGGCCCTCTATAAATAGAAGTGCTTCGCCTTGGGCTCACTCTCTTAGATGTTTTGATCAGTGATACATCCTTGTGAGCCTAAGCAAACACCTCACACTCATCTTCATCGTTGATTCATTATTATAGTGAGACTAGGAGTGATTCACTACTACACTCGCACCTTTCATAGCCGCGTCGTAACCCACATCGCAGTCCAATTTCGACCTCGGCAGTAAGCTATCGGTAGTGATACTCATAGCCATCACCATCGGTATCTGAGACCGATTGGGGTGTACACTACACCGCCTTATTAGCTTATCATCCGTCCGTGATAAGGTCCTTACTTCCGTCGCATTGGAACACGACCCGCGTGTGTGGGTATGCACTAACACCGCCGCATGGCTTATGATCCGTCCGAGATTAGATCCTTATTTCATTGGAGCATGACCTACCTGTGTCGAGGCAAACATCACCATCAATTTAGCGTATGAACCATCTGGTCATAGGGTATGGTCACCGTCGTGTTACAGTACAATCCACCCATGATGATCCTTTAGTCGGTGTCGGGTTACTAAATGATTCGGTGGTGATGCACTATTGAGCCCTGCCGCATCAGATGAATAACGGTGGTGACGGCCGTTTGCTTCACCAAAGGTGAGTGGTATGGCGATGATGACAAAACAACCAACGGTCCTTACATCCGACGGTGACAGAATTGCATCTGGTTTTCACAATGTATTTACTAATTCAACTGGACCTTAATAACTTACTGAACACACACCATACAGATATAATCATTACACATCATTCATCATGTCCACAACGAAGAGTACTTGTTATAATAACAATGCTCCACACTAACATAATAACTGTGTCAACTGATGAATTAACACAAGCGGTGCATAGAGAGCATAATAAAGGTTCTTCTCCCTACAGACTTACGTAAGGTAGATGTGCTCTGCTCCTTCAGATTGGCACTCCTTGATCAGCTTTGCAGCCAATGCAGCACGGAACCCCTCTTCTTCCTCCCATAGCCATTGCAAGAAAATTGTTCAAAAGCACTGAGACTCCAAAACCCGCACAATGCAAAGCAGCAGAATTAATAATATTCAACATACCATTGGTTTAGTTACCAAGCCAAAATTGGACTATATATAGACTTAAAACAACTCGCTACCTGAACAAAGACATGTCCTAACAACAAAATACAACATATGCACCTTTACTACTCTGCTAATGACTCCATGAACAAGGGAACATAAGGCAGATAGTGAGGTCCGTTCAAATAAATACTCCAGGTACTTTTTGGATAGTGGACGACCCGGGCAGGGAGGACATGAACTTTTCTGCAGCTCATGTCATATGCCATCAGTGTTTTGTCCTCCCCAATAAGGAAAATCAAATTTCATTTTAGGTGAACTGCAATCACTTTGTAGTCTGCCTTGGCAGCCTCGGAACCGAGTCCAATATTGTTCAGTCCAAATAGCTGCAGCGTGTTCACCGTATGCTTCAATGTCCATTTACTAGTACCATAGTCTTCAAGGATCCAGATTGAAAGGTTAGACATATTGAAAATATCAGCAATACATAGACACAACTAACCCTGATCTCCATGGATAGACATTGTAGGGCCTAGTGGCCTAAGAATTTTCCTCCATGTCTTTGCCTCCATATCAACAGCAACTATGTGGGACACCTCCAACATGTGCATAAAACCATTAAGAAACACAGTTCCTGAAAATTTGCATACTAGAATATCCTCTCCCTATTCAGATTCTTTATACATTCATGCTCCAGTTTTGGATGAGTAGATGCTGACTACTAACACCCTAGGCGACCTTACCCACAATTGTACCACATGAGAGTGCAAGGAGATTATGGGATCGAACCCCAAGCGAGCTGAACCATAACAAAGGTTGCTATGTGGCAGTACCACTGATTTGCTAGTCACTGGATTGCAGACAACATAAAGAAGCCCAACTCACTAGCACAGAAAGAGGCCTCTGCAACAATTTGAGATGACTAAATCCTGAATGGGGAAGGGCAAGAAGGAAAAGGAGGGGTATTCATTGGTGAAGCTGGTGAATTGACGTATGCCTTTCCAGTTGCCATACATGAATCTGGCGACAAACTAGGGCAACTCCTTACGGTGCTCGGATTCGGAGATGAGGCGGTACCAGGAGCGACACACACACTTGCAGCTACACAAGGTGCGGGCGGTGAGGCGGTGGAGGATAAAGACCAAGACATCGTCTATGAGGATGTCTACTTCGTTCCTCTTGTTGGTGGCCTCCTCCTCCATCTTGACTAGGATGTGGTGGAGCGGGGCCGACGATGGAAGCGGCAACGCTGTCGCCTGAATCAGAGTAGGAACACCTGTGAGAATGTGCTCATGAGCTCCTTAATGATCAGATGAAGCTTGATTCGTACTCAGATGAGATAAGAGGGGAATAAAAAGCTAAGAAACATGGATAAGGGAAGTGCGAGAAAGCATTACCCTTGCCTTTGGATCTTGTGGCAGTGAGCTCGAGCGGCCATGGCGATGATGAGTACTAGCCTAGTCATCGGTGGATCTATGCGGGTGTGCCGGTGAGGCATACTAGCATAGCACTAGCTTGTCAGCGGTGAGTGGTGACTTGCACGCCGAAGAGTAGGTGAGGAATAGCAGCACTTGAGGAGGAGACGGATAGGGTGGCGGCTAGGTGGGTAGCGGTCTTTGTAAGCTAATTACAAACGCGCTAAAAATTCTAAAAACATGTGGGAGTCTCGCGCTGGCTTGCAAGTTTTAATGATATCGGCGGTGAAGGGTACCGGCTGTGGTGATTGGGTCCTTAAAGAAGATGGTATGTAGCACCTAACGATAGGCGTGTCATACGAAAATTGAATGTTGGAAAGGATATGTTAGCACCTAACGACAAATAGCGGTGGTGATACAATTTTTTCAATGATGCTTATATCGGACGGTGACATAATTGTACAATGTTGATACTAATTCAGCTAGGCCTTAGTAGCTTACTGAACACACAGCGTACTTTTTACAATAACAATGGACGCTATTACAATGTTGTACCATACGGTGGTTTGCACATACACAGCAACACCCCACCAGCATCACAGTGAGGTAACAATGTTCAAAATCAACAAAAGATATTCTTTTTTGATTAACTCTGTTACACTTTTCATTCACCAAGTGTACAAAATAACAAGGATCTATCAGCAACTACAGTTACGATGACAAAAATCTTGGCCCTATTCTTCAGCACTACTTCAACAGTACTTTACAACAAACGAATTGTGTTTTTCTCTCACAACAAATTAGCATAAGCATCGGCATAAGCCAAATTTTAGCGATGACCGTAGGTTTATCCCCGCACTGAGCGATGGACATCTCATGAAGCATAAAGTCAGATGAAGGTGTAACTAACCTTCACCGCATATCCGAATCTTCACCACGAGCAGGGATGATGCCTGGAAGAAACCTGGGGAAGAACCACCCCGTGGAACTCCCTCTAACATCCAAGAGGATGAGGAGCCCTGCGAGGAGCCTTGCCCGCGCCGTCTTCGTCAACGTCGGGGAGGAACGCATGCCACGGTGTCGAGAGATCCTAGGTCAAGATCTATGGGCTCAAAAGGTTTCCCGGCAATAGCAAGTCACCCTCCTTCGCCCCTATAATTTTCTACAAATATTCAAACCTGGAAGTCTCCCGCACGCTAACCGTCAACAAGCCTAGCCGCCGTGTCATCAGTGACCTAGGCCACCAAAGATGGTATTGTTCTTCCCCATCTATTCGCGGAACTTCCTCTAACACCCAAGACAAACATCCACTAGCAGGCCGCTACAGGACCTGATCTTGAAAGCCTTCTCCCAGCAATGGCAAAGCCGCCGAAGTACGCCATGAACCATGGGGGACGAAAGGAGTTGCCGCTCTCTCAGTCTAATGCTAAGGGATTTGGAGGGAGGGGAGGGGCGAGAGACTCAGTGCACCTAGACCCAGCTTAAATAGGCCAGCCTTGAAGATGCACTCAGGCTCAGTGCAGTTAAGATATGTGATCTAGGGAGCACGCATCAGAGAAGATGAGGTATACAATGGTTCTCGGCATAATAAGTGGTGGGGACGGTATTGGAATCGAAGTTGGGACATTCAACACTCATGCACTTAAATACGCTAGCCTTGAAGACGCACCCAGACTCAGTGCAGTTAAGATGCGTGATCTAGGGAGCACACATCATGGAAGACGAGGTATATGACGATTCCTGGTGTAATAAGTGGTGGGAACGGTGTTGGAAGTTGGGATGACTTTCAACACTCATGCACGCTTCCCTGAGTTTTGGGCTTCCTATGCATCTTCCTAGATTTTGGTGTGAACACATGCCCCCAAATTTTTGAATAAATTTCGGTGTGAACACATGCCTCAAATTTTTGATAAACCCACTGTCCCCTAGGGCTATAAAAATTTGGAGGCAAGGCGAAGTAGAAGGAATACTGCTTGTGTTCATTTGTTGTACTGTGACACATATCTTTTCTTCTTCGTTTTCTCCTTCCAGTCTTCTTCTGAACAATGGCTCACGACAAGCGTCTAAAGGAGGAAACTCCAGAAGCCACGGATCCGCCTCCGTGCCTTCGTGTCCCTCTTCATCACCAAGGGTGAGAGGGAATGATTTCTTATCTCTATGGCTACCTTGCATTAATCCTTTGAATATGCAGGGCTACCTCTCATGTTGCGGTACATCGGCCAACTCCAGTGGAGGTTGGACAACAATGGATTGTACATCTTGCTGGGTCCATGGTATATTCATCTTCACTGATGCTGTCGAGGCTATCACAGTGACCATACATGCGCAAGATGTTGTAAACAATGTTTTCTTAGGACCATAGATTATATCTAGGGTCTTATAAGTTATAAGTAAATAATCTACTGTTTGAATGTCACTTTTGATCCTATGTCTTTTATTGTTATTTTTTGTTCTAAAGGCGATACTCTAGGTGTCAGCTATTTTGAGCCGATGAGACTCGGTTATCAAGCATCGACCCAAATTAAATACTTCGGTAGTACTTCTTTACGTATTTTTCATTGAGGTCTACGCGATAACAAATCCATATCATATGATAGTTTGCACATACAAAGCAACAGATCCTCTAAGGTATAAAGATTATGGAATCTAAAGAACAACGCAGCACATCGCAAAACTTCACCCTCAATGAGGTTCTCTACCTTCCATCTTACAACCCTCATAGTCAAGGGATGTGATCTGCTTCTTGACCGTGAGAGCTACAAGATGGAATATAAATCAACCAATCTTGAAGAACGAGCACCTCACAAACTTAAAGCACCCCCAATCGAGTATGGAGCCCTAGAACAGGAGAGAACCAGATATTGCAGATCTTCTGTTAACAAGATCTGCAAGAAGATCTGCAATCATCAAGGTCAAGCTACTGTTCAACTACAACACCTCGCAAAGGATGGAGAAGGAGCACCTCACAAAACTTGCACCAGCATCTCAGCGAGGTGCTTTATATTCCAAATCTACATCTTGATCCTGAAAGGCAACAAGATTATAGAATCTAAAGCACCTAATCTTGAAGGCCTTCTCCAAACACTAGCTTCCCTATGAGGTGCTTTATCATCTTGCACCTCTCACGGCTAGGATGAAGACAAAGCACTTCTTTGAGATGAGGAAAGATATAGTAGCTCATGAGTGTGTGGATTCAAGAGTGTGTGGATTGAGACCAAGAGGCGCATCCAGACCCTGGTTAAATAGGCCAACCTTGAAGATGGAGAAGTGCAAGTAATGGTGATGCAAATGTGTTGTGGGTAGTTGGGAAAGAACTCATGCTAACTTTACCGCCAGAAGACCAAATAGTCATGAAGGGCCGGTGGCCATAACACGTATGCCAGTCGGCTCAGCTTTTCATACGATTGAGAAAATACTACTACCACATCTATTGTTAACCCGTTGGTGGTAGAAGTTTTAACTATTGGTTTCCTTCCTTCGATGGCCTCGCTATCGGTTCAACCAGCGGTGGAAGTAAAACACAGTCGCTTCTATTGCTACGACAACAAAAATGGTGATAGTGATAAGTCAATCTGTAGTAGTGATTTCTAGTGCATTTTCTTAAGTGATTGCATCTAGTGGCACTTAGGATTGTTGTGGCTACGGATTTCTTTTTACTCTTGGTGGTTGCCGCCACCAAGATGGCTTGGAGTAGCGGAGGAGCATTGGCACGAGTTGGTGATTGTTCATGGCCATCTCCCGGTGATGGTGAGGGGTCTTATCACTACTATAGATTGACTTATCACTATCGCCACTTTCACTACTGTAGCGATAGAAGTGACTCTGTTATGCTACCACCGCCGGTTGTACCCATAGCGAGGCCTCCTGAGGAAGGAAACCAGTGATTGAAACTTCTAGCACCCACGGGTTAATAGTAGATGTGGCAGTGATATTTTCTCCATCGCATGAAAAGCTGAGCTGATTGGGTAGGTGTTTTGGCCACCGACTCTACACGACCGTTTAGTCTACCAGTGGTAGTAAATTCAGCGTGAGTTATTTCCCCATTTCCCAACTACCCATAACATAGTTGCATCACCATTCCACTTCTCCATCTTCAAGGTTGGCGCATTGTTCCTCTCTCCATTGCACGCCTCGTGCCTCATCGTCGCCACCTCCCGCACGGCCGGCGCATTGTTCCTCTCGCAATTTGTGTGAACCATTGCACACCTCGCGCCATGCCACCGCCAGATCCAAAGGCAAGGGTATGCTTTTGCACTTCACTGATGGATCTTTGTCGGATTATTTTCCTCTTTAGTGATCTCATTACTAAGGAAGCTTTCATCCTACCGCACAATGACGATCGCAGACTCTTCAAAATGGAGGCGGCCCCCAAGAACAAAAATGCACTGGCCAGCCTCATAGAGGATCTTGTTCTGGAGATCCTCCGCCACCTCCCCGCCCGCTCCTTATTCTCCTACAAATGTGTCTGTCGCTCTTGGAAGCGCCTCATCTTCGACAACCGTCAGGTGCTACCCTAGACTGTGGCTGGCTTCTTCTACGACAATGAGAACAGCAATCAAAACTTCACCAGCATCTCTAGTGTATGCCCCCTCCTTCAAATTCTTGCCCTTCAACCCTGACAATATAGCTGTCTTAGATTGTTGCAACGGCCTCATCCTATGCTGGTGCCTTGGGGCTAATGGATACCGATATGTCGTCTGTAATCTAATGACCTAGAAGTTTAATATACTACCGCCTAGCACCCATGATGTTGGCCATTCTGTTGGTGAGACTCGCTTGTGGTTCGATGCGACAGCCTCCTCGCACTTCCATGTGATTGAGTATGTGGATGTCGATGATTTGTGCGCAGGTGTGTAGATCTACTCATCTGAAACTGCAGCATGGTTCTATAAGAAATCTGAATGGGGCGAGGATATTGATGTGACATTTTATAGATAACCAAGTGTGTTTCTTAATGGTTGTCTGCACATTATGGGGCACTCTGGGTAGTACTCTATGATACTTGCTGTGGATATAGAGAAAAACACATTGAGGCAAATTGATAGGCCTAGTGGTCTTCAACACTCCATGCATCAAGCTCAGGGTCACTTGTGTGTATGTACTGTTGCTGGTCCCAATGATTTCAAGCTTTCAGTCTGGATCCTTGAAGACTATGGTACTAATAATTAGACATTGAAGCATATAGTCAGCACATGTATCCTATTTGGAAGGATTAATATTAGATTTGGTTTCATGGATTGAGTTGCCGAGTACACAATGATTATAGTTCACCCAGAATGGAATATAATTTTCTTTGCTGGGGAGGATAGAACAATCATCGCTTATGACATGGACCACAGAAGAGTTCATGTCATCCCTGCCCATGTCTTTTGGTATGTTAGACGTAGCATTAAAAATGAGTTCAACTGCAGACCATTCTATCTTCCTTATGCTCCCACGTTCTTGGAATCATTAGCAGTGCAGTAAATAAAGCTGAATTTGATGTATCTCTCTGTCATGCATTTTAAATGGATAAATGTTGTTTGCTTGTCTATGGACATGTTAATTTCCTCAATGATGGATGTTGTCATTATTTCAGCTAAGCTAATGTGCCATTGTTGTTTTGTTTGCAAATTGAATTATTTATTTAGTGCACACATGCATTACGGTGGTGTTACAATAATATTTCAACACCAATGGCTCCTCTGCTTGGCTTTTAATAGAGGGACGTGGTCACATGTACTGACTTTTGCTTGGCTTTTAATTTAATTCCTCACAAAAAATGTGCCGCGAGACTTGATCGGATGAACTCTGTTATGTGATGAATATGGAATTAGACATCAATTCTCGGTGTTGTGACAGCTCCAGTCGCCGTTTGATACGGTGATTCAGCGTTAGTAGCGTAAAGAGTATAAGAAGGGGGCATGCGATGTGTTGCTTTCTCCACTCTAAACTTGCAAAATTTTGCAGTTGATCTTTCTCATTCTTTCTTTAATTGTCTCCACAAGCATGGCAGGCCACAGTGACTCTGAGATTGAAAACTCATATTCAGACGACTCTAAATTCAAAGAAAAGGAGATTGAGATCCTACTCGACCTCTCCAATGGAGGCATTAGGTTTTGTGGTCGTGGCGAGGGCACCTTTGTGTGTCCTTTTTGCCGTGGCAAGAAAGTGCCATCATAGAGTCTTTACGAGTTGTTGCAGTACGCGAATGGGAAGTCTCGCAAAGGCGAGGGGATCTCTGGGCCAGAGCATAGTGCTTTGCCCAATTATATCCTGAGCAACAACACCATGGCCCACGACCACGAGCTTGGTGGAGTTGGGGACTATGGCAGCAATCAGGTGGTGAAGGCTCATAGGGACAAGCGCCAGGCGGCCAATAGGGCCGACAAGGAAGCACGCAAGGAGAAGGTACTAAAGAAATAATAACTCTGTGTGATGATGTTTTCTGTGATCAACCTTCTTTCAAATTTTTATAAGTTACTACGTAGTTCCTGTCACCAATCGAAACTAACTGTATATATTTTAATTAACATAGTGGACCACATGCCGCATGGGATAGGGGCCCTACTACAAGCCTGGTAGAAGGCCCGACGAAGGGTCATCCGCATCTTGCTAAGCTAGTCTTGTAGTTTGATTTTATTTGATGTACTGAATTTTTAGCATAGAATATGTATATTTTATTTACATGAAATATGAATGTTATTAACTTATGTATTTTTTGGGATCTTCCTTACCTTTGCTACGATGTTTATTTTGTGTGATGGGGAAGCGGTCTTCTACGACCTGTAGTGTGATGGTAGCCCCCGAGCAACTTAGATTACGCAACCGTATGTCACGTCTGTCGTTAGGTGATATTCATGACACGCAAGCACCACCACTGGCAGACTTCACCACCGCTTCCAGACGGTCAGGATGGCACCGCTATCGTCAATTTCCAAGCCTGCCCAAATCTCTCTTGCGTATTTACGAAGTTTTGCTCAAATTTGCATTGCCGCGGCCCCAACTTTAGCTTACAAAGCATGCTTCCCCACCCTGTCTGCCTCCTCCTTAGTGCTACTATTCCCCATCACCGCCGCTCACCACCGATAATCTAGTGCTCCGCGCCGTGACATTGGTTACGCCTCATCACCCTGCACAGATCCATCGGTGACCAAGGTGGTACTCACCGCCGTGCCCGCTCGAGCTCACTACTGCAAGATCCAAACACAAGGGTAATGCTTTTGCACTTCCCTTATCGATGTTTCTTGAATTTTTATTCCCCTCTTCACTTATATAAGTAGGAAGCAAGCTTCCATATGATTAGTGTGTGTCTGTAGCTCTAGCAGATCCTTATCAAGCTGGAGGAGGTCCCCAACAAAATGAAGGGAGTGGGCATCCTAACAGACCATGTCTTGGTCCTCATCCTCCGCCGCCTCACTGCCTGCTCCTTGTGCAGCTGCAAGTGTGTCGCCACTCCTAGAACCACCTCATCTCGGACGCCGAGTACCGAAAGGAGCTACCCCAGATTGTTGCTGGATTCTTCTATCGCTCCTGGAAAGGCAAACAACACTTCGCCAGCATCACCAGTGAACACCCCTCCTTATCCTTCTTGCCCTTCCCCATTCACGATGTCGTCATCTCAAATTGCTGTAGCGGCTTCATCCTCTGCTGGTGTTTTGGGTGTCGCTATGTTGTTTGCAATCTAATGACTAACAAATGGTTGCTACTGCCGAATAACATCTGTTGTTGTGGTGAGGCTCGCTTGGGGTTTGATCCGACAGTCTCCTCGCACTTTCATGTGTTTGAATATGGGAAGATGAGGGAGGGTGAGTCCGTAGGTATGAGCATCTACTCATCTAAGAGTGCAGCTTAGATCTTTAAAGAATCTGAATAGGGCGATGGTATTATAGTATCCACATATGCGAGAAGTGTGTTTCTTAATGGTTTTATGCACTGGCTTGAGTTCTCCCAGATCGTTGCTGTTGATATGGATGAAAAGATATGGACGAAAATACAAAAGCCATGTGGTGATGCAATCTCCATCCATGAAGCCCAGGGTCAGCTATGTTTATGTACTGCTGATATGTACACTGTGACTCAGCTTTTAATCTAGATCCATGAAGACTATGGTAGTAATAGATAGACATTGAAGCATACAGTGACCACGCTGGAGATATTTGGATAGAACAATATTGAATTTTGTTATGAGGTTTGTGATGCAGAGTACAGAGTGATTGCAGCTCACCTTGAATGGAATTTGATTTTCCTTGTTGGGGAGGACAGAACACTGCTTCCATATGACATGAACCACGAAAAAGTTCATGTCCTCTCTACATGGGTCATCTGCTATCCTAGACCTACGGAGTCTATGTATCAATGGACCTCACTATTTTCCTTATGTTCCCTTATTCATAGAGTCATTAGCAGAGTAGTAAAGGTGCATATGCTGTATTTTGTTGTTAGGACATGTCTTTGTTTAGGTAGGGAGTTGTTTTGAGTCTATATATAGTCCAATTTTGGCTTAGTAACTAAACCAATGGTATGTTGAATATTATTAATTATTAATTCTGCTGCTTTGCATTGTGCAAGTTTTGGAGTCTTGGTGCTTGAAATGAACCCGATTTTCCACAAAGGGAAAATCCACAAATACGAATTATAATGTGATAGTCTAGGAGATCAAGCCATCACATTATCAAATAACAGTTGATACCACTATTCATACATAGCGGAAGTACAAGTTTACAAGGCATTACATCACTTGGTAACACGCCTAAGTACATTGTTATTCTAACAGAAACGCACACATATCTTCATCAGAGTCGACGTAGCGCGACATCAGGTGAAGGCTCCTCCTTCATGGGCAATCATCAGAGTTGGCATAGAATGTCAGCGGGCATAGTCTTTATCTTCTCAACCAAACTTGAGCCTTCTCGGTGGAAGTCCGCTCCCTGGGCCAAAAGAAACAGAAGTGGTTGTTTGCTAAGCACAAGCTTAAGCCTTAGCCTAGCCAGTACTTCCTGGGTCGACCGTGTCGACCTGTACAACTTCAATAAAAATGGCATAGACCCTTGCTCATCTTAAGCGAACACCACGGTTCGCGGTCTTCTGATCCGGGCGTCATGGAGATTGACGGGAATCGAAAAGAGGTACTAAGGGGGAAAGGAAGCAGTTCTGGTCTCTCTCAATCCATCCGCCATTATAATTGATGAGAACCAAGTGAGGGTGGAACAGGGGAGAGAAGAGAAGGGAGGTGGTCTACTCTTCCAATCCACACGTCATGGCAAGAGACGAGGCATCGAAAGGAGCGACACACAAAAGACAACTAAAACACAAGAGAGGGGATATGCTCGGTGTTGCGGTCATGGCGAGACGAACTCATGATCGTAACATTCAAGCATATCGCTCTCTCAACCGGCTCGAAGGCATGACACAGGCAATAACATAGACAAATGAAGAACCGACAGCACAAACAAGCGATGGAGTAGCACTTATCCATAGCAATAAGAGATTAGACTGGCAGTGAAGGCACGTCACAGGCATAGGATAGATGTCATGTATGAAGTGTATGAACAAGTATAGATAATCGATATAGATAGATCATGTAAATTAGGAGTTTTGCTGACGTCAAGAACGGCGTCGACTAGGTTCAAAGGGATGACCTTGCTACGATGACGAAGATGGGCTACAGTGGCACATTTTGGCGAGCTACAGCTAGCGACAACTTGCTGCGGCCTACTGCTGGCTAGATGCGGCTAGCTACAACTTGCTGCTAGCAGGCTGCGGCTGGCCGGTGGTTGGCTATGGCTAGCTGCGGCTGGCTACGATTGCCCGGCAGCTTGCTAGAGGTGGTAGCGGACATTCGGGAGGTGGTCGCTGCTGCTGGACGCGGCCCCAGTCCCCGACGGTGATGGCCAAAGTCAGCGAAACATGCTGCAAGGCTACGGCTTGTAGCTCGTAGCAAGGAGCGGTCAGGAACATCAAGAGCAGTGGCCAATTTCAAGGAAAAGAGGCGACTTTGGGAGTACCGAGCTCATTGACGGTGGAAAAGGGAGCTCCGATGAGGTTGATGTCGATGGTAGCTACAGAAATAGCCCCCACCCGAGAGGCAGGTCGACGGGGATGCGGTGGTGGCAGGACTGCTGTGGCCGGGTCGAAGTGGGGCAGATGTGCTCCTAGGCGGTGGTGGAGCAGAGGAGGCCGACGATGGACGTGCTCGGTGGAGATGATGCAGCTCGGCTCCATCTTCTAGGCATAGCAGGGCATGGCCATGGCAGGCTCTTGATCAGCCGGGAGCAGGGCAGCACAGTGAGCAAGACAGTTTGGAATGACAATAGAAAGGGTAAAGGAGAAAGCTTAGCATTGGGGGCTCACTGGTGGGTAGGTCTAGGCGAGGAGGAGCTCATCGGTGGCAAGGTGGAGCTCAACGGTGCTAACGAGGGATGCGGACAATAAGGATGGGTGTGGCTTGGTCACGATGTGGAGCAGGGAGGTGGTGGTGTTGTGGCGTGGTTCTAGCATTGGTCAGCAAGGAGGGAGAAGCCAACGGTGAGGTCACAGAGGTGGTTCGGGCAGCGGAGGCTCTCACGAATGGCGACGTCACAAGGTCGAAGAAGGTGCTCACGGTGGTAGTGCTGGAGGTAGAGCAGAGCACATCGGTGTTGGCTCGGTGCTCGGCAAAGAAGATGACGTGGCATTGGGGAAGGAGTCCGGAGCACTATGGCGCGGTGGAGACGGCTCGGGCGAATGTGGGTTGATGGAGTGGAGGCCTCAATGCAACTCAGTGAGAGGAAGAGGAGGTCGACATGGAGGATGTCATCGCGGTGGCAAGGCGATGCATGACGTCGAGGCGGTGGCGTTCAGCGGTCGGTGCTGCGGTCATGACACGACGAGGGCATAGAGGTGAGCAAGGTGTTCATGGCGAGGTTAGCAAGGATGGTGGGGAAGCACGGTGGCTGACTATGGCCACGGTGGTGGGTGGAGCGATGGCCATGGCTAGCTTAGGGTTTGGCGCCATGAGAGGGAGGAAGGGAAGTAGAGGAGTGCGGATTGGGGAGAGAAGAGGAGGAGCGACGTCGGTTGCTCCATTTATATGAGGCAGCTAGGGTTAGGGTTGGTAGCGTGGCTCCTATGGATGGCGGCGATCCTCAGAAGGCATGCCCGGGACGTGTGGCAGTCATCTGTTGCATGTGGTACGGACGCCAAGGCGGGCATGGCGCGAGCACATGAGAAGTGGCGGTGGTGTGGCTCGGAACCGAGAGCTAGGAGCTCCCGCTCCTAGGGTTTTCACCCTAGGTGCGTGGATCGGCCTGTGAGGGCTGACGGTGCGGGCCTATGGGGGCCGGTGGGTTGCGGGCTGGGCTGAGCGGGGTGCTATGCTGGTGGGCCAAGCATGGTAGGAGGTGAGTGGCCTGCTCAGCCATAGCCTGGGCTACGTGTCCAGGAAGGGAAGGGAGAGGAGCTAGGCCTATGCGGAGGGTTGGGCCAAAGGCGCGAGCGGGCCAAGCGGGGAGAAGGGGAAGGCGAGCTAGGCCTATGGTGCTGTTGGGCCAGGAGGCCTATTGGGCCATGGGAAGGGGAGAAAAGGGAGTTGGCTGGTTGGAAAGAACAAGGAAAAGGATTTCCCTTTTATGAATTATGACCTAAGGAATTTAAGAGTGATTCAAAGGAGTTTGGAGATGAATTCGAAAGGCATTCAAGAGGATCTTGCTATGGATTTGTGCACCCCAAACTCCAAACAAACTCAAACCCAAAACCAACTCAAGAACACAGGCACTTCCTATAATCAATTCTATATGAGTGCAACAATTTATTACTGGGTTTGACTTAAGTTTGACCTAGAGACTACATGATCCACACATTGCATGAATTTTTTTAAAAAGCTCACATTTTTGGATGCTCAAAAATCTAGGTTGTTACAGTCCTCCCCCTCACAAGAATCTCATCCCTGAGATTAAGGTGCTACTCAGACGGTGAAGAGGCGGGGGTGCTACTGTGGAGTCATTATGTCTCTCAGTCTACTTCTCCTTCAGTGTGGTTGCTCCATAGAACCTTCCAGAAGGAATGGTTGTTCTTCTTGTGTCTTTGACAGCTTGATCCAAAATTCTTCACGAGGTGCACAGGGTACTCAAGCGGGTCTTGTAGGTCTACGGCTTTAGTATGAACATCTTCTTCTAGAATCCTTCAGGTACTTCCTCAGTCATAAGATGTGGAACACAAGTTCTACACCATCTAGGTTATCTGGTAGTTTGAACTTGTAGACAGGCTTCCCAATTTCGCTCAAGATCTTGCAGGGGCTACGAGCGAGATTCTAGCTTGCTTTTTGACATGAAATCCCATGGTGCCTCTGAAAGGTGATACCTACTGTAGTTAACTTCAAGCTCGAGATACACATAGTCATCAACCTTGAGACCAAGATCTCGCTTTGTTTCTACCAGTATAGCTCTTCAGATGGGTCTAGGCTATCTTCAGGTTCTCTCTGACCCTAGTCACTTGCTCTTTGGCCCCTTTTTTTGCTTTTGGTACAAACAACTATCTTTCTCTGGCTTCTAATCACATAAGTAGGGTCGTGCTTGATAGCTGTTTGTTGTAGAAGAACTCTGCGAAGGATGGGCTTTTCTCCTAATTTGATCCATAAGTCAAGGCACAAGCTCTAAGCAAGTCTTCTAAAATCTGATTTACTCTTCTAGTCTAATTATTAGTCTAGGATGGGAAGAGTTCTATCATAATCCAAAGTAGTACCCATGGCTTTGTGAAAGTTGTGTCGTAATCCAGGATCTTCCAAGAATATAATAAGCCACTTGGTCCCAACGATCGACTGTGGCCCTCATCGCGTCATTTCCTTTCAAAGAGCAAGGTAATCCAACTGTAATGTCCATACCAACTATAATGTTCATAATGGGTGCCATTGTAATGTTCATGCTGATATCTGCCTATTTCTTTAGAGGAATGTCCAAGGGCTGGAGGTAATCCGATGGTCCTCTGGTGTTCAGTCTTTACTTCTTGGGCAAATGTCGCATCTAGCCACATAGGTTGGAGTAACGTGTTTTTTGACAAGATGACTTCTTAGATTTGCTGATCTTGTGGAGTACATAATTGATTCTTCAATCACATGGTGTCTCATGCATTGATCCAGTAATTCTGGAGCTTTTCCCCAGGCATAAGTGTCTTGATCTTCTCGGATCTTCCAGTATAATTTAAGTGCTTCTCTGATCTCCTCTTCTAAGGTGTATGTGACTACTATCATCAACTTCTCAAACTATTCAGGTAACTTAGGCATTACTCTGTGGCAACCAAGGTGTTACAATAGGCCTTCCTATTCCAAAGCATCTGTCATAAGATTGTCTTTCCCTAGATGATAATGAATTTCTAGATCATAGTCTTTGATCAATTCTAACCATATGTGTTGTCTCTTATTCAGCTCATTCTACGTGAAGGAATACTTAAGGCTCTTATGACCGGTGTAGATATCTCACTCATTGCTGGTAAGGTAGTGCCTCCAGGACTAGAGAGCATGAACTACAACTATATTTAATGTCTTGTGTATCGTGGTTCTTGTTAGGGTCTCTCGACTGTCGTGAGGCATAAGCAATCACTCGATAATTCTGCATCATCACACATCCTAAACCTTGCTTGGAAGTGTCGTGATATACCATAAAACTCTGATGACTATCGGGTAAGGTCGACAACAATGTCCAGCTAATCGAAGAAAATTTCTGATATAGATACCATTCTATGGTTGCTCCCATCTTGTGGACTGCTTCAATTTCAGATGGTTCCATTGAAAATTCCATCTACGGTCATCACATACGAGCTTTTTAAGACCAGAATTCCCACTTCTCGAGCTTGGCATACGATTGATTCCACCTTAGCTTGTCTAGCACAACTCTAAAATATTTCTCAGGATCTTCTTCTGTTTCTGAGTAGATCATGATGTTGTTAATGATAACCATGGTAGACTTGTCTAATTCTTCTACGAAGCTCTCATCCATCAACTATGCGGCCACACTAGTGAACCTCAAGGAACAAATACGAACTCAATGTTTCGATCAGAGGGCTTTCCTGGGTATCTCCCCTAGGAAGATGTTCGGTCACTTAGACAACTGACACGTCTTGCAATGTCTTCTATCAAGGCATGAGGTTCAGCTCTCTCTGCATTATCTAAATGATATGTAGCATCAATCTGTACTCAAAACTCTAGGGTGCTTTAGCTAACAAATCAAGAGGATATGGGTTTAAATGCTTGTGCTTGGTCCATCAACTTATTCCAAGAATCAGGTCAATCTCACCATTAGACGTGAGGACCGTCAAATCTGATAGTATTATATTGTGCGCTTTAGTGTCTTGCTGATTTGCATACCAAGGTGCAACTAACAACTCTCAAGTCAATTTAGACTGTCACGGTGTTCCTTCTACTTCCATCTTTCTAGACTCAACTTTTTGGACAGTCTTCCATTGCATTCTTGATCGTGGCATGGTTGAGTCTTCTATGATATTCGGAGGATATGACTAGCATGCTTTGAGCTGATGTCGATCGGTTCTCAGGTAGTCCTAGATGAATAGATGTTTTGACGTTGAGAGCAAACTTTGTCCTTATGTCCAATCTAGTGACGCGCGTAGCAAATATCAATCTCCTTCTTCTTCAGCACTAACAGTTTGCTAAGTTCAGACTTCTTCTTACTCTTATTGCACTTGTCAGATTCCTTAGCACATAGCTATTCTTGAGGCTCATTGTGGTGGGTCCAGGTAACTTGGGTTGGAGATATGAAGCTACCACAACTTTGAGCCTGTAAGAGCTTGAATTTCTCAAGATTCAGCTAGGGTCTCTGTCTCTCCTCATTGTGAAAGGCTTCTTTCTCTAATGCATTCTACTTATGATCCATTTCTACGAGAGCGGTTGTGTTGACCAGCTTCTTCAAGGTTAGGAAATTGTGAGCGACAAGAATGCCTTGTAGGGCTTGGGGAGGATCCATCATGTGGTAGTGCTTCCTTTGCTCTTTAGCTTCTATGTACCTAGGCACATATCTCATTAGCTGTATGAATTTGGTGGTGTACTTTTGAACTGACATGGTATCCATTGCCATTCTTCGTGAATTCCTCTGCCTTTGCTTCCATCGTTCCTTCCATTAGGTGGTATTTGCGGGGTGCTTGTGCAAACTTGGTCCAACCAATGTTGACAAGGTTTGGAGTGGATAGCACAAAACCAATCTCACCATGAGTTGGAGATGCCTCGGCAAAGTTTCAAACCTTCCTTGTTGGTGCACTTCATTAGTTCCAGCTTCTTTTAGTTCCACGTAACTAGCCATCTGCTTGGGTTGGGTTATCGACGTGGTCAAGGGAGGACTTAGCTTGTAGGTCTTCTTGCGCTTCTTGCGGAGAGGATCACGAGATGGCTCAAGTGATATTGTGTTGGTAATTTCCTTTATAAGATATGGGTCTACTATGCTATAGCGGTTGTTAGTCTTGGTGCTTCTGGGATCTCAGGTCAAGGACTCTTGTCAAGCTCTGGGTGTATCTGAGGTTCACTTCTAGGGTGACGGACGACGGTTATCCAAGGATCACACAAGGGGTGATGGATGCCCAAGAATAATTGTCCGTTACCCTGATGCGATTCTTGGAGCGATGGATGACGGGTATCCAAAATTCATACCAAGGTTGGTGTCCATCAAACTCTCCAAGCTGAGACCACTGATAGGTTGTCTAGCTTGTCTAGCTCAAACCTTCTTGTTCTCTGGCTTGACACTCTTCTCAGGACTAGGATCTGGTCGACAAAAGGGGTGGGCTTGGGTTTATCTAGCTAGGTTGGCCAGGGTCTAGAGTCTTACACGCATAAAATAGTTCCATAGCCTACACTCAGACATTAAGAAGCACAACAACACAAGATCCAGGCAATCAAACAACATTACAACTCCTACATTCATAGTGTTGACTTAAGGAGACTCCTAGGCCTTCAAACTCTCACATGACTATTGATCTAGCATGGGCGGTAATGGAGAATGTTCTCTACAGGTCAACTTTCCACAACAAGGTGGTCAGTCAGCATTAGAATTCAAGGCGGAGAAGGAAACAAGTGTTAGCACCTATAGCTTCTACAACAAACAGGATGGTTGGCTTCTATACTAGTGTTTGGTCCTAAGGGTCTCGTCCTAGGGTCAAGTATGGCTCTAATATCAACTGAAATGATCTTGATTTTCCACACGGAAAATCTATAGATATGAATTATAATGTGATAGTCCAGGAGATCAAGCTACCACATTATAAAATAACAGTTGATACCACAGTTCATACATAGCGGAAGTATAAGTTTACAAGGCATTACATCACTTGGTAACACACCTAAGTACATCATTAATCTAGCAAAAATGCACACATATCTTCATCAGAGTCGACATAGCGCGTCATCAGGTGAAGGCTCCTCCTTCATGGGCAATCATCAGAGTCGGCGTAGAATGTCAGCAGGCGTAGTCTTCATCTTCTCAACCAAACTTGAGTGCAGGAACAAGACCATCTAATCCTTCTATTCTCCATGGTCGTCATCATAGATGACATCCAAAACCTACCAAATATCTTTCAGTACGATTTGTACTGGCCACTGGCTCCCACCCTATGCTTTGCGTATGCTTTGTGGTAAGTGGAATGCAAGGGTAGAGCAAAAGGCCTATATATGGCTATAGGTTTCCTATGCATGCTCATCCATATTTTATAATAGTTCAAGTTTTCACCCATCTCATCCACACATTCACCCATCCCATCACACACATCTCACCACACTCTCACTCTCTAGGTGGCAAGGATGACTCCCGCTCATACCTTGCCTCAACGGCCCAAGCTGGAATCCAACCCCAAACCCAGGAGGGAGAAGAAGAAAGGACACCTCTCACTAATCGAGGGAAGCATTGGTCATAGGAATGTCCATATCTGAGGACATGACTATACGTATAGATCGATCAACTCTACAGAGCGTGTACACCTAGAACCACAAGATCACCATCATCAACGGTGGCCACCTTCTAGGCTGATACCGACTGCCTCCCAACCGGTATGGTGCCACCCTACCACTTAGCCCTAGGCCACCCCAGAGTCCACCGAAATGCTGAGACTATGAGACATAGTACCAGGCACAAGAGGTCACTACACTATCTTAGGAGGGTGTGGGCCATATGCCCATACCTCCATACACTATCCACTTTCAATCGATCAGTAGTGGCACCGTCCTAGCTGGCCGGGTAACCATCCCTCGCCCATTCAGGAGCGAGTGGTGTGTACGTAGGGTCCTCTGATCTAGTTCTCTCGATATACCAGTCCTTAGGCAGACCAAACATGATATCTTATCAAACAAAATAACCAACACCCCGTAACTCAATGCCACCTCCACCCCGGGGCTTCATCCCACAAAGACACTCCACCCCAGGATCTCATCTCACATGCACCCACCATAGGTACCTCTCATAGGAGATGCCCAGGTCGCACCCCCTAGCAAGACTCATCCAATGACTCGTTGTAAGATCTTGCCTGATCGACTCAACCCTCACCACACACCCAAGACGCATGCTAAGATCACCCCGGTTATTACCACATTATCGGCACCATGTGCCTTAAGCACTAACAAACAATCCTCCACCAAGCATCACATCACAGATATAATGCATAGTAGAAGTAGTAGCAACTAAGTAGTAAGCGAGCGTCTAGCCTAACAGTGGGTGTGCAAGGGTATAAGTTGCAACAAGGTATTGGCTCACAAGCAATTCTACCATGCAACCTATCACAAATCATTTGCATAAAAGTAAAGCACTAGCATCTACATTGTAGCATGTCTAATAGGATTCTACAAGGTTGGGTGGGACGTGCACCTATGGACTGGTCATCTCTGAGATCATCAGTGTACTCGTAGTTGATCTCCTCAAAGTCCTGTTGTCGTTCGTGTTTCCTTCCTCCAATGGGTTCCGGTCCGATCAATGTTATCCTTGGTGTAACTACCATGATAGAGAGACAAACAAGGCAAAAGAACAATCAATCCACTAAACCTATAAAGACTATGAACAAAAGAGGCAACAAGACACAGAAGATCAAACAACACCAAAAGAACACTAGGGGAAGAAGACTTAGCCCTCTCAGTGGAAGTCTGCTCCCTGGAACAAAAGAAACAGAAGTGGCTATTTGCTAAGCACAAGCTTAAGTCTTAGCCTAGCTAGTACTTCTTGGGTCGATCGTGTCGACCTGTACGGCTTCAATAAAAATGGCATAGACCCTAGCTCATCTTAAGTGAACACCACGGTTCGTGGTCTTCTGATCTGGCTTCAATAAAAATGGCATGGACCGGACGCTGGCGGCAAATCGATCGGACGCAGAACTACAGCGTCCGATCAAGTACAGAGAGGTTCTAGAGCGGCAAAATTGTGACCGGACACGTCCGGTGGCATGTGACTGGACGCTAGCAGCGTCCGATTTGTTGATCGTGGCTCTAACGGTCGGGACGACCGGACGCGTCTGGTCAGGATGTGATCAGTGTTCGGTCAGTAGCAGAAAAGTGGGATTTCATCCCCAACGGCTACTTTCTCAGTGGGGCTTATAAATACAACCCCCAACCAGCCAAATGAAAAGTGTGGAGCTGAGGAAACATACCAAGGGTGTTGATACACCATTTTAGTGATCTCCACTTGCATAGTGCTTAGTGATTCATTAGGTGATTAGTGTTGGTGCTTTATGAAGTGCTTAGGTTGATTAGACCACCGCTTATGCGCTTGCTCTAGGTTTAGGCCTAGTGTTTAGTGAGGTTTGCATACCTCTTACCACTTGGTGCTTGCGAGCACCACTGTTGTACATCGGAGGGGCTTGTAGTCTTGTGAGATCACACCAACCGCGTTATTGGTGTGGCCGCCACCGTGTACCGGATGGCTTGTACCGTGTGGCCGCCTTTGAATCGGTCAAGACTACTTATATATGCCACGATGGCTTGTCCTTGCAGGTTGATGGCCTATATATCCAAGGAACTAAAACTTGATGTTATCTATCTATCTCCAATGCATATTGCTCAAAGAATCATCATTGGTTACCACCTAGATGACAATCATCCAACCATGAAAGACTTGACCAAGCGATAGAGAGAGGCGCACAGGGAGAAACTGATGGACAATGAGAAGTTGAACATTTCAAGGTACATACTAGGAGCAATGAAGAAGATCAGGGGACATGGGTGTATCCTAGCTGCCTACCACTTTGGGTAAGTCAAAGACATGCCTATAGAGATAAGTGGGTAGCTAGCTAGAATTATTATTTCTCGTCGTAACCTATATTTTGTTTCAATGGCGTAGCCAAGGCCTCGAGGGTCACTGGGTTGCATTTATCATCTACCCTCAGGATGGCAGGGCTTGCGTATTTGATTCGTTGACAGTGCCAAACTTAAAAGGGTACAAGGCCTTTGAAGATTGCCTCAAAGTGTAAGTGACTGAACTGTCTTCTCATATGCGTTCTAATGCCCTGCCTAATACTAGTACATTTCGTATAGCGCTTATAAGGAGTACGTGAAGGATCCTGAATGCTATGATCGAAGAACAGAGAATTTTAAGGCTAAGCATAAGAACCGCATCAAAATCAGACGCAACTTTTCGGTAAGTATTTGAAAGGTTTAATTGTGCTTTCCGTTCATATGCATTCTAATGCCTATGTTGTAATGCTTATGTATCGATCATGCAGTGTGCTGAACAACCGGTAGGATCACAAACATGTGGCTTCTATGCCTGTGAGTTTCTGAGGGTGTGCAAGCAGTACAACAACAGTTGGAGGGTGCTCAAGAATGGATTGAACTGGTCGAGAGACGTGCAGAGCATCCAACATAGCTTCAAGCAGACAAAGGCGGACATATGTAAGTTTGTCTTAGACAAATGCGTGCTTGAAGGGGGCACGTTCTTCAATGAGAACAGCCCGCTAGTGATTTTACCGGAGTACGAGAGGCTGAGGAAATGGCCCACGATGATGCGTCCGCAGGATTACACCTTAGCGCATGTATAACGACTTTAATATGTAAATGTAATGAATTAACGATGACAAGAACGACTAAGTGAATGTATATATATGTATATTATCTCATGTGTAATGCCTGCATACTTTTTAAGTTTAATCTGTGAAATCTGGATGTGATTTGAATTTGAATTTATATGCCTGCTGTATTTTTTTTTAATTCAGGAAATAATTTACCGAGGTGGGCAAATAATAAAGCCCGCCACGGCTAATGAACATAACCGCGGTGGGCCACAAAAGTTGTCCGCCGCGGTAAATCGGTTAACCGTGGCGGGCAAAGCCGCCCGCCGCGGTTAAGCCACGATTTACCGTGGCCTCTAGGCCGCGGCGGACGGCTTTGCCCACCGCGGGAAACCGAAAATGCCCGCCTCCAGTAAAGTTTGTGTAGTCAATATAATGTGAGAGTTAAATTTGTAATGTGAGAGTCAAATTTTGTGACCTATTCCACTCCACATACAAAGGTTCACAAAGTTTGACCCTCCCTTGTGCTACTAATGTCTTCCTTTTCGGTGTTTGATTCCAAAGGGGGAGAATTTAGAGGACCAAAAGCAAGCATTAATTTGTAGGAACAAAAGCTAGATCATAATAATTTACAAGTGGTAATGTCTACAAATGGTGTCTACAAGTGGTAACGGTCCGAGAAATGGAGGATAGTGGATTATGGATTGCCTATGTAATAGGGAGAATTTGTAGGAAGCAAGGCTTAAATCCATAATGCCACATGGGGATTTTTGTAAGGGCAAGATAAGTTTTCAAGTAGTATCTTTTAGTCGTACAAGTGATATCTTTTAGCATCATATAATCTTGCCCTTATGCATTGCATCCTAGCAAGTAGGTAGTTTTCTAAATTCAAAATTTATTATTTGCTTGCTTTGGTCGTGTTGTCATCAATCACCAAAAAGGGGGAGTTTGTAAGGAAAATGGACCGTAGGCCCATTTACTTTGGATTTTGGTGTTTGATGACCAACACAACCAAGTTGGACTAATGAATTTGCAAGTGATTGTTTTGTAGTTCAATAGGGTGCAAGACGTGACTTGGACGAAGGCGACGTGATGATTCGATGATCAACACCATAAGCAAGACCCTAGAAGCACAAGAGAAGACCCAAGATATCAAGCAAAGTCCAAGCACGAAGATAAAAACCAAGCCGTACGCAGGATCGCGAAGAAACGAGCTCACAGAGGTGACCGGACGCTGGAGGAAAGTGACCGGGCGCTCCGATCAAGAGGCTCGGCAAACAGGCGTCAGCAGCAGCGACCAGACGTTGGACCAGACGTTCGCGGCAAATTGATCGGACACAGAACTGCAGCGTCCGATCAAGTACAGAGAGGTTCCAGAGCGGTGAAATCACGACCGGACGCGTCCGGTGGCATGTGACCGGACGCTGGCAGCGTCCGATCAGTTGATCGTGGCTCTAACGGTCGGGACGACCGGACGCGTCCGGTCGAGACGTGATCAGCGTCCGGTCAGTAGTAGAAAAGCAGGATTTCATCCCCAACGGCTACTTTCTCAGTGGGGCTTATAAATACAACTCCCAACCGGCCAAATGAAAAGTGTGGAGCTGAGGAAACATACCAAGGGTGTTGATACACCATTTTAGTGATCTCCACTTGCATAGTGCTTAGTGATTCATTAGGTGATTAGCGTTGGTGCTTTGTGAAGTGCTTAGGTTGATTAGACCACCGCTTATGGGCTTGCTCTAGGTTTAGGCCTAGTGTTTAGTGAGGTTTGCATACCTCTTACCACTTGGTGCTTGCGAGCACCACTGTTGTACATCGGAGGGGCTTGTAGTCTTGCGAGATCACACCAACCGCGTTTGTGGTGTGGCCGCCATCGTGTACCGGAGGGAATAAGGCCCGTGGCGTTTCAACCGGAAGCTTGATAGTGAAGATGGTAGGGAGCATCCGGGAGAGGCTTGCCGGAAGGTATGTCGGAGACCCACTTGCGCGTGGGGAAGGCCCGAGGCTATCCATGGATTTACCCGACCGGGAGCTTGGCCCTTGCGAGGGATTCCTTACGAGGGGCTCCAACGAGGACTAGGGGGAAGCATGCGCGCTTCTCGATACCTCGGTAAAAATACCAGAGTCATCGATGGGAGTTTCCATATCTCTACCTTGCTCTTTAGCTTCCGCATTTACATTGATTACATTACTCCTTTTGCGGTAGAGATAGCAACACATTAGCAAAACCGTAGTTGCACATTTAGATAGTTTATCTTTTGCATATGTTTTGCTAAGGTTAGAAAAAGAGGCCATAGTTTAGAGTTAGACTTTTAAGTTGCCTAATTCACCCCCCTCTTAGGCGTCGCGGTCCACTTCAAGCCTAAAGGTAACTCTAGTGGATTGCTCGTGTCATTGAGTTACCTCACTTGTGGTAGGTCCTTGCGGCGCCTAGTGAAGGCTTGGTGTGGTGCCAATTAGCCGCCAAACCACCAAGTGTTGGTCAACACAATGGGGACTAGCATGCCAGCAAGCACATAAACCTTGGGAGAAAAATCTTGTGTCTATTGTGATTGGCATTCTCTTGGTGTTTGATTGGTATTCACATTAATTGGTTCATCACTCTTGCCATGGCGGTATAATCACCCTACTCTCTCTTGTATTTACATTCTTTACTTTCTTGCCTAGTGTCAAGCTCTTTAGTGTAGCTAATTGTGAGAGCTTCTTAGTTTTGTTAGTGTGTCTCTTTAGTTAGTCTTTGAGAGCACACTAGCTTAGAGAGTAGTGGACATAGTTTTTTTTGTGTGCCTAGTGATCATAGCAACTAGTGATCAATCAATGACAAGGTGTGGGATGTGAACGAGAATTATTTTGTGGTTCTTGATCCCACCAATCCAACCCCAAGAGAACTAGAGAATAAGCAATGCAACACAGTGGCACTCAACACCATCTACAATGCCATTGATCAAAAGTGTTTGAGCAAATCAATGATCTAAAGAGAGTAGTGAGGTATGGAAGAGATTGGAAGAAACATATGAGGGCACACCGGCGGTCAAGAGTGCAAAATTGTACATTCTCAAAGACAAGTTGACAAGCTTTAAGATGAAGGATGATGAGAGCATTTCGGAGATGTTCCATAGAATGCAAGTGATTGTCAATGATCTCAAGAGTTTGGGTGACAAAGTATAAGATGATGATTTCTCTTATCGGTTCTTGATGTGCCTTCCTCCAAGGTTTGAACCATTGAGATTGATCATCATAAGAGGAGGATTGAAGGACATAACCCCTAACCAAGTACTAGGTGATGTCATGACACGAGACATACCATGTGGAAAGGGAAGGGGTTGACCAAGATGAGAAGAAGGATGAGGACAAGAATAAGAAGAGTGTGGCATTCAAGGCTAGCACATCATCCGAGCAAAGGCAAAGCAAAGAAAGAAGAATCAAGTGATGATGAAGAAGCTAATGAATTTGACATGGAATCCATGGCTCTATTTGTGAAGAACTTTGGCAAGTTAATGAAGAAGAAGGGCTACAAGTGAAGAAAGAGAAGGGACAATTTCAAAAACAAAGACCAAGTGAGAAGGTGCTTTAGATGCAAGAGCAAAGATCACATCTTGGTGGATTGTCAATACAATAGTGACAATGAAGAGGATGAGAAAAAGAAGGAAAAAAGGAGAAGAAGGAAAAGAAGGAGAAGAAGGAAAAGAAGGAGAAGAAGATGTCCTTCAAGAAGAAGAAGAAGAAGGGTGGCTCTAATGTGGTGACTTGGGATAGCGATGCTTCTTTGGATAGTGATGAGTCTAGTGATGTTGAGAAGACATCCAAGAAGAAGGCACTTGCAAGTATTGCTATCAACAACAAGCCTTCTCTCTTTGACACACCATTATGCTTCATGGCTAAGGTCAATTATAAAGCCGGAGGAAGGCATTTGGGTGCTTGATAGTGGGTGCACACAACACATGACCGGTGATTCAAGAATGTTTAATTCAATCAACACCAATGAGCGTAATGGTTATGGTATTATCACATTTGGTGACAATGGCAAAGGCAAGGTCAAAGGGCTTAGTAAGTTTGCAATATCCAATGATTTGAGCATTTCCAATGTGCTACTAGTAGAGAGCTTGAACTTCAACCTATTGTCGGTAGCACAACTTTGTGATCTTGGTTTTAAGTGCATATTTGGTGTGGATTATGTAGAGATCATAAGTGTAGATGGCTCTAACTTGATCTTCAAAGGCTTTAGATATGAGAATCTATACTTGATTGATTTCAATGCTAGTGAAACTCAATTGTCAACATGTTTGCTCACTAAGTCTAGCATGGGTTGGTTATGGCATAGAAGGCTTGGTCATGTTGGAATGAAACAATTAAACAAATTGATTAAGCATGATCTAGTAAGGGGCTTGAAGGATGTGACATTTGAGAAGGATAAGTTGTGTAGTGCATGTCAAGCCAGAAAGCAAGTTGGCAACACACACCCTAAGAAAAGCATCATGAGCACATCTAGAGCATTTGAGTTTTTACACATGGACTTGTTTGGACCAACCACATACACTAGCATTGGTGAAAACAAATGTGGATTTGTGATAGTGGATGATCTCACTAGATATACATGGGTCTTCTTTCTTGTCGATAAGAGTGATGTGTTGGCAACCATTAAGACATTCATCAAGAGAATTCACAATGAGTTTGAAACAACCATCAACAAAGTGAGAAGTGACAATGGTAGTGAGTTCAAGAACACAAGAGTTGATGAGTTATGTGATAAATTTAGAATTAGACACCAATTCTTAGTCAAGTACACTCCTATTTGCACCAAAATTTGGAAGAAGAATCGTAGGGGACTCAAAAGCTCCCAAGATCATGTCATCAAGGAATCAATTGCGTGTAGATTGGTATTAGCTGATTCGAATGCAACACTGGAATCGACTTTCTTCAGATAGCGCCAGCAGATAACGACAAAGGCTACGATCGGCGCTAGGACGAAGCATGTTGGACTCTATAAAAAGGGAAAGATTAGAGTCCAAGTTATCTTAAATTAGGAATGTTTTTTCTTAGGCCAAGAAATTGTAACGAGTCATGTTCGAGTAGGATTTATGTTTAGGCTCCGAGTATAAATATTAGACCCCCGGCTATTGTAAAACACACAATCAATCAAATACAAGTTACTTTTTTGGCTCCGGCCACCCCTTAGGAGTTGGAGTAGAGTAGATTCATTAAGTTACCGATATTGCTTATTGCTTCCATTATTTATTTATTTACAGCAATATCACTTCGGCCGATTGGGATCGATCTAGATCGGCCTTATATCCTGTTTAACCCATCGTTTGTTAATCTAAACTAATCTAATCTGCATCTTAAACGATGAGTTATGTTTTATCGGCCATTTTATGTCAATCTTGATCGTGCATAGTGTGCGGTTAAGGCATGTTTTGTCTTGAATAGATCTGTTGGCTAACGAAAACCGTTTCATGGCCCATTATCACAGCCCATGTGATTCTGCCTCACACCCCACTGTTAGCACTGTGGAGTGGGGATCGTTACTTGGTAGGTTTGTTCCTAATAGGGCATGACCTTAACTTTGCGCTATGCCTGAATCGGCTATTTTAGTTGATATCAAGTGCTTTCACGAACAGTTCACGTCGCGAGATCGTTGAAGTAAAGATAGATTGAAAGATGTGTTAGCCCATGATCTTATTATTATATTACGGCCTACATGATTCTGCCTCATGCCCCACTGATATTAGTAATAAGTTAGGGTCGTCGAATGTATTGTTGTTTCTACGGCCTACATGATTCTGCCTCATGCCCCACTGGTCATAGCGATAGATGAGATCTAATAGGTTCATTTGATTTGTCTTTATTAAATGGTTAAATGATGATGAGCTATTTCTTTTATATAAAAGGGATTCGGTTACTTACAGTCATTGGCTTAGCATAAACTAATTATTGTTGACATCTTATTGCCATTGACTAATGTTTGTCTAAATAACGAGATCTATCCTGAGCGATAATCGATTTACCTTCCATAATTCCATGAGCTTTAATTGATTTATTCTTATGAGCATGCTGGAACCGACTATTCAGTCGATTTCCTTTCATATCGGCTCTCAGAGCTGCACATTTGGGACTGTCTGGCAACACCGGCATGTACCGCCTTAAATTATTGATTAACTTTCTCTCCTCGTCAATTGTAGGGTCAAATTGACTGGCAAGTCTTGGGAGGAGTGCGCAGGAATCGACCATCCCTGCGCTGAAGCTAGGCGGATCTCTAGCTCCATCGAGTGGACCCTTTCGGCTTGCTCGTGTGCCCTCGGCATGGGACAAAATTTTGTGCCGACACACGTTCTTGGCACGCTCGGTGGGACCCCACAATCGTCTTGGCGGTTCACAACAACAATGACATCCTTATGATACATTATGAAGATCTACCTGATGGAGATAAAGATGTCATTGGCAAAGCTATAGAACAAGTGTTTGTTGTCCTACACCAAAACATGTGACAACACAATTGTTCATAAATATCCACTACCAAGAGTTCTATTACACGGGCAGACAGATACAGTTGAACCTGAAGACAGGTGTTTCTTTACGGAAATTGTAAACAAATCTGTTCGTGATGCCATATCAAGCCATAATGAATCTTTCTTGGACACATTCCACAACGCCATGAAAGAGGCAGTTCATGGGTTTTTAGTTTGTCAAGTTGGGCCGGCTTTTTACAACTTTCCACATCCGTCGACACAAGGGACTAATCAAGTCGGTACCAGTCATCAAGAAGCAGCACTAGCTGGTAATGATGATGTCCAGGCAGTTTAGAGTTCATCTGAACAAGCTCAAGGTGCTACTACGAATCTGACACAATATAATCCTAGATCATCAGTGCAGCATGTGCGCAGCAGCCAGTGGGGCAAGGTCAGAACTAGGTGATTAATTTTGGCACATCAGGCCACATACCGTCGTCGGCTCAAAAAATAGCACCATCAATTTAAAGGGTACGTAGAGATATCGATCCTCATGTCTACAATCAGAGACTTCAAGCAGCAAACCAGCAAAGGACCTAGCAGACAGAGATTCCATAAGGGTATCATTATGGCATAGATTATAAAACCCTCCACATGATTCCGAATACAGGGTATCAAGGCACACGGGATTTCAATCCACAGATGGGTCAGCACGTGCAGAGCAATCCAAATTCACATGCTGACAAGTTGTTGCTAAAAGTGACCGAGATGATGAAGAATCAGTTCGGTCTGAAGCCAAAAGGGCTGACCTTTTCATACAAACGCCCATATCCAGAATAGTATGATTTGGTCGCTCTTCCTGCAAATTACAGGCTTCCAGAGTTTGCTAAGTTCACTGGCCAAGACAGTACAAGCACAATAGAACATGTCAGTCGGTATCTTACATAATTGGGCGAGATATCAGTTGAGGAGGCCCATCGAGTTTGTTTCTTCTCCTTGTCCCTGTCAGGGCTAGCCTTCACTTGGTTTTCATAATTGCCGGTCAACTCCATTGCCAATTGGGCTGATCTGGAAAAGAAATTTCATACATATTTTTATACTAGGACTGGAGAAAAGAAGATTACCAATTTGACAACTATAAGATAGAAGACTAATGAATTAGGCACTGAGTTTCTTCAGAGGTTCCGAGAGACTAAAAATTTATGCTTCTCATTAAACTTGGCTGATGATCAACTAGCTGCTTTAGCCGTTCAAGGAATGCTGCCAATGTGGAAAGAAAAACTATTGGGACAAGAATTTGACAACTTGGGTCAATTGGCTCAACGAGTGGTAGCGCTCAATAGCCAATTCCAGAGTATGCGCAGAGATACCCGATTCTAGAAGAGTACCACAGTGGCCGAAGCTTATAATCCATACTCAGTCGATGATGGCTATGAAGATGAAGAAGAAGAGGTTGCTATGGCTGAATGGAATTGGGGCAAAAAGACAGTAATGGTGCCAAATCCTTAGGGAAGAGGAGTCGAGGAGAGCTATGACTTTGATGTCACCAAATCAGACAAGCTCTTTGATTTCTTGCTTGAGAAGGGATAGATCAAGTTGCCCGATAATCATGTTATGTTGCTCCCTGATCAGTTGAAGAATAAGAAGTTCTGCAAATTCCATAATGCTACTTCTCATTCCACTAATGAATGCAGAATTTTTCGGCAGCATATACAGAGGGCTATTCAGCAAGGAAGGCTCAAATTTGATACGCCTCAGAAAATGAAAATTGATGATAATCCTTTCCCAGGAGATCAAAATATGGTCGATGCTAGGCTGCTCAAAGGAAAGACTAAGGTCCTAACATCAACCAAATTAAGAGAAGCTAGAACAGTCGATCCCAAGAGGCAAATATCGGCCGATGAATACAAGGAAATTAAAAGATGTCACGACAAACAAAAGAGCCGATATGAGCAGGGAGAAATGTCAAAAGAAGGGACGACAAAGCCACGAGTCACATCTTGAATTCTGTTGAATAAATGACAGCGATAGAAGGAAAAGAATTATTAGCATTGGTTGGAAGAGCAAGAATACCAGCATCAACAGGAAAAAGAGAGGTACAAAAGAAAGCAAACTGTGTTGCATTGGAATTATCCTTTCTTCAAACATTGCTGGAACAAAGGTTTGAAGTTGCCTACCAGGAGTAACTGTCCAGAGTGCAGCGATCAATATTGGGAGTTTCGGCAATCACAAGCCAACCGCCGGTCTATTCATGCTCAAGATGCATATCACCATAATGACATGGATCGGCGCTTAAAAAATAGAAGTGTTCAAAATTGGCTCAAAAAAGAGTTGTTGATCAAAACTGAGCTGATTACAAAGAAGGAAGTACTGAAGGAAAATATGTTTAGCAGAAAGGCCAATGGTGTCCAGGAGGTTTGACAAGAAGCCAGAAGAGAAGGGTGCAACGCCTAAGGAATAGAGAGTTGGAATAGGCTCAAGCATCCAATGAACCTCAAGTGTGGCGTACTAAGCAAACAGCCGATAGAAAGCAACTATTGGATAATATTCAAATGGCTTTTTTGTTGCCATCAGAATTCAGAGCTCCGGCAGATCAAGAAGTTTATTTGGATTTCAATGAGTCAGAGTATGAGGAGATAGTTTCCAAGTTGACGGTTATATAGCAAGCAATATTTGATAAACCAGTCAAGCATTGACACTTAAAAGCTTTATATGTGAAAGGTTTTGTTGATGGGAAGCCGATGAATAAGATGTTGGTGGATGGAGGCGGTTCTGCCAATCTCATGCCTTATACCACTTTTTGAAAACTTGGCAAGGGACCAGGAGATCTGATGGAGACTGACATGATGCTTAAGGATTTCGGGGGTAATGCATCCAAGACCCGGGGGGCAATAAACATCGAACTAACAATTGGGAGTAAGACTCTGCTCACCACATTCTTCGTCATCGATGGAAAAAGGGTCGTACAGTTTGCTCCTTGGTCATGCATGATTGGATTCAGGCGAACTATTGTGTACCATCGACCATGCATCAGTGTTTGATTCAATGGCATGGAGATGATGTCAAGCTGGTTCACGCTGATGAATCTGTGAGCATCGCAACAGTCGATCCAGTCTTTTGGGAGCTAGGAGACTTCGAATGCTTTTCGACAAGTTATGAGAAGAAGGCTTCATTAAAATCAGCAATGAAAGCCAACAGCCGATCCAAGCAGTCGGCTTTGAAAATTTGTCTTAATGGATAATCCAATAGATGGTACAGATGGCAAACTAGGACATGGTTTCACATCGGCCGATGAATTAGAAGAAGTAGATATTGGTTCTGGAGATAGACCTAGGCCGACGTATGTAAGTGCCAAGTTGGACCCTGAGTATAAACGAGAGTTGGTTGATTTGTTAAAGGAATTTAAAGACTGTTTTTCTTGGGAATACTATGAGATGCCTAGCCTGGACCGGTCAATTGTCGAACATTGGTTGCCAATCAAACCTGGATATCGGCCGTTTAAATAGGCTCCAAGAAGGTTCAACCCGAACGTGCTTGATGATATCAAAAAGGAGACTAAAAGGTTACTAAAAGCAAAGTTTATCTGACCATGCCGATATGCAGAGTGGATATCGAATGTTGTCTCTGTGTATAAGAAGAATGGAAAGTTAAGAGTTTGCATCGATTTTAGGGATTTGAACAAAGCCACGCCCATGAATGGTTATCCGATGCCAATAGCTGATATGTTAGTAGATGCAGCAGCCGGGCACAAGGTTATTAGCTTCATGGATGGCAATGCAGGGTATAACCAAATTTTCATGGCTGAAGAAGACATAGCGAAGACCGCTTTTAGGTGCCCCAGCGTAATCGGTTTATTCGAGTGGGTTGTGATGACCTTTGCTCTGAAGAATGCTAGTGCAACTTATCAAAGGGCAATGAATTACATTTTTCATAAGTTGATCGATAGGATTGTTGAAATCTACATCGATGATGTGATGATAAAATCCAAAGGGTACAAATAGCATCTAGCTGATTTGCGGGAGACTCTAGAATGCACAAGAAAACATGGTCTAAAGATGAATCCTAATAAATGTGCTTTTGGAGTGTCAGCTGAACAATTCCTGGGTTTTATGGTCCACGAGAGGGGAATCGAAGTCAGTCAAAAAAGCATAAAAGCAATTGATGAGGCAGTTCCCCCTTCTACTAAAATAGAGTTGCAATCTCTGCTTGGTAAGATTAATTTTATCAGAAGATTCATTTCAAATTTGTTAGAAAGGATTCTGCCATTTTCTCCCTTGTTGAAGTTGAAAAATGATAAAGAATTCAAGTGGGGTGACATACAACAAAAGGTGTTTAAAGAAATAAAAGAATACATGAAGTGTCCACCTATGCTAGTCCCTCCTCAGCAAGGTGATCCTTTTAAGTTGTACATATCGGCTGATGACAAGACAATTGGATCGGCCTTGATGCAAGAATTTGTAGGAAAAGAGAGAGTTGTTTTCTATCTGAGTAGAAGACTACTGGATCCAGAGACAAGATATTCTCCCACCGAAAAGTTATGCTTGTGCTTATATTTCTGTTGCACTAAGTTGCGACACTACTTATTATCGGCTGAGTGTACGGTTGTTTCCAAGGCTGATGTGATTAAGCACATGTTATCAATGCCAATACTGAATGGGAGAGTGGGAAAGTGGATTCTCGTATTATCGGAATTTGACTTGAAGTACGAATCGGCTAAAGCAGTCAAGGGACAAGTAATGGTCGATTTTGTCACCCAGCATCATAAGCCAAGCATTGATTATGTAGATCTGGTGCCTTGGACATTATTCTTTAATGGATCATCATGCAAGCAAGGTGGTGGCATTGGTATTGTTATTATTTCACCTTGGGGGGTAGGTTTTGAGTTTGCTCTTCCAACTGAACCAATGATTACCATCAACCAAGCAGAATATGAAGCTATTCTTAAGGGACTTCAACTTCTTCATGAAGTGAAGGCCAAAGCAATTGAAGTATTTGGAGATTCACAGTTAATTATTAATCAGTTGATCGGCCTATATGGGTGCAAAGAAGATACTTTGAGGAGATATTATGATGAATGTCAAAGGTTGCTAAAAGAGTTTCCTCATGTCTCTTTTCAACATATTTCGAGAGCACAGAATCAAGAAGCTAACCGTCTAGCTCAAAGTGCTTCAGGCTATCGAGTGTTTCAAGAGATCTTGAGTAGTGAGGCCTCGAGCGATGATTGAAGAATTGAAATAGCCGACTACCTTAAGAATCCAACACGGAAAGTTACCAGAAAGCTAAGGTATAGATCAACTAAGTATGTTTTACTAGATGATCATCTATATTACAAAATAGCCGATGGGGTGTTGCTCAAATGCTTAAACCAAGAGGAAGCTAAGGTGTTGATGGGCGAGGTGCATGAAGGGATATGTGGAGCCCATCGATCGGCTTATAAGATGAAGTGGATTATTCGCAGAACTGGATATTACTAGCCAACGATATTAGAAGATTGTTTTGAATATTACAAGGGGTGCCAGGACTGTCAACGTTTTGGTAATGTCCAGAAATCACCTGCGTCGGCCATGAATCCAATAATCAAGCCATGGCCGTTTCGAGGTTGGGGAATTGATTTAATTGGCCAGATTTTTCCGCCCTCAAGCAAAGGACATAAGTTCATATTGGCAGCAACAGATTACTTCACTAAATGGGTTGAGGCAATTCCTTTGAAGACGGTAACCTTAAAGAACATGATTGATTTTGTCAGGGAGCACATTGTGTATTGTTTTGAGATTCCTCAAACTATAACTACCGATCAAGGGACAATGTTCACATCAGAAGAATTTGGAGATTTTGCTGCCAGTATGGGAATCAAGCTACTAAATTCTTCTCATTACTATGCTCAGGCTAATGGTCAGGCAAAGGCGTCCAATCAGATTATGATTAAGCTGATCAAGAAAAAGATTGGGGAACAGCAAAGGAAGTGGCATTCAACGCTTAATGAGGCACTATGGGCGTATAGGATGGCTTGTCATGGATCAATTAAAACGTCGCCTTACGAACTTGTGTATGGCCATGAAGCAGTTCTTCCTTGGGAAGTTCGGACTGGATCGAGGTGTGTCACATTGCAGAATGATTTGTCAGCTAAAGTCTACAAGAATCTCATGATAGATGACTTGGAAGACTTGAGTTGCCTTCAGCTGCGTGCTCTTGAAAATATCGAAGCCAATAAACTAAGGGTTGCAAGATATTACAATAAAAAGGTCAGGATTAAGCAATTTTCTGAAGGGGACTTGGTCTAGAAAGTGAAATTGCCGATCGAGTCAAAGGACAGTAAATTCGGTAAATGGTCGCCTAACTGGGAAGGACCTTATCGGATCAAACTTTGTGCGCCTAGTAATGCTTATATTTTGGAAACACTAAGAGGAGAGGAAGAATTTGGCCGAGCAATCAATGGGAAATATCTAAAGAAATATGACCCTAGCGTTTGGATTAATACTTAATAACCGATTTGTTCGGTCGTCAGCTCTAATAGCCGATATCAGAAAGGTATCGCCTCTAGTGCAAAAGTAAACCCGAAGGGGTAAAAGCCGGTACGATGTGTATCGCCTATAGGAGAAAAGCAAACATGGATGAAGTGATGCGTATAATATGAAGTACGAAACAAAGGAAAATCACTCAAGATGAGGAAATTGTTTGCTAAATATCACCTATTACAAGCTACGGGCCGGAAAACACTTTGCTTACTATATCATCGGCCAAGGTGTTGAAGGCTACAGAGTTGGCGGCGCTAAAGAAATGCTCAACCAAGCGCTCATGATCCCTAGGGTGTGCCGTGACTAGAAAAACCATGGGGAAGAAGCTGAAGATTGTGGCTAGAGCGGGCTTGTGCAGCAGCCAACGCCATGGCAGCACCATGACGAATGCCATGAAGAGCGACCTCCCTAACACAGTTTGGGATGTCATGCAAGCGAACCACCGGGACTTCGCCCCTGGCATTGACAAATCCCACCGCGTGATCCGCAGCTGATCGAAGGCTTTCCAACTGAGTAGTTAGATCTAAAAGATTTAGAGAAAGAATGATCAGAAATCTTGAGGGCAAAATTAAGAAGAAGATAGAGAAATTGTGGTAGACATCTCACCTATGATTCTGGCTTCAGCCCTGGCCAACCTTTCCCCCACCGGGCTAGCCTCAGGGGGTGATCGGCCTTGAATCATGGCCAAAGCCGATTCTGCAAGGGAGAAGCAGCTGGCTAGGTTCTGGTCAGTCCGATCGATGGAGGCCAGCAGATCATCATTGTCGATCTTCCTCCTCGGATAGCAGGGGAGCTGGTGGTGAATTGGTGCTAAGGATGACACTAAAGGCTGAGCAGAGTCGGCCCTTTGCTCCAGAACAATGGGAGCATCCCAAGTTGCGCCCTCTTGGCGGTGAAGGCGCTGATGCGATGATGTAGATCTGTTGAGGGCCTCCTCAGTAGACCTCTTGCTATTCTCCATGATCTCAAACCTATAGGAAAAGCAAGAACTATACTAAGGACATAGAAGGTTTGAGACGAAGCGGGTTGTTTTTCGATCCACAGCCGTGGCCCATATATATAGCCCAGGAAGGCGAGAAGATAGACTTCGCCGGGGGTGTGAAATTGAAATCAGATACGAAAATGGATCGACACTCTAGAAATTTAGGGGACAAATAATGAAGATTTAATAGATTCAGACTTATTGCTTCCCCAAATTACAAAATATCGTGGGACGAATACGAAGAATTTACATTGACTAGAGATTAACCCACTAGGGCTTCTTTGGATTGAAGGGAGTCCAAATCCCCACAAGGCCGGAGGTCATCGTGAACCGAGTCACATCAGCTCATTGATAAAATTATGCCAGGCGAAGGGGAAAGGCCGCCCGCCTAACAGATGCCCAGCTAATTTCTCAGTAACTAGGAAACTATGGGAAAGAAGCCTGTGGCTTTCCCGGTGGGCGTTTGGTGGAACAAAAAAGGGGAAGGTGTCCACACATTTTAGCCCTTACAAACACTAGAACAGCTCTGCAAGCATGGAGAGAAGACTCAGGTGATATCACAAGAATTCTTCTAACCGTAGTAGCTGATCCTCTTGCTCGATAAGGCGCTAGAATGAGCGACACAATCACCCAATGCACAAGAATTCTTCTAACCGCTCAAGATCTTCATAGCAAAAGGATAGACCATGGAGGGTCCGGCGGAATCAGAAGCACTCGAGGGGGCAAATGGAAGAGAAATATGGCTGAATTGTTGAGTTGCTCTCGCCAGGGTCGGATAGATATTTTATAGCCGGCCTAGAAAGATGGATCCAAGTGCCTGTGAAGCAATGATGCTCTCGTAAAAGTTTTGAAGCATGGGCTCGTGAGCTGACATAGACAGCGACAAACAGTAGACCCCAGATCAAGATTCTCTACCCGTGACTGTAGACCTATCGAGGATACAGACGTGATAATTTTGGAATAAAATTACCTTTATCCCAAAATTGGGGGGCATGTGTTTGCACCAAAATTTAGAAGAAGAATCACAGGGGACTAAAAAATTCCTAAGATCATGTCATCAAGGAATCAATTGCGTGCAGATTGGTATCAGCTGATTCGAATGCAACACTGGAATCGGTTTTTTTCAGATAGCGCCAGCAGATAACGACAAAGGCTACGATCAGCGCCGGGACAAAGCATGTTGGACTCTAGAAAAAGGGAAAGATTAGAGTCTAAGTTATCTTAAATTAGGAATGTTTTTTCTTAGGCCAAGAAATTGTAATGAGTGGTGTTCGAGTAGGATTCATGTTTAGGCTCTGAGTATAAATATTGGACCCTTGGCTATTGTAAAACACACAATCAATCCAATATAAGTTACTTACTTTTTTTTGGCTCCGGCCACCCCTTAGGAGTAGGAGTAGAGTAGATCTCGACGAGTTCTTCAGCAAGTATGGCTGCATTGATCCGGTCGACCTCCACTGCGTGTCTGTAAGTACCGTCATGGCTTATACTTCTATTCGTACGGCTACATCGATCCGGTCGACCTCCACTACGACTCTGGTATAAGTTAGTTATCGACTCTTGTCTAGTTCAAGTAAGGCTGCATCGATCCAGTCGACCTCTACTGCTCGAACTAGATTAATGTCAAGTTATTGACTCTATCTAAGGGTGGCGTTCCTTCGGATAGATTCATTAAGTTACCGATATTGCTTATTGCTTCCATTATTTATTTATTTATAGCAATATCACTTCGCTCGATTGGGATCGGTCTAGATCGGCCTTATATCCTATTTAACCCATCGTTTGTTAATCTAAATTGATCTAATCTGCATCTTAAACGATGAGTTATGTTTTATCGGCCATTTTATGTCAATCTTGATCGTGCATAGTGTGCGATTAAGGCATGTTCTGTCTTGAATAGATCTGTTGGCTAACGAAAACCATTTCATGGCCCATTATCACAGCCCGTGTGATTCTGCCTCACACCCCACTGTTAGCACCATGGAGTGGGGATCGTTACTTCGTAGGTTTGTTCCTGATAGGGCATGACCTTAACTGTGCGCTATGCCTGAATTGGTTGTTTTAGCCGATATCGAGTGCTTTCACAAACAGTTCATGTCATGAGATCGTTGAAGTAAAGATAGATTGAAAGATGTGTTAGCCCCATGATCTTATTATTGTATTATGGCCTGCATGATTCTGCCTCATGCCCCACTGATTTTAGTAATAAGTTAGGGTCATTGAATCTATTGTTGTTTCTATGGCCTGCATGATTCTGCCTCATACCCCACTGATCATAGCGATAGATGAGATCTAATAGGTTCATTAGATTTATCTTTATTAAATGGTTAAATGATGATGAGCTGTTTCTTTTATATAAAAGGAATTCGGTTACTTGCAGTCATTGGCTTAGCATAAACTAATTATTGTTGACATCTTATTGCCATTGACTAATGTTTGTCTAAATAATAAGATCTATCCTGAGCGATAACTGATTTACCTTCCATAATTCCATGAGCTTTAATTGATTTATTCTTATGAGCATGCTGGAACCGACTATTTAGTCGATTTCCTTCCATATCAGCTCTCAGAACAGCACATTCGGGACTGTCTGGCAACACCGGCATGTTCCACCTTAAATTACTGATTAGCTTTCTCTCCTTATCAATTGCAGGGTCAAATTGACTGGCACGTCTCGGGAGGAGTGCATAGGAATCGACCATCCCTGCGCTGAAGCCAGGCAAATCTTCAGTTCCATCGAGTGGACCCTTCAGGCTTGCTCGTGTGCCCTTGGCATGGGACAAAATTTCGTGCCGACAACTCCATAATCAAATGGCCTTGCTGAGTGGAAGAATAGAACTTTGATTGACATGGTAAGATCACTGCTAAGTGAGTACAATGTGAGTCATTCATTTTGGGCCGAAGCAATCAACATAGCTTGCTACTATAGCAACCACCTCTATTGTCACCCTATGTTGGAGAAGACACCATATGTGCTCTTGAATGGTAGAAAGCCAAATATTGCATACTTTTGGGTTTTTGGTTGCAAATGCTATATCTTGAAGAAAGGCACTAGATTGAGCAAGTTTGAGAAGAAATGTGATGAAGGCTTCTTGCTTGGTTACTCCACTACTAGCAAGGCTTATAGAGTTTGGAATTTGGCAAGTGGTACTCTTAAAGAAGTTCATGATGTTGAATTTGATGAAACCAAGGGTTCCCAAGAAGAAGATAAGAATCTAGATGATGTGAGAGGCACTCAATTGGTCAATGCTATGAATAACATGGATGTTGGTGATATAAGACCTAGAGAGGTGATTGATGTTGAAGATGACAAGAATCAAGTGCTCTCTAACTCAAATATGCAAGCTAGTGGTTCTCATGATGAAAATCAAGCTAGTACAAGTGGTGCTCAAGTGCAAGATCAACAACAAGTGGCTAGTACATCATCTCAACCAAGTGATCAATAAAGTGCAAGCAATCATGTTCAAGTGCTCCAACCAACCAATGTTGTAAGAGATAATCCTTTGGACTCTATAATTGGTGATATCTCAAGAGGTGTGCAAACAAGATTAAGATTGGCATCATTTTGTGAGCATTTCTCATTTGTGTCATCTATTGTACCAAAGAAGATAGATGAAGCTTTGAAGGAGTTGATTGGGTGAATGCTATGCATGAAGAGCTAAACAACTTCACAAGAAATCAAGTATGAGAGTTAGTAGAGAGGCCTAAGGATCATAATGTGATTGGAACAAAATGAGTTTTTTGGAACAAGCAAGATCAAGATGGGATAGTAGTAAGGAACAAAGAAAGATTAGTGGCTTAAGGTTACACTCAAGTTGAAGGTCTTGACTTTGGAGAAACATATTCCCCAGTTGCAAGATTGGAAGCAATTAGGATGTTGTTAGCCTATGCTTGTGCCCACAACATCAAGTTATACCAAATGGATGTGAAGAGTGCATTCCTCAATGGGTACATCAATGAGCTAGTCTATGTTGAGCAACCTCTCGATTTTGAAGATGAGAAGAAACCCAACCATGTCTACAACTTGAAGCCATTGTATGGCTTGAAGCAAGCACCAAGAGCATGGTATGAGAGATTGAGGAATTTCCTACTCTCTAAGTGATTCAAGATGGGCATGGTTGACACCACTCTCTTCACCAAGGAGATAGGCAATGACTTGTTTGTGTTGCAAATCTATGTTGATATCATATTTGGATCAACCAATCAAGATTTTTGTGAGGAGTTTGGAAAAATGATGGCAAATGAGTTTGAGATGTCCATGATTGGAGAGCTAAGTTACTTCCTTGGTCTTCAAATCAAGCAAATGAAGAATGGCACATTTGTGAGTCAAGACAAGTACATCAAAGACATGCTCAAGAAATTTGGAATGGATGATGCAAAAGCAATTAGTACACCAATGGGGACAAATGAAAACTCAAGTAGTGATGCTAGTGGCAATATGATGGATCAAAAGATGTATCGGTCTATGATTGGAAGCCTACTCTATGTAACCGTATCAAGGCTAGATGTGATGTTTAGTGTGTGCATGTGTGCAAGATTTCAAGCCTCACTAAGAGAGTCATTTGAAGGGAACCAAGAGAATATTGAGGTACTTGAAGCATACACAAAATGTTGGATTGTGGTATCCCAAAGGAGCTACATTTGAGTTGATTTTGGATATTCGGCTCTGATTATGTGGGATGCAAAGTTGAGAGAAAGAGCACATTTGGCACATGTCAATTATTGGGAAGATCACTTGTGTCTTGGTCATCAAAGAAGCAAAATAGTGTAGCACTTTTAACCGCCGAAGTGGAGTACATTTCGACCGGTAGTTGTTGTGCTCAATTACTTTGGTTGAAGGCTACTTTGAGTGACTTTAGAATCAAGTTCAAACAAGTTCCAATGCTATGTGACAATGAGAGTGCTGTGAAGCTCACCAACAACCCCGTTGAACAATCAAGAACAAAGCATATTGATGTCCGCCATCATTTCATAAGAGATCATAAACAAAAAGGGGATATTTGCATTGAGAGTGTGGGCACCAATGATCAACTTGCCGATATTTTCACCAAGCCACTTGATGAGAAGAGGTTTTGCAAGCTAAGGAATGAATTGAACATACTTGACTTCTCAAATATGTGTTGATGCACCCTCACTTATATGACATGCCTCTCCTTCGAGCAAAGCAAGATAAAATTGATTGACATGTCATTCATACTTTGCTAAGGACTTGTTTAGTGCATCTAGTCATTCCTATCATGTCTTAGGCTCATTCATGAAAATCAAATGGATTTGATGCTTGTATGGTACCACTATTGCTTCTATGCTTGAAATGATCTAGTGGTAGCATATGACATGTTTGTAGGCTTGTAAACCTAGTTTTTAATCTAGAAAATGAGCTATAAGTGTTTAACTCAACATAGTCAAGATAAACCCTTGAAATGAGGAGTGAAGAAGCTTGCCCTTGGATCAAACTGAGTTAAATATCTTTCGCAAGTGATCTAGATTGAGCCAAATATGGGAAAATGATCCTCTCTTAACATGGTTTCACCCCAACCTATCTAAAATTTGAGCTCATCTTTTGTGGTATTTGATGCCAAAGGAGAAGAAGTAATTCACAAAGATAGTAAGATAGAGATAGGGTGGCAAACAAATGAAATAGTAATGGAAGGGGATCAATTAAAATTTGAAGAACATAAGTAGGGGGAGCATGCTCATAAACCTGTTTAATGCATTTGTATGTCCATTACATATGTTTGCTTGCATGGCACAAGTTTTTAATTCCATATACGTACTTGTGTAGTGTATGCTAGCTGTAAGTTTGACTCATGAAATGAAAAACTAGCATGCATAGGATGATAGCTAGATGTGCCCTGCATGTTTCTACAAGTGGTACTAGAGCCTTGCTTATAATGTTGATCTCACGAGGTATCTAGTGTTTGTGTTTTGCAAGAGCTCTCTAACTAACCATGGTGCTAAGGATGGTATTATTGGCAACTCCAATTGGTATCATACTTCAAAGGTCCATTCTTTACACCTTAGCATCATTTGGTAGTTATTACTCTCCCACATTTCCTAATCCACACATATGTGCAAGGTTTCAAATCCAAACTCTTAGCACATATGTAGGGGGAGCTAATGCTACCAATTTGGGTTTATGAAACTTGTCCAAATCCTTTACACATGGTAAAATGCTTGGGCAAGCAACATGAATCCAAAATGATTTCATTGAATATCTTTGTTAAAAGGTTGTCATCAATTACCAAAAAAGGGGAGATTGAAAGCCCTAGTTTGGTTTTGGATAATTGATGAAACCTAAGTACTAACCTTTGTCATAAGTGTTGATTTAAGCAAGGTTGGTACACACCAAGTGATGGAGCAAGTGAGAGGTCCACGGAGGTGGAGATGAACATGAGATGATTGTGATCAAGCTCTAACTAGAAAAGAAGAAAGAGAAAAACAAAAACCAAGGAAATCAAGGCAAAGGTATCAAATAGGTTTTTGTTTTGGCACTCAAGAAACCATAGAGGGTGTGACTGTGTTTAGGATTGATAGCTGTACTATAAAGAGGGGAAATATTTGGCTAAGCGGTTATCGAGTGCCACTAGGTGACATGATTCTTGCATATGCATTAGGGACCTAGTATGCTAACGATTAACCCTTGTAAAATGCTTTCAAAAATGCTAACACACATGCACACAATTTCTACACTTTGTGGTGAGCAACTTGGAAGCAAGGGTGAAGCCGCTGAGGAGATAGAAAAGAAAAAGGAGGTGCTGGTCAATGACCGGACGCTGGCTAGGCTAGGACCAGACTCTGACCAAGCTGCGTCCAGTCAGTGCGTGGCACTTGGCTAAGGGCGCGGAGTAGCGATCGGATGCTGAACCTGACGCTGGGGTCGTGTCCGATCAAATGCAGTAGAGAAGGTGGTGCGTAGGTTCACGATCGGATGCTGGAAGCAAGGCGCGATCGGACGCAACGCTGGTGCATCAGGTCACGGCTGATGTACACTGACGTAGGCATCGGGTGGGAGTGAAGTAAGGACCGGACGGCGAGGCACGTCTGGTTATCGATGACCGGACGCGTCCAATCGAGAAAAACACGCTCGGGGAGCTCTCTGTGTAAAAATCGCCCTGATTGGACTCTACGTTATCATGCGTCTGGTCACTTGAGTGGTGCGTTCGGTCATCTATTGACTGCGCGAGTGAACCGCTTAGTTACCATTGGAGATCAACGCGTGAGATTCAATGAGGGACACGTGGACTACCGTGGGCGATCGGACTCTGGCCTATCAGACGCTGGGGTGCGTCCGGTCAAGCCCCGAGACTCCAACAGCTCTCTGAGTCTTGGGGCCTCTATAAATAGAAGTGCTTTGCCTTGGGCTCACTCTCTTGGACATTTTGACCAGTGATACATCCTTGTTAGCCTAAGCAAACACCTCCCACTCATCTCCATCATTGATTCATCATCATAGTGAGATTGGGAGTGATTCCAAGTGCATTTGCTTGAGTGATTGCATCTAGTGGCACTTGGGATTATTGTGGCTACAGATTTCTTGTTACTCTTGGTGGTTGTCACCACCTAGATGGCTTGGAGCAGCAGAGGAGCATTGTCACGAGTTGGTGATTGTTCGTGGCCATCTCCCAGTGATTGTGAAGGGTCAACACAACGGGGACTAGCGTGCCTGCAAGCACGTGAACCTCGGGAGAAAAATCTTGTGTCTATTGTGATTGGCATTCTCCCGGTGTTTAATTGGTATTCACTTTCATCACTCTTGCCACGGCGGTATAATCACCCTGCTCTCTCTTATATTTACATTCTTTGCTTTCTTGTGTAGTGTCAAGCTCTTTAGTGTATCTAGTTGTGATAGCTTGTTAGTTTGGTTAGTGTGGCTCTTTAGTTAGTCTTTGAGAGCAAACTAACTTAGAGAGTAGTGACATAGGTTTTTTGTGTGCCTAGTGATCATAGCAACTAGTATTGTTGGGTAGGTGACTTGCAACACTTGTAGAGCTATACCAAAATTGCATTACGCCGTTTAGTATACTAATCAATTGCTCTAGTGATTTTGTAGACATTTTTATAGGCTATTCACCCCCTCTAACCATTTAGGACCTTTTAGATGCACGTGGGAAGCGACCGGCAGCACGGATGACGTTCGGGGCAGCGTGGGTGACGTCCGGAGGTGACACAGGCCCACTGCTGGTGTGCTTGCGTGCGAGCTCGACGCGCTAGGCGCTTGCTGGCTCCCTGTATGGGCATCGACTGGATGCTAGTGCCCGGATCGGACGTCCGGGCGCTAGCAGGTCCCTTGTCCATAGGATTTGACAGCCTGGAGTGACAATGATCGTCTGTCTGCTCAAATTGATAGAGTGGCTAACCAAAATTACAAGATGTCTTTTTTAATAATAATAATTGCCAATGGATGGTTTTCGATATTAAATAAGATGCTATGTAGATAATTGCTGACGTGACACCAGTCTCAGTGGGAGTTTCATTTGAGTTTTAACAGGTTAATTATGAAGAGAGATAGAGAGAGTTTGATATAACTTCACCGTCGGGGCCGGGGCGGACGGGCAAAGTTCACGGATTAAGGCATGAGTCAAGGCCGAGATGAGAGAATAAGAAAAAAAGAAAACATATAAATTTTAATATGACAGGTGAGCCCTACCTATTGGAAAAGATTATTATTTGTGATCTGCTATGACATCTCTCCAATAATCTAAACAGTGATATTGAGCACCCCAGTTTTATCTTATTCGGGAAGTTGTAGGAGCTACTGGAGATGCTCTTTATACACCAAACCGTGTCTATACAGGAACCAAGATAGAAAGGACTGTGATAGGTGAATGGTAAAAGAGAGAAGCTAGATGATTAAATGAAATTTTTTTGCTTGTAGAAATAGATAGTTTATATGGGTAGTCTCCATATATTAATTGGCAAATATAAAAGCTATCTCATAGTTTCATGGTTGAGATTTTCTTACCGGATTATTTGCACGATAGGTGATTTCAAAAGTTGATTAAAATTTATTGGATGATGTATTCAACCTATTTAAAAACATTTAGCAGTTTTAAGTTTTTATACCGAGTTAAACTTTTAATTATTTCATTAAGATTATAGAAAAATATTAATATTTACGCTGGATTTAGTGAAACTACTTTTATCTATATTTGGAACGAGCAAAGTATATGATAGCACCTAAATTATACACAGTGAACTGTTGGTTCTAATGGATCGGGAATCACCTACTTCTCTCCTGAAAAGAATAGAGACAACTTCGTTTAAAAGTAATGACAAAATTCTAAAATGGTATCAAAGTTAGTTAATGACACCCTCTATGGTCACAAATAACTAGTATGGAAGCTTTATAAAACTAGAAACATATCTCGCACATTGCAACGGGACTGCAAATGAATTTTAGTGGATAATGGGTATGCTGGCGTGGATAAATAAATGCATGTTAGTTGTTAACGTGTGGCATGGTGGCATGCGAATGTGGATATCTTGCATAAATAGATAGGATTCCACACGTCGCCTCATGCCGCAGCCAGGAAACACGCCGCCGCCGCCGCAGCTCTTGCTCCTCACCGCCACCGCTTAAGGCTCCTCTCCTTCTTCCTCACCACTGTGTCTATCGGTGATAAGAAGGAGAGATGACCTATCTCTCTTTTCTGAAGTTTTGATATCTAGTTACTTAGGGCTTAGTTGAAATAAATCGACCGACAAAATCAGATTATTTTTTGTTAGAATCTTGTACCCTACGATGACATCGGGATTGCCACGACAAGATCACCGTTGCAGGCATCGATTTCATCGGTAGGTGGCCAATTTATGGCAATTATCTGCAAGGGGAGGGGTGCTCCTGGGCACTCCCAACAAGGACAGTTACTCTGGGACATCGATCTCATCGTCGATGGTCACGGAGAGAGGAAATCAAGGATTAGAAGTGATGAATCTGCATCCTATGTTGTATCCGACGATGCAATTGTCGATATTCTTTCATCGGTTTAGATTCGTTTTGGACTCATTCCGGAACGGTGGATCTTGCGTATATCCGATGTTTTGGAGTTGGTCATTGGATTCGGTCGAAGGACTGCACTTTGGCTCCGGCGTTCAACAAGGCTGTGTTCATCTAGAGCATCGGTTGCATTGTGGAAAGCCACTGGAAAGAAGACGATCAAAGAATCTATATAGAATATTATGTATTTTTCATTTCAGTTTTTTTTTCATGTATAATTTGGGGACGTACTGTGCCAATTCTTAATATAATCCCCCTTCCATTTGCAAAAAAGAATAGATAGGTTTGCTGATGTGGATGATTTGTATGTGGAGATACAACTCTAGTGGAGTTTAGAATTATAAGAGATAATATAGATATAGATAGATAAAATATAATAAATATTGTACAATTCAGAACAACTTTTAAAGACAAATCTAGTCATACATTTCTATATAAAATATTTTAAGGGAGATTGATTTTAACTTTAATGCGTTGGCTAATCTAAAACAAATAGCACTATCTCTAGAAAAATATAGTTATCAATGGCCTAATGCAACGTTAATCGCTATATTTTTTTATTATAATATAGTCATATACAAATATATATATGAAATTCTAAAGCGTTTTGCAATAAAATGAACAGCATACCTTTTGTATATTTTCTAGCTCAATATCTTAAATAAACATTTAAAAGTTTGACTAAATTAGACTCACTACTGGATTCAGCTTCTTCGGCAAAGGCCAATATATACTCGGCAAAACCTTTGCCGAGTGTGGGCGCTCGGTAAACAGTTTATCGGCAAAGGCCTCTTTGCCGAGTGCACTTTATCAGGCACTCGGCCAAGGCTTTGCCGAGTGCTAATCTGACACTCGGTAAAGAAAAGTCGCCGTGACGGCGAGCGCCACCGTGACAGCAAAGCCTTTGCCAGAGTGTTAAATCGACACTCGGCAACGAATTTTTGAAAAAATATAAAAAAACGCTGCCGCTGCCTTTCCACGTGCGGAGCGTGATGGATCCCGGGCGCATCCTGCGTGGTGACGGTCTGCAGCCTCCAGCCGCGGTCGTAGTCGGCGAGAGCCGCGCTGGGGCCGAAGCTGACGGGCTCTTCACCATCCCTGATGGCCTCGACGTGCAGCACCGACGGGCCCCGGGTTCGAGCTTGCGGTTGATGGTGTGCAGCGCATAGCGGGCCGTCATCCCTGCCGCGAACCGTCGGACCTTGCCAGAGCTCCTGCACGTCACCTCCAAGAACTGCCAAGCGGCAAGCAGACAGCAAGCGCGTCAGTTTGAGGAGAGCGGGTGCAGCAGCAGGAGGAGACCTTCCGCGGTAAGCAGACAGCACGCAGACAGTAGACAACAAGTAGACCTTCCGTGGGATGAAGATGTACAAGAAGGTTCGTGGGGCTCTGTACAGCAGGAGGATAGTGGGTCTTACCGGTTGCAGTGGAGGAGGAGAGTCGCCGCCGCCGTCGTTGCCTGGCTGTTGCGCATCGCCGGGCTGCTGCGTCCGCCGCTCCATCGCAGCGCGCGCTGACTCGCGCCCCGCTAGGTGAGCTGCCCACCCTCGGATTTGCCTAGCTGTTGCGTGTCGCCGTGCAGTTATATAGTATAGCAGCTTTGCCGAGTGTCCTAGATCTGACACTCGGCAAAGCAGTGTTTGCCGAGTGTTCTAGATCTGACACTCGGCAAATGATTTTTTTATTTTTTATTTATTTTTTGCCGAGTGTCCTAGATCTGACACTCGGCAAAGCAGGGTTTGCCGAGTGTTCTAGATCTGAGCACTCGGTAAAGTTTTTTTTATTTTTTTCTTCTCCTTCTTTCCTAGAAAAAAGATTTTATTTCTTTGTCGAGTGTTTTTTTGACACTCGGCAAACCCCCTCTTTACCGAGTGTTTTTTTGACACTCGGCAAACCAACCTCTTTGCCGAGTGTCTTCTCCTAACACTCGGCAAAGAGGTGATTTGCCGAGTGTCATTTTTTTATACTCGGCAAACCATATATTTTTTTTCACTTTTGACCTCCAAACTTTTTCTGCAGTCCTCATACAATATCTGGTACTCCATATTCCAATGTGGCACATTTCTTGGACTTTTTCTATATTTCTTTAATTTATTTTATTTAATTGAATTTTCTTGGATAATTCAAATTATAACTGCTAGTCATTTGAATAATAAAAAAAATGAATGGGAAAATGATATTCATGTTATTTAGTATAATGTGAGGCAGTATCCAGGAACAGACCACCATTTTCGAACATCTTGTTCACGAAACATGACCATGAACTTGCGGTCGAGTTGTTTTTAAATTCTATAAAAAGCAAACGAAGACCGAAAATCTTGAAACTTGTCGAGATGTCATGATATCATATGTGGAGGTTGTGATAAAAAATTGAGGAGGTTTTGCTCAAGTTTGTCACGTACGATGCTTACCACCTTGTCGGCCTCTTCATGAAATCATGAAACTTCTTCGGAGATTCTTCGGTTTGCAAGCATCGTACGTGACAACTTGCGCAAAACATTCTCAAATTTTTATCATAGCCTCCACATATGATATCATGACATCTTGACAAGTTTCATGATTTTCGGACTTCGTTTGCTTTCTATAGAATTTAAAAACAACTTGACCGCAAGTTCGTGGTCATGTTTCGTGAACAATATGTTCGAAATTGGTGGTCTGTTCCTGGATATGGCCTCACATTATACTAAATAACATGAATATCATTTTTCTATTCAATTTTTTTTATTATTCGAATGACTAGCAGTTATAATTTGAATTATCCAAGAAAATTCAATTAAATGAAATAAATTAAAGAAATATAGAAAAAATCCGAGAAATGTGCCACATTGGAACATGGAGTACCAGGTATTGTATGAGGGCTACAAAAAAAAGTTTGGAGGTCAAAAATGAAAAAAAATATGGTTTGCCGATTGTCAAAAAATGACACTCGACAAATCATCACTTTGCCGAGTGTCAGGAGAAGACAGTCGGTAAAGAGTTAACGGCGGCTGCCAGCCGTTAACGGTGGTGGCCCTTTACCGAGTGTTCTGGTTTGCCGACTGCCGAGCACTCGGCGACACTCGACAAACTGCCCCTTTGCCGAGTGTTATTGTTTGCCGAGTGCTCGGCACTCGGTAAACCACCTCTTTGCTGAGTGCGAGTTGTTTGCCGAGTGCTTTCTCTCTAGCACTCGATAAATAGCCCCTTTGCCGAGTGCCCGATAAAAAGCACTTGGCAAAGTCTGGGACACTCGGCAAAGAGTTCATGTCCGGTAGTGACTAAAGCTTAAGCACACTTGACCATGCTGGAAATTCAAAAAAAAAAATTGTGAAAACATAAGGTATCAAGGATTGTTTTTGCTACACAAAGAAAATATGTTATTAGAAAAGTAATATTGGATTTGGTATATGTCAACCAATATGGCACTATCAAAATTCGTACTGGTAGTTTGTCGGGAGACGTCGGAGGATACCCGATATCATAGTTTATTGATAACCCAATCGAACCACAATTTCAAATGACATTAGTTCAAATAACATAGAGACAATACTGCATAAGTGTCGATGTTTGACCACCGATAGCCTGCCACGGGGGTACCTAGGGCAGTATGTTTGGGCTTTAGCGTTTGCGGAACTCGATGGTGAACGCAAGAGACAGTCGATTTATCCTGGTTCGGACCCTCGATCGCTGATCGAGTAATAGCCCTACGTCCAGTTGGCGTTACCCCTTGCATTGGATTGATTGTCTAGTGTTGTATCGTCAGTTGTCCTAAAAGTCATCATCCTCCCGTCTCTAGGAACCCTGCCCTCCTTTATATAGTCAGGAGGTCAGAATCCTATTCGGTTTACAATGAGAGTTCCTAGTAGGATTACAGAATACTACTACTACTAAGATTACATGGGAAGAATCCTAGTTAGACTAGATCTTCTCCCTTCCTTGTGGGGTATCCCATGGGTCCCACATCGACAAGCCCCTGAGCACTTTATGGTTGAGCTCTAGAAGCCTCGTCTTGTTCCTTCAGGTCTTGCCGAGCAGGAACAAGCGTCGTCCGGGTGCTTTCTTGAGCGAAACCGTGTAGCGCTTCGTGAGATCTTCGCGTGATGTGTACCTTTTTGAAGAAAAAAAGTACTCCCATTTGGGTGTAGCCCCCGAGCCTCTTGCTTTTTGGCACAAGGAGCTGGAGGGTCTTCTTTTGAATTTACTCTGATTCTTCATTGAAGGGTTCCTGAGCATATACCCGGGTTCTTTATCAAAAAGAGCTCGAATATAGCTAGGTCCGGGTTCTTTTTTCGTGAGGTCTTGAAGTGATCTATCTTGAAGAAGTCTTTTTGGTGATGTGCACTTTTTCGGAGAAAAAAGTGCACTCACTGAGTGTAGCCCCCGAGCCTTTTGCTATTTGGAACAAAAAGTTGGAGGATCTTGAATCTTATGTTATTTGAAAATTATTGTCTTGAGGAAGTCTTCTGAGTGATGTGCGCTTTTTTGGAGAAAAGTGCACTCACTGAGTGTAGCCCCCGAGCCTCTTGCTATTTAGAACAAAGAGTTGGAGGGTCTTGATTCTGAGTTGTTCAAGTTACTGAGAACCTCTTCTGTTGTAGCCTCGTCTTGAATCTGAGTTGTTCAAAGGACTGAAAGCCTTTCCTATTGCAACCCCTGAGCATATACCTGGGTTCTTTTATTCAAAAAGAACTCGGATACAGGATCTTGGCATGTTCTCTGATAGTCTGCTGTTGTTAGATGTAGTTGTATAATGGTGGTTGAGAGTAAATGCTGTTGGTTCACGAGTAGTATAGTGTTGGTATATTCTTTCGAATATGCTCGTTCTTGAGTACTGCTCCTTCACGCCTGAGTTTTCTTTCATTGAATTCTATCTTTTCACTGTGTCCTTTGTTAGGTTTGCTCTGTTGATGCTCCCGGTCCATGTGCACCGCTTCTTTGGTCTATAAATACCCTCCTGGTGTGCTATTTTGATTCATCGAGCATTTTGTCGCGTGGTCTGAAATCTCCGTAGCCATGAATATGATAGTTTGTGAAGTAGAGCAGCCCCCGGGCGTATTCTGTAGTTCTTGTACATCTTGTCGTAGCTGGAGGAAGTTTTGTGATAGGGATTAGAGGTAGACTAATCCCACAGCGGTATTGTACTTGGAAGTACGTGGCGGTAGTTGGAGGAAGTCTTGTGATGTGGGATGCGTTCCTTCATCCAGCAGTTCTGGGTTGATCTTCGCCGCCTGTCTTGAGACTGTCCGGTGCAGATCAACACCATATCGGGTATCACATCGGACTTGGGTAGACAGATGCCTGCCGGCTTCCCCTGGTCTATGTTGTCCCGCCGTGCTACCGATTTCCGCCTTGGATGCACTGCGTCCATCCTTTGAAGAAAATAGTGTCGCTGAGTGCGGTTTGTTCTATTGAGTAGCATTTTGGAACACGTAGTCATTCTAGAGCCTAGCTGTGTCTGGGTTCCTCTTTGCTACCTTGCTTGTCGTAGTATCGAGTTCGTTGGGTCTTGTAAGATGTGTAATCTTCTATTTTTTGAAGCCATTTGTAATGAAAAAAATCTTGTCTTCTGAGTTGTCATTCTTTTCTGCTGAAGTCCTGGTTGTTTATGAGATTTTTGAGTTCTTTTTATAAGAACCGGGTTCTTATGTTCCTTGTGAGGTAACTCTTCGTTGCTTCATGGTTGATGAGTTCTTTTTGTAGCAATATGATAACTCTGTCGTGGTGCTGGATGGATAAGTCTGACATCTGCCCGTTGAACTACACCATTGTGTGGATTTGTGCCGTCCGTCATTTTAGCTTTGTCAGTAAATGGACCATTGCGTTCTCATGCCGTGTTAAAACGGGCCCGGTGGGCTGCGTTTTACTACTGTAAAATCTATTTAAAGGCCTTTCATCTTCTTTTTCTTCACTTCTCCGCTTTTGCCTTGAAACCCTAGTCTTCAGAAATCCGCCGCCGCCATTGTCGTCGTCATCTGAGCGCCGCCGTCTGAGCCTCATCTTTCCCTAGTGCTTTATTGCTTCCGCTAGCATATGGGTAGGAAGAAGGCCGTGAGCAAGTCCCAGGCAGCTTTTGTGGACGAGGAGGCATCACTCTTTGTAATTGAGAATCAAGAGTTCATGGCCATGAGGGCTGCTCAGAAGGTTTGGCTGGCTCCGACTACAACTGAGGATCAGCTGCGCGAGCTCATCAGTGATGGTCTGATCTAGAGCAAGGATATTACTGATTAGAGAGCTCCAGGCGAGCACCGGGTCCCCGCTCTAGGTCCTAGTGAGATTATTCTTTTCGTCTCCTTTATCCGTGCCGGACTCTGCCTTCCCGCTTCTGCTTTTCTTCACCAATTTCTCAGCTATTTTGGGATTAGCCTGAATCATCTTGCTCCCAATGCTGTCCTTCATCTTTCTGTCTTTGTTCATCTTTGTGAAACTTTCCTTAGAATTCCCCCTTCTCTTTCTCTCTTTCATTACTTCTTTCGTCTAAAGCCCCAACCCCGCCGCGATGACACCAGCGTTCTTGGTGGCTACGGGATTCAGTTTCGCTAGGGTCTTAAGAGAAAATTCTTCGACTATGACCTGGTTGATTCTGTGAGGGATTGGCGTGCCGACTGGTTTTACGCCGCCAATTTGATTCCTCCTCTTGCTATTCATTCTGGATCTAGTCCTTTGGTTAATGATCGATGGGATAAGAATCCTATGATGACGACTGAGGCCCAGGCGATCAAGCTGTTTCTTGAGAGGATTTGTACTCTAAAACAGCAAGGCTTGACCGGCTTCGGGATTATTTCTAGTTTTCTTCACCGCCGAGTTCAGCCTCTGAAGGAGCAGGAGCATTTTGGGTTCGAGTACTCTGGGGCAGAAGACCCTTCTCGTATGGTCCCTGCCCTTCAGTTGACTGATGAGGAGATGCTCGAGCGTCTTCAAAAAATGCTAAAAGGAGTAACCGTCATCCCGCTTGCTATCCTTGAATATAGTGCTAACAACCTGCCTCCTGCTGTAAGTTGTTTTTTCTTATGCGGGTACTTTTTGTATTTTCTTTGCTGTATCCACTTTTTGCTTAATCTTCCTTGTCTTGTTGTTTTACTCTTTTATAGGAATTGGGGCGTAACTTCGCTGATCTGATTCCCCTTGATGACCTCCCTGCCATGGTGAATACTAGGGAGAATCTTGCTGGGGCATCCTTAACCAGTAAGTTTCAAACCACCACGATATTTCCTAGCGTTTCTTCCGTGAACCTTGATGTATATGCAGAGTATGTTCCTCATCTAGTTCCTCGAGCTCCTCGTACTGTTGAAAAGAGGGGGCGAGCGGCTGGTCCTTCTTCTGGTTTGCCTGGTACCAAGAAGCCTCGCCAGACGAGTACTCGTCCAGGTACTCAAGTTCTAGGTAGCATGCTCCTAGGTGAGCATATTAATATGCTTTGTCTTCTTTTTGTTTGTTTGCTCCTTTAACCGAGTACTTTCCCCCTTTTTCAGATGGCGCTATGGTTGTCGTGGTTGAGGATGATGATGCGGCCCTTGTCACGTGTTGGTGAGTTGTTTTCTTGTTTTCCTATTGTTGAACCCCTTTTTTTGTTTTGACTTTGGTCTTGACCTCTTTGTAGTAGGCGGTCGTCGGATACGAGTTCTTCTAGGGCTCCGGTACCGAGTTCTTCTGGGGCTCCAGTACCGAGTTTTTCTGGGGCTCCGGTACCGTCTATGCCACTCCTATCGCATAGTGGTGGTGACATTTTTGCTACCATAGTTCCCCCTGTAAGGTCTTCTTTTGGTTTTACGAAGAAGAAGATAGCTGAGTAAGTGATTCCTCATTATTTTGCTTCTGTTTTCCTTCTTCTTGACTCATATTCTTATTGCTGAGCTTCCTTATTATCTTGCAGGTCCTCACCTCCGCCAACTTCTTGTTAGTCCTCTGACACGCCTCTGTGTGCTGAGTCTGGGGACTTAGCATGTACGGTCGGCGAGGTGGCTGTGAGGGGGACAGGGTTCCCTGATGAACCCGCTGCTGCTGACTCAGTAGCTCCGGAAGTGACCGTGGGGCTTCCCAGGATATGGCCCTGGCTTTGCCTTCTTTGCCTACGCCGGCTTCTCCTTCTGCTCCTCTTGGTATCGGTGCTCCGCACTTGGATGATGATGTGTTGCATCAATTTGATGCTACTCATCGGTTGTCTGAGCTGACTGCTGCCTGGGGCCCTTTCGACTTCCTTTGGTGAAAAGCTCCAGGTAAGTTTTTCTGGAGTTCTTTCTTTGGATGTTCGTCTTTGTTTTGTTCTTATGCCTTCTTTCTCTCTCTCTTTTTGTTCAGTCCTTTTCTCGAGATCATACCGGCTTCTTTTTCTCATCTGAAAACAAGAAAAAGTTGTCTTCTATGGTAAGCGCCCTAAGAGCAGAGCTTGATCTCTGTCGGGCCGAGATGGCGACTGAGCGCCAAATGCACCAAAAGGAGGAGAAAGCTCTTTGTGCCTGGGTGGTGGAGGCAGAGAAATAGAAGGATGCTGCGGTGGAGTCCATGAAGAACGTGTGCAAAGGTATTGCATGTTCTTCTTGTTTCCTTTTGTATTCAAATTTCCCTTTCTGCTGACTTGTTTTTGTTGCCTTGGTCTAGCCCTTCGAGTTGAAAAGCAGAAGCTCTCGGAGGGTATCGACGAGATGAAGACACTTGCTCGCACTAACCACAACAGGGCTGAGGAGGTAATTACTCGAGCTGAAGAAGAACTCGCGCTTGCTAAGTTGATTCGGCGTGGAGCTGACAGGGATCTTGTGCAGGCCCAAAAAACCGTTGATGTCTTGACTGGCAAGTTGGCGATGGCTACTGAGAATTGGAATGCCTTGTGGAAATCTTTTCGTTCAGTAGCCGACCTTCTCTGGACTCCGGCAGATGATGGTCAACCTTGGGCTCAATTTATTCCCCAAGTTTTGACTCATTTCCAGGAGTTCGTGAAGAGGTGTGCCCGCTTATGTACCAGAAATGTCCTTGCCCAGGTCCGGGTTCTTGCTCCAGAGTTCCCTTTGTCCAAGGTTGCAGATGAAGCCGAGAGTCAAGAGTATCTGGATGCTGTTGAAAGGGCAGAGCCTGAGGTCGAAGACTTAGCCAGTAGGATTGCAGATAATATTAATATTGATGTTTCTTCCCCTGACGATGATGCTTGATGTAATTGACCTTAATACTTCGTCCTCTGTAACAGGATATTATACTTCTTTTTGGATGAAGACTCTTTACTTTTGTTCATGTCTTCTTTGCCTGGATGTCTTTGCCTTGCTTATTCTTTAAATGAGTTGTCCAAGTGATCGAGTAGTTGTTTGTTCTGGCTTTTGTTTGCGCAAATCACTCGGTGTATGTAGATGTTGAGTGCTCTTCTTGGCAGACTTTCTTGATCCGTCGAGTGCTTGTCTGGCTTTCGTCTGCTCCGTATAAACAACTAGGTATAGATCATTGTCTTGACAATCTTTCTTGATCCGTCGAGTGCTTGTCTGTCTTTCATCTGCGCCGTGTAAACAACTCAGTATAGAACATTGTCTTGACAAACTTTGGGCTCTTATTAGTACTGAAAGGACTTAGGACCGGCGATCTCAAGTATGTTCAGCTTCTTCTTTTCAGCTTTTTCGCTTAACTCGAGCTGTGTCCAGCATCTATCTCTTTCCCTTGTTGCAAAAACTTCTTAGGATCGGTAAGCCCCCGAGCACTTCATGGTTGAGTTCTAGAAGCCTCATCTTGCTCCTTCAAGTCCTGCCGAGAGGTATAAGCGTCGTCTGAGTGCTTTGCTGAGCGAAACCGTGTAGCGCTTCTTGGGGTCTTCGAGTGGTTTGTGCTTTTTTGAAGAAAAAGTACATCCATCTGAGTGTAGCCCCCAAGCCTCTTGCTTTTTGGAACAAGGAGCTGGAGGGTCTTGCATTAAAATTGCTCTGATTTATGCTTCAGGCTTAGTTTCAGTCGTTTTGCTTTTTTGGTTCGGGTGTTAGCTTATTAGCTACCCTCATCGGCGAGCTCAAGCATCTTTTTAGCTCTTTTGCTCTCGGCCGGTATGCTCAGGCGTATTTTTAGCCATTTTGCTTTTTGTTTTGGGTGTTAGCTTGTTAGCTACCCTCATCGGCGGGCTCAAGCATCTTTTCAGCTCTTTTGCTCTCGGCCGGGATGCTCAGGCGTATTTTCAGCCATTTTGCTTTTTGTTTCGGGTGTTAGCTTGTTAGCTACCCTCATCGGCGGGCTCAAGCATCTTTTTAGCTCTTTTGCTCTCGGCCGGGATGCTCAGGCGTATTTTTAGCCATTTTGCTTTTTGGTTCGGGTGTTAGCTTGTTAGCTACCCTCATCGGCGAGCTCAAGCATCTTTTTAGCTCTTTTGCTCTCGGCCGGTATACTCAGGCATATTATCAGCCATTTTGCTTTTTGGTTCGGGTGTTAGCTTGTTAGCTACCCTCATCGGCGGGCTCAATCATCTTTTCAGCTCTTTTGCTCTCGGCCGGGATGCTCAGGCGTATTTTCAGCCATTTTGCTTTTTGGTTCGGGGTTAGCTTGTTAGATAGCCTCATCGGCGAGCTCAAGCATCTTTTGAGCTCTTTTGCTCTCGGCTGGTATGCTCAGGCATATTTTCAGCTGTTTTGCTCTTAGGAAACAACTCGAGGATAGCCATAATAAGTCATATGTTGTCGAGAAACCATCTTTATTGATCATGAACGTTGATGAGCCATAATAATACATATGTTGTCGAGGAACACCATATTTATTGACCATGAACATTGATCTCTTGTGGCTTGTATATATATTCTTCCTTGAGTTGTTTTCATGCGTAGAATCTTCTTAGCTGGCTGATGTGCCATGTATTGTTGACTTCTTTTCCTTCAGTTATCAACTTGTACATGCCTGGTCCGGTGACCTTTGCGATAATAAAAGGACCTTCCCATGGACTGAGTAGTTTATGGCGTCTGTTAGTTTTTTGTATTCTTCTTAGTACCAGGTCTCCGACTTGTAGTGATCGAGGCTGGATATTCTTGTTGTAGTGGCGTCTTAATCCTTGGAGGTATCTTGCTGATTGAAGGGTAGCGTTTACTCTGACTTCTTTTGTACTATCGAGTTCTAATATTCGGGTGTGTTCTGCTTCTCCTCCATCATATTGTTCTATCCTTGGTGACGTCCAGATCAAGTCGGCAGGTAGTACGGCTTCTGATCCATAAACTAGGAAGAAGGGCGAGTATCCGGTGGCTCTGCTTATTTGAGTTCATAGCCCCCATATGACCTTGGGTAATTCTTCAGTCCATTTTGATCCATAGTCCACTAGTTCTTCATACAATCTTGATTTTAATCCAGTTAGTATGAGTCCGTTAGCCCTTTCTACCTGTCCGTTGGCCTCTAGATGTGCGACTGACGCATAATCTATGCTGAAGCCGCAGTCCTGTGCCCAACTTTGGAATTTTGTAGCTATGAAGGGAGAACCCAAATCTGTGATGATTCGATTGGGCATGCCGAAGCGGTGCATAATGTCTTGGATGAACTCGACTGCTTTGGCTGCGCTGTATTTTGTGAGTAGTTTGTATTCAATCCACTTGGTGAACTTGTCAATTGCTACAAAGATGTACTCGAAACCGCCCTTTGCTTTCTTGAGAGGTCCTACTCGATCTAGCCCCCAACAAGAGAAAGGCCAAGCGGGTGGGATGCAGATGAGATTGTGAGCTGGCACATGAGCTTGTCTTGCGAACATTTGACAACCTTTGCATTTTTGATAAGTTCTTCTGCATCTTTAAAAGCGGTTGGCTAGTAGAATCCGGTGCGAAATGCCTTGCCAACTAGTGTTCTTGAAGCAGCATGATTTCCACAGCAACCTGAGTGTATTTCATCTAGGATCTCTTTGCCTTCTTCAAATGAGACACATTTTAGGAGTATTCCTGATGATGCGGCTCTTCTGTAAAGCTTGTCCCCCACTATGACGTAGTTCTTGCTTCTGCGAACAACTCGGGTAGCCTCCTCTTTATCCGCTGGCAACTTATTCTCTTTGATATAATCAATAAAAACCTAGGTCCATGAGGTGGGGATTACCATAATCTAGGTGCCTTTGTCTGGGAGTTCAGTGGTTATCTCTCCGGGTTGTTTGATAGAGGGAGCTGATAACTCTTCTATGAATACGCCGGGTGGGACCTTTGCCCTATCTGATCCGAGCTTGGCGAGGACATCTGCTGTAATGTTGGAATCGCGCAGGACATGTAGAATTTCTAATCCTTAGAAATGTTTCTCGAGTTTTCATATTTTAGCACAGTAAGCACCCATGTTTTCTTTGGTGCAATCCCAATCTTTGTTGTCTTGGTTGATGACCACTGCCGAATTGCCGTATATGAGTAATCTCTTGATTCCGAGGGTATTTGCCACTCATAGCCCATGGATGAGGGCTTCATATTCTGCTTCATTGTTTGTAGCTTGCCATAATATCTGAAGGACATACTTGAGTTGTTTTTCGTCTGGAGAAATGAGGAGAACGCCTGCACCGTATCCGCCTAGCTTGAGTGATCTATCAAAGTACATCTTCCAGTGGTCAAAGATGGTATTTGACATAGGTTGTTGAATCTCTGTCCACTCAGCAACAAAATCGGCAAGGGCTTGAGATTTAATTGCCTTCCGTGGGGTGAAATCGATACTGAGAGCACCAAGTTCAACTACCCACTTAGATATATGCCCTGTTGCGTCTTTGTTGTGTAAGATGTCTCCGAGTGGGAAATCTATTGTGGCTTTCAAAGTAGTGGCGAAGCTTGCGTGAAGTGATCAGTAGGGCGTAGAGTAGTTTTTGTACATGCGGGTACCAGATTTTTGATTCTGACAGTACTTCGCTGATGTAGTATACGGGGCGTTGTACTTTATACACGCGCCCTTCTTCTTCTCTTTCTATGACTATCGCTGTGCTGATCACGGTAGAAGTTGCCGCAATGTATAGCATCATGTCTTCTTCTTTCTTTGGAGGTGTGAGAACTGGCGAGGAGGTGAGGTATGCCTTGAGTTTCTTGAAAGCTTCATTGGCCTCTTTCGTCCACTCGAACTTGTCTGTCTTCTTTAATAGTTTAAAGAAAGGTAACCCTTTTTGCCAAGTCTTGATATGAAACGATTGAGGGCCACCATGCAGCCTGTTAGTTTCTGCACATCTTTGACACTTCGAGGAGGGCCCATCTCTGTTATGGCTCGAATTTGCTTGGCGCTTGCTTCGATTCCGCGATGACTGACCAAGAATCTGAATAATTGTCCTGAAGGAACTCCGAATACATGCTTGTTTGGGTTCAATTTCCACCTCCACCTTTTCAGGTTTTCAAAGGTTTGCTTTAAGTCTTCAATCAGTGTATCCGGGTTCTTTGTTTTTACTACCACATCATCCACGTATGCTTCTACGTTTTCGCCGATCTGATCACCAAGGCATGTTTGGATAGCTCTTTGGTAAGTGGCACCCGCATTCTTGAGTCCAAATGACATGGTCTTGTAGCAGTAGGCACCAAACGGAGTGATGAAAGATGTCTTGCTCTGGTCTTGTTCTTTTAATGCGATCTGGTGATATCCTGAATAGCAATCAAGAAAGAATAATAGGGCAGATCCTGCCATTGAATCAACTATCTGATCAATGCATGGTAGCCCAAACGGATCTTTCGGGCAGTGTTTGTTGAGATCTGTGTAGTCGACACACATGCGCCATTCGTCCGTGTTCTTTTCTGTACTAGAATTGGGTTTGCTAGCCAATCTAGATGAAGGATTTCTCTAATGAATCCGACTGCCATTAGCTTTATGATTTCTTTTTTAATTGATGCCTTCTTGTCGGGTGAGAATCGTCATAGCCGTTGCTTCACGGGCTTGGAGCCTTCATTGATATCAATTATGTGCTCAGCCAACTCTCTTGGGACACCTGGCATGTCGGCCGACTTCCAAGTGAAGATATCTTTGTTGTCCCGAAGAAAGTTGGTGAGCGCGAGTTCCTATTTTGCCGAGAGGTGGGCGCTGATGGTTGCTGTTTTGGAGGGATCGCCAGTGCCCAGGTCGATTTGCTTGACGTCGGCTTCTTTTGGTGGTGCGATGATGCTGGGCTTTTTAGCCGGTATCTCTAGTTCTTCTTGGCTTATTTCTGCGGCAATAGTGGCTATTTCTTTTCTACCATTGTCGGCTTGTGCTTTGGCTTCAATTTGGATTGCCTGAACATCGCAGTCAAAAGCGCGCTTCAAATCACTTCGAAGAAAAAGGACACCGTTAGGTCCTGGCATCTTAAGCAACAGGTACGGATAATGCGGTATCGCCATGAATTTTGCTAGTGCTGGGCGCTCAAGGATTGCGTGGTATGATGAATCAAAGTCTGCAACCTCAAACTTGATGAACTCTGTACGGTAGTTCGAGGGAGTTCCAAAAGTAGCTGGTAGAGTAATTTGTCCAAGTGGCATGGCTTCCTTGCCGGGTACTATGCCATAAAAAGGTGTACTTGTTGGTGTAATCATCCCGGTGAGTTGTAGTCCCATCTTCCTTAGCGTTTCTGAAAAGATGATGTTGAGTCCAGCTCCCCCGTCGATTAGTACTTTGGTGACAGTCATACCGGCAATAGTTGGATCTAGAACCAGTGGGTAATGGCCTGCGTTTCCTACGCTAGTCCATTGGTCTTCTCTTGAAAACTGGATTGGATACTATGACCAATTGAGATATCTTGGAGTAGCCGGCTCCGCTGCCATGATGGTTCGTAGAGCTAACTTTTCTTGATGCTTGCTTCTGGAATCTAGGGCCCCAGCGAAGATCACTGCTACCGTCCCCCTGGATTTTTGGAATCCCTTGTCTTCATGGTTGTCTTCTTTTTTTTCTAACTGTCTTCTTTAGTGTTCTCCTTACTATCTTTCCTTGTGTATCGTTCGTTGAAGGTGTAGCAATTTCCGATGGTGTGCTTTCCATTGGGGTGCAAGATGCAATGCATGTTTTCAATGTCGTCATACCTTATGGGTTTTGAAAACTTCTTTGATTTGTCAGCCATCGCTACTGTGTTGTCTGGTCCATGTTTTCTTTCCTAATGTCTGTTGTTTCGATGATTTTGCTTGTCCGGGTTGTCTCGATTGTTTTTATCTAGGAACCTTTCTCGTGTCTTCTCTTCTGTAGTAATCATCTTTTCTACTGTTCATCTAAATTCTTCATTGTTTCTCGGGGTTTCTTTGCAGAAGTCCTGAAATTGTCACCTAGCCATGATTCCGTGAGAGAAAGCTTCGATTACTTCTCGTTCGGTGATGTCATGTACTTGAGCACGTAGTTCGCCAAATTGTCGATAGTAATCTCTGAGACTTTCACCTCCTTTCTGCTCGAGTCCTTTTAATTCTGCGTGGGTGATTGGGTGTGTAATGATACCCGCGAAATTTTCACAGAAAGCTCTTTGCAAGTCCACCCAATTTCTGATTGATCCTGGATTCAATTTGTCGAACCATTGGAGGGGCATGATTTCGAGGGCCATGGGAAAGAACAGGGTCTTGATATCATCGTCTCCTTCGGCTAGTTCAATCGATTGTGAGTATATCCTGAGCCACTGCCTTGGTTCAGTCTTGCCATCATACTTAGAGTGGTTGGACGGCTTGAACTTGTGAGGTAGTCGTATTGAAGCAAGTATGTTTGCAAAACAGGGGAATCTATCGTGCGTTCTGGCTTATTTGTATTCTGATTCGGCTCCTCCTTCTAGACAATTGTTGTTTTGATGAGAGTAGTTCTACGAGGTTGTCTGAGCAGGTGTTTTACTTCTGGTCTTTCTTGGTTGTTCGGCTCGGTAGTTTTGGCTATGGTCCCTTCTACTTTCTCTGTTATGACTTCTACTTGGTCTAAGTCTCTCGAAAGCGGACTTCCTTTGATTTTGATCTTCTTGCCTATGAGACGTTGACCTGGTGGGTAGTCTTGAGTGGGTCCTTCCGTCGTGCGTCCTCAGGGCTGCTGACCGGAGAAAGTCCCGGAGCTGTTCTTGTTTTTCACTGGGATGTGAAGTCGCTCTGAGTACTTCTAGTGCTTCTCTGATCTTATCGTAGGGTGTATTTGCCTTGCGCCTTTCTTCAACTTCTCGTTCTGATTTTCTTCTATTGTACTCGGCCAGTTCTGACTCATATCTGATCCAAGCTTCCTTGCGCTGCCTAGCATGGTTTTAGCGTCCTTGTTTTGACTTGTTTTTTCTTTCTCTGGCTTGCTTCTGAGTCTCGGTCTCACCATCGTCGCCCTAGACGAAGGGTGATATGTTGGATTTCGATTCATCTGATGACCTGACATCGAGCGCTTCTGGGGGGACCAATGGTGATCGAGGGCGGCGAACCATGAGTACTTCCCGTGCGTGAACTGTTCTGTTATCGGCGTTAGTTTCCACACTGTCGGAGTTGCTGATAATTTTAGTAGAGGCTTCGAGGTCGTAGATCGAGTCTCCTTCTTGGTAGGGTAGAATTGCTATTGTTGTCGTGTCGACCAGTCGGGTACTGCTATCCTCAGGAACAGAGCCTGGCCAGTGGACGATGCAGTCTTGAGATGTTATAGTTAGTACGAGACCTTCCTGAGCTCCCTTCAGTGGCATTCTAAGCACCGGATCGAGGAATCCTTCAGGCCGTGTCTGGTAAGATTTTGCCATGTTGTGGAGTCCGAATGGAAAATGACCTAACTTCTTAGAAAGACTCTAAGTGTACTCCGAGTTGTATTCTAGATAGGCCAAAGCCACGTTCTTAAGCCCCATCGGAAAAGAACTCGGTTTCCCGGAAGAACTCGGGTAAGACTCCACTTTGGATGCGGAACCTGAGTTTAAATCGGATGCGCAAAGTCACGAAATCTTAATCGAATCGAACATCTCGAGCTACGTGAATCTTCCAGTGAGTTGACATATCGTAGTCGCCGAAATAGAATAGTCTTCATGGTGATTCGAATCTTCGAGGAGACGACTTTTGAGCTTGCCACTGTCGTCCGCCTTGCAGATCCATGAGCCGAAGATGAAGGTTGATCCCCTCGAGAAGATCATGTTGTCGAGGTCCATCAAGCTCTCGGATGCAAATTCGCCGAAATCCCCTAGCTGGCGCGTCAGCTGTGGATGTTTGACCACCGATAGCCTGCCACGGGGGTCCCCGGGGCACTATGTTTGGGCTTCAGCGTATGCGGAACTCGACGGTGAACGCAAGAGATAGTCGATTTATCCTGGTTCGGACCCTCGATCGCTGATCGAGTAATAGCCCTACGTCCAGTCGGCGTTAGCCCTTGTGTTGGATTAATTGTCTGGTGTTGTATCGTCAGTTGTCCTAAAAGTCGTCATCCTTCCGTCTCTAGGAACCCTGTCCTCCTTTATATAGTCAGAAGGTCAGAATCCTAGTCGGTTTACAATGAGAGTTCCTAGTAGGATTATAGAATAATACTACTACTAAGATTACATGGGAAGAATCCTAGTTAGACTAGATCTTCTTCTTTCCTTGCGGGGTATCCCGTGGGTCCCGCACCGACAATAAGGTCTCACTAAAGTTTGGAAAACATAAATAGCAAATCCATGTCATGCCCACTGACAATGAACCTTCATCTTCCCCCAACTTAATTTTAGTAATTTAAGCATCAAGTATTATGTTTGCAGTACTAACAACTACGAGCACACACTTGATTAGCAATCAAATAGTACAAGTATCATCATAAGCAACATCCATGTTCCATAATATTACTGTGATGACGGTCAAGGATCATGCGGCGTGATGATTCGAATCAATTTACATCCACCTGAGTAAACCTAATCATACGAACATGCATATCTGAGGTCACACGTGGCAACCTTTCGCTAATTTACTGTGAGGATCCTCCAATTGACCACACTAAATCATGTTGTCATCTTTTGATCAGCATCCGATTTAACATGATTAATCCGGCCGTCCCTAGAATTATACCATCTGTGCTGCATACACTACGTGCATCTCTCAGGACCCATTGCAAGGCATGCATAGCTCAAACAAATTGTAGTTGACATGAAAGGTAGTTAACACCACACGCTGTACACCATCATTAAGATGACGAGTTTAATTAACAAGACATCACATGGAACATGCCATATCCACAGGCTATTCCTCTCACACGAGCCATGGGCCTGTTCACTTGAAGTTATCAGCCGGCTTATCGGCTAGAATCTACAGTATTTTTCTCTCACAACAAAACAGCTTCAGCCAGCTTTAATACCAACCGAACAGGCCCATCTCTCATGCAGTTCCACGCGCCAAGATAAGTATTTAGATGACTCCTTTTAATTTTGTGCAAAAAATACCCTTGCTTGCCTGTGAGCTATAGGCAATGATTTTTTGCAAAAAAAAAATTATAATTTTGAATCTAGAAGTATTATTATTTACTCCTATGAGATATCATTGATGAGAAGATTACCTCATGGTAGTTCATCCGTTTAGGGATGATAAGCATATTTTGATCATGAAAAACTCAAATAAAATAAAATTTGCACAATGATTTCTGTTATTATATTGTTATTTACTAAGATTCAATATAATCTCAGAGAAATTTTCAATACAAATCCATGGATACAAGTTCAATGTTCTAAACTTACATATATAATTTTAATAATTGTTAGTAAAATTTATATAAGTGACTTTTCTTATTTGAAATATGGTATCATTCCAATACATATTTTTTATCTTTAGAAAGACCATTAAAAAAACAGGAAACATTTGGAAGACCATTGTGAACAAGAAACTAGAAAACACGTATTAAATCCGAGAACCTAGCAGATCGTCGTTCACTTTTCCGTTTTCCGGCCGGTACCCACGCCCACGTCGCCCCCTTCCCATCTACATCTACCCTTTCCCTGCTGCCGCCGCCGCGACCTCCTCTCCTCTGCTCTTCCCTCCCCTATCGTGATGTCGCCACCCTGCCGCTCCATAAAGCTCCGCGGCCGCAAGCTGTGGCCTCACCATTTCCACTACGGCGTCGCCCTCCCTACCTGCTCGCGCTAACAACTAGCCGCCGGCCCACTTTCTTCTTTTCGTAGAACACTTGGTGTGCTCCTCCCTCCCTTTCTTCTTTGCTCGATAAATCTATCTAGATGGTCAACACCTCCTTGGGAACGGCCGCGCGCGCCGGCGGCGGGGGAGGCCCCTGCTTCAAGCTGTTGGCGTCGCTCAACCACCGCTTGGCGACAGGTTGCGCATCCGACGCTGTGGATGCAAGAAATCACGAAAAGCCCAGGAATTCCGAGCGTATGGCTGCTTCGTGCCAAGAACCCGAGGTGGTTGTTGTGGCCGCCCTAGCATGTTCTCCTCCTCCTCCTCTGAGGGATCAAGAACCGGTGAATAACACACATGGGTGCGACTTCAATGGCGAGATGATCTGGGATTCCAAGAAGCAACGCTCGTCCATCGCTGCAGCTCGTGAGCATGGCAATGCGATTGCTGAGGTGAAGAGGGCTGCGGCTGCTGCCACGTCGTCCCCAATTGCACAGGTGAAGAGGGCTGCCGCTGCTGAAACTGCTGCCACGTCGTCCCCGATTGTGCAAGAACCGAAAGGCCACGCTCCGTGGGGGTGCACTGGTGTGGCCCTGGATGAGAAGAAAGAAGAAAAGCTCCGGCCTTGCATGTTCGCGGCCCCTGTTTGTGGCTTGGATGGTCTGCACGGAGATTGGGAGGTTACTGCCCCGAACATTGCATTGCGGTCTTGCCGACATGTGGATCGTGATCAGCGCCATAGCGCTGAGGGAGGAATGCTGGCTGATCAAGAGGAGCCGCCCTTGCCCTTCCACCATGCTTGTTTGTGAGGGCAGCAACAGAATAATGCCATAAGCTCAGTCCACAGAAATCCAGGAACCGACAAGTAGGAGCAACCCTGTGCAAGAAGCAAAGGCTGCTGGTCAGCATGGTCGCGAGACTGCCAATTCTTCTGGTCGTTGTAATACTCCAATGCGACCTTTCATGAGCTTGAGCCACGGCCTTCAATTCTTGGGCGTGACCGATGTGACACCAGTTCTTGCCAGGACGCTAACTGCCACAGATTGCCGCTTGGGCCAGTCCCGCGTGCAGTTCTCACCTCGGGAGGTCATTGATTCACCGTTGTTCAGCATTCTTACAACAGATGAGCATAGATCTGTGCATCAATGGGACGGTCAGAAGGGACTGGAGTTGGAGGCCATTGATCGACATGGCTATTCCTACAACATGAGGTTCAAGTATGTCTATAGCGCCAGGCAATACCGCCTTATGCAAGCATGGGTACCTTTCTTGAGACAGAATGGTGTGCGCCAGGGGGATCTCGTCGAGGTTGGGGCTTTCCGTGTTGATGGGAAGCCTGTGCTAACGTTGTTGAACTATGCAACAGAGGGGTGGATTACTGAAGAGATAGAGGCAGCAAAAGGCTTGTTGATACTGTCAGATTGCAACAATGGAACAAAGTCGTAGAAATTATGTCCAGGAAATTGCATCGCGGATGATGTAGTTAAGTAGGTACATTTATATCTAGGATATTTAGGTGATAAACTTTTCTAGTTCTGGTTTGTGTGCTAGGTTGCTGTCATGCTGCAGGAGTTTGTTATCTCTTAGTTGTGATTCTTTGTAGGATTTACTATCAACATACTTCAAGATGCTAGTATACACAATAGCTTGTTCAATTCTGTAGCCTTGAGTGCATTGTAAGTATATTTTTTCTTATATAATCATAGGAAAACAAAAAAAGGCAGAATTTACCTTGTGATTATGGATACTGAAAATAGTTCTTGCTACTTATTCTCCCTGTCATTTTCTGCACGTGACACAAGTTATGCTTCAATATGATGTGCACTGATATGGGTTGCTTATTACTTTTGGGGCTCCCATTCCGATTCTGGCTGGAATTCTGTCACATTGTCAGGTAGTTCTTCAATTATTGTTGTGTGCACTAATTATAATGATTATGCACATGAATGTTTATATCAAGGTTTAATTATCTACCTTGTTTCTACAAGCCCTAAAATTTTAGTTGCTAGTTAAATCATGGAGTCTTAGTTTGCTTGTAATATTGTGAACAATAAAAAAAAATTGCTTCTGCTATAAGCCCTGTTCGTTTGGGCTTGTTTAGATAAACCAGAGTTGCTGCAGTCTGCACCAAATCGTGAATATGGGATAAGTTGCATGACTTTTAGATAGAACTGTCCTTTTTATACCTTTTTTGGTGCTTTGGAGTTATAAATTATAATAATGTACTACAAAACCGCCCATGAATGATCCTTTATGATCTGAAAAGTTTTTCCTCTAAGCACACATAATGTTATCAAGAACGATTCATTTACTCCTTCCTAAATATCTACTGTTTTGAGGATCTTTACCTTGGTTCTTCTGTTGATTCATTTGTCATCGCCATGTATTGTATGGTTGCATATATTTGTATAGTATGGATTTCAAAGGTAAAGATGCCAAGTAGATAGACATAAGTACATCTGGAACCTGAAGAGAACGAAGGGAAGATGGGAATGGAGTAGGGAAGAAATGGGTAAGACTAAGAGGAGATTCAACTTTAGATATCTCTTTGAGCTGCTCCAGCTTCTAGGAAAGGCAGGAAAGACGTCGATAAGCCTTTTAGCTAGCCTGGCTGTTTCCATGACCTTTTTATTTCTCAATCATGCTGATGCACTCATGATGTTCTGATTTCAAGTGCAGATTTCTCGTCGGATCATAATTCAGGCTTAGCTGAAGCTGATCTGTTGAAGTAGCACCATGCTCTAGCAGAGCAATTTGCACTCCTGTTTGCCTTGCGTGCCTATATGCACAGAGATTTCGTCAGTTCTGTCTGCAGTGAACTCAGAGGTACATCGCCTTGGTTGAAGACTAATTAATCAGAAATGTCAAATGTTGTTGGTAGATTGAGGTGATAATGCTAATGAGTCATTGAACTTTGTTTTTCTATGTTTTGCAGAACATGAAAAGATGACAGAAACAACCCTTGTATATTTTATTCTTGGTTAAATTTTGCTACCTCTTTTTTCCTCTTGCTACAAGTTTAAGTTAGAGTAGCTCTGCTACGAAGTCTCTTGACTTGGCAAGAGGGAGGACAAGCTGTTGTGATAAATTTTCAAAAGGTTGATGATCTCAGACAGTGTCCGCATCCTACATCGATATACCAGTCACTGACCGAGGTAGATCCCCTTAAATGCTGAGATGACTCCAACACAACTGACCCTTTATATATAATTTTTTTTACATTTTCTATATATATTTTCCTGTTCTTCACACTTCATATATTAGTGGGTTTTCGTTATTCTATACCCAACAGGTTCAGATGGTCCTGATGTGTTTGTACCATAACTCTTCAGGGCGAGGTTATCTTGATTTCGGCGCTGAAATCAGATGTCCATCACGAATGTTTGCGCTTGTTTCTTTTCCCTCCCGGACAACTTGGGATAGGCTTAAAAATGGGCACAGTTTACAAAAGTTGTCAACCATACCTGAGACAGAATACAAGGTGAAGCCGAGAAAAAAAAATTACAAATGAGTTTGGCAGTTTCTCATGTGCTCTATCCAAGCATCCAGGGAAATGGAAATGGAGCCATCCATCCAGTAGCTTCCAATTTCCAAACGCACGGAGATACGGGTTTTTTGGCGTTGGAGACTGAGTGTCTTTTTTTTTGTTTTTTTTTTGGCTCACGACGAACATCACCGCCCGTGCACACTGCTTGCCGTGGATTGGTCTGCTCGTCGTAGCGGTGCCGTTGCCCACAGCCCACGCCATGAAGATGAAGGTCGCCACTGCTCGTGCTCGCTGGTGCTGAAGCCAGACGCAGTTGCCCGCGGGAGGCCGCCATAACGCTCGCTGGGGCCATATCTGGGCCACGCTGTGGTCTAAACCGGCGCGCTCGCCATGGTTGCCGTCTGCCTGGACCTCCGATCCCTCTACTCACGAGGTCAATCTCGGGAGCTTGCCGCAAGATCTATGAAAATCACGAGACGGTTTCTGAGCTGAGCTTACATATGTAGATGCATAAAAGAAAGTTGATATGATCCAAGCGCAAATTTAAGCAAGTTGGTAGGATTCGCTTCCTATATGCCTGAATAATCTGAGATTATTGGAATTTTGTCATTATCAAACTTGGGCTTCGTTTGTCATCCCACAAAAGAGATTTATCGGAATGTCATTATCAAACTGCACACGGAATCCATTCTCCACTTTTCTATTCAATTTTATCATTTTTAATTCCACCTAAACTTTTATTCCCATTTTACCCCTGTTTTCAAAAACGTTATCTCTACGTTCTACCTCTCGCACACACACATCTCTCGCCGCCGGCCACGCGTGGCTCCCCGAGACCGCTCCAGCCCTGATGCCGGAGCCTCACCGCCGGCCGCTGCCCGCAGAACCTCACCGGAGCCCGTTGCCCTCTACCAGAGCTCACGCGGACCTCGCTGCGACTTCCATCCGCGGCCGACGATTCCAGACGCCGCGATCACCTGCCCCACCCATGGCCACGCGGGCTGTCCTAACGCTGGCAGCACGGGCGCCGCCGCGAGCGTCCCTCCACAGCCCACAGACGCGTGAGCCGTACCCAACGCTGGCAGCGCGAGCACCCCTCCCCACCCCGCGGACGCGCGTGACGTCCTTGACGCTGGCAGCGTGGGTGCCACCGCTAGCGCCCCGCCCTACTCCCGCGGCCACACGGGCCATCCCGCACGCATGACCGCACCTTGCCCGCGGCGTCGGCGTTGAGGTTAGGCGGGCAATGGTGGGGTTCACTAGTGGAAACAAGGCCTTTGCCGAGTACAAACTGCTTTGCCGAGTGTCAAAAATCGGGCACTCGGCAAAGACCTTCTTTGTCGAGTGCCGCACTGGACAAAGAAATGCACTTGGCAAAAAAGGCCACTCGGCAAAGGACTTCTTTGCCGAGTGCCAGGCTCTCGGCAAAAGCACGGCACTCGGCATAGGCTGCCCCGCGTAACGGTGTTCGGCCACGTCCTTCTTTGCCGAGTGCTAGCTGTTAGGCACTCGACAAAGACTTTTTTTTAAATACTTTGCCGAGTGCCCCTAACACGGCGCTCGGCAAAGATTCTTTTTTTTTTTGAAATTTCTTTGCCGAGTGTCCCTGTGAAGGCACTCGGTAAAGAGGAAATTTCTAAAAAAAATTCAAAACCCTCTTTGCCGAGCGCCTCATTCTTGGCACTCGGCAAAGACCCCCTTTGCCAAGTGCCATGCCCGGCGCTCGGCAAAGTTTTTTTTTGTTTTTGGCCTCCAAATTTTTTGTGCAGCCCTTTTAAAGTACCAGGAACTCGTTAGAATTTGGGGATTTTTGTGGTTTTTTGATATACTTAGTTACTTTATTTCGTTTACTTGAATTTTTTTGAAAAATATAAATTTGAACTGCACGTGGTACGAATAATGGAATTTAATGATTCAAAAAATGATAGTCATGTTACTGAGTGTAGTGTGAGGCCGTATCCAGGAACGGACCCAAAATTTCAGACATCCTGTTCACGAAACATGACCGCGAACTTGCATGCTAAGTGTTTTTAAATTCTATAAAAAGCAAACAAAGTTCGAAAATCATGAAACTTGTTGAGATGTCGTGATATCGTTTGTGGAGGCTATGATAAAAATTTCAGAAGATTTCGTGCACGATGTCACGTACGATACTTACAGACCAGGACATCTCTACATGTGATCACATAAACTCCTTCGTGCCCGCGCGCCACAGCGACGCCAGGCCGCCCGCGCGCCCGCGCCGCGCGCCGCAGCCCCTCCCCGAGCCGCGCACCGCCGCTTGCCCCCACCCCCGCCCCCGCCAGCCACCGCCCCCGCGCCCGCATGTGGCCGAGCGTGGCCAGCTCGCCCACGCCGGCCTGCCAACGCCAGCGGGTGGAGGAAGGGAGGAGGAGAAGGAGGAGGAGGAGTAGGAGTCGGCTCTACCCCCAGTCGCGCACCGTGGACCGCCCGCCCCGACGCCGCCCGTGCCCAACCCCGTTCCCGACTCCGGTGACCCTGACCCCGACCCCGACGCCGCCTGCCCCTTCCCCCGGCGCCCGTCAGGTATGCCCTCTCTCTTGTTGTTGTCGTGGTAGTGATAGTTGTAGTAGTAGTGCTAGTGCTAGTAGTAGTATTAGAAGTAGTGGTAGTAGTAGTAGAACTAGTGGTAGTAGTAGTAGCAATAGTGGAAGAAGTAGTAGAAGTAGTGGTACTACTTGGATATATTCTTCTGCATGGATTGATATCCAAACTACATGGCTTCTCTTGTGACATATGTGCTTGTCGGCCATCGTGCCATTATTTTTTGCAGGTTTTGGAAACCTCACCGTGCAGGGGAGGTTCTGCCGATTTTTTTTAAATGACAGTTTTTTTGTTCCATTTTTGTAGAGAAGAGCCCGTCGGAGCCGAGTCGGAGTTCCCGTCGCCGTGCCGGTCTGCCTGCACCACGTCGCCTCGTCACTGCACCGACCCACCATGGCCTCGCTAGCCTGACTCCGTCGCCACCGTAGGTATAACCCCTCTTTCCGTATCATGGTCGTAGATTGCGTAACCCAGTTAGGCGTCTCCCGTTAGAAAGAGATACGGTTGGAGGTATGCAGATCTTTGCATATCTATGACCGTATCTGTTTTGGATTGTCCACGTTTTTTGTACAGCCCGCGGATGCGTAGATGGGTTGGTTTCCATGGTCTGCTTCGGTCCGAGACAGAGTTTTGGCATCACCTCCCTGTTGTTCTCCGGATACGCACTCTTCTTTGGCAAGACGTGTATCTAGAGAACAGCGGGGAGGTGCTGCCGAAATTCTATCTTGAATAGGAGTAGAGCATGGAAACTAACCTCATCTACGCATCCGCGGGTGGGATTAGGATCTATCCTCACCTATTAGACCGTAGGAACACCATGTAGATGCAATTGATGGTTACATTACTCTCTGATACATATGTTAGAGGATGGATGACCGTCAGTGGATGTACACGGGCTGAAGAAGTTAGAGTGATTACACCACGGAATGGATGAACAAGACCGATGCTATCTTGAACAGTGCATTTGGCAAGGCTGCTAAAGGACATTGCCTAGTTTTGTGTCCCTATAGTAAATGTGGAAACAGGAGAAGGGTAAACAAGGTGGAAATGGGTAAACATCTTGTGAAGAATGGATTTACGCCGGACTACACCCGGTGGGTCCACCATGGTGAAGCCCATCGTATGAGAGAGGAGGTGGTGAGACCATGGGTGGAGGCTTTTGATGCTGATGCCGAGGTAGTAGACATGTTAGATGACTTTCACCAAGGATAGTTCGATGAGGGATGTGAGAAGGAGGAGATGGAGGCAGCCGCACAGGCGTTCTATGACATGATGGACTTGGCACAGAAACCCGTTCACAATCGGTCAACGGTGTCTCAACTGAATGCCATTGGACGCTTAATGGGGTTGAAGTCCAAGTTAAACTTGAGTCGAGAAGGCTTCGATAAGATGTTGGCCGTGATTGCCACCCTGCTTCCGGAGGGCCACATTCTGCCAAAGAGCATGTACGAGTCACAGAAACTCCTTCGTGCACTTAAGATGCCGTATGAGTAGATACATGCTTGTCCGAAGGGGTGCGTCCTATTTAGGAAAGAACACGAGCATGCAAAGTTCTGTCCAAAGTATAAATCCTCCAGGTACCTGGAGGTAGACTCTGATGATGGCCAGAAGAGGCAACTTACGATCCCCGTGGAAATCCTATGGTACCTTCTATTCCTACCGAGGATCCAACGGCTATACATGACCAAGGAATCCGCGAAACAGATGACATGGCACAAAAATGGCAAACAGTACAATCCTGACAAGATGGTACATCCATCCGATGGTGAAGCTTGGATCCGCTTTAATGACAAGCATTGTGACAAAGCAGATGAGGCTCGTAATGTACGTGTCACGCTGGTAACAGGTGGGTTCAATCCTTATGGAATGATGGCTGCCCCATACACATGTTGGCCCGTCTTCGTTATCCCCCTTAATCTCCCCCCCGGTGTCTCCTTTCAACAACATAACGTATTCTTGTCGTTGATAATTCTTGGACACCCAGGGAGTAATATGGGTGTGTTCATGGAGCCCGTGTTTGATGAATTGGTCCATGCTTGGGACGAAGGGGTATGGACATACGATCGAGCTACAAAGACAACCTTCAAAATGCACGTTTGGTACCACTACTCCTTGCATGACTTCCTGGCGTATGGGATATTCTACGCCTGGTGTGTTCACGGGAAGTTCCCATGCCCAATATGCAAGGAAGGTGTGAGGTTCATTTGGTTGCAGAAGGGTGGCAAGTATTCATCGTTCGACATACATCGTCAATTCCTACCTCTTGACCATCCATTCAGACAAGACATCAAGAACTTTACGAAAGGTGTCAAAGTGACAAACCCTGCACCACGGATGATGACTGGTGCCGAGGTTCATGCTCAGATAGATGCTCTCGTGCCCAATGAAGAAGGTGGTTTTGTGGGATATGGTGAGCAACATATGTGAACTCATATCTCAGTTATGACGAGGCTCTCCTATTTCGATGACCTTCTTCTACCACATAACATTGATGTAATGCACACTGAAAAGAATGTTGCCGAGGCACTTTGGGCAACACTCATGCATACTGAAAAGTCTAAGGACAACCCTAAGGCTAGAGTGGACCTGGCAATGTTGTGCGATAGACCAAATCAAGAGATGCAGCCTCCTAGTCGTGGCAAGACTTGGAGAAGGCCTAAGGCCAATTTTGTCTTGAAAAGGGACCAAAGGAGGGAAGTACTTGAATGGATCAAGATGCTAATATTCCCTGATGGGTATGCAGTGAATCTAAAGAGGGGAGTGAACTTAGGCACTCTGCGAGTCAACGGGATGAAGAGTCATGACTACCACATATGGATTGAGCGGCTTCTTCCGGCGATGGTTCGAGGCTATGTCTCGGAGCATGTCTGGCAAGTGCTGGCAGAGTTGAGCTACTTATTCCGCCAGCTTTGTGCCAATGAGCTCTCTCGGACCATCATTGATGACTTGGAAAAAGTGGCACCCGTGTTGCTCTGTAAGTTGGAGAAGATCTTTCCACCCGGCTGCTTCTTGCCGATGCAGCATTTGATTGTGCACCTCCCGTATGAGGCACGGATGGGGGGGCCCATGCAGAACCGTTGGTGCTATCCAATCGAGAGATGCCTGAAGACTCTTCACAAAAAATGTAGAAATAAAGCCAAAATTGAGGCTTCCATTGCAGAGGCATACATTCTAGAGGAGGTGTCGAACTTCACAGAGAAATACTACACTAAGAACCTTCCTAGCATTTATAATCCACCCCCTTATTACAATGCTGGCGAAAATGAATCGAACCTAAGCCTTTTCCAAGGGCAACTCGGAAGCGCAAGTGCATCGACCACTAAGCAATTGAAAAATGAAGAGTGGCGCAGTATCATGCTATATGTGTTGACCAACCTTGTCAAGGTGCAGCCGTTCATTGGGTAAGTTCTGAACGAACTTGTTTCATTTCGCCGTATGTCCTTGTTTCTTCGTCCAACCCCTTTGTTTCTCGTTGGTACAGGGAATTTCTTTGTCAATCCTGGCATGGATCAAGGCAACCTACCCCGCAAGAAAATGATACCCTTCTTCCACAGGGTGCGGGACCAGAGAGCCCCGATTTCATTTGTTGGCTCAAACAGAAAGCCCAAACTGATACGCCTATAAGTGACGAGCTAAGACAGGTTGCAAATGGCTATGCCATTAGGGTCGAGTCATTTACCGGTTATGATGTGAATGGATATCGTTTTCACACAGCAAGCTACGAGCAGAGTCGGCCCAATCGAAAAACCACAAACAGCGGAGTTGTTACGCCCGACACTGATGGACTCGACTATTATGGAAGAATTGAAGAAATCTATGAACTATCATTCTATGGTTCTAAACCTCTTACTCTTGTCATATTCAAATGCCACTGGTTTCATCCTAGAGTAACGAGATGGACCCCTAAGCTTGGGCTAGTTGAGATTCGATAGGATTCCGTCTATCCAGGAAAAGATGTCTACATTGTGGCTCAACAGGCCGTCCAGGTTTATTATACGTCATACGCATGCAAAGACGCCGCAGCATCTTAAGGGTTGGTCTATTATGCACAAGGTATCGCCACACGGTAAACTACCTGTCCCAAACGATGAAGATTACAACTTCAACCCAAACACATATGATGGATAGTTCTATCAAGAAGAGGGGCTACAAGGGAGGTTTGACATAGACTTAACCGAAGAGATAGGAATGGAAGTAGACAATGAAAGGGATGATGACGAGGACGCTGGAGACAAGGTGCGAAATCTGAAGGACATACAAATGCTTGAGTGATTACGTTTAGGCAATGACAATGAAGACAACATTCCTCCTTCGGATAGTGTTGATGAGTTGGACAATGTTGATAGTGATGATGAGACCTATGATCCAGCTAATCTCAATCATGAAGATTATTTCTAATACATGTAATACTATGTTTTTTGTAATTATGTTTTGTTCATTTTTGCATATATTTCTAATTATGTCTTGTTTTTCTTTTTTATTGCAGGTGATTGAACAAAGATGGCGGGCGTCCGTCATAGGTCCGTGAACTTGATTTACCAAAGACCACGTCGGCTGTAGGAGGAGGCGGAGGGGGCGGCGGAGGGATCGGACAGGAGGAGGAGGACCGCCAGCCGTAGGAGGGGGCCGTCTCCTCCCACGCCGCGTGAGGAGGAGCTGGAGGAGGAGGTGGCGCCCGTGGATGAGTCGGACGAGGAGCTGGTTCGATAGATGGACGAGGAGGAGGAGGGGGAGGCGGCAGGCACGGGTTCTGCTTCCTCCGACTCCTCTTCGAGTGTCTACTTGCGAGGTCCCACGAGCCTCCCACAGGTTCCGCTTCCTCACCAACGCCCAGTGATTCGCCCCGAAGGGCAAAAGTAAGTAACTTTATATGTTATCACCACTACTTCATATGATATGATGAAAAAAAACTAATAATTTTTCTTAATCACTTGTGCAGGAACTGGGTGGTTGTGTCGGGTGGTAGCGCATGGCTAGTCAACGGCATCCTAGGTCTTCTATGCAGGCAACACTTCCCCGGTATTGTCACGTACGCATCGAAGATGGAGACGGCCTATTCGTTTGACCACTACGCCGTCGCCCTCGATGCGGAGTACCCCAACAAGGCGGCGCGGGTGAAGGCAGAGTTTTGGGTAAGTCTCCCTCGCACAACATTGCTCAATATGTCGCATTCATTGGACTTTTCTTGAAATAATGAATGGATACATCGCTTTTGTATACAGACTTATTACAGATGCGAGGAGGGATTTGAGGCCAGGGCGGAGCAGGTGACTACCAAAGCCTGTAAAAAACTCATCACCGACATGCATCACGAGGTGCGCATCCAGGCCATTGTAACCTACTACGGGTCGAAGCTTGGAGAGAGGAAAACCAAGAAAGACACAAGAGAGATGCAACTGACCCGGGAGCAGTACCTTGAGGTAAATGAAGAACATCAATATTGATTCGTTTTGAGATTAAGTTGGTTGAATTTGATCTTCTTATATGTCTAATACTTGATGACGTGTAGATGATTCCCTGGTGGTGCCAAGCATATCCCGAGTGCTGGGCGATGATGGTGGAGAGGTGGTTCACAGAGGAGTACCTCATGATGCACAGGGATGCCCGGGACCATCGTTCGTAGATGCAAGGTCCAGCACACCATCAAGGCAGCGGCAACCTCATCGGATACAAACAAGCATGGGTACACAAATTCATTTATCTATTGTGACACTCAGTTCTGCCTGATTTCTAATCATCATGCTGTCTTTCTCGCAGTCGGTGTCACATAGTGGCCAGGCTTGCTCGGACTTCTAGGCATGGTGTATGGCCCACAAGGGCAAGGCGATGTCTGACGTCTCCTTCAACCTGGAGGACCCGCCCGAGGCATACACGAACCCGAGCGTCCACTCCCGCATCAGTGAGTACACTGAGGTGGCGAGGTCGCTCCATGGGTCAGACCACGATTCGAGCACCCATGACTTCGATGGAGAGGCCGTCATGAGGGCGGGGCAAGGCAAGAAGCATGGACGGTTCTGGCTTGGCGACGACATCATCGACACGGCCTCTACTCCGTCTCTCTCCCAGATCCGAGCACGGAGCACAAGCGAGAGCCCGGCCATTCGCACACGGCTGACTGCTGCACAACACCGGGTCGACACACTCGAGGTTATTCCTATTTTACTCATCATACATTGATCTTTACACACCTTAATTAGCTTTGCATTACTGAAACATTAGAGTGAAATATTACAGGCCTGGCTGGAACAAGAAATGAGGCAACGTCAGGAGCTGGAGGCCGGGCAGCAGAGGATGGCGGCCCAGCTGGAGGCCGAGCGGGCCGAGCAACAGGCCCAGGCGTAGAGGCTGACGGACATTACGGAGTTCCTACAAAGGCTTGGGCAACGTGTGGGCTTCTCTCTGCCAGCTGGGCTGTTGGTTCCACCTCCGCCTCCGCGTCCTGCAGCTGCAGCTACTCCTGTGAGTATGAAAGTTTTTTACTTTCGCTTGTTCTTTGCTTGTATGGCCCCTACCTTCCTTTGTGCAGTCTCCGTGTGCACCTTCCTTTGCTATCCAAATAATCTTGTCTCACATGCAATCTTTTCTCCTTTGTGCAGTCTCCATCTGACGGTGGTTCGAATAATCCACCTCATGCACCTCCGAATGATGGAGTTGGGCCTTCACCACAGTCGCAGTGGCCGAGATGAGTGCATGTTGTATTTTTTTTATTTGTTGTTCACTTGGTGATGGACTTGTGATATACTTGTGATGCACTTGTGGACTTTGATGGACTTGTGATGGACTTGTGGATTTATTTGGATGGACTTGAGTACTTATTATTATATATGTGATATATATTGTGATGGATGTGATATGTGCAGATGGATGTGTGGATGGATGAGATATATATGTGATGGATGAGATATATATGCGATGAATGAGATATATATGTGATATATGTTTATATGAATTTATTTGTCATGATGGAATGTAAAAAAAATTGCTGTTTTGGGTCACTTTGCCGAGTGTTGCACTCGGTAAAGGACCCCGTTGCCGAGTATAATGGTCACAGCACTCGACAAAGCTGGAAAAATGGGCGCTCGAAAAACCATTTTTCCAGCTTTGCCGAGTGCCATGACTATGGCACTCGGCAAAGATTTTTTTTTTAAAAAAAATCCAAACTTTGCCGAGTGTTGGCCAGAGGGCACTCGGCAAAGAATTTTTTTTAAAAAAATTCAAACTTTGCCGAGTGCCGGCCAGGAGGCACTCGGGAAAGAATTTTTAGAAAAAAAATAAAACATCTTTGCCGAGGGCCGGATAGAGGGCACTCGGCAAAGAATTTTTTTTTTAAAATTTTTTTGCCGAGTGCCTGCAAGGTTGGCACTCGGCAAAGCGACCGTCAACGGGGCCGGCGCCGTGACGGTCGCTTTTCTTTGCCGAGTGCCCCCGGGGCTCTCGGCAAAGCCTTTGCCGAGTGCCCGATAAAAGACACTCGGCAAAGAGGGCTTTGCCGATCAATTTTTTGCCGTGTGTTCTTTGCCGAGTGCCGCACTCGGCAAAGGCTTTGCCAAGTGCAATTTGGCCTTTGCCGAGTGCCTCAGGCACTCGGCAAAGAACCTGAATCCAGTTGTGGTTGTGCCAGACCTCTAGTGCGGGGTGAGGCTAGCAAGCATGGTGGGGTCAAGACAGTAGATGGCGAGCGATGACATGGTGGGGAAGCAGTAGGCGAGGCACACCGCGATTAAGGCGTTCTGCTCCACGATCTGCTCCTCCGTCAGGGATGGCATGACGGCGTCGGCGGACAGCAGTGAGTGCGCGGCGCGCATGGCCCGCTCCACCACGAGGAGCCGGTGTCGGAGGCGACGACATGGCATGGTGGGTGTTGGGGTGTGTGACATGATGAAAGGGATAAGGTTGAGTTTAGGGGTTGGGGTAAAACGGGAATGAAAGATTGGTTGGAATAAAAATAATGATTAAATTGGGGAGAAATCAGTGTAATGGCATTTCGGCAGGTGTACCCAATTTGATAATGGCAATCCGACGAATCTCTTTTGCATAATGGCAAAAGTGTGAAGCCCAAGTTTGACAATGGGAAAATTCCAATTTTTACTATAGAGGGGTAATCGAATTTGGATAGGAAGAGTGATGAAACAAAGCTCAAGATAAAGATAACTCAAGAGATAACTAGTAAGGTATAGCTAGATGGAAGGACAACGAGAGAGTAAAGGTTCCTATGATTGTAACTCTACTTCTATGGTTCTATCTTAATCACATAATTGTAGCAAACATGTTGAGTCCACACAACGGCCGGTACACGAGGCGATAGGTGAAACAACAAGAGGAGAAAACTCTTCCCCGAGGCGTCTATCTATTTATGGGGGCCTTAGCTTTTAAGAACTTACGCACATGATAAAATACAAAGACTAGATAAAGCTGTCACCACCTACTAGCTACCACAAACAATCCTTGGACAAGCGTCAACCACAGGCAAGATCACCGGGTTTAGAGACATACGATTAACCTTTATCCTATGATGGCAAATATATGTTACTTTTATAGTTTTTATACTAACATGAAATTAAACCCCTGCTGATGAGACGTGTGTCAGACCAAGAAAAGAGTGATGTCAGGTATATTCCCCTGATACCATATCTAAAGTGCTGTTGCCGTGGCTTGTGTGGTGAACTGGTGATGATAGATACTTGGTTGATTCCTTTCGGTCGGGGCACGCCCATAAGATGACTGCAGAGGATTAGCCCTATTTAAGCTAAGCAATTGATAAGCATGTACATTCACGTATACCACACCAGGAGCCTCTCCTGGATGAAATGGTACCGTACCATGGACAATTGCACATTGCCGCCACTTTTGTAGAGAATGCGTTAGCATGCTATGCCATTTCACCCAGCCTAGACGGCATGTAGGCATGTACTCTACTCATGTGTATGCATGCAAAATGTGTGATGTATTGATATGGATCAGAACAGAGCTTTACTAAATTAATTCCTTTGAAAGTAAGGAACTGAAAAGGAAATATCCTTGTATGCATGCATAAATCAAGGGGTCGCCGCCGCCTGTCCCTTGGCTGGCTCAGTAACAGGCTAACTGACCATGGTTTCCAGGGCTGGCGCACTCAGACGCACACTTATCAGTTGAACGTTGATACATGCACGGTTTCTGTGTGACAATGGGCACATGCAGTACACATCATGTCGTCTAACAAATAGATACATCAGGGTGTCTACATACATACATACATACATACATACATACATACATACACAGCCACATATACCACACCGAACCGGCACAACGCTGCGTGCGCGCACGCGTTTCTCCATGCACCAAAAATTGATCGAGTAGTGAAGAACACGACGCTATCAGCACTAGATCACGATGACCCGTCACTGGCCTGGTAGTCCCTGATGGATTCCTATGGCTACAGCAGCCCCCGCACCGCATGCGAGGCAAAGTGGACACTGCGCTGGCCCGCCTGTCCGTAGCCTGCATCACGAAGGGCTTGCAGCATATAGCCACAGCATCCCTAGGCCACTGACGCACACACATCTCTACGCGTTCGGTCGCCAACCGCGTTGCCCTCTTCTACATCTTCATGCAGACGAGGCAACAACTGGAGCTGGCCTGCATGCCTGAGCGGCGTGCGGACGCATACGTCCACAGGAATCACAGGCAAGGGTAGGCAAACTGGAGGGAGGTCACGGCAGGCTGCATGCTGCACACAAGTAGAGACATTCCAAAACCCGGGCACCTGTCGCCAGCAACAGCCGAGGCCCCGGCGAGAAAGCGAGCCCGGGTGCGCAAGGACAAGCATGGCACAGTTGGAAAGAACAAGAGTCCAATGCCCAGTAGAAACAGACACCACCGGAAAAGACGGGAGCCAGGCAGAGGGTAGGAGGCTTCAACGGAAAGCGGCTTTTGTGAACACGCCTCCTGCCTATTTAAGCTGCCCTGCAGTGCCCGGCTCACTGCACCAGAACAACTCATCCTGCATTCATCTTTGTGAGCGAGCGAGAGACCTAGACTTACCGGCAGGTCAAGAAGAGTTTGTGCATGTATGTATGCTTCGTTGTTTTTTCAGCACTATATGCGAATTATTCCTTGTTGCTTGATACGGTTGTTGGCGCTTCCTGGTTCTAATCTCAGTTAAGGAGCAAGAGAACCATGGCGGACCAGCAGCAGCTGCAACCGGAAGAGATGAACATTGTCCATGCCGGTGGCCTTGACCTGCCTCCAGGGTTCCGCTTCCATCCGAGTGACTTTGAGATTGTCAATGACTACCTCACGAAAAAGGTGCTCAACAGGGACTTCATCTGCGCCATCGGGGAGGTCGACCTAAATAAGACTGAGCCATGGGATCTCCCAAGTATGTAACAAGTAGCCTCGATCTGTACTGCAGATACATATACGCCTTGCTCTTGTTTGATTCGTGCAGTGGATGCATGCTGCTATGCTAGTGATTGAGATGTGCTCTAATATATGGTGCTTAATTCGGTCGCATGCTGTAGGGGACGCAAAAATGAATGAGAAAGAGTGGTACTTCTTCTCACAGAAGGACCGCAAGTACCCGACAGGGCTAAGGGCGAACAGGGCCACGAAAGCTGGTTATTGGAAGGCGACCGGCAAGGACAAGGAGGTATACAAGCCCAACAAAGGGGAAGGGGTGGCGCTGCTTGTCGGCATGAAGAAAACGCTTGTCTTCTACGAAGGTAGGGCTCCCAGGGGCAACAAAACAAACTGGGTGATGCACGAGTATAGGCTCGAAGGCAGCGGCAGGCTCCCTGGCCCCACATCTGCATCCAGCTCAGCCACCAATGCCGACATGGCTATGAAAGCTTCAGCTTCAGCTTCCAAGGTGCGTGGTAGTGGTAACAACACTGGCATGATGTATGTCAATATGCTACTTGCTTGATTTGCTTACCCAAATCTGATTTCACTTCTGGTTTACAAATGAAATTCGCATAGGATGAGTGGGTGGTCTGTCGTGTGTTCCACAAGACCACTGGGATTAGGAAGACGACTATACCGGCGTACCAAGTGGCAATGCCCGGTGCTGAGATTGATCAGAATCAGAACAACATCCCGGCCGTGCCCATCCCCATGTCGCTGCAGCTACCGCAACCCGTGCGCATGCCAATGCAATATCCCATCCTGCCAGACTTTGCCATGGACCCGGTGCCCCCCTACTACCCCAACCCCAACGCTAGCATGGGGATGCCACTGGTGATGCCGCCTATGGTAGGTATCGGTGGTGCTGGTGGGCTCCATATCAACGGTGCCCTATTCGGCAATCTGATGGCCAAGCCGCCGCCGATGAACTTCTACCATCAGATGGGCATGGGGGCAGCCGATGGCCAGATGGGCATGGGGGAACCAGCAGGCCAGATGGGCATGGGGGCACCATTAGGCCAGATGGGCACTGGAGCTATTGGCCAGATGGACATGGGAGCAGCTAGCGTTGGCGGCTTCGATGTTGCTGCGCCTGAGAGTAGGCCGTCCTCGATGCTGTTGCAGACGGATGAGCATGCTAATGCTGCTGAGATCACATCGATGATTTCTGTGACCGGCCTAGGGTCCATCGCCACCACCGTAGAGATGGATGGCATATGGAAGTACAAGTACTGAAGAAGTAAACATGGAGGGTGGAGGCAAAGACATGAATTCGCATAAATATGCATGTTATATCTATATCTGCATTGCATTTTGTGAAATAATGCATGGTTTATATATTTCCGTAATAACTAGTCGATAAGCTATGTGTGTATGCATGTACTAGTATATGCACCATTTCATTGTTGCATGTGTGGTATATGTGTGTCGTTTGGTCTTAGTAATCTGGGGCATGATGGTATGCATACCTGGATACATGACATCCGCTTGGTTGCACTGATGGTTGTATTGTAAGAAGCAGATTGTTGTTTGGTACAATATTATTGTGAACCTATATATTATATGTATGTGAATTATGGTATGTTGTTTAAGATATGAATTTGATTGCCAAATTAAACATCCAATTATATGTGTTTATATTGTGATCTTTTTGTTAAGGCTAACCAAATATGCTTGTGATAGTTGTCACGCCTGCACACCTCTCTGGCTGTCAGATAGGAACAAAAGAAATCCTACAGTGCTGGCTCAACCTTATATTTGCTCCCTATAAAAAAATAGCTTGCAACATGGTTTTCTTGCTCCCCCGGTCAACCGTTGTCGGATGAATTAGCTCTGGCAATGCCTAGCAACATGATCGCGTTAATGGAATCAGATGGTAGCACACGAGACACAAAGATTTATAGTGGTTCAGGCCATGGTGCGCGTAAAACCCTAGTCTAGTGGTGGTGGTGCTGCTCTTGTATTTATATGCTCGATTACAGGGGTTGTTGCTCCAAGCTACGTAGTAGATTGGAATGAGAGGAGTTGGATCCCTATCGCGAGGTCCCTACCGTCCTTTATATAGGCAGAGGGGGCATGGAATACGCAACAGATTGATCCTAGCTATCATCCAGATACGCCTATCTTGGATGTTCCTGGCGTGCCTTGGTCTTCACATTTGTCGAACGCCATGGCCCTCGTGGGCCTCCTCCTAACGGCTTCTAAGCCGATAACTTGGACATGGTCGTATATATGGGCGGTGCAGGTACCCCTGGCCCATATATCGGACAGTAGCCCCCGTAGGACTTAATGACAAGTGAGCTGGTAGCTTTAGCCCATGGGTTGTCGCAGACCCCTGTAAGTTTTGAGTACTGTGAGTATCAGCAAGCTTAGCCTCAGGTGCCAAGGTACTGAACAGCACAGCTTAATATGTTCAAGTATTGAAAACCAGTATGGGTTTGCTCGAGTGCCAAGATATTTTCTCGGGTACCAAGAGTCTTCCTCGAGTGCCGAGGGGCATGGTGGTAACACCATTCACCAAGGAACATAGTTCCCTAGGCGCTGTAAGTGCTCAATTCGGGTGGTAACACCTCATGTTGGGAAACGTGGTCTCCTAGGTGTAGCCCTTGGGGCGTTGTTAGTGCTTTATTCGGGTGGTAGCACCGCATGTCGGGAAGCGTGGCTTCTAGGACGTTGTTAACTCCTTGATCGGGTGGTGACACCACTTTATTCGAGAACCTGGTTCCCGATGTGTTCTGGTGTTTAGTTGTGGTTGCGCATCATTGAGTCCTACTTAAAGAATGGATCAATAGGACAGAGTAGTTTGTACCACTTCCATTTTTCACATGTCACTACACCAGTTGATTTTTGGGGCAACCCAATTCGGGTCGTTGTTTGTCAAACACCAAGTGCTTCATGTTTTTCTTTAGGACCCTCTAAGTAGCGTGATCTCAAATTTTTGTGGACATCTTAGTGGGAAATGCGAGGTCATTGTCTTAGAGCCCAGAGGCCAACATAGCAGTGTCACGGGCCGGGAACAACCGCGGGTAAATAACGAACACGTGAGCAACTTTCGGCAGTTGCGTATGTTACTCTTCGACCTGATAACGGGTAGAACGAGTAAGCGTCCACATCCTAATGAATAGAGGCGACAAGAACAAGCCTAACCATCATGTGCATGTCATAAAACTCTTTTTTCTAGAATCTGGGAGCTCATACTTTGGTTATAGCCCTTGGCCAACTAGTTTTCTAGTTTCCCACAAAGGGGCACACATCCACCGAAATAAAGGTACTTCGAGCTCGTCTTGGTACTAGGGAGATTTACGTGATACCGGGTGTTAGATGTTTTAGGATCATACTGGTGACCCTCCTGAATACTCCCCTAGCTCTAGGGATGGCAGGGTCAATAGTAAATGAACTACTACCGCTTACGCTTGCCGATGGGGTGTGAGCCGGGCCGAGTACTTGATCAGAGTATCGGATCACTCACCTGCACTAGCTTGGGTGACAGTGCGTCAGATGTGGGCCATTGGGCCCCATGGCCTCCACGATTATGGGGATGGGTTCCTTCTCGACGAAGCTAAGGCATCAGTTTTGGTGACCCATCTCCCCACGCGTGTTTCTTGGAGGGGCGTGCCTCTCAGATATCATGGGGACATGGCCTAGCCTTAACTCCCGCCGTCGCTCGGAGATGTTACTAGGATTCCGTCGACCATGCATGTCCCCTGCCTATAAAAATAGAGGAAGGGAAGGAGAGTTAGTATGCCTGCATTGTAGCTTTTGCACACTCACCTTTCATTGTTAGTATGCCGAGGAGCGCGTGCCCGGTGCCCTTAGACCCTTCACTTGGGCCTACTAGGATTCAGGTAAGGATGGATATATCCTTGGATCTCTTCTTGAAGGAATCTAACACTTTTCTTGGTGTAGCGCCATTTTCACGGCGTGCTCGATGTCATGGTCTGCCATGGCCTGAGGAGCATCGTTGCCATCGCAACCCCTAATGGCGCAGGCTACTTCATCGTCGGCCTCGCCCTCCTCCTCCGATGATGAGGAGTTTGATGATGGCGGTCAAGACGTCCACATCATCACATGGGAGTTGGATGTGATTGGCAGAGCCCTTCGGAATGAATGTCGGGAGGTGGAGCGGCTGAAGGCATGTCTCTCGGCTATTGAGACGGCGCTTGGCGCCATGGATAGGGAAGCGACAGAGGCCAGGGCTATAGATGTGGTGGCTCGTGCTGAGCTTGCTGGTAAGTGAGACATCATCTTTCCTACGTCTCATTTGGAGTTGTCCTCACCCTAATGTGACGGTCTTTGTGTCCCTGTTCCTTTTCAGTTGTGTAGGGGCAACTAGTTACCGTCCAAGCTGAGGCGGCGGACTTGCGTTGGGCCAATGAGGGGTTGGCTGGACGTTTGGCAGAGGTGGCTTGCTTGCAATATGAGTCAGCTTCCTAGGCGCGTGGCTCCACCGCCATAGTGCAAGTCAATAGTAGCCATTATGCGGCGCTGCAAGAGGCGGTCACTGCCACCGTCGAGCTGGTACAACTAGAGGGGACGGGCTTTCATGAGCAAGCTCATGAGCTTTCAACGTGGATCAGGGAGGTGACGGCGCACAACGTGCATCATGGGGTTGTGGTAGCCTTAGCTACCGCTCATATCCGTCTTCAACCCGAGGTGCATCTACACGCAATGGAGCCCGGGTTCCTGCTAAGGGCAGAGGTGCCTGAGGACATCGATGTCGGTCAGTTGATCACTGACCTTGGCACTGCCACCGGCGCCATTGCAGTGGTTGTCAGCGTGGAGCAAGTCATCAAGGACACCCCTCGTTAGGGTGAGTTCTATCGACTTGTTTCTCTATAAAAAGATATCTGAATAAAATCTTGATTTGCATATTTGTAATACTCTTGCAAACCTTCCCATGTGTGATTGTGCGTAGCAGTAGCCCCCAAACGCTCAGATAGGTTAGCGTAACATGTTTGAGTGTTGAGGCCTCACCAATCCCAATGGAGTCCCGATCAACGTATTCTGCCCAAGTGGGATGGGTCGTTGTCATGAGATCATTTTTGGCATGGGTACAAGTATTGTAACCCAAGTGTAGCCCTCGAGTGTTTTGAGCTAAGTGTCGCTCAGCTAGTGTAGTCATACTCGAGTAGTATAGTAGTTAGTTAGCAAGGCTATGCCGACGTCCTGTGTCTCAGAATCAGTTTTATGTAGCCCTCGAATGCCTTGTAATGTTATTATAACATTCAAGGTATTGAGAGAGAAAACACTTGTCAATGACATTGCGTAGAATTAAAACTTAGCCCCCGAGTATCCTTTATGGAAGTAGTTCCCAGGTCTTCGAGGGCACAAGGTTTTTTTATTCATAGCAATTTGAGACATGCATAACATTGTTTAAGTAAGGAAAACAAAAAATCGAGCATGTTGACGATGTAGGTGAGTCTCGCTTTATCGTTCTACGCCCTTAAGTGGCTAGGGATCGGCCCAAGCTTTGTTATGGAAAGGTGTCATTGACACTTCAGGCCTCAGCCTTGGAGCTGCCCTCGGTGGCCGAGTCATCCCTCTTTTCCTCTTGCTTTGCCTCCTTGGGTGCCTGCTGGGGCACTGGGGTCATAGGTGAGGCTAAAGCCAGGGGATAGTAGGTAACATGCCAGCTAGGGTGATTGGCGTAGCTTGATGCTCTAGAGATTAAAACACACATTGGGTGGTTCCTGAGCTCATTTTGCACTTAGCCCCATCGTTAGGCCTTGGCTCATCGAGGATTAGATCTTGTTGGCCTGCTCCACAGCCTACCTTTCACATTCATAGCATCCTAAAAGTTACTAGCAATGGTAATAATGCTGCGTGGGCCTGGCATCTTGAGCTTGAGGTAGGCATAGCTAGGGACCGTCATGAATTTGGCGTAGCATGGCCTGCCAAAGATGGCACTATAAGGACCCTCGAAGTCAACAACTTCAAAGGAAAGTGTCTCCTTATGGCAGTGTCCCTAGTCACCAAACGTGACAAAAAGAGTGATCATGCCGAGTGGCATAACCCGACGTCCTAGAATGATCCCGTGGAACGGAGAGTGTGAGAGGTGTAGTTTGCCAGCCACGATATTCAGCTTCTCAATGGCATCCTCATAGAGGATGTTTATGCCACTGCCTCTGTCCATCAGGACCTTTGTCATCTTTATGCCTTCTATGACTACACTGGGCACTAATAGAAACCGTCCAGCCTCGATGACATGATTGGGATGGTCGTTTCTGTCAAAGGTGATTGGGTGCTCCAACCACTTTAAGTAAAATAGGGACTACAGGGGCAGCAGCAAAAATTAAACGGTGGGTTACATTTTAGTGGCGATGATCCTTGTAGGCTTGTGGGTCGCTGAAGATGATGATGACGTCCCGAACATTGGGGTAGTTGTCCTGGTCGTCATCGTCTCCTCCCTTTTTGCACTTGTTCGGGTGGTTGCCCTTTGACGTGTCCTTGCCGACCTGCTGGGTGACTTGTTGTGGCCAAGTTGGTCACCGGGAAGCCATGGTTTCGGCATGGCTTGTTCATGATCTCATCAAACTTGTCATGGCCGCCGTGGCCTTGTTTGGGCTTGTTGGCATCGTGCTTCTTGGTGTTGGCAAAAGAACTCACCTCTGTGCTTGCGGTCCTTCTTCATGGGTGAAGATTGACCTGCATTGTCAGCAAGTCATGACTTGTATTTGCCATTGCTGGCATTGAAGTAGTCCTCGCTGTCGGCGTGCTTGTGGGCCAGGGCGAACATATCATGTAGGCTAATGTTCTTCTTGCACCCAATATCACGAATGAGGGCTTGACTCTTTACGCCTACGGTGAAGGCGGTAATGATGCTGGAGTCAGGGACGTCCTGGATCTTATTCTTACGCTCTGTAAAGGGCTTTATGTAATCGTGTAGGCCTTCGTCTGCCTTGCGTTTACACTCCAAGAGGTCCCATGAGGTGCCAGGCTTAGTGCAAGCCCCCTCAAAGTGATTGCAGAACTCTCTCTCAAGGTTTGCCTATCGCTTGATGGTGTCTTCCTGAAAACTATTCAGCTAGTTTTTGGCTGAGTCTATGAGGTAGATTAGGAGGTATTGAAACATGAAGTGGGGGTCCAAAGCAGACACTACCTTTATGGTGAGGCAATAGTTTATCAGCTAGATCTATGGATATGTTTCACCATTGTACTTATTGATGCTTGGAGCATGAAACTTTAGAGGCCTCGGCGCCGATCAGATCTGGTGCCCAAACGTAGGGGCCTGACCAGATCATAGGAGTCATCCTGGCAGCACATGGTGCAGGTTTAGGGAGGTTCTCCCATCATGAGGTGTGTTGCCCTCATCATCGAAGTAATAGTCGTTCCTTGCGTTATCATCACCTCTGCCGCCTCCGTGGCTTTGACCGTTGGCATTATGTCCGCCATCGATGTTGTCATATCCACCGCCTCCCCGCCTACCATTGTTGCCATAACGTGGATCTGTTGACTCAGTGAGGTTGTCGAGCCCTCGAGTTTTGGGGCACTTGGCTGTGTGTGGCAGACGTATCGCTCGGTGCTGGTATGTGGTCGGCTGTGGCCGCCATCAGCTCCTGGATTCTTCGGATGGCCTGGCATCCCTCCTCGGTCGATGGTTGTGGCATAGTTGCCACTTCTGGCATGGCCTCGGCCAAGTTTTGCTTGGCATTAGAAAATGGTGGGGCTTCCCATAGAATGTCATTGTGAGCCTGGTGGCCGCGAGCCGTGTTCTGCTCCTAGAGTTGATGTCGGAGTTTTCGGTTTTCCTTTGCTAGCACATCCCGAGCCTCCTGGCTGGTCTCGTAAGGCACTGCACAGTCGAACTCAAGGCAATTATCGAGAGAGTGCTCGGGGGTATGGTACCCATAATCATTCAACATACTGAGGTAACTGACGTGCATGTGCGAGATGATGTCATCATCGTTATCGTCCAAATCGGTACTCTTGAGCAACTAGTCGCAATTGTCGAGAAAATGGCAGAAAGTTAATGAGCTTAGAAGTATCCACACCATTCCAGCAATTGACGTGATTGGAGTTGTCTGAATTCTCTAGGATGGTGCCGCCCTAGCTAAGGATGTGGATGGTAACCCCGACAAAGTTTGAGTCAAAGTCATCATCACTGCAATCCCAATCAATTTGATCTGGGTTTTGAGGATCCTCCATGGGAGGTTCGGTGTGTGTTGGTATTTATTAACTTGTCACTTGTTTAAGTGGCCACCTAATGTTGTTGACATTTCTTAACATCACTTTTAGTAAGTTGTCATCCCTAGCTATGATGCCAGAAATGCTTGTTGGCACTACCTAATGTCACTCTTAGAATGACACTAAGGAGTACTTAAGTATATTATTATGACTAGAAAGAATATAAATTTATATATATGAAGGGATCTGCAAGCGCACAGATAATTTACCATTGTAGCATTTCACCCAGGAGTATTCTAGGTATCATTATTTATATTTTTACCACAGGGAAGGACGGGCAGTTCGAATATATTGATAACTTATACATATGATGGAGAAGTAAACCATAACCAAACTTCAACTCACAATAGGGGTAAGTCAAGAGATAAATATGATAAGTAATGATAAATGATCACTTAGAGTACTCCTTTCTATGGCATTAGCATTGCTAAGTAGAAATAATTCCTAAGTCATTCTTAATTACAAGTCAAAGCATACGTTGATTAGTGCAATTACACTTAGTAGTCATGGCTAGGATCAACTTCATATCTACACATAAGGGATATTACTAAGGAAGATCAAGAATAGAGCATGTCTTCCTTCGTAACTAGATCCTATATGTCCTATATTCGGAGAGTGGACTACAAAGAACTCAACGGTAGTGTCACATCCATGATCTACCACATGACCCAGAATATAGGGTGCATCCACAGGTAAACAATGTATAAGCACCACGCTTACACAATGTCAACCACTCACCCCATGTACATTAGAGCGAGCGCTATACGAACTTATGCTTGAATATAATGATAATCTAGCTATACTAAGCATATAATCAAAGTAAATGATCAACATGATAACTAGGAACATGAATAATATTAAGAACAGTGTTGAATCAATTGTAGCAAACATATGAAATATGAAAGATGCAAAAGAGGATACAAGGGGCTATACCAATAAGCCACGCTTCTTGACAAGATCAGGAATCCAAGCGAAGCTTGCCTCCCTCTGGATCTAGCCTAGCTAGCTATGCCCTAGAATATGGTGGAGCTCTGAGGATGATTAGGGTTTCTGACTTCTTGACTAAATGACTTGAATGATCAGTGTTATTGCCCTAGGTGGTGGCAGGGGCTGGTATATATAGGGCAGAGCATCAATTCTGAGCCCTCGGATCAAACTAACTTGAAAGAACAACATACATGCAAACCCTAAGGCGATGGAGAATCGATGCTCCAATGAGGGGCTAACTGGTGGGCCCCAGGGGCCGGCCGGCCCCACCTGGCAGGGGCTCACCCTCTGCTTTGGTGTGGAGTCCTCTGATGCCCTCTAGAACCTTCTAGAACTATTCTTGTCATGGATAAGCGTGATTAAATCTTACGTTTGGGTCCACCTTAATGGATTTATGAATAAACCTTGCTGAAAACATAGATTCACCAAAACTCATGGAATTTGTTAGTTTGAACCCCTAAACCTATGTTGGTGATTATTTTATGCCCTTATACAAATTATATTGATGGTTCATAATGGTTGTTAACTACCATCAACAGTGGGTTCCACCGTAGCTTGAGGAAGCTGAATCTGGTGAATCATTGCCGTGTTTGTGGGTTCTCCTAAGGATTGGGAGAGAGCGAGATCGGGTACCCGATCTATCATTGGGACAGGATCCCCGATCTTACAAAGGTAGAGAGTGGCGTCGAGACTGTGCTCTTGGTCGGGTTCGGCGAGAAGCTAACCATAGCAGGCTAGGTGACGTGTGATGGCAAGCAGCCCTCCGTCCACAGCCTCCTCCAATCCAGCAGCGAAAGCACAGATCTGGAGAGACTGCTCCTCCTCCTGCTCGATCGGCTCGGGCTCCTGCAGGCGTAGGTCCCCAAATCAGTTGGCAATGAAATCAAGGTTGCCGAAGGTGATCTTCTTGCCTGGCTGCATCTTCCCTAATTCATCGCCGAAGTTGAAGATGATCACCATCTGAAACACAAAAAACAAATCTATATGCGAAAGGCCCACACCTGGCGCGCCAACTGTCGGATGAATTAGCTCTGGTAATGCCAAACAACGTGATCACATAGATGGAATCAGATGGTAGCACACGAGACACAAGGATTTAAACTAGTTTAGGCCACAGTGTGCGTAGAACCCTTATCCAATGGTGGTGCTGCTGCTCTTGTATTTGTATGCTCGATTATAGGTGCTGCTGCTCCTAGCTACGTAGTAAATTGGAATGAGAGGATTTGGATCCCGATCATGAGGTCCCTACCCTCCTTTATATAGTCAGAGGGGGTAAGGTTACAATGAGAGCGATCGACACTACAGAATGGATTCCTAGTTTGTTACATGGAATGCGCAACAGATTGATCCTGGCAATCGTCTAGATACGCCTATCTTGGATGTTCCTAGCGTGTCTTGGTCTTCACGTTGGTCGACTGCCATGGCCCTCGTGGGCCTCCTCCTTGATGGCTTCTGGCTAATAACTTGGAGATGGTCGTATATGTGGGCGGTGCAGGTACCCCTAGCCCATATATCTGACAACCCCCTCCCCCCCGAACAACACCCACCTCCGATCTACGCACTCTAGATCTAAACCATTGCCGTCTCATGAGGTAGGTTGTCCTCCTCCAGATCTAAGCATGTTAGGGCTAGGGTTCTTGAGGTTAGGGACTGCTTATAAAGTGAACTTCGGGGAGGCCGGTTCACTGGTAGTTGAAGAGGCAGGGTGAGTTGGGGTGAGATATGATGTAGTTTGTGTTGATGTTAGAAGAGGCTAGCAATGGTTTGCTACTAGAGCCTGCAAGATCGGGTGTGGTGGATAGCAACGAGTGGCCTCCTTGGTTAGTGGATTGGAGACTGGTGTGAAGGGCCTATGGTGGGCTGTGGCAGAGACCGGTGACAATAAGAAATGCAAAAGGTATTTATAATATTATATCTATCCTAATCATTTCTTATTTGTTTATAAGGTGTGCGGTTGTGTATTATAAGTACATCCTTCTAGGAAAGGTGTCAGGATCAACACCCTTTTAAATGAGTACCCAAGATGATAGTCTTCCATTGACTATTAAATTGGACATCCGACTTAATTGGTCATCCTGGTACACCTCCCATATGATGTACTAATAAAATGCCAACCTTCATCTAGGATCAAGCCAAAGATAGAGAATACATCACAACCACAGATAGAACATATTACAAGTTCAAGTACTTAAGTTTACAAGCTAAGTTGTTTCACAAACTTAGTTCATCACACCATCTAGTTCCATTCATCACATACTACCATTAGAGTATAAGCGGAAGTCTTTCAACATGGTTTTCAAAAAGATAACAATGTATGGGTGTGGCATGACCACACATCTATGAGGCTTGGCCTTTCTACCACTCCTGATCCTCTTGGGACTCGGGAGCATTGAAAAACCATGCACAAGTGCAGCATTACCGACAAAACTCAAGATTACTATAGGGTGAGTACTTAATTGTTCTCTACAGGACTTGCCACATATAATAAACAAGGGGTATGCAATTTGGATAGTAGCAAGGAGTACAATTGGTTTTGCAAAAAAAACATTTATACATAAATATCAAATGTGATCAATAGACTTAGCATCGCGAGCATAGCATAGGGAAATAAGTTAAGCAATTCGCAATTTGGATTCTTGATCTTCCACAGTCCTTGTTCCAATTCAACTCTAGTCCGTATCTAGAAGTACAGAAATTGTAGCTTTTAAAAGGAACTCTACAGAGGGGTACACATTAACCCCACCAAAGACATGGGATATCACCCATATGACCTGTCAGTACATAGGGATACCTTGATGCCTCAACCTTTCCCAATCTGGCCAAGGGTGTCCACGAACGTGTTGATAGGTTCCTGGGTAATGGCATCCCCTCTACCCAGTGCCACCTTCATGCCAAATCAGCGGATAAACCAGTCGCAATTAGATACTTGGCTTGTCACCCCTATTTGTGACGTGGTTTGTACATTTTATATTCATGACTTACTACCACGGATGCATGGTCCTTCATCGGTTAGCAAGCTTTGTCATTCAAGATCATCACCCATCTTGCCATGACCCAACCCTCGCCGACCATTCAACATCATTCATCAACGTTGGTCAAGTTTTAGATCATAATCTATGTATGTTGCTTTAGAGGACAAACATGCCCTATATTGTGTGAGTAATGAGAAACCCATCATTAACTCCACTTCTAGCATTTGAGCAAACTAAGCATGAATTATTGTAAACAAACAATCAATGTTTAAGTGGTGTGGTATTGTCAAGGTATATGAAAGTTCAATTAGGAAACTCGTTGGTTGAACCAGTCATATTGTAACATATCAGTACAATAGATAACCATAGCTCATTATGCATTTAGCAAAGCATAGTGATGCATAGGTGTTGGCGGTCCTTAACGATAATATCCGACCGCTAATTACTATCCAAAATGGAAAAAATAAACAAACTTTTGACACATGCATTTACTTTTGACATAGTTCCACTTGTATTGGAAGAAACATATTTTGCAGGGCACACATTTGAATACAAGTGGAAAACAAAGCAAAATGCGCAATGCAGAAAGCGTGATGTAGATCCTACATCAAAGAACCAAGCAAAGGCCCACTCCAACGAAGAATCTAGGCCAAGCACCGACGTGGGAGGGGCCCAATCCCACTGTAAGGTCCTAATGGCTAGAGGGGGGGGTGAATAGCCTATTAAAAATCTACAACAACACTTAAGCCAAGTGGTTAGTCAATTAAGCGGTGAAGCGAGTGTTGTGCTAGACTACTAAAAATGCAAGCCTCACGAACTGGAGGCTATGTCACTACCACTAAGTTAGAGAGCTCTCAAAGACTAACTAAAGAGCCTCACTAACCACTATACACGACACAAGCTAGCTCTCAAAACTAATTACACTAAAGAGCTTAGCTACACAAGGAATGTAAGTACAAGGGTAAGGTAGTGCAGATATACCGACGTAGCAAGCGACAAGCAATCAATCATAATGAATACCAATGAAATCCTTGGAGACAAGATAACACAATGTTTTTTCACCGAGGTTCTCTTGCTTGCCAACAAGCTAGTCCCCATTGTGGCGATTCACTCACTTGGAGGTTCACGCGCTAATAGGCATCATAGACCTAACTCACAATCAGGTGCCGCACAACCAACACAAGATGAGGATCCACAAGCCACAAGCAATCCATTAGAGTACCTTTTGACTCTCTGCTGGGGAAAGATCAAGAACCCCTCACAATCACCATGATCGGAGCCAGAGACAACCACCTTCCTCTACTCAATGATCCTCGCTACACCAAGTCATCTAGGTGGCGGCAACCAACAAGAGAAACAAGTGAATTCTACAGCAAAACACAATCACCAAGTGCCTCTAGATGCAATCACTCAAGCAATGCACTTGGATTCACTCCCAATCTCACAAAGATGATGAATCAATGATGGACATGAGTGGTAGGGCTTTGGCTTAGCTCACTTGGTTGCTATGTCAATAAAAATGGCCAAGAGGGTGAGCTAGATCCGGCCATGGGGCTTAAATAGGGAACCCCTTCAAAAAGAGCCGCTGGCCCCCTTCCTGAAAGGTCCTAATATGGCTAGAGGGGGGTGAATAGCCTATTTAAAAACTACAAATCAACTAGAGCAATTTGATTAGTAAGACAAATAGCGAAATGCAAACTTGCTCTAGCTCTACAAGGGTTGCAAGCCACCTATCCAACAATTCTAGTTGCAATGATCTATTTGCACACAATCTACTTGACCACTACTCACTAAGAGCTCTCACAAAAGCTACACTAAAGAGCTCCACTAAATATGTTTAAAGCAAAAGGCAAGCTCTCAATTCTAATTACACTAAAGAGCTTGCTATATCTAGTTTGCGGAAATGTAAATGAGTAAGTGAGACGATTATACCGCCGGGTTGTGGAGTGAACCAATTACACGATGAATATATAGCCAATCACCGGGAGAATGCAAATGACAAGAGACAACCGATTTTTCTCCCGAGGTTCACGTGCTTGCCAACACGCTAGTCCCCGTTGTGTCGACCAACACTTGGTGGTTCGGTGGCTAAGAGGTGTTTCACAAATCTCGTCCACACGATAGGACACCGCAAGAACCGACCCACAAGTGAGGTAACTCAATGACACGAGCAATTTACTAGAGTTACCTTTCGGCACTCCGCCGGGGAAGGTACAACTCCCCTCACAATCACTGAAGGCGGCCACGAACAATCACCAACTCGTGCCGATCCTTCACCGCTGCTCCAACCGTCTAGGTGGTGGCAACCACCAAGAGAAACAAGCGAAATCCGCAGCGCAACACGAATACCAAGTGCCACTAGATGCAATCACTCAAGCAATGCACTTGGATTCTCTCCCAATCTCACAATGATGATGGATCAATGATGGAGATGAGTGGGAGGGCTTTGGCTAAGCTCACAAGGTTGCTATGTCAATGAAAATGTGCAAGAGAGCTCCCTTGAGCCGGCCATGGGGCTATAAATAGAGCCCCCATCAAATAGAGCCATTGTACCCCTTCACTGGGCAAAACACGCTCTGACCGGACGCTCCGGTCATACCGATCGGACGCTGGCCCTCAGCGTCCGGTCACCCGATGGACGCCACGCGTCACCAGCTTCAAACGCTGTTCGTCAGATTTCAACGGCTACGAAGCTGACCGGACGCTCCGGCAAAACTGACCGGACGCTGAAGCCCCAGCGTCCGGTCGTTTCCAGTAAGCTCCCCGAGGCGTATTTCTTCGACCGGACGCGTCCGGTCCACCTTGACCGGACGCAGACCAGCGTCCGGTGCTCAACCCTTCCCACTGTGCCGTCTGACAGCTCGACCGGACGTAGCCTTTCAGCGTCCGGTCGCTGAGTGACCCAGCGTCTGGTCAGTAGACCGACGCCAGCATCATTTCGACCAACTCCATTTCAACTCTAACTTCTTCACCCTTGCTCAAATGTGCCAACCACCAAGAATTTTGCATCTGGCGCAATAGAAAATAGACATTTCATTTTTCCAAAAGCGCTGAATCCCGCCGAGCAAGCTCGGCGGGAGGGAGAGAGGGACCCAAACCCATCTCAACCCTGCAAACACCTTGTGCACATGTGTTAGCATATTTTCACAAATATTTTCAAGGGTGTTAGCACTCCACTAGATCATAAATGCATATGCAATGAGTTAGAGCATCTAGTGGCACTTTGATAACCGCATTTCGATACGAGTTACACTCCTCTTAATAGTACAGCTATCTATCCTAAATGTGATCACACTCACTAAGTGTCTTGATCACTAAAATAAAATGGCTCCTACATTTTATACCTTTGCCTTGAGCCTTTTGTTTTTCTCTTTCTTCTTTTCCAAGTTCAAGCATTTGATCATCACCATGCTATCACCATTGTCATGATCTTCGTCATTGCTTCATCACTTGGAGTAGTGCTACCTATCTCATAATCATCTTGATAAACTAGGTTAGCACTTAGGGTTTCATCAATTAACCAAAACCAAACTAGAGCTTTCACTTCCCCTCACTAGTTTTAGGGCAACCTGACGCGTCGGTCGGTATGACCGGACGCTCAGCACCCCAACGTCTGATCATGGATCGACATCCATGTGTCCCCACGTTTAAGCTTTGTCGCCCGATCCTAACAGTCGGCAACCGACGCGCTCGAGGTTAAGACCGGATATGCCGTTCCCAAGACCGGACACGCTGATTTGCGTCAGATCACACACGCGCGCGCCAAGACCATGCTATGATCAGACGCGCTGCTCCCCACGATTACTCGGTGTCAGGTCACATCCAATAAGCATCCAGAGACAAAATTTCGTGACCGAACATGACCCTACGTTCGATCGTCTCTGGCCACGCGCGCTCGCAAATGTCAATGTACGTCAGGCTGAACCGAACGCACCCCTTGCACGTCCATTCACCACTTCGCGCCAGCGTCCGGTCACTCGATCGAGGCCACACCACCACGCGCCAACTAACCGGGTGCACCGGTCCAGCGTTCGGTCGCTGTAAACAACGCCTTCTCAACTCCAACTTCTCCACCCTTGCTCAAATGTGCTAACCACCAAGTGTATCACCTTGTACACATGTGTTAGCATATTTTCACAAACATTTTCAAGGGTGTTAGCACTCACTAGAATTTAAATGCATATGCAATGAGTTAGAACATCTAGTGGCACTATGATAACCGCATTTCGATACGAGTTTCACCCCTCTTAATAGTACGACTATCTATCATAAATGTGATCACACTCGCTAAGTGTCTCGATCACCAAAACATAAAAGCTCCTATCAAGTTTCACCTTTGTCTTGAGCTTTTTGTTTTTCTCTTTCTTCTTTTCCAAGTCCAAGCACTTGATCACCATGGCCTCCAACATCTTCATGATCAATACCATTTGCTCCACCACTTGGAATTTGCTACCCTATCTCATGATCACTTAGAGTAAAAGGGTTAGCACTTAGGGTTTCATCAATTCACCAAAACCAAACTAGAGCTTTCAATCTCCCCTTTTTGGTAATTGATGACAACCCTTTCACAAAAATATGAATTGAAGTTCAATTGAATTCATGTTGCTTGCCCAAGCATATTTACCATGTGTAAAAGGATTTGGGCAAGTTTCATCAACCCCTATTGGTAGCATTTGTTCCCCCTACATATCTGCTAAGAGTTTGGATTGAATCTTGCACATATGCATGAATTGAAGTTGTGGGAGAGTAATGTCTACCAAATGATGCTAAGGTATAAGAGATGGACCTTTGAAGCATGATACCAATCGGAGTGCACCAAATATACCATCCTTAGCACCATGGTTAGTGATACCACTTGGAATTACTTGTAAAACACAAACATTAGATATCTCATGAGATCAACATTATATGCAAGGTTCTAGTATCACTTGTGAAAACAAAACAAGTAAGCAAGGTATATCTAACTATCCCCTATGCATGCTAGTTTTTCATTTCATCAATCAATCCTACAACTAGCATACACCACACAAGCATGGGATTTTAATTTAAAACTTGTGCCATACAAGCAAACATATGAAATGCATATTTAAAAGCATCAATCTAGTTTATGAGCTTGCTCCCCCTACTTGTGTGCTCAAAATTTTAATTTGACCCCCTTACTTTCATCTTTCTCTCCCTATCTTTGTGAATTACTTCTCCCCCTTTGTCATCAATGACCACAAAGGTTCCATTTAAGATAGGTTAAGATTATCAATATCAATCAATGGGGTCAGGATCATTTTTCCAAATTTGGTCTAATCTAGAACACTTGCCAAAGATATTTAACTCGGTTTGATTAAAGGACAAGCTTCTTCACACCTCATTTCAAGAGTTATCTTGACCATGTTGAGTTAAACACTTATAGTTCATTTTCTAGATTAAACACTAGGTTGACATGCCCACAAACATGTCATATGCTACCACTAAATCAAGTCAAGCATAGAAGCAATAGTGGTACCATACAATCATCAAATTCATTGGATTACTCGATGTGCCTATAAAACATGAGGAATGACTAGATGCACTAAACATGTCCTTAGCAAAGAATGTATGCATGCCAATCAACTTTTACCTTGGATTGCTTGAAGGAGAGGCATATCATATAAGTGGGGGGTGCATCAACACATATTTGAGAAATCCAATATGTTCAAATCATTCCTTAGCTTATAAAACCTCTTCTCATCAAGTGGCTTGGTGAATATGTTGGCAAGTTGATCTTCGGTGCCCACACTCTCAATTGAAATGTTGCCTTTTTGTTGATGATCTCTTATGAAATGGTGGTGGACATCAATGTGCTTTGTTCTTGTATGTTGAACCGGATTATTGGTTAGCTTGATTGCACTCTCATTGTCACATAGCAATAGCACTTTCTTGAACCTAATTCTAAAGTCATTCAAGGTGGCCTTCATCCAAAGAATTTATGCACAACAACTATCGGTGGATATGTATTCGGCTTCGGCGGTTGATAATGCAACACTATTTTGCTTCTTTGATGACCAAGAAACAAGTGATCTTCCCAATAGTTGTCATGTGCCCGATGTGCTCTTTCTCTCAACTTTGCATCCCGTATAATACGAGTCAAAATAACCAACTAGCTCAAACTTTGCTCCTTTGGGATACCACAAACCAACATTTTGTGTATGCTTCAAGTACCTCAATATTCTCTTTGTTGCCTTCAAATGACTTCTCTTGGTGAGGCTTGAAATCTTGCACACATGCACACACTAAACATGACATCCGGCCTTGATGCAGTCATATATTGTAAGGTTCCAATCATAGAGCGATACAACTTTTGATCCACCATTTTTCCACTTGCATCACTATCCAAATTGCAATTTATTCCTATTGGTGTACTAATGGCCTTTGCTTTATTCAGGCTAAACTTCTTGAGCATGTCTTTGATGTACTTGCCTTGATTTACAAATGTACCATTCTTCAATTGCTTGATTTGAAGACCAATGAAGTAACTCAACTCTCCAATCATATACATCTCAAACTCATTAGCCATCATTCTTCCAAACTCTTCACAAAAGTCTTGATTGGTTGATCCAAAGATAATGTCATCAACATATATTTGCAACACAAATAAGTCCTTTCCCATTTTCTTGGTAAAAAGAGTGGTGTCAACCTTGTCCATTATGAACCCTTTAGAGAGTAGAAAATCTCTCAACCTCTCATACCATGCTCTAGGTGCTTTCTTCAAACCATACAATGCCTTCTTTAACTTGTACACATGGTTGGGCTTCTTATCATCTTCAAAACCGGGAGGTTGCTCAACATAGACTTCTTCATTGATATAGCCATTGAGAAATGTACTTTTGACATCCATTTGATAGAGCTTTATGTTGTGGGCACAAGCATAGGCTAACAAGATCCTAATTGCTTCCAATCTTGCCACCGGAACATATGTTTCTACAAAGTCAAGACCTTTAACTTGAGTATAGCCTTGTGCAACCAATCTTGCTTTGTTTCTTACTACTATCCCATCTTGATTTTGCTTGTTTCTATAGACCCATTTGTTTCCAATCACATTATGGTTCTTTGGTCTCTTAACTAATTCTCATACTTGAATTCTAGTTAAGTTGTTCAATTCTTCATGCATTGCATTCACCCAATCAACATCCATCAATGCTTCTTCTATCTTCTTTGGTTCAATAGATGACACAAATGAGATGCTCACAAAATGAAGCCAATCTTGATCTTGTTTGTACACCTATAGAAATATCTCCAATTATAGTGTCCAATGGATGATCTCTTGCAATGTTGGTTGGTTGGAGTATTAGAACTTGATTGCTTGCACTTGCTTGATCTCTTGCAATGTTTTGCAAGCAATCAAGTTCTGCTTGGCCTGCCCTGCGCGCCTACACCCGCACCCACACACGCCCATCCGCTCGGCCTTCAACGCCGCACCCGCTCACCCCCTTTCCCGTTTCACTGCGTCGCCGGCCCCATCCGTCAGCCGCCGTCCCCTTTCTTCCTTTCTTCTTCCCCGCTCCTTTCCTTCCATCGTCCCGGCCATGGCGTGGCCATGCACGGCAAGCCACCGCGCCGTCGCTCCTACATGGAAAGTGCCCAATCTCGCCTGCCTCCCGCTTCCCTTCCTTCTACCGTAGCGCCCGCCATCTATAAAGCCCCAACCCGGATGCCCTCCCTCCTCCTTTTCTCTGTACGCCTATCGAAGCTCGCCACCGCCGCCCCGTAGCCGCTGCTCCGGTGCTGAATCGACGACGCCAACGTACCTAGGAGCACCATCGTACTCCCCCACACCCGTAGGTACCGTAAATTCCTCATTTTGGCCTTGATTTGCTCGGATTCATCCTCACCGCGCCTTGTCTTCTCTCTCCAGTCGCCGTCACCATCGCCGGTCACTCCGAAGACTTCTCGAACGCCGCGCTCCCCTCCCAATGACTCGCGGTGAGAATCTAGTTCTTCCCGTGCCTCTAATTCACTGAGTAATGCACTAGAACGTCGTATCGATGAGTTGCTGAACTGCCGGCCATGGCGCCGCCGTGGGGAATGCCACCCCGACATGATCCCTGTCCCTGTTAGGTACGCCATAGAGTTCACGAGGTCTTGCGCTTCACGTATGTGCATTCGTCTTCAATCAGGGAAGTCTAGAACGCCATCCGACGTCCGCCGCCGGCAATGGAGAGTTCGTCGGAGGTGCCTTGTAGCTGCCGGAGGTCACCCACACTCACCTACGCCGCCGGATCATGGATGAACGGTCAGGATTAGATACCCCTTCGGGGTTAAGTGGCCGGTCCACCGTGGACCCATGGACCCGGCGCACCGTGCCTGCGTCAACGCACGCCCATGCCGCGTGGTGCACCGCGCCAACCGAAGCGCGCCACGCGTCCGCCCAGTCAGCAGCCGGGTGAAACCTGCAGTCAAAGCCACGCCGTTTTGCAGTTTAGCCCTCAAATTTTCAAGTAATTAACCCGCAGTCCGGTTTAATTCAAAAGAAATACAATTTAGCCCTGTTTTTATTCGTTTAGGTCCCTGTAGTTTCCATAAATAGTGCACGCAGTCCAAAGTCCTTGAAAATTCAGATTTTAATTGTTTTAATTCAAAAATGAGTTCTAGTTATTTACATAAATGCCACGGAACCTTATTTCATGTGTAACTTTTGCATTTTAAGTCCAATTTGATCCGTTCGAATTGCGTTAGGACCGTATTTACGTTTTCTACGTGTTTATACTACTGTTAGGCATGTTTTCAATATTTGAAATTCATGGGTAGATTTAATCTATTATTTAACTAAAGTAAAACTTGTTTAAATCATAACTTATTCATTTTAACTCTGAAATAGTCCATTCAAGTTGCGTTTGTTTCATAACGACGTGACCTACGCATTAGTAGCAATAATTTCTATGTCAAAATCTCTAGAATTTCATGGTTTAAATCCCAACTTGAATAATAAATATGTCACTAGATTTATAAATAAAATGTAATAAATTCCACTTTGATTTTTAAAAACAAATATAAGTTGACTTAATTCAACTTAAGTATTTTCTCTAAAATATCTTATACATGTTTTATATAATTATTAAAATAAATGAAGTCTGTGGTTTTGTTTTTAAAGTAAATCTTTCGATAGTTGTATCTTTTCAACCGTAGCTCCGATTAGCGTGCCTCTCGCGACTGTGTGTTCGTAGCGATGCGTAGAATCATATTTCAATCTCTTTTACTTATTTTTCTATGATTGGTGTACTGTTCTGATATAAATGCAATTGTATGCTATGCATGTATGTGTATGGATGTTTGTGTGGTGTTCTATGATTACGTGCAGTCGGTGAGATACACGTGGAGATCCAGAAGAAGAAGAAGGACGTTGAAGATTAAAGCTTACCAAAGGATCGGTGTTTAAGGCAAGTATAGCATAGGACCATCCTTGTTACCTATTCACCTTTAATAACTTAATTCATATTGCATGTGTCTACCTTGTTGCCAATAAGGATATCCTAGATATTTGATATCTTGTACCTTGAAACCTTTGGGTTATTGCATTGGGTAGTTTTTGCTAGTGCTTAACTAAACCATGATCTTGTTACTTGACTAATGGTATATGCAATAAATATTAAAACATGACTTTTTAGCAACACAGAAATAGGGGGCTGGAGTATTTAGCTACTTTCTAAATGCTTCAGATTCCTCTCCCTAAGGACTTATCTGTAAGCGATCATCCGAGACTTACAGTATAGCTGTGAAGGCTATATGGCTCTGGCTTTAGCTCAGTATGAGGACCTTTTCTAGCTTGTTAGTGGTTACCTTTATGGCGCAAGAGGGTATGTTTCCTTTCCTACTAGGATGTGTGTACCGTGCTGCGTGCCCACACGTGCCACTCCTAGAGAAGGGCCACATACGCCTAGCGACCCTAACTTGTTAAACGAACCTTTGAAAGGCTTCATAGTGAACCCTGCCAACCTTCCTTGGAAGTGGGTCAAGAGATTAGCTACCCACTACTAGGGAAGTGCTCATCAATGGTGCTCCCCTTTCGTCACAGAAGACTCCAAAATCGTCGCCAAAGTTCTTCTATGACGAACTTGTGACGAAAACAGATTTGTCATGGAATGAGTGTCATTGATCAACAACTATGACGAAATTCCTTGTTTCATCACTGAATGGATATCATTCAATGACGAAGAGTTTTCGTCACTGATGTACCCAGGTTTTCATCATAACATGCTGCTCCGTCAGGTTACCAAACGGCGCTTGCCACGCTGGCAGCTGACGTGTCTTGCGCACGTGGCACGTCCACGTGGTAGGTGACGTGGCCAATCGCCCGGCGTGTTAGCCGACGTGTCCAAAGGACGTGTGGGTCCACATGGCGCTTTTTTGGGCCACATGGCACGCTATGATTAGTCCACGTGGCTTCCTCGTGAGTGGTTTACATTTTCATCACGTAACCTAGAATCTTCGTCACAGATTAAAATTACGATAAGGTGACGAAAAACAAAATTTTCGCCATCGATCACATTGCAATAACGTCACGTAACCCGAATTTTCATCATAGATGCACATGCTACTTTTTTTACAAAATGCAAATAATATTAAAATGACCAAATGCTTCCATAACTTAATAGATCCAAAGAATCCAAATCACACCATACAACCGACTCAACACTAATAAACTCGGTTCATATATAACTAACTTGACATCACATTCCGGTTCTAGATTGATCTCGGTTCACATTATCACAACTAATAATATAAAGTTGCCAAGCGCCCAAAGAACATAGGTTTTAGACTAAACAAAATTAGCCAAAGAACACGGACCCTTGCCAAGCACCAAAGAAGCAGAACAACAGAGCCCTTGGTAGCATAGACCAAATGACAGCGGTTCATGTCGAAGAATTCAGGGGACAAGATACGCTTGAGCAAATAGCATTGTTCTCCTCCATTGCCTTTTGGTTTGCCTCTCTGCCACTTCTTCATATCCTCCATCTCCCTTTGTGTCCTCTCCATCTTTTCCTCGGCTTCTTCAGTTCTCTTCTTGAGCTCATCGATTTCATCTTGTCTGAAGCAGACCTTAGCTTCAAATTGCTAGTTGTTCCCGAAGCTCTTCTTTTGATGCTACTGAGTTGGAGGATGCCACTGGTTTGATGCCAACATTCTTTAGGAAACTGTTTGAGCTGTTCTTGGAGAGCGTTTGTGACACAACCTGCACACTGGATACTACTGTCTCTCCTTCAGCAACAGGTGCTGCCCTCAAAGCTTCCATGTTGGACTGAAACAACAATGAGCCATCATTAGTTCATACTTATTGAATTAAAGTGAGGTGCAAATATCACACAAGATGTATTTTATTTGCAGATTGTTATCAGCTTGTTATCAGCAAAATGGAATCTTATTTGCAGTCAAGTAAGGTAAATTAAAATGTTTAGTTCATGTTTGGGGTCAGCATTTGAGGTGAGCAGGCAGACATAGTAGAAAGATAGATATGCACAATGATAATTGCATATTCAGTTCATGTTTTAGGTCAGCATTAAACAGTGATAATTGCATATTCAGTTCATGTTTTAGGTCAGCATTAAATGGATGACAACATAATATGCACAGTGATACTTGCATATTGTAGAAAGACTGAACCAAGATGGCAGAGTAGAAAGATAGATACATATAATGAAGGAACAGCTTAATTAGATATAGCAATGTACAGAAGGAACAATTTATACTTTAATGAGCAATGGTTGGGGCAAAGAGACAGAAATTTTATGTTCTTAGTATTTTTTCTCTCATTCAGTGAACATCAGCACTTGAGCAAAATTACAGGGGACTTAATGGTTCACATATCAACCTCCCAAATAACAGATTTCCATTTATTATTGATCTTCTCAACCATAGTAAATAAGAGAAGGCAGATAAATTTCACAGCAGTCTATATAATTGAGAGAAAAAGAATCCTGAATCAATCACAAATCATTTTAATGTATCCATGTCAGACTTTCAGGACAGCATAGCAAAAGTGTAGAACACATACGCCAAACAGGATGCATTTTAATAATGGACATGCTATCCAATTAATGGACAAAATGGCGCATCGAAACAGATGTCGGGACTTACCAATGCTTCTCTTTCTGGTTCACTTAGACCATGTTTGGAGCTGGTATGGCATGTCTCGAAGGCCTCCACCACATCAAGTTCTTCATCTTGTGTTGTGCTGGGCTCTGCATTGTTCCTCCCATGCTTCTGTTTCATAGAGATTCAATTACAGCAAAGTTTTGTCAGTCTTATGATACAAAGTCAGTGCTATGTCGAGAATCAGTTACTTACATATGCATGCAAGTGTGCCACATAGCTGCGAGAGCCGGTAGTCTGATGATACTTGACTTTACCACGATTAGTCTTGTTCTTTTCACTTGTTTCCTAAAGGAGAATGACATGTGAGATGAGATCATAGGTTAAAAATGATAAGATTCACTGGAAACTGACTGAGAAAGAATATACCCATACCATGTTCTTTGGATCAGACCACTTTGCAACTAGTTCCTCCACTTTGTTCATCACCATGCATTCAATCGAGAAGTTGTCCTAATCTCATTTGCACTTACACCATTGAAGTATTTCTTCTTGAGCCGATAACGCCTTTGTCGCACCCAGAGCGCAACATATCGGTGCAAGCATCCTCTATTGGCTTGTCGTTAGTGTTAATGGCCAAGCGCCCTAGTCATTTGACAATTCCATATTTAGTTAGTCAATTCAGGTTAAGCGAGATATACAAGTTTACCATAAAAACAAAGAATGCACTTACAGAGAGCTTTCCCACAAAATTTTTGTAATGTTCATCATCGTTCTTGTATAATTTCCAATGAGGTAGGACAGAACCTTATCCCGAATGATGACACCAAATCGAGATGCAAACTTGGTCGCTTGAACAGTTCATGAGGCCTTCTTTTTTTCCTTCACAGAACAGCTATGGGCATTCTCCTTCCCATAGCTTTTATCATCCCTGTCTAGTCTGTGTTCCCTTGGTGGGTGGCACAGGTCTCCTTGGGGCTCTCTGTGCAGGAGCTACAACATATAATTTGCATTTAAATGCTTTAGTTTCATTGAAATCAGCAAAAAAAGATGACCTATTTCAATGACAAAGAAAAATAACTTGCCTTGATGCCTTCCTCTCCAAATCATTGTCTTCAAAGAAGTGTCATGTCTTGAAAACTAGCTCCACCGTCTTCCTCTGCAGCTGTAATGTCCTGACCACCAGCTCCACTGTCTTCCTGTGCACCTGTAGAAGACCTTTGTGGTATTTCATCATGACCATCTGTATGATCATCATCAATCTGCCCATCTCTCGCTGAAAGTTGAAGCCTTTTTGATGATCTTAATAGGGCCCTAGGGGGTTGCACCTATGAACCTTCTGGTGCCCTCACTCTCTTACTAACCCTAACTCCCGGCGCCATGTTGGGACCTGTCTTCTTCTTCTTTGAAGCGAGGACTTTCCGTCTAGGCCCTGAAGGAGACTGTGGAAAAAAATAAAGTAAGTCATGTGCATTAATAATCAAGAGCATACATTAAAGAACAGGTATGAAAGAAAGAATATGTATCTAAAAAGCAAGGGCATACATTAAAGAACAGATTAAAAACATTCAAATGCGATGCAAATATTCCCCATCTAGTAATTTGAAGATAGAAGAAGCACCTTAGTGGGTTGTGGCTGCGCATCAGATTTATTTTCATCATCATCACTATCTCCTTGATCATCATTTTCAAGGAGATACTCCGATGTATCCAAATCTTCACTACTTGTTTTCTTGTTTGCTGAGGTTTTCCCCTTCTTTGTAGCAGATTGAGGTAAAGAATTACTAAGTTCACTAGATATTGTTAGGATTCCGAGCGCTTCAAACACCTTCTCATTCGCCACCACTTGTTCATCCCGCCTTCTCTCATATTTAGTTTTTTGAGGTTCTTAAAAGAACAAGCAGATTGTGTCTATTAGAGAATAAAAAGGAGTAGTAATAATAGATGCTAGATAGAGAAGAGGTAGGAGCTAGTAGTGCTTGCGGAAGAGCTAAGGGATAAGAGGTGGTTGGTTATAGGCAACAAGTAAAAGGTAACAGCTAAGAGCTGATAAATGATAATGATCAGGAACTGAAATATGAAACATTCAGTATAGGCATATGGCTAGAAAAAATTCAGAGCTACCAAAGTGAACTGAAACATTCAGTATGTACACAAATTGGCTCAATGTGTTGATGTGCTTAATTCAAATTCATGGCTAATATTTACGAGACAAAGACACTAACCAAACAAGAAATAAGTTTGTTCTAATCTACTAAATGATTCAGCGGGCATAGATCATAATATCTTTTATTTTCTCAAATATTAAACAAGTATGCCTGCACATTGCCTCTCTAACTACTCGATTCTATCATTCTGCTCGTATTCTCTGCACAAGTATACCTATCGTGAACTCTGCAACAAGTATGCCTACACAAGTATAGTTGGGCAACCAAGATGCAATTATATATTTTTAGTGATAGCTAAGAATTTGATTTCCTAAAACATAAATGCCAAGATAAATCTGAAATAAGCTTAATAAGTCTAGTGCTAAGGCCACCCTATGCAAACAAGCATATGACTAAATGAGTTCCCACAATTGTTGTAGTATAATGCAAAGAATAGTCCATAAATAAAGAAGGATAATCAAATGTGTTGATTTATCAACCTGAACTTGCTAATAGACAAATGATTCATGAGCAAATATCAATAGCGAAGCTTAGATCCTATTATTCAAAGTGAAATACTTGGAGAAAACGTTTCTTTATGGACTTCATACCGGTTAAGCGATTAGTAGTTAACTGCTCACATATCGTTAAAACTATTGCATTCTCTAATAAATTAGAGCTATGCAAGGATAAAGATATGCAGTGTGAGAAGGAAGGTAGTCCATCACAAATTAGAGCTATGTAAGCCTAGCTTTTGTCTCCATTGAACTGGTTGGTGTAAATTTCTTATGGAACAAAGACAATATGTCCTACCACGAGCTCAACTTCTAGCAAAGACAAACACACAACTACACAAGCATGTCAATGAAGTCCGAATCTAACATGGGATTACTTCCAATAACATGTAGGCGACATTGGTATTTTGACAAGAAGCACATCTTTAATTACTTATGATATAGCCTAGCAGGCAACACATCATTCAACAAACATTCTACAATAATAAAGCGATATGAGACATCGAACAATCATTCATAAAAAGTGAAGAACGCAAACTAGTAATTGCACAGAGGACTCGCTTACCTTGTTCTTGTTATGCGTCTCTCTTCCTACCTTGACCCCTTGTTGCCACCATTGCCACCAGTGCTGCTCGTCATGTGGTCGTCAAAGGGGACAAGACCCGTGTGTGGTGAACCCAAGTCGATGGGGAAGCAGATCCAGTGCGGCGATGACACACAATTCGGCGGTGGTTAGGGTTAGGTTGGGCCGAGAAAGAGGTGGAAGGGGCGAGATAGGTCCATGGGGCGATGAGAGAGAGGGGGATGTCGGGGACGACGGAACTCGTGGGGGACCGAGCTGCTCGGCGGCGGCGGTTGTGTTCCGGCGGTCCGACTAGGGTTTGGAGAAATAGGGAGGAAGAGAGGACGAGTGGCCGAGGGGTGAGGTGACGAGGGAGAGGGGGATGTCGGTGACGACGCAGCTCATGGGCGACGAGGGCAGCTCTGCCTCGGCGCGCAGGTGTTCATTCACCAGTGCTAGGGATTGGAGAAATGGGTGGGTGGGGAGGGTGGGGATGAGGGGAAAAGAGGACGAATGGCCGAGGGGTGATGAGGGAGTGGGGAAATGGCGGCTTTTTGGCGGCTTTTTTTCGGTATGACGCGGGGAAATCCCTTTTGGCGCGTCCGAGGGTAGGCAATTTTATTTTGGTTTTTCCAACTTTTTTGTGTTTATTATTTTTTTATTTTTCTATGTACATTTTGTTGCCAGAGTTTCAGTTATTATATTATTGCTTAATGATCATGACATAAAAGTTTCAAATGTGTTTTGGCAAAGTGGTACTATACATCATGTACAAGCATGAACAACTCTCACTTAGTTATTAGGTTATATGTTAGACATGTATGCCTTTGCGAGGATGTGCTTGACCACTTTCTCAAAATTAGTTGAAACTTTTTTGCCAACATCATACACCAAAGTGGGGTGTCTATGCAAGTTTTTTGAATTTTTTAGCTATCTTAGCATATTTTAACAATTATGCTTCACTAATCCAACAAAAAATTACAATAATAGGAAAACTTGGTTAGAAAATCGCACAGATGCACAAAACATCATAGTTTGGCTCCATAAACATCCCATAAAAATTTCAAATGATTTCGACAAGGTGGTAGTATACATCTTGTACAAGCATGAACAACTCTCACTTAGCGACAAGGCCATATGTGAGACATGTATCCCCTTGTGAGGATGTTCATGACCACTTTCTCAGAATTAGTTGAAACTTTTTTTTCATTATTGTACACCAAATTGAGGTGTCCATGCAAGATTGTAGAATTTTTTAGCTAGTTTAAGGTATTTTAACAATTATGCTTCACTAATCCAACAAATAATGATAGAAATAGGCAAACTTGGTCAGAAAATTGCATAGATGCACACAACATCATAGTTTGGCTCCATAAACATCCCATAAAAATTTCAAATGATTTCTACAAGGTGGTAGTATACATCTTGTACAAGCATGAACAACTCTCACTTAGCGACAAGGCCATATGTGAGACATGTATCCCCTTGTGAGGATGTTCATGACCACTTCCTCAGAATTAGTTGAAACTTTTTTTCATTATTGTACACCAAATTGAGGTGTCCATGCAAGTTTGTAGAATTTTTTAGCTAGTTTAAGGTATTTTAACAATTATGCTTCACTAATCCAACAAATAATGACAGAAATAGGTAAACTTGGTCAGAAAATTGCATAGATGCACACAACATCATAGTTTGGCTCCATAAACATCCCATAAAAATTTCAAATGATTTTGACAAGGTGGTAGTATACATCTTGTACAAGCATGAACATGGCTCACTAGTGCCAATGATATATGTGAGAAGCAATATTAGTGCATGCCCATTTTTCTCAAAATCATTTCAAACTTTGTTTTTAGTAGAAGCAATATTAGACTAATTAAACATCTACGAAAAAAATGACCATAGAGAAAAAAAAAAAACAAAAATGTTGGCAAATAAAACAAAAAATGTTGGCAAATAAAAATTGGCTCCAACAGGTTCGAACACAGGAGCTCGGGGTGAATCTCAAAGAGCCTTACCACTATGCTACTCAAGTATGTTCGGTTGTACTCGAGCACACTTTTACTTAAACCAAATTCAGTTAACATTCTTTTCCATACCCCCTCCATCCCCGTGTTCTTTCCTCAATCCCCTCATTCCGTCTCGTGCTCCCCAGCCACAACCTCCGTCCAATCCCCTCAATCCGCCATGAGCTCCCGACGTCATGGTTCGGCAGTGCGCCCCGTGGCCGCTGTCCGACCAGATGCAGCCCCGCGAGTCCCCCGAGGCCGCCGCGGCGCGCGCCGTCCGGAGGAGCTCGGCGCCCACGCCCGTGACCGGATAAGGAATTCTGTGGAGAGGCGAACGATGGCGCTGGTGACCTAAAGCTTACTGATTGACTTATTGGTGAAACAACATTCAAAGACCGTGTAAGAACTGAATGCAAAGAATGCAATGGAGGAGTCCTCACCTTGGCACACTCTCAGCTTATGGGACTGGTCATTACTTCTGAATTTTGCTAGTATCCCCAGTACAGAAGCCCAATCCGAATAGAGGTGCCCAACCCGAAGCATGAAGCCAAATCTGAATTGTAAATTATAGTCATGAAATATGTAAATAGAGTTCCCACTTGTTGTAAATTATGTAGATTATAACCGATCAATGGAATTGAGTTCCCAGTCCAAATGTGAATGTATCGAGTTTGATCATGAATCTGAATGTGAGCCCAAATCTGAATGTGTGTGAGTTTGAATCTGAATTTGAATGTGTTACAATGTCAATCTCTGTGGCTTTTATGATGGGTTGGCTAGGGGACAACAGATGTGCTCGACTAAGTCAGTAACGCACACATGTTTGGTTGCAAGGAATGACTAAGCTCTGTACCATCCTTGAAGCATGTTGGCAAGCATGTTACGAATAGTCGATGCATATGTAAATGAAAATAGAGAAGGCAAAAAAGAATAGGTCCATACTAGAATTTAGGATAATCATGTTGCAATAACAGATCCCGAATGGTTGAAAAAGCATTCTGCTGCCAACAAAATAAATACAAAAATGTTGGGAAAACCAAAACAATAGTGGGACATGTCACTTGGTCCATACTAGAGAAATAAAAACAAGATGCGTCAAGGTCCATACTAGAGATCATCATCTTCATCGTCTAGGGACATGTAACCATTGTTCTCATTGCCACCATCACTACTGATCTGCTCTATTGTCTCATCTTCCTCCTCATCCTCACTATCTTCATGAATAATAGGTTGCTTCTTGCTTTTTATAAGGTGTTCTAAATTTCCTTCAGTTATAGTGGCTTCTCCACCTTGAATATTCTGCATGACCTCATTTTCAAAGACTCGCTTGCACTACATGTTCAAGATGTCGAACCATACTCATCCTGATGCACATCATGACTGTCCTTATCTTTTTTAGACACATCATAAATATTCCTATGTTCAAATTTCTGCACAACTCGCCAATCTTTACCTAAAGATGTGTCTTGTAGGTAAAATATCTTTTTCGATTGAGCCGCTAAGATGAAAGGATCAGTCTTGTACCATAATGACTGCACATTGATGGATTTGAAATGTCCATCATCTCGAAGGCCTCTCGTTTTGCCTTCTAGATTGAACCAATCGCATCGAAATAGAACCACCGTCCGACGGACTTGCAGATTCGAGTTATATTCCAACTCAATTACCTCTTTAAGGACTCCATAAAAAACTACATCTTTCCCATTATGTGAACCTTCATTAGTACACCACTATTTTGTGTCAGAAAGAACTTCTCACGATCCACAGTGCTATACCGCACTCCATTGACCTTGCAAGCTGCACAAGTCTTAACTCGCAGATCTGAGCCACATGACAGTGCCCACAGTCCTTCGCTAACCGATTCTGGATTCTCCTTGTGTTTGTTCGCAATCTGTTGCAACAAAAGTAATCAGTTCAGCAAAGACATATGGATACTAATTCATGTACTGAACCTACAAACACAATGTGTAGTGACTTACATGGCACTTAAACCACTTTGCAAATCCTTTTTCAACCATTCTATCAACATCACGTGCACCTTGCTCCTCTAGATCGGCCCTGTACAAGCTGCAGGGCAAAGTTTAGTCATAAGAATATTTTAAAATTTAAAAAAAAAACTTAAACTAAAACATCTAAATGATACTTACTCCACATATTCCTCAACTTCGGCACAATTATTTAGCACATACCAGACTAACTTATTCAGGACAACATCATCAATGTACTGCCTCCTATCAGATCCAACAAGAGTAACACCATGCTTAAAAATAGAGATGTCATCAGGCAATGGCACCTCTCCAGCACTACCATCATCATGGTTAAATCTAGTGTCAATATCCTCCATATACCTAGAACAAAAAGTCAAGGTGTCACTTGCCATATATGCGTTAGCAATTGATCCTTCCGGCCTACCCCTGTTGCTTACAAAATTCTTCAAAGTGCCTAGCCGCCTTTCTATTGGGTACATCCATCCGTACTGAACAGGTCCTCTAAGCAGTGCCTCATTAGGAAGATGGACGGCCAAGTGCACCATGACATCAAAGAAGGCAGGTGGAAAGATTTTCTCAAGCTTGCATAGGATCAATGGAATTTCTTGTTTCAGCTGTTTCACAACATCAATTCGTAGATTTCTACTGCATAGTTCCCTAAAGAAGGTCCCGATCTCTGCAACTGCTTCATATACATCCTTCCTCACCAGTCCTCTTAGGCCAGCAGGTATGATTCTTTACAGGAGTATGTGGCAAGAATGTGTTTTCAGCTTTCCCTAGATCTTCGAACCATCTGCAGTTATGTATCTTGCTAGGTTAGCTGCATATCCATCAGGAAACTTGATACCTTTGAGAAACTTGCAGAACACGATTTTCTGATCCTTCCCCAAGACATACGGAGCAGGTGGAGCAATGACTGAGTTGCCATGCTGCTGCAAGTGAAATTCAGGTCTTATGCCCATATCATACAAATCTAGCCTAGCATTGGTTGTGTCCTTGGTCTTGCCCTGTACATTGAGTAATGTGCCAAGAATGTTTTCACATATGTTTTTCTCTATGTGCATCACATCGAGATTATGTGGAAGCTTTAGATGTTGCCAGTATGGCAATCTCCACAACCCAACTTTGCGGCTATAAATCCTTGGACCCTCATTGCGCTTCCTTTTATTCCCAGTAATGTCAGGATGCTTCCCTGGCCTGACATCTTTCACCTTCTCTAGCTCCTCTAGGACCTCCTCCAAAGTGAACTTGCTTGGCTCATCTTTGTTTTCACGCTTACCATCGAAAGCCAAGCTTCTCCGCCATGCATGTCCCTGAAAAGGTAACGACGGTGTCCAATGTAACATATCTTATTCCTTATTGCCCGAGACAACGGATCCTTGTCGCAATGAATACATGCATAATACCCTTTTGTTGTTCGTCCTGATAACGTGCTCAGCGCTGGATAATCATGTATACACCACAGCACGGTAGCGCGAAGGTCAAACTTCTTACCAGTACATGCATCGAAGGTGCGGACACCCTTCCATAGATCGATCAGGTCTTCAATTAGGGGCTCAAGGAACACATCAAAATCCTTTCCTGGAGACTTTGGACCTGGGATGAGTAATGCCATAAAGCAGTTTGCTGGATTCACGCATTCCCATGGTGGGAGATTCAGGAATGTTAGAAGCACTGGCCACATACTGTACTGGGTACTCATGTTGCCAAATGGATTGAATCCATCGGTAGCTAAGGCAAGCCTCAGGTTCCTCGGATCGGATGCAAAGGTTTTTTCTCTCCTGTCGAAATCCTTCCATGCTTCCCCATCAACTGGATGTCTCATTACATTGTTGACTGGCGTCCTCTTTTTCTGGTGCCATTGTGTTTCCTCAGAAGTTCGCTTTGAAGCAAAAATTCTTTTCAACCTTGGCAAAAGTGGAAAATGCCTCAATACCTTGTGTGGAACCCTCTTGGTCCCAGTTTCATCTTGCCATCTAGATGCCTTGCATACCGGACACACATTGTCTTTAGCATACCTCTTCCGAAACAACACACAATTGTTCGGGCACACATGGATGTTTTCACAGCCAAGACTCAATTCTCTAAGATATTTCTTGGCCTCATCATATGATTTTGGCAACTCACTCTGAGGGTATCCTTCTGACAACAACTTGATCATCATGAAAATGCAGTATTCCCAATTCGATAACTAGACTTGATATACAACATCCTCACCGAGAAAGAGAATTTTGAGTGCCTAGATCCCGAGGCTAAGTGACTTCTTCGCATCCTCAAGGACTCTTGCAAACATTGGTTGTTGTCCCTCTGCCTCTGCCGTAGCATACAGCTCTCCTATCATCTCTGGTACTCCGTGATCCTCATCATAGTCATCATCGGCCACATCCACATGTATCCCAAAGTCATGATCCCTTCCTTTGACCTCTTTGCTCCAAATTCTCAACCACTTCAAGAGTCCGCCGACTCCCCATGATGAATCCACCGGTGTACGTGGTGACATTCCATAAATGTGTATATGGTCACTTGCATCATCTTTGAGACCGCATTTTTGATTTAGACATCTGCTTTGCATGGGCAAAGTATCCGGCTGTCTTTGGGGTATCTTTCACTAACAAATTGCATGAACTCTTCAACTCCTTTCACATATGCAGTGTGTAAATGGTGCCCCAAAAATCCAGCTTCTATCCATCTGTTTTGATAGTACAATAAACCTTGTACTCAATCCTTAAATTCGAAGAATAAATTCAACAAAATTTAAAACATATCAAAGACATGCTTATATTTAGAAAAAAATTGAATACAAATCAAACCTTGTACTTGGCGATCCTCTCCGCTCACGCCACCGCAGCGTAGCTCGCTCTTCGACGACGGTGTCTTTTTCTTCCCCGCCACGCGCTTCCGCTACTGTGTTGACTGCTGCACCTTTCATCGCCGATCTTCTTGTTGTGTCCTAAAGCGCGCCGCCACGCTTGCGGCGCGCCGCTTCGCTTTCAAAGACGGCGCCGATAAGTCGCCGGGGATGCCTCGACATGGTATAGGACCACGGACGCGCCCTCGCGATTGGCCGCCGAGGGGCGTATACACGATTGGCCGCCAGAGGGGCGTATACGCGATCGGCCGCCCGAGTACGACTTCCTCGCGATCGACCATGATGCATGTGTATGCGGGCCCATTAAACCAATCCATAAAAAACAAAGTATCACATAATGACTAGATAAAAGGAAAACATGTATGTTGTAGACATGAATGGTCATGCGTTCGGTGGTAAGACACCTACACATTAACCGTGAGGTTCCGTGTTCGAACCTCTGCCGCCTCCTTTTTTTGCACAAATAAAAGGAGGGGAATGTTTGCTGGTCAAGCCGGGCCATGGGCCAAGAAGACCACGTGTTTCGGCCGCCGTGTCCCGGCTGGTGGGACCGCACGCCATGTCATCGACATTTACTCAAAGACAAAAGGAAAAAAATGTATCTTACAATCACAAAAGCACGTGTGTTCTAGTGGTAAGGCTCCTACACTGCTCACCGGGGAGGTCGCGGAGTTCGAACTCGGGGAGGAGCAATTTTTTGCAAAAAAAAAATAAAGGGAGGGCAGCGGTAAATGGTTGACCTCAACCATGGGCCCAGGGCGCCACGTGTTCACCGCACGCCCACCGGTGGGACCGCATCGCCATGTCATCGAGGTTGGGACCCGAAGGTGGGTCCGCATAGCCACGTCCTCGAAGTGGGACCCGATGGTGGGACCACGACGCCATGTCCTCGAGGTGCAACAAGGGCCAAACAATCAATGACGATTTAGTTTTTGTTATTGTATGACGATCTTTTCCTTTTCATCATTATTCTTATTGCCAAACCTCCGTCACTTATGACTGATGACGAACCAGCAAATTTCATCATAGAATGCTAGCATTCTGTGATGAATTTGGTAATTGTCACGAGGGAATCATCATTGATTAGCACATTTCTAGTAGTGTACCTTGGGCGAAAGGTTAAATCACGACTCACAGTGAAAGTGTACAACCTCTATAGAGTGTAAAACTGTTATAACAGCCGTGCTCACGGTCACGAGCGGCCTTGGACCCTTATGTAATAGAGATGATCACTAATGGATAATTATATTAATGATTAATTGTTTATGCTATTCATTATTCATGTTTACCTGATCATGTGTTTATGGGCTTATGGATGAACTTGTTGTCAACCAATTGCTAAAATTGTGCTAAACAAAGGCTAATCGCAGTTAAACCAGTGTCAGCCTTTTGAGCCTCATGAACCCCATGTTATGTTGCTGAGTACGACACATACTTATGCTTGTTTTACTTTTCTATACTTTGGATAAAAATCCCGGATGGGTACCAGATTGCTGGTTTGGAGGAGTTAGGCTTGTGGTCAACCAGTCAGTCGTCCCTGTGGATTTGGAGTCTTCGTCTAAAGATCGAGAGTTGCCTTTCCGCTGTCTATACTCTGAGGTTATATTCCTTTTACTAATATGTTATGTAATAAGTATTGTCTCTTGATATTACCCTTATTTGTGGCTATATGTGAGATTTGACTTCCTATGCTCACATATAGTGTGTATCTGGTTTTGTCTTTAAAACCGGGTGCTACAATCATACAATTGAGCCACAGATAGCAAATTGAAGTTCAAGCTCTCAACTAGCAACACATTGGATATGCTCAAGTCATTGGATATTGTAATCTTACCAAGCCCTTTGACCCTACCTTTACTATTGTCACCAAATGTGATACTATCATCACCATTGCTATCATTGGTGTTGATTGAGTTGAACATTCTTACATCACTGGTAATATGTTGAGTGCGCCCACTATCAAGAATTCAATGCCTTTCTCTGGCTTTATAATTGACCTACAAAAGAAGATCAATTCTTTTTAGGTACCCAAACATGCTTGGTCCTTGAAGATTAGTTACTAAACTCTTTGGCACCCAAATGACTTTCTTCTTTGAGCCCACAATTGGAATACCAACAAACTTAGCATGCACCCCATTAACACCCTTGGTAAGCAAATAATAAGAATCAAACTTAATTGAGAATACATTTGGTTGCTTGTTCTTGTTCTTGCAATATTGCTCTACATGCCCAACTTGCTTGCATCTATTGCAAAATCGACTATTGTTCTTCACAAAACTAGTGTTGGTAGGAGCAAAGGCCGCCTTGCCTTTCTTGAGGGTATAGCCCAATCCCTCTTTATTGGGGGAAAACCTTTGGCTACCCAAACACTTTAGCAAGCAGGCCTCACCACCATAGGCATTGCATAAGGCGCGAGTGAGCTCATTGACCTCCTTCTTTAAGGTCTCATTTTTCAACCATAAGTGAGGCACCACAAGTGAAACCATCACTCATAGGTGAAGAGGAAGTGGATGATGAACTACATGAAGGGTTAGTAGGAGCAACAACAATAGGCTTATAGAAAGATTCATCAATTATATCATAAGTTATGTCTACATCACATTTCTCAATTACTTTTTCATTTTGCTAAACAAGAATGGAATGAGCCTTTTCAAGCTTCTTGTGAGCCTTGCCAAGCTTCTCATGGGCTTCCTATAGCCTCTCATGAGATGCATTGAGCTCATCAAAGGCTTGCTTAAGAGCTTTTAGTACCTTACGCAAGTCTTTGCATTCCCTTCTCTTGATGTCAAAATGTTCTTTAGCATCTTCCAACATGTCAATTAGTTTATCTTTAGTGGGTTCATCATCGTCATCACTTTCACTTTCATTATCATGTTCCTCATCACATCTATCATCACAAGTTTGTACCTCAGTGGCCTTAGCCATGAAGCAAGTTCATGGAGTGTCGAAGAGAGAAGACTTCTCATTAATGGCAATGCTTGCAAGAGCCTTCTTCTTGGTGGTATTGTCATCATCACTATCATCATCATCACTTGAGGAAGCATCACTATCACATATGAACCACCATTCTTCTTTTTGAAGGTCATCTTGTCCTTCTTCTCCTTCTTCTCCTTCTTCTTGCCCTTCTTGTCATCATCTTCATTCTCACTATTGTAGGGGCATTGAGCAACAAGATGGTCCTTGCTACCACACTTGAAGCACCTCCTTGCTTCATCCTTGTTCCTTGATGATGACTTCTTCCTTCTTGCACAATAACCCTTCTTCACCATGAATTTGCTAAATCTCTTCACAAAGAGAGTCATCTTCTTATCATCAAACTCATCAAAGCTTGAGTCTTTATCTTCACTTAATGATTCTTGTTTTGCCTTGCCGTTGGATGATGTGGCCTTGAGTGCCACACTCTTCTTCTTCTCATCTTTCTTCTCTTTTTTCTCTTCCTTCTCATCATCATCTCTATATGTGTCATCGGTCATCACATCTCCCAACACTTGGTTTGGTGTCATGGTGTCCAAACCACTCCTCACTAGAATAGTGACCAATATGCCAAATCTTGATGGTAAACATCTCAAGAATTTGTGGGAGAAGTCCTTGTCCTTCACCTCTTCTCCAAGTGCTTTGAGATCATTGACAAGCACTTGAAGCCTATGAAACATCTCCGGCATACTCTTATCTTCCTTCATCTTAAAGCTACCAAACATCTCCTTGAGGATATAATCTTTTGCAGCCATCACCACTTGTGTGCCCTCAAATGACTCCTCCAACTTCTTCCATGCCTCATGAGCCATCTCAATGTTCTTGATTTGCTCAAATATCTGCTCATCCAATACATCATGAATGGCACTAAGAGCATTGTCATTGCTTTGGAGAAGCATTTCTTCGGCCGCGGAGGGATTCTCCGCATTGGCTATCTCAATCTTGGTCTCCACCACCTTCCACACCTTCCTATTGATTGACTTGATGTAGGTGGTTATCTTTGTCTTTCAATAAGGATAATTGGAGCCATCAACTTGGTGTGGCTTCTTGGTGTTGTTGATTTGAGCCATTTTAACACCGAAAGTTGTTAAGCCTCAAATCACAGCGACCATAGCTCTGATACCACTTGTAAGGTCCTAATGGCTAGAAGAGGGTGAATAGCCTATTAAAAATCCACAACAACACTCAAGCAAGTGGTTAGTCAATTAAGCTGCTAAGCGAGTGTTCCTCAAGCCTACTAAAAATGCAAGCCTCCTATCCACAATTCTAGTTGCAATGATCTCTATTTCACACATAAGAGGTTATGTCACTACCACTAAGTTAGTGAGCTCTTAAAGACTAACTAAAGAGCCTCACTAACCACTAGACACGACATAGGCTAGCTCTCATGGCTAAGATAGTGAAGATATACTGACGTAGCAAGCAACAAGCAATCAATCACAATGAATACCAATGAAATCCTCGGAGACAAGATGATATAATGATTTTTCACTGAGGTTCACTTGCTTGCCAGCAAGCTAGTTCCCATTGTGGCGATTCACTCACTTGGAGGTTCACACGCTAATAGGCATCACACGCCTAACCCGCAATCGGGTGTCACACAACCAACACAACATGAGGATCCACAAGCCATGAGAAATCCACTAGAGTACCTTTTGGCTCTCTATCAGGGAAAGGTCAAGGACCCCTCACAATCACCACGATCGGAGCCAGAGACAAGCACCTTCCTTCGCTCACCGAACATCGTTGCACCAAGCCATCTAGGTGGCAGCAACCACCATGAGAAAGAAGTGAATCCCGTAGGGAAACACAATCACCAAGTGCCTCTAGATGCAATCACTCAAGCAATGCATTTGGATTCACTCCCAATCTCACAAAGATGATGAATCAATGATTGAGATAAGTGGGAGGGTTTTGGCTTAGCTCACTAGGTTGCTATGTCAATGAAAATGGCCAAGATGGTGAGCTAGTGCTGGCTATGGGGCTTAATAGGAAGCCCCTTTGAAAAGAGTCATTGGCCTCCTTCCCCTCACTGGTTTCAGGGCGACCAGACACGCTAGTCGATATGACCGGACGCTCGGCACCCCAGCGTCTGATCATGGATCGGTGTCCATGTGTCCCCGTGTTTAAGCTCTGTCGCCCGATCCTAATGGTCTGCAACCGACACGTTCGAGGTTAAGTTAAGACCGGACACATCGTTCCCAAGACTAGATGCCCTGATTTGCGTCAGATCACACGCGAACACGCCAAGACCACGCTATGACCGAACATGCTACTCCTCGTGGTTACTTAGCGTCAGGTCACATCCAGTAAACATCTAGAGACAAAATTTCATGACCCGACATGTCAGATTGTTGATGACCGAATGCGACCCAACGTCCGATCATCTCTAGCCACTCACGCTCGCAAATGTCAATGTACATCAACCTTCACTGGACATAGCCCCTGCGCATTCGTTCACCACTTCGCGCTAGCATCTGATCACTCGACCGAGGCCACGCCACAACACGCCAACTGAACGGACGCACCGGTCCAGCGTCCGGTCACTGTAAACAGCGCTTTCTCAACTCTAATTTCTCCACCCTTGCTCAAATGTGCTAACCACCAAGTGTATCACCTTGTGCACATGTGTTAGCATATTTTCACAAACATTTTCAAGGGTGTTAGCACTCACTAGAATCTAAATACATATGCAATGAGTTAGAACATCTAGTGGCACTGTGATAACCGCATTTTGATACGAGTTTCACCCCTCTTAATAGTACAGCTATCTATCCTAAATGTGATCACACTCACTAAGTGTCTCGATCACCAAAACACAAAAGCTCTTATCAAGTTTTACCTTTGCATTGAGCTTTTTGTTTTTCTTTTTCTTCATTTCCATGTCCGAGCACTTGATCACCATGGCCTCCAACATCTTCATGATCATCACCATTTGCTCCACCACTTGGAATATGCTACCCTATCTCATGATCACTTGTAAAAGGGTTAGCACTTAGGGTTTTATCAATTCACCAAAACCAAACTAGAGCTTTCACGCACGCTGGAACCGACCACACGAAGGCGGTCGTGAGGTGGCCCCACTAGGGTACAACTGCACCCCAGTGGTTGGCTCCTAGGCCCAGCTTCCACTGGCGGTTGCATGGTGGCATGCAACGTCGGTCCACGGTGGTTTCCAAAAATACCCGCGTCAAATCGACCATAGATTAGTATAAATAGGAGGGTAGACCTTCAACACACACACACACACACCATTTGGAGCTACACACCTCGCTACCACCTCTTGTATTTTACTTTTAGTAGCATTTGGAGTTATGCAAGAAGCTTCATTGAAGAGCTTGTACCTTGGAGGATTTTTGGTATGAATAATACAAAGAGTTCACTTATGTTCTTGCTCTCACATTATTAATATAGTTGTGCTATTGAATTAGAGTATAGTTTACATGTTATAATCATGACATATGAACTAGAATATAGTTTGAGTGTTATGATCTTAAGATGTGCAACTTTATGCTTAACCATTCATATGACTTGTATGCTTAGAATTAGAGCTAAGTTGACGTGGCGGTTCATCATGCCTTCGGGTGTGCCCATGTCCTATGCTTGTCGATCTGTAGGGTTGCAGCCCCGGGGGGACGTGGGTAGTTTCTGTGTAATCGGGCGTGGTGCCCGGGTACATGGGAGCAGGTGAATACATTTCCTACTCTTCGGTTCAGAGGTAGGTGGTAGGTAGTGATAGCCCAGTCCGTCCCTCGTAATCCCTCATGTTTTGGTAGGGTGTAGGAGTCTAAATTGTCACATGAGGTTGCTGGCAGACCAGTGCTCAGTGGCCTCCCGACCTATCTTACACTTAGTTCTAGCTCTAATCATGTATCTTGTATGAGCATTAACTGTTCTTTGCACGGCTATATTAGAACATGCCTGCTCCGCTTAGGATCATTCTTTTATTCTTTGTTTCCATTTTATCGTTGAGGTTGGCTCAAATGTGTGTCCACTATTTTGAATATATCATTTTTACCCCAGTCATCAACTATTGGTTTACTATGCAAGTATGTAATCTTGTTCATATCCATGCTAGACTCTTATACCTTGCCCTCCTTTAGAAAAATATAAATAACGATACCCTGAATACTTCTAGGTGAAATGCTACAATGATAGATCCGTGAGCTTGCAGATATTACTTCTGTAATCGTTAAGAAATATCGTCAAAGGTATTTCTTGGCGACATTGCTAGGAAACACAAATCTTAGTGGTGTCGCTAAGAAATGCCAACAATAGGGGGCTACTTTGAGCTACTTCGGGTGGCTCATCGATGACTTTGACTTCTTGTGGCTCCTCTACAACCTCTTCTTGAGCCTCATCATCTATACATGCATGATGATTGATGAGTACAATGCATAAAGTAAATGTCCTGATATGATGTGCATTAAGGTTAATTGAATATGCTTTGATCATATGTATTAAGTGTTTGAGGTATAGTGTAAATGGGCTGTCAGTTTGAGTTGACGGATACTCTTTTGAAAATCATGAACAGTCCACGAGTACTGGTACTTAGCAAAATTAGAACAGCTTGACCTAATGGACACTCCGCCATAGGGCACTGTTGGCAGTCCTTACAAGCCAAATCCGATTACCAAATAGGATAGAAATAAAGGAGAACCGACATGTCTTACTCACATATTTTATTTATATAAACCTATTTCCACATATATTAGAGAATAAGTGTTTTGCAGGATACATGTTGGAATAACATAGAAAACATGCTCAAAGTACACAAGAAACATAGTGTAACGCCTATCCGATGCGAGCACTAAGGGGAAAGGGCCCACAAGCAGAGTTGCCGATAGTATTAAAGGCCTATCCTCGAGGATCACACTAGGGACCCACCTGCCAGCCACCACGATGAAGGTAGCTGAGGGAAGGCACTACCTTGGGTCGGCCGACCATAGGGGTCGCCCGACCCCTAGCTGCGCTTCTCACCTTCAACTCCACGTGGCACTTCCTTGTGAGTCCTCCAAGGTGGTTGTGCACGGATCCCCTAGAACATTCCCTGCAAACCAACCATTAGACTAGTATAAATAGAGGGAGAGGCCCCCCACTCTTACACACACCACACTGGAAGCCTCTCCCTCTCCCTCTTGTCATCTTGGGCGAACTAGCTAAGAGACTTATACACTTTCGTTCTTTGTGAAAATACGATAACATGAATACTTCTAGGTGAAGTGCTACAACATTATATCCGTGCACTTGTGGATTCTTCGTAAACGTTAAGAGGCATGGACGCATCGCCAAGTCTGAATAGAAACTTGCTAGTCTCGGGTTGCTAATTTATAATTGAACGGACACTCCGTGGAGATTCACGAACACTAGCTCTATCACAGAAAGTCTGTAGCATCTGAAATGTTTGGCTCTCTGGTAGCAGGATCAGAGCGTTCCGTCATGGGTGATGGACCATCCATCTAGCCGGGTCTGTAGGGTACTTAGTCTTCCTAAGTGTTCAGGCTTTCACGAAATGTTCTGCCAAGTTTGATAGAAACTCCGCCATGAACTAGCTGCTCTCGAGTTCTCTAGAGATTAAATTTATAATTCTGTGGACACTCCAAGACCTCTCATGGACACTACACGGAGTTACTCAGTGCTCTGCTTAAGTGCTAACAGTCGAGTTGCAGCAGTGATGGACACTCCACCGCATATGATGAACACTCTGTCAACTGACTGACAGTGTTGTGTTCATACATCTCGAAATCTAAAACTTACCCTAGAGTGTTTGCATGTGTAATCCATCTTCAGGGTAGCTTCCTAGCATTCTATAGAGCATATCTAGCTAGGTGGTTCTAGCTACATCGTGTGCAAACTCGCTCTAGGTCACAAATAAACTATTTCTAGGTTTAGACTCATGTGAAGGAGGAAATAAATGGTGTTTAGCTCGGGTTTGATCCATACCAAGGGCATCAAAAGAAGTTTGCAAGGCTTGTCAAGGTGGTGGAGAAGCTGGATCTTCCCTTGGTGACTCGAGCTCTCCTCTTCTTGTTTCCTTCTCCTCCTTGCTCCAAATTGTGATGGTGAGAGGGCTCCTCCCTCTTCCAACCCCTACCTCTTGTGGTGCTAGGCTCCTAGGTGAATTCCATGGTGATGAGCCACTATAGCAATCCCCAATCCCTTTCTCCATTCCCCTCCTTTCTTCCTCCTTGCTTTCTTTGGTGTGAGAGAGGGTGTGAGAATGGGAGAATGGGATGGCAGTGGCCTCTGGTTTGGCTCTCCATGAGCTAGACAGTTGTGGTGGTCGGGGGTCCAAAGGCTTGACAAAGTGACACACCAACTCTGCTACATGAGATGACCAGGTTGGCAGACACACCGCTGGCTCTAGCGGAGTCTCCGCTGTGAGTCAAAGTGCACTGATAGAGACCAATTTCTGTCAAACTGTGCAGCGGGTCTGATGGACACTCCGTCACACCCAACAAACCCTCCATCAAAACCAACAGCGAGCAGTTTTTTGTTTAGATTTTGCACAAGTTGAATTCTAATTTGAGATTAGAATGCATATGATGCTCATGATGAGTATGATAAGCAACATGTCATGATTGGGTCATGATAAAATGCCAATTGTTAGGGACTATGCATTTCATTTGTTGTCCACCTCTGTCACTCTTTTGTTTCCATTTGAAGGGATGCTATAGTCAATGTCCATGAAGCCACAAGCCCCGACAATGACCTTGACCACCAGAATTGTCACCCCGGCAATCGATAAGGTGCCTCCCATCACCCTCCCTTTCCTCCTCCCAATTCTTGATAACATAAGTTTAGCACACATCAAAGAAGTTAATGTGGTAATGGATTCCGCAAATTGAACATGAAGATAAGATATTTTAGAGTCCCCAAGCCTACGGAGGAGTAGGATACTCCTTCGGAGGTTTTTCTAAAAGAGAGGATTCTGAGAGCCCTGGCCCTCTATTGTTGCCCATGGCGTGTCCTGAAGATGGTGATTTCTTCTCGCCGAGGTCGGACCCTCCGCGGGTATGGTCATGAGATTTGGTGGTTGTTTAGCTAGATAGTTTGATTGGGGTCTCGGTATCCCATTCGCGGGGATCTGGTCAGGGTAAGCCTAACTGAGACTTAATCGTGGGCCGAGATGCCCATGGCGCTCATGTGCCTAGGCGTTGGCCACTTGTGGGACCCAGCTCTTTCCACCCTTTGTCATAGGGGTGTTTGGAGTGGCTGTTGGACCCATTGATGGGCCAACCGTCGGACTCCTAGGCCCAGACGGGCTGTAGATGCGCTTTTGATCCATATTCCTCTTACTCGTAATGAGTCTCGGTCCGCCCGAGGAGGCGAAACGACCGGCAAGTTTCCCGAAGGAAAGGATAGGGATTGTGTGCGCGTATCCCTCGGCGTGACATTGTGGTAGATCGTGGGAGGCGTGGAGATCTAGGTGGACGGTTGGTTTCCTCGCATCCGTCGCCCCAATAAAACCAAAAGGTTCACCCCCTGGGTTTCATACTTTGCCTCTTTGCCTTCGCATCTGCCACCTCCGCCGCCAATAGCCTAAGCTCCCCACATCCACGTCTCAGCCATCGTCAAGTTCGCATCCACCCACCTCCATCTTCTAATGGAGCCATGGTGCTGCTCTAAAATCACCCTCCAGCAACTGGAGGGCCTTGTCTGTCGTGGTCTTCTCTACGCGTGGACCGCCACCGAGGAGTGGCAGCTATCCAGCGAGGAGAACGTGCCGTCGTCGCCCGATGGCTACATTGTCTCGTTCATGTGCTTCCATGAGCACAGGTTCACCACCCCAACCCATAGATTCCTTTGAGGACTATTGCACTATTACAAGATAGAGCTGCAACACCTCAACCCCAATGGGATCCAACACATGGCGGCGTTCGTCACCCTATGTGAGGGATTCTTGGGGATCAGCCCCCACTTTGATCTATGGCGGCACTTCTTCGCCATCACCCTCCAGAAGAAGAGGGAGAAGTGGTAGGAGTTGAATATGCCAATGGGATGCACTGGCATCTAGCTTCGGAATAACCAGGTCGGTGACTACCCAGCAATGCAGCTGTCGACCTCCAACAAGGGGTGGCATTCGCATTGCTTTATCTCAAGAACGATGCCGCCGCCCCCTTGCCAGAGTTTACTGAGCGCTTAATCGAAGAGGCCCTAGATTCATGGAGGAAGTGGGGTGTCCCAGAGAAGGACAAGAAGAGGATCCAGGCCCATCTTGCCGCCATCCGCTTCCTGAAGGATAAGGGGCTGAAAGGGTCAGGATTCATCAGTGCCTACCATGCGAGGAGGGTGGCACCACTAATGAGACGTGCGCTTCCCCTATACGCGATGGCGCCTGGGGCATCATTCAACGGGACGACGCTTGCTGAGGAGGCGCTCTCCCCCTCCAAAGTCACACATCGCATCAAGGAGGCGATGGAGCCTTCTCATGACAGCGTGGGTGCCCCTCTTGATTTTGTGTACCCGGTGCTGGGGCATCCCCCAATGCGGTAGGAACCAGGGTACATTGTCCTTGTAAGTTTTCTCTTCCTCATGCCTTCTTCTTCAATTGAACTTCTGACCCCTTGATACTGACATTGAGATTGGGGGACCAGCTGAGGGACCTCATCCTCATGGATCTCCCAGCTCTGTTGTTGAGGGATCTGTCCATGAGGGCTGCAAACCATGCTGAGGCCGAGCGATAAAGGAAAGTGAAGGAGGACAAGAGGAAGAAGAGGCAGTAGAAATTGCATGCGCGGGAGCGAGGGGAGGAAACTGATAGTGATGATGATGACGATGAGGAAGAAGATGATGAGGTAGTTGATGACACTGAGCGTGGTGGCCTAGAGAGTGAGGACATGCTAACAGGCACCCACTCATCCTTGCAGGGGTCGGGACCTTTCTTGTTTCATGGAGGGGAAAGCGCGTCCACGAGGCCAGTGGAGACGGACCAGACCATTGGCCTGCCCTTAGAACCAGTAGGGGCGGGTGGATCTGCTGCCACGCCCGAGGTGCCAGTGGATGGGGGTGGCCCCACCGCCGTGCCTCAAGAGCCAGTAGCGGCGAGCGGGCCTGCTGCCATGTTCAAGGCGCTAGCTGAGGGGGGTGGCTCCGCCGTCGCGCCCCAAGATGCAAGGGAGGCGCGCCCCTCCGCCCCAATGAGGTGGAGCAGGGACCTGGGGGTTCATCCCCCAAACATATCCCCCGCCCAACAGCGCCAATGTAAGTCACCAACTCCTCTGTTTTCTCTATTTTTCTCTGTTTTCAGTGTGACTTATGCCTTTTATTTCTTGCAGCGTCTTGAGACGGGGCAACCTTTTGGCTTTGGTGCCCAAAAAGAGCGTCACCATTCAGTCGAGGCGGCGGCTGTCGGTCGACGATGCTCCTATTTTGGGCGGGAGCGGAGCCAATGTTACTGCCTTGTCAGCCGGTTAGGCGCCACCTGTAGTGGCGCCCGTGCCCTTAGTGGGACAAGCAGACATGGGGGCTCAAAGGATGCCCTTGGAGGTCACTAAGGACCCGGCAACGGAGGTGGTGCCGCTGCCGACGATGGGTCGGTCGGAGCTTCCGATAGTGCTCGTGGCGTCGGCCACGGCGGGCGCGACGTAGTCGGACGAAGCCCCACCGATGCAGACGGAAGTGATGGCGGCTATGACAGGTGGGGTGTAGCCTGATGCCACCGTGGCAGCGCCCGATGTAGCGGTGCGATCTACACCTCCAACGGCCCAAGCGACGGTGCTTGACAAAGGTCGGACGAAGGGGGACATGGTCGAGGGGTCCCCGGATGTTGCGGCGGTGGCAGAGTGGACCGGCGGGGAATCATCCCTAGCCTTAACATCGGGGGGCAGCCATTCGCCCGCGCGGGGCGAGACCCTACTCTGGTGGATGAACCCACAAGACCCGATGATGACACTCTTCACCCTCGACGATGCTACTTTGAGCATGGAGCAGGAGAGTCTTGACGAGGGGATTGTGGCCGGGCTAAAAGCCTTGGACCATGCCATGGGCGCCCGACACGAAGTCATCATTCCCACTGGCCGGGTATTCACTCGACCTTGCCTCTCTCCCTCCTTTTTCTTCATGTATTTTGTGTTTTTGACCATCATCTTTTTTCAGTCCCTTATCGCTCGCAGCCGGGAGAAATCTCGGTTCCTCCGCGAGTAGAAGGAGAACTAGGACCGCCTCGTCGAAGAGGCCTAGCTACATGGGGATGTGGCCGTCTAGCTTGCTGCCACCCAACAAAGGGTGGTTGAGCTAACTCACCTGGCCGAGGAGGTGGACAGTCTCCAACTGCAGGAGGCCAAGGCCCGTCGGCATGAGGAGGAGACCGAGAAGGCGTTCAAGGCCCTATCGGTGACGACACGGCAAGATGAGGAGGAGGCCGCCAGAGTCAGGAGGGAGCGGGACCAACTGCTCTAAAGGGATGTGGAGACTCACCAACAGATCCTTGACCTCCTGGCCGAGGCTGAGAAGGAGCGGTACCTGTCGACACAGAATTTCATCCCATGCCAAGGACACACGCAGCAAGCCGAAAGGGTCCGCTCGATGGAGCAGATCTGCCTAGCTTTAGCGCAAGGGTGGTCGATCCTGCGCAATCCTCCCGAGACGTGCCAGTCAATTTGACCCTGGAATTGACAAGGAGAGAAAGTTTATCAGTAGTTAAGGGCAGAACATGCCGAGGTTGCCAGACAGTCCTGAATGTGTGGCTCTGAGAGCCGATATGAAAGGAGATCGACTAAATAGTCGATTCTAGCATATTCATAAGAATAAATTGGTTAAAGCTTATGGGGTTGTGTAAGAAGAATCGGTTATCATTCAGACTAAATATCATTTAAGCGAACATGAATCAATGGCAATAAGATTTCGATGATGGTCGGTTTGTACTGAGCCAATGATTAAAAGTAACCGAACTCCTGTTTATGTAAAGAAACAACTCAACACCACTTAACCATCTAATAAAGATAAATCTAATGAACATGTTAGATCTCATCTATCACCATGACCAGTGGGGCATGAGGCAGAATCATGAAGGCCGTAGAAACAACAATAGACTCGACGACCCTAACTCATTACTAATATCAGTGGGGCATGAGGCAGAATCATGCAGGCCATAATACAATAACAAGATCATGGAGCTAACATATCTTTCAACTTATCTCTACTTCAATGGTCTCGCAATGTGATATGTTCGTGAGAGCGCTCGATATCGGCTAAACAGCCGATTCAGGCATAGCGCACTGTTAAGGTCATGCCTTCTCAGGAACGGATCTATCAACTAACGATCCCCACTCCACGGTGCTAATAGTGGGGTGAGAGGCAGAATCCCATAGGCCGTGATAACGGGCCATGGAACGGTTCTCGCTAACCAATAGATCTACTCAAGATCGAACATGCCTTAACCGCATATTATGCATGATTAAGATTGATATAAAATAGCCAATAAAAACATAACTCATCGTTTAAGATGTAGATTAGATCAGTTTTAGATTAGCAAACGATGGGTTAAATAAGATATAAGGCCGATCCAGATCAATCTCAATCAGGCAGAGTGATATTGCTGTAATTAGATAGACAATGAAAGCAACAAGCAATATCGGTAACTTAATGAATCTACCAAAGACTACCATTCAAAGGTAGAGCCGATAACTTGACCTTGATCTAGTTCAAGCAGTGGGGTGTGAGGCAGAATCACACAGGCCATACTTAAACTAGGCAAGAGTCGATAACTAGCCTATACCAGAGTCATAGTGGGGGTCGACCAGATCGATGCAGCCATACGAACAGAGGTATAAACCATGACGGTACTTACAGACAAGCAGTGGAGGTCGATCGGATCGATGCAGCCGTACTTGCTGAAGAACTCGCCGAGATCTACTCTACTACTACTCCTAAGGGGTGGCCGGAGCCGAAAAAAGTAAATTGACTTGTATTTGATTGATTGATGACTTTTACAATAGCCGGGGTTTGATATTTATACCCGGAGTCTAGATATGAATCCTACTCGAGCATGATTTGTTACAATGAAAACATTCCTAATTTAAGATAACTTGGACTCTAATCTTTCCCTTTCTGTAGAGTCCAGCATGTCTCGTCCCAGCGCCGATCATAGCTTCTGTCGTTATCCGCTGGCGCTATCTGAAGAAAGCCGATTCTAGTGCTGCATCCAAATCAGCTGTTTTTGATCTACACATAATTGATCCCTTGATGACATGGTTTTGGGAGCTTTCAAGCCTCTGAAATCCTTCTTCCAAATTCTGGTGTAAACACATGCCCCCCAATTTTGGGATAAAAGTAATTTTATTCCAAAATTATCCTGTCTGCATCCCTAATTGGTCCACAGTCACGAGTAGAGAACCTTGATCTAGGGTCCACCATTCGTCGCTGCTTGCATCCATTCACGAGCCTATGCCTCAAAACTTTTGCAAGAGCACCACTGTTTCATGGGCATTTGGATTCATCTTCCCAGGCCGGCTATAAAATGCTTACCCGACATTAGCGAGAGCAACTCACTACTTCAGCCATGTTTCTCTTCCATCTGTCTTTTCGAGTGCTCCCAACTCTGCTGGACCCTCCATTGCCTATCTCTTTTCAATAAAGATCTTGAGCGGTTAGAAGAATTCTTGTGTGTAGGGTGATTGTGTCGCTCATTCTAGCACCTTGTTGAGCAAAAGAATCAACTGCTGCTGCTAGAAGAAGTCTTGTGATATCGCCTGCGTCTTCTCACCAGGCTCGTAGAGCTGTTCTAGTGTTTGCAAAGGCTAGAGTGTGTGGATACTTTTCCCTTATTTGTTCCATCAAATGCCTATCGGGAAAACCACAAGCTTCTTTCCAATGGTTTCCCAGTCATAGAGAAATTAGCTAGGCATCTGCTAGTCAGGCGGCTTTCCCCTTCCTTTGGCATGATCTTATTAATGGGCCAATGTAACTTGGTTTATGATGATCTTCAGCCTTGTGTGGATCCAGAGTCCCTTCAATCCAAAAGAAGCCTTGGTGGGTTGATCTCTAATCCATGCAAATTCTTTGTATCCGTCCCATGATGCTTCGTAACTTAGGGAAGCGATAAGTTCGAATCTGTTACCTCTCCATTATTCGTCCCCTGAATTCCTAGAGTGTCAATCCATTTCTGTCTCTGATTTCAATTCCATACCTCTGGCAGAACCAATTTTGTCTCCCCGGGCTATATATACGGGCTATAGTTGAGGGTCAAGCAACAACCTGCTTTCGTCTCAATCCCTCGGCACCCTCAATATAGTCCCTATTTTTTTCCATAAGCTTGAGATCATGGAGAACAACAAAAGGTCTAATGAGGGGGCTCCCGACGGATCTGCATCATCATGCCAGTGCCTTCATCGTCAAGAGGGTGCAGCCCGTGATGCGCCCACTGCCTCAGGTTATAGGGCCGACTCCGTTCGGCCTCTGGGGTCTTCCTTGTCGACAGTTTATCGCTAGCTTCCTTGCTACCCGAGGCGGTGGATTGGTAATGATGACTTGCTCGCCACCATCGACAATCACGGCCAGGGTCTTGCCGAATGTCTTTCTCTCGTGGAATCAACCCTGGCCATGGCTCGATGCCGATCGCCTCCCATGGCTGATCCAGTGGATGACAAATTGGCCAAAGCCGCGGCTAGGATTATGGGTGAGATATCATAACCTTTGTTTCCTTTCAATTTCACCTTCAGGATTCTGATCATCTCACTCTTGAACCTTTCAGATTTGTCCGCCCAACTGGAGAGCCTTCAACTAGCTGCGGAGTACGCGGTAGGATTTGTCAATGCTAGAGGTGCCGTCCCAATAGTTCACCTATATGACATCCTGAATCATGTCAGGGAGGTCACTCTTCATGGCGTTTGTCATGGTGCTGCCACGGCGTTGGCTGCCGCACAGGCACGTTCTGGCCACAATCTTCGGCTTCTTCCTCACGGTTTCCCGGATACGGTGCACCCTGGGGATCATGAGCGTCTGACTGAAGATTTCCTTAGCACTGCTGACTCCATGGCCTTCAATACCCTAGCCGATGACATAGTAGGCAAAGTGTTTTCCGGCCCATAACTTGTAATAAGCGGTATTTAGTAAACAATTTCTTCATCTTGAGTGATTTCTCCTTCATTTTGTACTCCATATTGTACGCATCACTCTGTCGGCATGATCGATACGTGTTGTACCGGCTTTCACCTCTTCGGGTTTACTTTCTCGCTAGCAATGATACCCTTCCAGCATCGGCTACTAAAACTGATGGCCGAGCAAATCAGTTGTTAAGTATCAATCCAAATGCTAGGGTAATATTCCTTCAAATATTTCCCATTTGATTGCTTTAGCCGAATTTTACTTCTCTTCTCAGTATCCCCAAAATACAAGTATCACCAGGCGCATAACATTTGATCCAATAAGGCCTTTCCCAGTTGGGTGGCTTTCCACCGAACTTGCTGTTCTCCGCCCCGATCGGCGATTTTATTTTCAGGCTAAGTCTCCTTCAGAAAATTGCTTGATCTTGACCTTTTAATCGTAATACTTCGCAATCCTCAGTTTATTAGCTTCAATGTTTTTCAAGAGCATACAACCGAAGGCAACTCAAGTCTTTAAAGTCATCCATCCCAAAATTCTGGTAGACTTCGGCTTAACAAATCGTTTTACAATGCGACATGCCTTGATCCAGTTTGAACTTCCCAAAGAAAGACTGCATTGTGTCCATGCATGAGCTCATAAGGTAATCACACTAGCTCCTTTGCCCTTGGTAATCGAGGCAACCTATTTTCAGCCTTCTCCAGTGTTTTGTCTCCCTCTTATATTTTTTGAAGATCAGGTCCTAAGGGCGAAGCAGGCTCAGAGGAGTTTGTTTGACTGTGAACTCCTTTTGACCAAGGGGCATTCGAATAGGCGGGAGGCTTAAAGAACTAATACAGTCGACTGATCACATCCGCTTCGGCTAAAGAGCCGATTCTTCTGTAAATAACTGATTCCAAACTCCCGTTCTCAATCCCACTTAGGTTTGAAAACATAGCTTTTGTCAAGAGAGCCCTTTGATCTCCTATCCTTAGTTATATGGTGTCGTATCATCTTTGACATTTGTGGAGTGGCGTTTCGCCTTCTATTAATTGCAATTGCCTTTTGCGCGTCCTGAGTCGTCCGCCGCTTCGCTTCATGTCTTCAAATACCAACCGAGGGCTTCAGCTTCAAATGTCTCTCTATCTGCAATTGTTCCTTCGCTTTCTTGCATCTACCAAAACCTTGCAGCGGTTCCTCTCCTCTTTTCTGCAGATTCACTCGTTCCTCATGGCCGGTGAAGGTAATCAAGGCAAGCACGCGGCAGAGGAAATCCTGGCAGAAGACATGCCGATGAACCATCGTCCCCGATGCATAAGGTAAGATTGGCAACCCCTGTTCATGATGATGGTCTATTCCGACTTGCCTATAAGCTCAATGTGAATGATAGCCTTTTTCCAGGACTAACAATTCGGCTAACGCTGCATCTTCCACGCCGGCTTCATCGTTGGGTTCTTCCAACTCGTATGACGGTGATGATGCCCGGCGCTTCTACCAAGAATGGAGGGCGGCCGAGGACCGCTATTCTAAGGTGATTTTGAACAATGGCCAACTAGAGATTCGTCTGGGAGTCCTTCAGGCTGCTCTTAATGTGGCGGAGGAGGAGACCAACGTTGTTTGAGCGCGGCTGGCTGAGTCTGACGCCGTGGTAGCAGGTAAGATGAGTTTCATGAATGTTTCCATCCTGGTTTCCGTTGCCTTTGTCTTGATATTGTTCTGTAATTGTCACCTAAAACGGTGCAACTGGAATCTCTTCAATCGGCGGCGAATGCGACCGCAGATGCCGTCAATGCAAGGGGGTCCCCCATTGACATTCATCTCCAAGACATTCTAGCCCACGTCCAACAGATTGCTCTCCATGGCGTTTGTCATGGTGCGGCGGTGGCGCTAACTGTGGCGCAGGTCCAAACCGGGCATGATCTCCATACCATGGAGGTTGGCTTCCCGACTGACGATGGCCCTGAGGGACATGAAGATCTGATAGAAAATTTCACCGCAGCAGAGGCCATCATGGACATTACACCCGCTCAGGATGTGGTGAACAAGGTCTTTGATTAGTTTGCATTTAGGATAAACCAATGAATGAAGACTCCTATTCCTTTATGATTGTGTTTCAATGCAATGCCTTCGTGTATGACTGTGAATGTTTCTTGCTCTTTTTGTTTTTTGCTCTATAGGCGATACATATTGTATCAGCTATTACTGTCTTTGAAGATGTTTACTTTTTGAACTAGAGGTGATACCCTCCTGGTACCGGCTATTAGAGCCAAGAATGAATCGGCTACCAAGCGTTGATCAGATTCTAGGATAACATCCTGCAGAACTTTCAATATAAAAGGTCAGACGAGTAATCAACCTAGGTCAAGCGTCCTATTAAGCGAAACAAAACTTCTCTTAAGAAATCCATTAACTCTGAACCGCACTTACACTTTAACTCAGCCTTCACATACGTCGGCCTAAACCCATCTCCAGGACTTAATGCTCATTTTCCCTTCGATCCAACAGCCGACGTAACAGCTGTGACTTTTCTACTAAAACAAACTCTCAGAGCCGATCGCTTGCATCGGCTGTTGGCTTTCATTATTGATTTTAATGAAGCCTCCTTCCCATGTCTTGCCAGAGAAACATTCAAAATCTCCTAGTTCCCAAAAGACTGGATCGGCTATTGCAATACTCACAGACTCGTCAGCATGAACCACTTCGATATCATCTCCATGCCATTGAATCAAACATTGATGCATGGTCGATGGCACACAATAGTTAGCATGAATCCAGTCACGACCGAGGAGTAAACCGTATGATCCTTTCCCATCGATGACAAAGAACATGGTGAGCAGAGTTTTACTCCCAATTGTCAGTTCGACGTTCATTGCCCCCCAAGTCTTGGATGTATTTCCGCCGAAGTCTCTAAGCATCATGTCGTGTGGCAGAACCTCCTAAATTATTGGGCCCACATGCACCTGTCACTGTCCAACGACCTTTGACATCTATGCATATGTTACCGATAACCTAAGAAGACTGTCGGGTGTCCTCGGGGAACCCCGAATCATCCACGATTTCCGAGCAGGATCACATTACAGAGTCATTGCAGTATTACAACAGTTTATTCAAATAGATACCTCAGAGTAAAAACAGTGGAAGTTTTACAATAACATAATTTACAAACCATTTGTTTCAAACCATACAACTAAGTTCGATTATTAATACAAACCAAAGTAGTGGAGTGGCATTATAATAAATTACAAAACACACGAATAAAGCTGCCCTACCCAAGGGCCACACATCTACTTATTGTCATCGCACTGAACAACAGACATGCAGCACGATCCAAAACAGATCTGCTCATGAGCCTCACCTGCAACAAGGGTCAACGAACCCTGAGTACAAAAGTACTCAACAAGACTTAACCGAAATAGAAACAGAGAAACTCGTGAATGCAGGCTCATGGGATTCAAGGTATGGCTTTAGCAATAATCAAAGTTCTTTTTTAAAAAGCTCTTTTAACAAAATTCTTTATTTCAACATTTAAAACTTCATAAGATCATATACAAAGTGACATGATCCGTATTGAGATCATGAAACTTCATATCCAACACTTTCTCAAACCATACTCAAGTTCCAGATTATTAATACTACGATGATGAATGTAGAAGTGAGTCTCCATAACCGAGGAGCAACGACGATTCGAACCGATTATAAACCCAAATTGGGAATTCCAGACCACACGACATATGCAGGTCCCCGACCTACATATATCAACCTACCCTCGGATCCTCTAAACAAGAACGGGTCCGCGCCACCGAGAAATACAAGACTCCACACTCCAAATTTCATTGCCACGTGGGTACACGCTATTCCGCCATCTCTCCACTCCCGGTCTTGCGCGAGTAGCCATTCTCGTAATAGAATAGCCAAGTTAAGGCTTACCGAGTATGCGGTTAGTACTACAAAGTCTCACCTCAAGCGGTTCAACAACGGTACGGACCTTAATCGACACGGGTGAAGAACCCGCTCACAAGACCTCCATGTCTTGTGGCTCACACACACCGAGTCCGCTTTGGTCTAGATTTATTACTCCACATTTCCATATCACATGTTAACATAATTAACCAAAGTTCCATTGAAAGTTCGCGGTGACGAGCAATCACCCGATTTTCATCGTTCTAAGCATAGCTAAGCAAAACTAGGCATATACGAATTTAAAACTGTAATATGGTAAATATGGAATAACAAGGTTGCTAATAATGCACCAATTAGGTTTTCACTTAACTCATAATCACTTAATGCAATGGCGAAGCAAAAGCGAAATAAATTTGTAAAATACAAGGTAGGGTTATATGCATCCGGGCTTGCCTTCGATGATGGAAAAGTCCGGTCCGAGTCGCTTCCACCGATATCAACACCAACCTCCACAGATGGCTCAACCTCCTCAACTACTTGATTAACTACCACGGGTTCACCTTCGTTCACTACACATAGTAACAATGCCATGTTTAACATGATGCGGAATACAAAACATGATGCTCGATGATGGATACAAAATTAAACAACTTGAATACAACTTTCCTTCATGCAGATGCAGCTTACAAGTCAACCTAACTAAACCTATTTCGTAATACATACATCAATTGCCAAAGATCATTATCCACTAATGACCCAAGGACATCACTCAATCAAAAGTTCAATCAAAACCTAAATCATTAAAGGTTACTATTCGCTTTTATGAATTAATTATTTAATTAAAATTTATGAAATAAATCAACTTGTTCCAATTGAGCTCAAAATTTTTGTAAGCGTTCATTACATGATAACTAAGTGGCAAAACAATTTTCATAATTTTGGATAATTAATTAAGCCTAGAAAAATCATGGAAAGTCATTTATTAATTAATTGAGCAATTTTATCATACCCCAAAAATACTTAAAATCAATATTTCAAATTTTTGTCACATAATATACATCACAAAGAAGTCACACAAAAATTTTCATAATTTTTGAGCTCTAAATAAATTTACACAAAATAACAAATTCCAGCACTATTCATATAAATCAAAAAAGCAAAAATTCATTTTGAACGCTGAGTCACTGACATCGGACCCCACATGTCATCTTCAACCTTCGCGTTGACTACGACGACGACGGCGCTGACCGACCGCAAACTCGCCGACGGTGAATCCAAAGCGCGACGGTCAAGGTACCAAAATGACCACATCATCACTACAAGATCGATTGAAGGCACTAGCTAGACGAATTACTACGAAGCTACGAGCTTGGCATCGCCATGGCGGATCTGGCGGCTCGGCGGCGCTTCGCGCCGCGACGAGGAGAGACTGGTAGCGATTAAATAAACGGTACAGGAAGCACCAGTAGCTCACCACGAACACGACGGAGCAGAGAGCAAGGCTGGAGAAGCAGCGTAGACGTGGGTCGACGTGCACAAACAGTGCGGCGGAGCAAGGATCGTCGGTGATGGTGTGCGGCGATCGTGGTGATCGAAATGAGCAAGCAACAACGGATTAAGCATCGCAAAGATCGAGACGGGCCGAGCTACGCTAATCGGCAGCAACGACTCACCGGAGGGTGCCGGCATGATGCAGTGAAATGGGATCACGGGTGAGTTCACCGGCCGCGAGGAAGAAAGGCGTGGACAGCGAATTTCCGACGGAGTCAAACCAAATTGGTGGGTCGGCTGGACGCGCAAGGAGTAGGCGGAGCTGGAGCTAGCTTATCAAATGGTGGTGGAGCACAACAACGACGGCACGAGCTCACCGGAGATAAAGCAAGGCGGCGACGGAAAAGCGAGCAAGGAACGGGGTCAAACGACGACGGTTCAGCTTTAAAGGATGGCCAGAAGCTCAAGGAAGCTTACTGTGTGGCCTTCACCAGCGCCAATATGACGCCAAAACGGCTACGACGACCGCGCTGAACGCCCGAAGAAGGAAACGCCGGCAATGTAGCTTCGGCGGTGGACACTGTTCACTCAAATTACAGAAATGCCATTCGCCCAAAATTCACAAATTACTCTCAAATTTTCATAACAACTCAAAAATCTCCAAAAACAAAAGTTGTTCAAAATCAAAAGTTCTACAACTTTGCTTTTGAAACCATATCCAAATTCATTCTACATTTTGAAATTCAAATTTAAATTCAAAAGGGGACACTTTAAAGAATTATGCCTTTTCAAATTACTTCAAATTTTACTAAACAACTTTGAAAACTCCAAAAACCAACTTTGTACAACTTGACAAGATCTACACTTTTGCTTTTAAGCTCAACCCCAAAATATGCTTAGATTTTTAAATGAGTTTTCAGGGTAGAATTTAAATACTGAAATTAGGGTTTTCGGAATTTCAAAACAATACAGGTATTTCAAACTCGATTCAAACAATACAATTCAACACTTATACATGAATGTAAACTTGTTTTAGTGAATGCATATCAAAGTTTGCAATATGACCAAATGCTTTGCAATGCATATGATGACATGACAGTTTTAGTATTTAAAACACCCGGGTGTTACATGTCGGTCTCAAGCAGATCTCCTGGTCCCTTGCCAAGCTTACGGAAAGTGGCGTAAGGCATAAGATTGACAGAAGCACCTCCGTCCACCAACATCTTATTCATCGGCTTCCCATCAACAAAACCTTTCATATATAAAGCCTTTAAGTGCCGATGCTTGACTAGCTTATCAAATATTCCTTGCTGTACAACCGTTAACTTGGCAACCATCTCTTCATACTCTGATTCATCAAAGTCTGAATAAACTTCCTGATCTGCCGGAGCTCTAAATTCTGACGGCAACAGAAAAGCCATTTGAATATTAGTAGATGGTTGCTTTCTATCGGCTATTTGCTTGGTATGCCACACTTGAGTTTTACCGGATGCCTGAGCCTGTTCCAACTCTTTATTCCTTAGGCGTTGCACCCTTCTCTTCTGGCTTCTTGTCAATCCTCCGGGGCACCATTGGCCTTCCTGCCAGACATGATCCCTTTGGTTGCTTCCTTCTTCATGATCAGCCCAGTCTTGGTCAACAACTCTTTTTCCCAGCCGATCATGAATACTTTTATTTTTTAAGTGCCGATCCATGTTATTATGATGATATGCATCCTAGGCATGGATAGACCGGCGGTTGATCTGAGATTGCCTAAACTCCCAATATTGATTGCTACATTTTAGACAGTCATGTCTGGTAGGCAACTTCAAACCTTCATTCCAGCAGTATCTGAAGAAAGGACAATTCCAGTGTGATTCGGCTTTCCTCCTTTCATACCTCTCTTCTTCTAGTTGATGCTGGTATTCTTGATCCTCTAACCATCGCTGATAATCCTTTTCCTTCTGTCGTTGCCACTTATTCAACAAGATTTGAGATGTAACTCGTGGCTTTGTCACCCCATCCTTTGACGCTTCCCCCTGTTCATATCGTCTCTTTTGCTGATCATGATGTTTTCTAATATCTTTGTATTCATCGGCCGATATTTGCATCTTGGGATCAACTGTTCCAGCTTCTCTTGATTTGGCCGATGTTAGAACCTTAGTTTTCCTTTGAATAGCCCGACATCAACCATATTTTGATCTCCTAGGAAAGGATTATCATCAACTTTCATCTTTCGAGGTGTATCGAGCTTGAGCCTCCCTTGCTGAATAGCTCTCTGTATATGCTGCCAGAAAATTCTGTATTCATTGGTGGAATGAGAAGTAGCATTATGAAACTTGTAGAACTTCTTATTCTTCAATTGTTCAGGGGGCAACATAACATGGTTGACCGGTAATTTGATCTGGCCCTTCTCAAGTAAGAAGTCAAAGAGCTTGTCCGGTTTTGTGACATCAAAGTCATAGCTCTCCTCGACTCCTCTTCCCTAAGGATTTAGCACCATTACTGTCTTCCTACCCCAATTCCATTTAGCTGTAGCAACCTCTTCTTCTTCATCCTCATAGCCGTCATCGACTGAGTATGGATCATAAGCTTCGGCTACGGTGGTACTCTTCTGGAATCGGGTATCTCTACGTATACTCTGGAATTGGCTATTGAGCGCTGCTACTTGTTGAGCCAATTGACCCAAGTTGTCAAATTCTTATCCTAGCAGCTTTTCTTTCCACATTGGCAGCATTCCCTAGACAGCTAAAGCAGCTAGCTGATCATCGGCCAAGCTCAATGAGAAGCACAAGTTCCTAGTCTCTTGGAATCTCTGAAGAAACTCAGTGCCCGATTCGTTAGTCCTCTGTCTCATGGTTGTCAAATTGGTTATCTTCTTTTCTCCAGTCCTAGTGTAAAAATATGTATGAAACTTCTTCTCTAGGTTAGCCCAATTGGCAATGGAGTTAACTGGTAGTGACGAGAACCAAGTGAAGGCTGGCCCTGATAGGGATAAGGAGAAGAAACGAACTCAATGGGCATCCTCAACTGATGCTTCGCCCAATTGTGTAAGATACCGACTGACATGTTCTATTGTGCTTGTATTGTCTTGACCAGTGAACTTGGTGAACTCTGGGAGCCTGTAATTTGTAGGAAGAGTGACCAAATCATACCATTCTGGATATAGACGTTTGTACGAAAAGGTCAGCCCTTTTGGCTTCAGGCCAAACTGATTCTTCATCATCTCGGTCACCTTCAGCAGCAACTCGTCAGCTTGCGGATTTAGATTTCTCGGTACTTGCTGACCCATCTATGGATTGAAATCCCGCGTGCCCTGATATCCTGGATTTGGCATCATGTGGAGTGTTATAATCTGTGCCATAGAGATACCCTTGTGGAATCTCAATCTGCTGGTTCTTTTATTGGCTTGCTGCTTGAAGTCTCTGATTGTAGACATAAGGATCTATATCTCTATGGATCCTTTGAATCGATGGTCCTATTTTTTCAGCCGATGACGGTATGTGGCCTGATGTGCCGAAATTGATCATCTGGTCCTGATTCTGCCCCGCTGGCTGTTGCACATGCTGTATTGACGGTCCAGGATTGTACTGTATCTGATTCGTAGTAGTACCTGGAGTTTGTTCAGATGAACCTTGAAGTGCCTGGATGTCACCATTACTAGCTGGTGTTGCTTCTTGATGGATGGTGCCGACTTGATTAGTCCCTTGGGTCAACGGATCTGGAATGTTGTAACAAGTCGATCCAACCTGACTAACTAGAATTCCATGAATTGCCTCTTTCATGGCGTTGTGAAATGCGTCAACGAAAGCTTCATTGCGGCTTGATAGGGCATCACGAACAGATTTGTCTATGGCTTCCACGAAGAAACGCCTGCCTTTAGCTTCAACTATATCTGTCTGTCTGTGTAGTAGAACTCTTGGTAGTGGAAATTTTTGAATAATCGTGCTGTCACGTGTTTTGGTGTAGGACAACAAACACTTCTTCTGAAATTCTTCTGTAGCTTTATTGACGGTATCCTTATCTTCATCAGATAGGTCTTCAAAATGTACCATAAGGATGTTGTCGTTGTTGTGAACCGCCATGACGATTGTGGGGTCCCACCGGGCGTGCCAGAAACGTGTGTCGACAAAGAATTTCGTCCCATGCCAAGGACACACGCAAGGGTGGTCGATCCTGCGCAATCCTCCCGAGATGTGCCAGTCAATTTGACCCTACAATTAATAAGGAGAGAAAGTTTATCAGTAATTAAGGGCGGAACATGCCGGTGTTGCCAGACAGTCCTGAATGTGCGGCTCTGAGAGCCGATATGAAAGGAGATCGACTAAATAGTCGATTCCAGCATATTCATAAGAATAAATCGGTTAAAGCTTATGGGGTTGTGTAAGAAGAATCGATTATCATTCAGACTAAATATCATTTAAGCGAACATGAATAAATGGCAATAAGATATCGATGATGGTCGGTTTGTACTGAGCCAATGATTAAAAGTAACCGAACTCCTGTTTATGTAAAGAAACAACTCAACACCACTTAACCATCTAATAAAGATAAATCTAATGAACATGTTAGATCTCATCTATCGCCATGACCAGTGGGGCATGAGGCAGAATCATGCAGGCCGTAGAAACAACAATAGACTCGATGACCCTAACTCATTACTAATATCAGTGGGGCATGAGGCAGAATCATGCAAGCCATAATACAATAACAAGATCATGGGGCTAACATATCTTTCAACTTATCTCTACTTCAATGGTCTTGCAATGTGATCTGTTCGTGAGAGCGCTCGATATCGGCTAAACAGCCGATTCAGGCATAGCGCACAGTTAAGGTCATGCCTTCTTAGGAACGGATCTAGCCGACAAGTGCGCTTTCCTATTTGGAGGAAAGCGTGGCACCAATGCGCACCGTTTTGCCCTCGGTGCTCCCGGGGTCTATCAGGACCTCCTTGGAGCCCTCCACTGGCTCAAAGGATCCAGTCGACCGCTTGGGGTTAGGTGCTTCTTCCGTGACCTCCTTCCTGAGGGCCACGAGCTCTGCAGAGACAATGATTGTTGTGGCATGATCATAGCACTCGACTTCGCACTCGTAGGTATGCTAAAAGGAGGTGCCAACGGTGATGTCCTCATCTAGGCCCGACATCTTCAGTTTGAGGTAGGTGTTGTTGGGGACGACCATGAACTTCACGTAGCATGGTCGTCCTAGGATGGCGTGGTAGGTTCCATGGAACCCAACCACTTTGAAGGTGAGGGTCTCCGTCCTATAGTTGGATGGACCCCTGAAGGTGATGGGCAGATCGATCTGCCCAAGTGGCAAGGCTTGCTTTCTAGGCATGACATCGTGGAAAGGTGCTTCGGTCGGCCAAACGCGCCCTCGGTCGATGCCCATGGCGTCGAGTGTCTTGGTGTACCTGATATCGAGGCCGCTGCCCCCATCCATCAGTACCTTGGTGAGCCACTTCGTACCGATGATCGGGTCGACCACGAGCAGATATCTCCTCGGTTGTGGGATGCTCTCTAGGTGGTTGGTCCGGTTGAAGGTTATGGCGGACTCTGACCACTAGAGGAAGGTAGGCGTGGTCGGTTCAGTCGTATAGACCTCGCGGCGTGTGACCTTCTGGCGGCGCTTGGAGTCATAGGCCGCCGACCCTTCAAAGATCATGAGGCAGCCATCTAGCGTCGGAAAGCTACCGTCTTTCCCCTCGATATCATTCATGGTTGGGTCAGGGTCCTTCCCATGCTCCCCTTTGTTCGAACCTCCAAACAAGAACCGCTTCATGAGGCCACAGTCCTTGTATAGATGCTTAACGGGAAAGGCATGGTTCGGGCATGGTCCCTTGAGTAGTCTCTTGAAGTGGTTCGGAGTGCCCTCCATGGGCTTCCGACCACCCTTGTGGTGTACGGCAGCCATGAGCGAGCCCTCGCGTTGTTGCTTTTTCTTCTTCTTGGCGGGATGATTGGAGGTGCCTTCGCCGGTGTCCTCGTCCCGTCCTGCCTTGCCTTTGAGATGATCAAAAATTGCTTCGACCGCTTCTTCGCCCGAGGCGTAGCTAGTGGTGATGTCGAGGAGTTCCTTGGTGGTTCACGGGCCCTTGCGTCCTAGTTTTGAACCAGGGATTCACAGGTTGTCCTAGACAAAAAAGCTCCTATAACATCAGCGTCAGCGACGTTAGGTAGCTCGTTGCACTGTCGGGAGAAACACCGGATGTACCCACAGAGGGTCTCGCCGGCCTTCTATCGGCAGTTCTTGAGGTCCCATGGGTTCCCAGGGCACTTGTATGTGCCCTGGAAGTTGCCCACAAAGATCTCCTTTAGGTCAGTCCAACTTTAGATACTGTTGGACGGCAGGTGTTCCAACCATGTTCATGCTGAATCGGCCAAGAACAATGGAAGGTTGCGGATAATAAAATCATCATTATCTACACCACCAGCTTGGTATGCAAGCCGATAATCCTCGAGCCATAGTCTGGGGTTCATTCCCCCAGAGTATTTTGGGATGTTGGTTGGTGGTCGGTACCTCAGCGGGAAGGCAGCATTGACGATGTGTCGACTGAAGGCCTGAGGCCCTAGTAGGCTAGGGCTCGGGCTTCTGTCCTCACCGCTATCATAGCATCCGCCATGGTGAGGGTGATAGCCGTAGCTAGCTCCCTCTCCTAGGTCATCGTGGGTACGCCTGCGAGCATAGAGGGTGTCGCGCGCATCACGATTGCGGCCGAGACATTGACGCACTGGGACCATGACATGCTGCCTACTGCCTTGTCGTGCCTGGTGGACCAATACGTCCCTACTGGGGTGCTCGGAGAGCGTGTGTTGGCTGGCGTTGAACTCGTGTCGCCAAGACAACAAGCTCTCGGTCTGTTGTGCCGCCGCACGCTCGAGCAGCATGCGAATCTCGTGGTGGGCCCGACGATCCTCGAGCGTCATGGCCTCTAGAAGACCATGGAGCAAGGCCATCACGGCGGCGATGTTCTGGCTTGCCTAGACAAAGCGAAGGAGGGTTTCATCATCCACGATGATCCTTTGGTTCACGTCATGGGCCATGGTGCATGCGCGCTATCGACACAAAATTCTCGTCCCTGTGTCGAGGACACACGTAGCAAGCCGAAAGGGTCCACTCGATGGAGCAGATCCGCCTAGCTTCAGCGCAAGGGTGGTTGATCTTGCGCACTCCTCCCAAGACGTGCTAGTCAATTTGACCCTATAATTGACAAGGAGAGAAAGTTCATCAGTAATTAAGGGCGGAACTTGCCGGTGTTGCCAAACAGTCCCGAATGTGCGGCTATGAGAGCCGATATGAAAGGAGATCGACTAAATAGTCGATTCTAGTATATTCATGAGAATAAATCGATTAAAGCTCATTGGGCTGTATAAGAAGAATCGGTTATCATTCAGGGCAAATATCATTGATCGAACAGATATTAATCAATGGCAATAAGATGTCAACAATGATCGGTTTGTGCTGAGCCAATGATTATTAGTAACCGAACCCCTTTTTATATAAAGAAACAATTCAACATCCATTAACCATTTAATAAAGATAAATCTAATGAACATGTTAGATCTCATCTATCACTATGACCAGTGGGGCATGAGGCAGAATCATGCAGGCCGTAGAAATAACAATAGACTCGACGACCCTAACTCGTTACTAATATCAGTGGGGCATGAGGCAGAATCATGCAGGCCGTAATACAATAATAAGATCATGGGGCCAACATATCTTTCAACCTATCTTTACTTCAACGGTCTCGTGATGTGAACTATTCGTGAAAGCGCTCGATATCGGCTAAAACAGCTGATTCAGGCATAGTGCACAGTTAAAGTCATGCCTTATCAGGAATAGATCTACCGAATAACAGTCCCCACTCCACGGTGCTCACAGTGGGGTGTGAGGCAGAATCACACAGGCCGTGATAATGGGCCATGGAACGGTTCTCGCTAGCCAATAAATCTACTCAAGACGCAACACGCCTTAACCGCACGCTATGCATGATCAGGATTGACATAAAACAGCCAATAAAACATAACTCTTCGTTTAAGGTGTAGATTAGATCAATTTAGATTAACAAATGATGGGCTAAACAAGATATAAGGCCGATCTAGATCAATCCCAATCGGGCAGAATGATATTGCTGTAATTAGATAAATAATGAAAGCAATAAGCAATATTGGTAACTTAATGAATCTACCAAAGGCTGCCATCCTAAGGTAGAGCCGATAACTTGACCTTGATCTAGTTCATGCAGTGGGGGTCGACCGGATCGATGCAGCCATACTTGAACTAGGCAAGGGTCGATAACTAACTTATACCAGAGTCGCAGTGGAGGTCGACTGGATCGATGCAGTCGTACGAACAGAGGTATAAGCCATGACGGTACTTACAACAAGCAGTGGAGGTCGACCAGATCGATGCAGCCGTACTTGCTGAAGAACTCATCGAGATCTACTCTACTCCTACTCCTAAGGGTGGCCGAAGCCAAAAAAGTAAATAACTTGTGTATTGGATTGATTGATTGTCCTTTACAATAGTTGGGGCTTGATATTTATACCCGAGACCTACGCATGACTCCAGTCTAAGCATGACTCATCACAATTTTTGATCCTAAAGAAAACATTCCTAATTTAAGATAATTTGGACTCTAATCTTCCCCTTTTTGTAGAGTCCAGCATGTTTCGTCTTGGCGCCGAATCATAGCCTTTGTCGTTATCCACTGGCGCTATCTGAAGAAAACCGATTCTAGTTTTTCTATCCGAATCAGTTGGTTCCGATCTGCACGCAATTGATTCCTTGATGACATGATCTTGGGAGCTTTTGAGTCCCTATGACTCTTCTTCCAAATTTTGGTGTAAACACATGCCCCTCAATTTTGGGATAAAAGTAATTTTATTCCAAAATTATCATGTCTGTATCCCTAATTGGTCCATAGTCACGGGTAGTGAACCTTGATCTAGGGTCCACTGTTTGTCACCGCTTGCGTCCACTCATGATCCTATGCCTCAAAACTTTTTACAAGAGCGTCACTGCTTCACGGGCACTTGGATTCATCTTCCCAGGCTAGCTATAAAAAGCTCATCTAACCCTGGTGAGAGCAACTCAACAATTCCGCCATGTTTTTCTTCCATCTGCTCCCTCGAGTGCTCTCGACTCCGCTAGACCCTCCATGGTCTATCCTTTTGCTATGAAAATCTTGAGCGGCTAGAAGAATTCTTGTGTATATGGCTATTGTGTCTCCCATCTTAGCACCTTGTCGAGCAAGAGAATCAGCTACTATGGTTAGAAGAATCCTTGTGATATCACCTGGGTCATCTCTCCATGCTCATAGAGCTATTCTAGTGTTTGCAAAGGCTAAAATGTGTGGATGCTTTCCCCTTGTCTGCTCAATCAAATGCCCGCTGGGAAAGCCACAAGCTTCTTTCCAACGGCTTCGAGAAATCAGCTGGACATTTGCTAGACAAGCGGCCTTTTCCTTCCCTATCACAATTTTATTAACGGGCCGATGTGACTTGGTTTATGATGACTTTTCGGCCCTGTGGGGATTCAAACTCCCTTCAATCCAAAGAGGCCTTGGTGGGTTGATTGCTGGTCAATGTAAATCTTTTGATCTATCCCATGGCATTCTGTAATTTGGGAGAGCAATACGTCTGAATTTGTTATCTCTTTGTTATCTGTTCCCTGAATTCTCAGAGCATCGATCATTTTCTGTATCTGATTTCAATTTCACACCGCTGGTGAGATCTATCTCTCTACCTTCCCGGGCTATATATATAGGCCACGGCTAGGGATCGAAAAACAACTCGCTTCACCTCAAACCTTCCACGTCCTTAGTATAGTTCCTGCTTCTTCGTACGCTTGAGATCACGGAGAATAGCAAGACGTTCGCTGAGGAGGCCCTCAAAGGACCTGCATCATCGCGTCAGCGCTTTCATCGGTAGGAGGGTGCAATTCGTGGTGCCCCCGCTACCTCGGAGAATAGGACCGACTCTGTTTGGCCTTTAGGGTCCTCTTTTTCAACAGCTTGTCACCAACTCCGTTGTTATCAAAGGAGGTGGATTGACAACAAAGATTTGCTTGCCTCCATTGATCGGCATGGACAGAATCTCGCTGAATGTCTTTCCCTCGCAGAATCGGCTCTGGCCACGATTCAATGTCGATCATCTCTTGAGGCCGACAATACAATAGCCAAAGTATTTTTTGGCCCGTAGTTTGTAATATGTGATGTCAGCAAACAATTCCTCTGTCTTGAATGATTTCTTCTTTTGTTTCGTACTCCATGCTATATGCATCACTTTGTTCGTATTTGCTTTGCTCCTGTGGGCGACACACATTGTACCGGCCTTCACCCTTCTGGGTTTACTTTCGCACTAGAAGCGATACCCTCCTAGTATCGGCTATTAGAGCTGTCAATCGAGCAAATTGGTTGCCTAGTATTAATCCAAACGTTAGGGTAATATTCCTTCAAATATTCCCCATACGATCGCTCTGCCGAATCCTTTTCAGTGTTTCTAAAATATAAATATTACCCAGCGCACAACGCTTGATCCGATAAGGTCCTTCTCAATTAGTCAACTATTTTTCCCAGATTTGCTGTCCTTTGAACTGATCGGCAATTTTACTCTCCAAACCAAACCTCACTCAGAGAATTGCGCATTCCTGACCTCTCAATCATAACATTGCAATCCTTGGTTCGTAGGCTTCAATGCTTTTCAAGAGCGCGTAGCCGAAGGCAGCACAAATCTTCCAAGCTATTCATCACAAAATTCTTGTAAACTTCGGCATAACGCACCTCAATCTGGTTTAAACTTCCCAAGGAGAGACTATGCTATGGCTATGCGTGGGTTTATAGGGTGACTCTATCAGCCCTTTTGCTCTTGGTCATTAAGGGTAATTCGTTTCCAGCCTTCCCGAAGGTCGTCCTTTGTTCTGGCTGAAGAACCAATTTTGAAAATAGCCGATTCCAGACCCTTGGCTTTAATTCTATCTAGGTCTGAAAATATGGCCTTTATTAAGGGAGCCCTTTGATCTTCCATCCTTAGTCATCTAGCATCGTATTCTCTTCGACATTGGTGAAGTGGCGTTTCGCCTCCTATTAATTGCGGTTGCCTTTTGTGCACCCCGAGGCGTCCGCCTCTTCACTTCATGTCTTCAAATACCAACCGAGGGCTTCGGCCTCAAACACATCTCTATCCACAATTGTTCCTTTGCTCTTCTCCGCCTGCCAAAACCCTACAACGGTTCCCTTCCTCTCTTCTGTAGATCCACTCATTTCTTATGGCTGGTGAAGGTAATCGAGGTAAGCGCGCAGCAGAGGAGATCTTGGCAGAAGACATGCCGATGAACTAGCGTCTCCGACGCATGAGGTGAGATCAGAAACCTCTGTTCATGATGATGATCTGTTCTGACTTGCCTATAGGTTCATTGTGAATGACAGCCTTTATCTTTTCCCTAGGACTGACAAACCCACTAATGCTGCATCTTCTGCGCTGGCTTCATCATCGGGTTCTTCCAACTCATATGACGGTGATGATGCCCGGCGTTTCTTCCGAGAATGGAGGGCGGCCGAGGACCGTTATTTCAAGGCGATTCGGAACAACGGCCAACTGGAGATTCGTCTAGGAGTCCTCCAAGTGGCCCTTAATGTGACTAAGGAGGAGGCCAGCGCTGTTCAAGCGTGGCTGGCTGAGTCTGATGCCACGGTAGCAGGTAAGATGAGTTTCTGAACATTTCCATTCTAGTTTCTATTGCCCTTGTCTTGATATTCTTTTGCAATCGCCAGCTCAAACGGTGCAATTGGAATCTCTCCAATTGGCGGCAAACATGGCCGTGGATGCCGTCAATGCGAGGGGTTCCCTCATGACGCTCGTCTCCAAGACATCCTAGCCTGTGTCCAGGAGATTGCTCTTTACGGTGTTCATCACGGCGCATCGGTGGCGCTAACTGCGGCACAGGTCCAAACCGGGCATGATCTCCATGCCATGGAGATTGGCTTCCCAATTGGCGATTGCCCTGAGGGACATGAAGATTTGATAGAAGATTTTAACGCAGTGGCGGAGGCAATTGTGAACATCACATCCGCTCAGGATGTGGTGAACAAAGTCTTTGACTAGATTGTACTTAGGGGAACCAATGAACAAAGACTTCTCTTTCATGAATGCGCCTTTGTGCAATGCCCTACTGTTTTTATCTTTTGTTTTTGCTCTATAGGTGATACATATCGTATCGGCTTTTATTGTTTTTTTTTGAAGATTTTCATTTTTTGAACTAGAGGCGATACCCTTCTGATACCGACTATTAGAGCCGAGAACAAATCGGCTATCAAATGCTAACCGGGTGTCAGGATAACGTACTATAGAACTTTTCATTCCAAAAGTTGAACGATTAATCAACCCAGGTCGAGCATCCTATTAAGCGAAACAAATCTTCTTTAAGAAATCCATTAACTCTAAATCACACTTACACTTTGATTCAGTATTCACATACGTCGGCCTAAACTCATCTTCAGGACTGAATGCTTATTTTTCCTTTAATCCAATGGCCGATGTGAAGCCGTGACCTTTCTACTAAAATAAACTCTTAGAGCCGATCGCTTGCATCGGTTGTTGGTTTTCATTGCTGATCTTAATGAAGCTTCCTTCCCATGACTTGCCAGAAAAACATTTGAAGTCTCCTAGTTCCCAAAAGACCGGATCGGCTATTGCAATGCTCACGGACTCATCAGCGTGAACTAGTTCAACGTCATCTCCATGCCATTGGATCAAACACTGATGCATGGTTGATGGTATGTAGCAATTCGCATGAATCCAATCTCGACCGAGGAACAAACTGTAAGACTCTTTCCCATCGATGATGAAGAATGTAGTGAGCAGAGTCTTACTTCCAATTGTTAGTTCGACGTTTATTGCCCCCCGAGTCTTAGACGTATTACCTCTGAAATCCTTGAGCATCATGTCAGTCTCCATCAGATCTTCTGGTCCTTTGCCAAGTTTACGAAAAGTAGTGTAAGGCATAAGATTGACAGAAGCACCTCCGTCCACCAACATCTTGTTCATCATCTTCCCATCGACAAGACCTTTCATATACAACGCCTTTAAGTGCCAATGTTTGACTGGTTTGTCAAATATTGCTTGCTATACAACCGTCAACTTGGCAACCATCTCCTCATACTCTGATTCATCGAAATCCGAATAAACTTCTTGATCTGCCGGAGCCCTAAATTCCGATGGCAACAGAAAAGCTATTTGGATATTAGCCAATAGTTGCTTTCTATCGGCTATTTGCTTGGTATGCCACACTTGAGTCTTACCGGATGCCTGAGTCTGTTCCATTTCTTTATTCCTTAGGTGTTGCACCCTTCTCTTTTGGCTTCTTGTGAAACCTCCTAGGCACCACTAGCCTTCCTGCCGCACATATCTTCTTTCGGTGCCTTCCTCTTCATGATCAGCCCAATCCAAATCAATGACTCTTTTTCCAAGCCGATCATGAATACTTTTATTTTTTAAGCGCCGATCCATGTTATTATTATGATATGCATCTTGAGCATGGATAGATCGGCGGTTGGTTTGAGATTGCCTATACTCCCGATATTGATTGCTGCATTCTAGATAGTCATGTCTGGTAGGCAACTTCAAACCTTTATTCCAGCAATGTCTAAAGAAAGGACACTTCCAATGTAATTCGGCTTGTTTCCTTTCATACCTTTCTTGCTTCAATTGATGCTGGTACACTTGATCTTTTAACCAACGCTGATAATCCTTTTCCTTCTGCCGCTGCCACTTATTCAATAGAATCCGAGATGTGACCCACGGCTTTGTCATCTCTGCTTTTGACGTCCTCCCCTACTCATATCGGCTCTTCTACTCGGCACGACGTTTTCTAATCTCTCTGTACTCATCAGCCGATATTTGCATCTTGGGATCGACTGTTCTAGCTTCTTTTGATTTGGTTGATGTTAGGACCTTAGTTTTTCCTTTAAATAGCCCAGCATCAACCATGTTTTGATCTCCTAGGAAAGGATTATCATCGACTTTCATCTTCCGAGGCATATCAAATTTGAGCCTCCCCTGCTAAATAGCTCTCTATATATGTTGCCTGAAGATTCTGCATTCATTAGTGGAATGAGATGTAGCGTTTTGGAACTTGCAGAACTTCTTATTCTTCAACTAATCAGGGGGCAACAAGACATGACCATCGGGCAACTTGATCTGCCCTTTCTCAAGCAAGAAATCAAAGAGCTTATCTGATTTGGTGACATCAAAGTCATAGCTCTTCTCGACTCCTTTTCCCCAAGGATTTGGCACCATTACTGTCTTCTTGCCCCAATTCCATTCAGCTACAGCAACCTCTTCTTCTTCATCTTCATAGCCGTCATCGACTGAGTATAGATCATAAGCTTCGGCTACTAAGGTACTCTTCTGGAACCGGTATCTCTGCGCATACTCTAGAATTGGCTATTAAGCGCTGCTACTCATTGAGCCAATTCTCCCAAGTTGTCAAATTCTTGTCCCAGCAGTTTTTCTTTCCACATCGGCAGCATTCCTTGAATAGCTAAAGCAGCTAGTTGATCATCGGCCAAGTTTAAGGAGAAGCACAAGTTCCTGGTTTATCGAAACCTCTGAAGAAATTCAGTGCCTGATTCATTAGTCTTCTGTCTTATAGTTGTCAAATCGGTAATCTTCTTTTCTCCAGTCCTAGTATAATAATATGTATGAAACTTCTTCTCCAGGTCAGCCCAATTAGCAATGAAATTGACTAGCAATGATGAAAACCAAGTGAAGGCTGACCCTGATAAGGACAGAGAGAAGAAACGAACTCGATGGGCATCCTCAACTGACGCTTTGCCTTGTGTAAGATACCGACTGACATGTTCTATCGTGCTTGTACTGTCTTGGCCAGTGAACTTAGTGAATTCTAGGAGCCTGTAATTTGTTGGAAGAGTGACCAAATCATACCATTCTGGATATGGGTGTTTGTACGAAAAGGTCAGCCCTTTTGGCTTCAGACCAAACTGATTCTTCATCATCTCAGTCACCCTCAGCAATAACTCATCAGCTTGCGGATTTGGATTCCTCTGCACCTGCTGACCCTTCTGTGGATTGAAATCTCGCATGCCTTGATATCCTAGATTTGGCATCATGTGGAGGGTGTTATAATCTATGCCATAGTGATACCCTTGTGGAATCTCAATCTGCTGGGTCCTTTGCTACTTGAAGTCTTTGATTATAGATATAAGGATCTATATCTCTACGGATCCTTTGAACTGATGATGCTATTTTTTGAGCCAACAACGGTATGTGGCTTGATGTGCCAAAATTGACCACCTGGTTCTAACTTTGCCCCGCCGGCTGTTGCACATGCTATACTGGTGGTCCAGGATGGTACTATGTTTGATTTGCAGTAGTTCCTTGAGTTTGCTCAGATGAACCCTGAACTGTCTGGACATCACCACTACCAGTTGGTGCTGCTTCTTGATGGCTGGTACTGACTTGATTGGTTCCTTGGGTCGATAGATCTAGAATGTTGTAATAAGCCAGTCCGCCTTGACCAACTGGAAATCCATGAATCGCCTCTTTCAAGGCGTTATGGAATACGTCCGGAAAAGCTTCGTTATGGCTTGATATGGCATCACGAATAGATTTGTCCACAACTTCTTTAAAGAAATGCCTATCTTCAGCTTCAGTTGTGTCCATTTGCCCGTGTAACAGAACTCTTGGTAGTGAAAATTTCTGAATAATTGTGTTTGTCACGTGTTTTGGTGTAGGACAACAAACATTTGTTCTGAAACTCTTCTGTAGCTTTGCTGATGACACCCTTATCCCCATCAGGTAGATCTTCATAATGCAGCATAAGGATGTCGTTGTTGTTGTGAACCACCATGATGATTGTGGGGTCCCACTGGGCGTGCTAGAAACATGTGTCAACATAGAATTCTCGTCCCGTGCTGAGGACACACGCAACAAGCCAGAAGGGTCCTCTCGATGGAGCAGATCCGCTAGCTTCAGCGTAAGGGTGGTCAATCCTACGCACTCCTCCCGAGACGTGCCAGTCAATTTGACCCTGTAATTGACAAGGAGAGAAAGTTCATCAGTAATTAAGGGCGGAGCTTGCCGGTGTTGCCAGACAGTCCCGAATGTGCGGCTCTGAGAGCCGATATGAAAGGAGATCGACTAAATAGTCGATTCCAGTATATTCATGAGAATAAATCGATTAAAGCTCATTGGTTGTATAAGAAGAATCGGTTATCATTCAGGGCAAATATCATTGATCGAACAGATATTAATCAATGGCAATAAGATGTCAACAATGATCGGTTTGTGCTGAGCCAATGATTATAAGTAACCGAACCCCTTTTTATATAAAGAAACAATTCAACATCCCTTAACCATTTAATAAAGATAAATCTAATGAACATGTTAGATCTCATCTATCACTATGACTAGTGGGGCATAAGGCAGAATCATACAGGCCGTAGAAATAACAATAGACTCGACGACCCTAACTCATTACTAATATCAGTGGGGCATGATGCAGAATCATGCAGGCCGTAATACAATAATAAGATCATGGGGCTAACATATCTTTCAACCTATCTTTACTTCAACGGTCTCATGATGTGAATTGTTCGTGAAAGCACTCGATATTGGCTAAAACAGCCGATTCAGGCATAGCGCATAGTTAAAGTCATGCCTTATCAGGAATAGATCTTTCAGATAACGGTCCCCACTCCACAGTGCTCATAGTGGGGTGTGAGGCAGAATCACACAGGCCATGATAACGGGCCATGGAACGGTTCTCGCTAGCCAATAAATCTACTCAAGATGCATCATGCCTTAACCGCATGCTATGCACGATCATGATTGACATAAAACAGCCGATAAAACATAACTCATCGTTTAAGGTGTAGATTAGATCAATTTAGATTAACAAATGATGGGCTAAACAAGATATAAGGCCTATCTCGATCAATCTCAATCGGGCAGAATGATATTGCTGTAATTAGATAAATAATGAAAGCAATAAGCAATATCGGTAACTTAATGAATCTACCAAAGGCTGCCATCCTAAGGTAGAGCCGATAACTTAACCTTGATCTAGTTTATGCAGTGGGGGTCGATCGGATCGATGTAGCCATACTTGAACTAGGCAAGAGTCGATAACTATCTTATACCAGAGTCGTAGTGGAGGTCGATCGGATCGATGCAGCCATACGAATAGAGGTATAAGCCATGACGGTACTTACAACAAGCAGTGGAGGTCGACCGGATTGATGCAGCCGTACTTGCTAAAGAACTCACCGAGATCTACTCTACTCCTACTCCTAAGGGTGGCCGGAGCCGAAAAAGTAAATAACTTGTGTATTGGATTGATTGATTGTCCTTTACAATAGCCCGAGCTTGATATTTATACCCAGGACCTGCGCATGACTTCTGTCTAAGCACGACTCATCACAATTTTTGACGCTAAAGAAAACATTCCTAATTTAAGATAACTTGGACTCTAGTCTTTCCTTTTTGTAGAGTCTAGCATATTTCGTCTTGGCGCCGAATCATAGCCTTTGTCGTTATCTGCTGGCGCTATCTAAAGAAAGTCGATTCTAGTATTTGTATCCGAATCAGCTGGTTCCGATATGCATGCAATTGATTCCTTGATGACATGATCTTGGAAGCTTTCGAGTCCCTACGCCCACCGTCTCCATGGTGCTCGATCTTCCGATCAAGCTCCGCATGCTCCTGCTCGAGCTAGAGTCGAGCTTCCTCGAGCTCTTGGTGTTGGGCTTTTAGCTGCTCCACCCGCATACATGGTGGGGCTGTTGTCTCCCCCTCGACCTCATCGTCGAGGTCGTTTGTTGGGGTAGCCTCCTCCTCGTGGATGCTTTCGACGTGTCCCTTAGGGGTTCCTATCATGAAGCATTCACGAGAGCGGTGATGACTCCCCCTGCTAGAGTTAGAGCCAAAGGGCCACTTTGGCTCCTCTACGAGGAGGTCATGGAAAGATTCCATGACATGTTCGATCACCCCCATGAATTCGTCGTTCATGGGAGGTGGAATCATGCATTGTGCCACAAGGTGGCTAACGGTCTCCGTAGTGTTGTGGAGACAAAACAGAAGCATTGTCAGGGCACTCCAAATGAGGTGTTCCAGAGAGAGGGGTTCCCCTCCAGCGAGCGGTGCCATGTTGTTGGCGTAAGAGAAGGTGAGGTAGCGTAGGTCCTCCTGGGATGACTAGGGTCCTAGGAAGACGCTGAGCTAGCGCTCAAGCCTCCTATAGTTGAGGAGCTGGTTGTTTCTAGGGCGCAAGCCCCCGGTGCATGCAGCTGTAGCTCCTCAACCACCTCACCGACTATGTCGAGGGCGATGGAGGGGAGAGGTTGGACGGTGGCGTGAGCCAATGCCAACTCTCCTCCCACCATGATGATGAAGTCTAGGTCCCTAAAGCGCACGTGTGCACCCGGGACCCAGCTGATGCTGTGACTAGCCATTCGTGGCTTGAAGTTAATGTCGGGACACGCAAAGGCCCCTACCTGGTGTGCCAACTATTGGTGTTTTGAGTAAACACCAATGAGTAAATTTGTGTTATTGCGCGTCTGGCCCGGATGGTGTGCTAAAAAGACACAAGGTTTATACTGGTTCAAGCAGAATGTCCCTATGTCTAGTTCATGGCTGCTGCTCGTGTTATTAGCACTAAAAGTTCATAGTAGGGGTTATAAACGGGCGTGAGAGGGATGGGTCCCAAGTCTCTGATGGAAAGGTCGAATGGATGCTAAGAGTTTGATTGATGCTCAGCTATGTGTGATGTGTTGAATCGATCCCCTTAGTGGGGTGCTACGCTCTCCCTTTTATAGGCCAAGGGAGAGTATGGATTACAGATGGGAGAAAAGAGGAAAACGAGAGGCAAAGGAATTCCTTCAAGGATGTTGGGTCTTCCTTTTCCTCTATACGGGTGATGAATATAGGCCCGATCTTCCGAGAGGTAGCCGGTAAGTTCGATTTGTGGAGATCTCGACGTTGGCAATCCGGCTTCAAATCAGAAACGATTCGAACCCTGCAACCGTTACACCACCGCTCCGTTGGTTATCAACCAAGCACAACTTGATTGACCTCGCCAAGAAGGCTTTTCCTGCAAGCGAATCGAAGAGCACAAGCAAGAAGGTAAAACACGCAATCTGAAATTGCAAATATGAATGACGCGAATATCAATAGAGGGTTCAAGAACTTGGTTCCAAAGGACTAATCGACACAGTGGAGGAGATCAAGAACGGGGGCCCTGGATCACTGTAAAAGGATTTGTCACCACAGTTACAATGAACGATTCAGTTTCTCGATGGAAAACTAAACTCTAAACAAAACCCAATTGTGTAGCAGCGGTGGCAGCTGTGTTTATAGTCTAAGACTCGACCTAGGGTTGGGGACGGCCAGGGGTTGGGCGCCCACAACTTGGGCTTAAGGCCCGACACGATACATGGCCAAGTTGGCCCAAATAGGTGACGCAGCACCTTGTCGTGGTCACACAGAATGATCCACGGACCTTCTGGAGCTGGGACCAGATCCAAAACGACGGTGTCGTCGTCCCCTTTCCAACGCATCCAAGAACGGCCCGTTTCGACATCGTATGAGGAAGTTATGACCGAAACAGTGACGACGTGTCTGCTGAATCCGAGGGTGACGTGGCAGCTGAGTTGGGAACGAATTGCAACTTGGGGAAGACCATGGCGTCGGTGTGTCCAGCGTGGCGATGTCCTCATCATCCTCCCCTTCTCGAATTGGAGTCGTCCTCGACTCCATCTTGGCGATGTCCTCATCAGCGGGCCCCCCTGACATGGCAGGTGGTGATGGGGATAGCCCCACACTGGGCGCATGTCTACTGACCCTAACAAGGCCACGCTGAGTGTCTACCCGCTAATGATGCCATGTCCTGGCATTGTCGGCGAGTTGTCACCTCCCATCCCTCCCCGGCGGGCGGCACGGCAGACCAAGGTGCTAATCCATGGCCATACAGGGAGTAGACGGCGCAGTGACCGTACGTCCGTACTGTAGGTGATGCGAGTTTCCACCTAGACCGTAGTGGTTGTCATGAACTTCCGTCAGGATCCGTGCCTGAGGGCAAATGGCGGCGCCTCAACACTGTGAGGCAAATGTCGACGCCTACAACACTGTTTTGGGCTCTGACATGCCTAGAAGGTCGCAAAGCACCCTTATTGTCATATCTTGATGGTACTTTCCTACAGGTGTGCAGGGTATGGTCCTCGGTATTGCGGTTGACTTGAGCGTCTTGCCCTATCCGCTTTGCCTGATTCCTAGGTCGGTATCATGGTAATGTCGTCATAGGCGTCTGGCGAGGCAGAGCTAGCCCTCGAATGTCGAGCGAGGCGGAGCCAGTCCTCAGACGTCGGGCAAGGCAAAGCCAGCCCTCGAACATCGGGCGAGGCAAAGCCAGCCCTCAGATGTCAGGCGAGGCGGAGCCAGCCCTTGAACGTCAAGCGAGGCGGAGCCAGCCCTCAGACATTAGGCAAGGCGGAGCCAGCCCTCAGACATCGGGTGAGGCAGAGCCAGCCCTCGGACGTTGGGCGAGGTGGAGCCAGCCCTTGGGGGTCAGACGAGATGGAGTCTACCCTTAGACGTCGGGCGAGGCAGAGCCAGCCCTCGAGGGTCGAGCGAGATGGAGTCTGCCCTTAGACGTCAGGCAAGGCGGAGATAGCCCTCGGGGGTCGGGCGAGATGGAGTCTACCCTTAGACATCGGGCGAGGTGGAGCTCAACAAGCGGTGTAGTCATGCTCTTGGTCGCACGGATGAATCAATGTTGATGGTCATTAGCTCCTCCTCTTCGGGTACCCTAATATTGGTCCCCAACACCAATGGTAGAAAAAGAAAAAAACTATATCCCATTGCTCATGCCACTAGATACGATAAAAACACATTTGGGTCAATACCTAGAAACATATTGTCAATTAAATATCACTTTGGGATACAAATGAGGTGGTATATTCGGAAGATAATGAGGATTTATGTTAACCTTTCAATGAAGTGGAAATAAAAGAAGCTCTATTCCAATTGGCAACCAACAAAGCTATAGGACATGATGCTATTCCTATATTGTTTCATTAGGCTTGGGATATAATTAAAGCTAATTTCAATAGAATTAACTATGATATCATTACCCTACTTCCTAAAACAAAAGATGCTTGTAAATTCAGCAGTTCAAGCCTATATGTTTGTTGAATTGCTCAAGATGATTACTATAGCACACTAAATTTCAATGTCTCAAAATTAGACTTCACTTGAATTAATTTGCTTAGTTGTATTTATTTTCTAGGAAGACATAAATCTTTTTACAAAAATAAACTAAAAAGACATATAAGGTAGAAACAATGTATTGTTGCCTTTATGTTGTTGCAAAATTGCCTGGTTGCCCTTGTGTGATTAGTTAGTGCTTAATCGATTGTTGGTAAAAAAAACCTTTTCAAAATCCCTTTCTAAAAGAAAAGGAAAAGTTTTTTTTATTTTTCCTTTCCCCTCCCCCTTCCCTCTCTCCCGCATAGGCCCATGGCCTATTTTTCTCCTCTAGCCCGCAACGCTCGCCAGCCGGCCTAGCCCAATAGTGGCCTAGCCATGCCCCTCCCCTCTCTCCTGTGCTCGCTGCCAAGTGGGACCCTACACTAGAGCCATCGATAGGTGAGGTCCACCTGTTGGCGACCCTAGCTACAGGGTCGTCCCCTTTCCCATGACACCCGCTCGCCCCCACGATGCCCTGAGCTGCTCTGCCGCGCACACGTGGCCACCCACGCCTAGCCCTACGACATTCATAGCTACGCCAACCGCCGCTCTTGCCGCATGCCCGCTCACACAATAGGCGCCGTCACTCCCAATACCCAAACAAGCTCAAAGTACCTTATTTCAGCGGATGTGTGCCCCTTCATGGGAAACCAGAAACCTGGTTGGCCAAGGGCTATAACCAAAGTACGAGCTCCTGGAATCTAGAAAAAGAGTTTTATGACGTGCCCATGCTGGTCAGGCTTAGTCCTATCGCTCCTATTCATTAGGACATGGACGCTCACTCATTCTAACCGCTATCAGCTCGAGGAGTAACATACGCAATTTCCTACAGCTACTCACGTGTGGTTCCCAACCTAGGACACTGCTATATTGGCCTCAGGGCTCTAAGATAATGACCTCGCTTTTTCCATAATGACCTCGCTTTTTCCACTATAGAGGCTCATGAAAATTCAAGATCATGTTACTTAGCATGTCTTGAAGAAAAATGTGATGCCCTTAGTGTCTATTAACAAACGACCCGCACCGAGTCATCTTAAAAAATGACTGGCATAGTGACGCATAAATGATAGCGGTGCAATTACCCTGTCTTGACTATCTGTTCTTCGATCATGACTTAATGACGTGCAACCACTAGCGGACGCCAGAATACATATCAGGAATTGACTTCTTGAGTAAGGCAGTGCTACCACACAAACACGGCGTTAATAATGTCCTGGAAGCCATGCTTCCAGTTAAAGGGTGCCACCACCTGAAAGCGGCATTAACAATGTCCCAAGGGCTACGCCCAGGAGACCATGTTTTCTGATACGAGGTGTTACCACCCGATCCAGACACTCACAGTGTCTAGGGAACTATGTTCCTTGATGAATGGTGAACCACCATGCTTCTTGGTACTCGAGGAAAGTTCTTGGTACCCAAGAAATGCTCTTGGCACCTGAGCAACAATATACTTGAGAACAACAAGCTGCACTGCTCATAACTTAGGTACCTGATGAACAGCTCACTGGTACTCATAGTACTTGAAACTTACAGGGCTTTGTGACATCCCAAAGGCTAAAGATACTAGCTAGCTTGTCATTAAGTCCTATGGAGGCTACTGTCAGATATATGGGCCAGTGATACATGCACCACCCGTATATATGACCATATCCAAGCTATCGGCCCAGAAGTCATCACGGAAGTGGCCCACGAAGGGCTATGTAACACCCTAGGCATTAGGCTTGCATAATTTGACTCGCATTGCATGAGCATACTCATCAAGCATTCATATATAAGCTTTAACAAATGAAACATATGATAGAAACATATGAAACATGCTTGTTATTTGATGTTTCCCTTGTATGTATGCATATGATCATGTGTGAATGAGTGCAAGTGGGTAATGTTAGTCACTAAAACACCTTAGCTACACTTAGGATGACTAGTGGAACAATGTTCATGAAGATCACTTTGCATGATTAAGCTCCTAAGTGATGATATGCTTGTTGACCTGGGGAGTATTATGTGTAGCCAATGTATGAAATGATTGTGTGACCTCAGCAATAGCTTAAACATGTTTAGGATGTCATTATGAACAACTTTGGTATTCATGACTAGGGCTAGTTTGGTCACTAAGTCATAGTTTAAGTGTAGGCCATCATTTAAATGTAGTATGTTTGACCTAGTTTGAACTATGTCATAGAGACTTTGCATGGATGTGCTTACTAAAGCAAAGTTGTAGTATTGGGTGAGAGCAACAACTTTTATTATTGGGTCATAGGCTAGTTCAGCTACTAACATGCTTGAATTTACCTCACAATGATCAATAGTTCACTGATTTAAGCACATAGAAATTTCGCTAAGTCATTTTGAATTAACCGTTTGACAAGCTGAACTTTGTGATGATCTAACTTCCTAACCACTGAGAATTAGACGTTGATGTCTTAAACAACTTTGCAGCTGGTATATAGATCTCCAACTTTGATTAGGGGATTGCTCGTTGATTCGCTTTCGTTTAGGAGTTAGAACGGCTTGAAATCACGCTGTCAGGCACTGAAACGGGAACTGGCGAATGCCTGGCCACGTCGAGTCGTGGCCGACCGGGCATAGAGCATGGCCGCCACGTGGCCGCCGCTGGCCAGCGACGGGCCCTCGATGTTACGCGCTGGCGCTTGATATCTAAGAACCCCGCGCCTCATTCCCACTCACGCGCACTCCCTCACTCACTCTCCAGCGCCTACTCTCGCTCTCGCCGCGGAAAAGCGCAGCGCCGCCGAACACTGTGCAACTCCGTCGTCGCCAAGCGCTTGCACCGACGCACCATTACCGCCTCCATCTTGCCCACAGCTGTGCCACATTCCCCTCTACCTCCTCGACTTGGTTGCAGTGCCTGACAAGCTATGGTGAGGGCATATTCGCCATTTCCGTCCTGGCTGGAGATCTTGGCTCCCATGGCCGCCTCCACGGCGAGCTCACCCCTGCATGGCTCACGCGTGCATTGCTTGGGATTCCACATGTTAGAACTTGGTCAGAGGGTAGTCTAGCTAGTGGCATGACCTTATTGCATTTGGGTGTCTTGTCGACGCGGAACACGACGACCTGCACCACCGTGCTCTCACCGCTACGCCACCGTGCACGTGGCTGGAGCTCATCGGAGCATCTCGTCTAGCTTAGGTAGTAGCAATATAGTCGCTTGGTCACCCTAGATCTCGTGCGCCTCTCACCGAGCATCACCGTGGCTAGCATCGGCCGGCGTACCACCAGGCAGCGCCGCTGTGCCACCATGGCCAGCGACGAGGTAGCTCTGGTGCGTCCGCGCTGCCACCGTGGGTATCAATCGACGTGGGAGGATGTGTAGAGCACGATGGTGGGATTGGGCTGGCCAGAGAGCTCGCCAGCGGCGAGATAGTGCTAGTCAATCGTTGTCCCCTATTTTTGGTTCGCTGACAGGTAGACCCCGCTGACCAGTGGGTCCCTTATGTCAGTGACTTCAGTTTAGGGTTTTAGTTCATTTCTTTCTAGATTTGTATGCAAACTTTGAAACATCATGAGTGGAGTTCTAGATGTCCATTTTTAGTGAACCAAATTTTGTTGTGTTCCTTAGGACGTGTAGTATTTTATAAAAATATGAGATGTATAGTTTCTAGAATTTTTATTGGTGATTAAAATGTATTTAAATAAATGTTTTTTGAATGTTAGTAAATTTGTAAATTAGATATCTTGAGCTAGAAAAATGATAAAATTATTATTCCAATTTTGTTAGTCTTGTATTGACATGATCTAGCTAGGAACAATATTAAGCTTGTAGTGAACTTGATTTAAATATGGTCTTTCTATTTATCTAGTAATAAATGGTATTTTCTAAGGAAAAATGTAGGGATAAAAATTTGTAACATATTGCTATGCAAATTTTTGTATAGTATTATGGAACAAATAGGAAGCTGAGAAAAATATATAATCTATTGTTTGACACTTTTCTATAGGGTTTACTATTTTGACTAAAATAGGCCTTGCTAGCTTGTCATTTTTGTATAGGATGTTATACATGTGTAAATAGTATGATATTTTCACAGTAGTCTATTGTGAGAACTAGGAAGCTACTGTAATTTTATGAGAATTTATTGTGCACATTTGATATATGTTTGTTATTTCCCCTAATTATTTAATTAAATTAATAAAGGCATTTAGGTAATTAAATTGTGATTGACCATGATGCTTTCTATGGTACTTGTCATGCATATGAACTGTTGGTGTTAATGGTGAGGCTTAGAAGCCATTGGTTGTATGCAACTAATTAATTATTGCTTTCTAATTCAAATAGATGGTTATATGTGTAGTTTCGGTTGCGTGTATGATTTCATGTTGATAATGGTCTTTTTCTGTAAAACTTATTAATAACAAAGTTGTAGATAACTTATTAATCTACCTTGTGTTAAATTTTCATGATTATAGGCCTTAGGGTTTAAGAGTTTTATCTGTTATAAGTTTGTTGTCCGAAATATTTATGATCTGGACAGATTTGATTGACTGATTTGTTTGACCTAGATAACTGTTGAATCACCTTAAGAGTATTAAAAGGAAGTTGTAGAAAATTTCATAAGCCTTCCAGAATGTCTACAACCATAAGATTTTGATGTATATAACTCCAGTTATGGTTAAAATAAGTAGCTATTGTTTTGGTAGTTCGGTAAATAAAATGCAGAAGTAGTTGCTTAAGTAATATAGAAGAGATATGCACCTACTCAGTAGAATAGGATGCACTTGTTATTACTTTGGCACCATGCTATTGAAAATACTTACAAGGATGCATTCATGACTTCTTATCATATTATACGTGTCGCCATATATGCATTCGCAATATCTTATTCTGTGATCATGCATATAGGATCGACCGAGGAGATAACGTTGCTGGACTTCAACGAAGAAGAGGAAGGGGACCAGCCGGAAATTCCTTAAGCCACAGCTCCCGAAGAAGAGGAGTAGAATCTAGAAGAGCTCCTGGAGTGCCCTGACCACCACCCCACCTCCTTTCTGAAAGGCAAGCCCCGGAGCATTCTAAGTCTCCTAGTGTTTTACAAAATATTACTTGAGTCCTTTATGATTGATGCATTAGGTTATAAGAGTTGTCAAAAAACACTTGATGCATAGAACTACCTTGTCCAGATATATACACCTTTAACCCTATGTAGGTCTAGGATCGAATATATGCTTAGCCATGCTTAGACCAGTAGAAGTCGGGTGATTTCCTGTCACCTGCGAGATATAGGTGGATACCAAAGCACGGTTGGCTATATTTGCTATCGTGAAAAAGAACCATAGGGTAATGTAAATGGAGGACGGGTGGAGTCTATTTGTGGGCTGACTCATGTGATTTCGTCTGTGCCCATTAAGGACCATACCGTTGTTGGACCTTTTGACAAAATTGAACGCATGCCTATCACTTAGCTAGCCGGATAACTCGTTCCTGAAAGGTCCTTGTTGGTTTTGGTAATTGAGTGACAACCTAGGTGGACTAATTGTGTTTATGTGAGATACACAAGTGATTAGTCCACAGGTACATGTGTGTGAGCAACATATGCCATGAAGGTGAAAATGGCTTAGAGATGTTGCAAAGCTCACACATGTGATGATGAAGGAGCTTATTGCACATGAGACATGACATTGAGTCATGTGATCAAGGTGGAGAAGATCAAGACAAGACTTGGCTTGATGGACCGGTTGCAAGCGTGAAGGGCAAGTCAAAGGCTTTGGAGTGATGGACCGCGTGGCGATGAAGCTTGAGCAAGACTTGGCGCCGATGGACGATAGCAACGGTGAAGAGCAAGTAGAGTCAAGATCGATGAACCAATATGATCATGTGATGATATGAAGTGGATCATATCATTGTTGATCATGTTGGTGCATGTGTTGCATCGACATTGAAGGAGATGGAATGGAATGCGCAAGGCAAAGGTATAACCTAGGGCATTTCATTTCACCGGTCATAGGTGTGTAGAGAAGTTTATGACCGGGTTTAGGATAGATGACCGTACTATCAAGAGGGGCAAACTTGTTTGCATATCGGTCATCTAGTGCCTCTTGAGTGATCTAACTTTGCATTGTCGCTAGGATCGAGTGGCGTGGCAAGTTGAGTGGCTAACATCCTTTGGGAAATGATTGTGAAAATGCTAACACACATACACATGGTGGTGTACACTTGGTGGTGTTGGCACATTTACAAAGGAGGTGGTGTTTGCAGGGGTGAGATGGGTTTGGGTCCTCTCTCCCCCCCCCGAAAACTTGTTTCGGCGAGATTCGGCGCTTTCGGGAAAATAGAATGCCTATTTTCTATTGCGCCGGATGCAAGTTCTTGTGGTTAGCACATTGGAGCAAGGGTGATGAAGTTAGAAGTGAAAACGAAGTTAGTCGCGAAGATGTCAAGGCGTCGGTCAACCGACCGGACGGATATTCGAATCCGGAATCGCCGGACGTGCAGCATGCGTCCAGTCGACGACGATGATGCAGAAGCTAGAGTGTGACCGATCTTTGGCTGCGTCCGATCAAGTGTGACCGGACACGTCCGGTCCGAGGTCGGTACTTTATCGAAAATGACCGGACGCTGGGGTTCAGCGTCCGGTCCGCTTCAAAGTCTTCGCGTCCGGGTCAAGTCAAGTGACCATTGGAATCGTGACACGTGGTCGTTTATGGGCGACCGGACGCCGAGGTCCAGCCGTCCCGGTCAACTCGACGAAGCGTCCGGTCGGCCCGACCGCTGCCTAGTGAAGGGTAATGGCTAGTTTAGCCCTTGGGGCTATAAATAGAAGTGGCCCTCGTCCATGGTCGGAGAGGAGCACCGCAAGGGACTTAGTGTCCATGCTTGTGAGTGCTTGAGGAGCCCTCCATCACACACATACTTGATAGCGATCATCCGATTGTGTGAGTGAGCGATTCTAGTGCGATTGCATCGTGAGGTTGCATCGAGTGGCACTAGGTGATCGAGTTGCGAGCCGGTGGTGCTTGTTACTCTTGGAGGTTGCCACCTCCTAGACGACTTGGTGGTGGTCTCCGTCGAAGCGCGCAAGAAGCTTGTGCGGCGCTCCGGAGAAGTGCTTGTGAGGGGCATTGTGCTCGCCATGGAGCCGCCAAGAGCAACTCTAGTAAAGCGTGTGTCATTGAGCTACCCTCACTCAAGGGGTAGGTTCTTGCGGCACCCGACGTGCGGGCTTAGCGGGTGATGCTAATTAGCCGCCGAACCACCAAGTGAGCGGTCGACACAACGGGGACTAGCGTGTTGGCAAACACGTGAACCTCGGGAGAAAAATCATCGTGTCAACCTTGTTCTTCCCGTTGGTTTGCATCCCCATTACACAAGCTTGCAATTACTTATATATATCTTAAGCTTGTGTAGTTGCTCTTGTAATTAGATAGCTTGTGTAGCTAGCTAATTACCTTCTTGCTTGTGTAGCATAGAAGTAGCTCCCTTGCGTGGCTAATTTGGTTTTCGTAACCTTGTTAGTCACATTGCTTAGTTTGTGTAGCTAAGTATTTGCGCTCTCTAATTAGGCATTGGTTGCCTTGTTATTGAGCATTGCTAGTGAGCTTAGTTAGCTTTGTGCTTTTGCTTACTAGCATGTGTAGGAGCTCCCTTGTTACTTAAAGTACTAGTGGCATAGGTTTGTGTGACCTTGCTCCTAGAATTGTTTAGGAGAGCTCTAGCTAGCCCGGCACCTTAGTTGCTTTATTAGTATCTTTGCAAGGTGCTAGTGAACATATATAGAGGGGTGTAGTCTTGGCTAGACCGATTGTTTTAATTCCGCATTTATATCGGTTAGCCGACGCGATTAATTTTAGAAAAGACTATTCACCCCCCCTCTAGTCCGCCATCTCGACCTAACAGTTCCGACCATGAAGCCGAGTAGCTCAAATCAAGTCGGGCCCCACTCTATAAGAGTGCACACTCTGGATGGTAGTAAGGATGTGCAGGGAGCTAGACATGAGCCTTGGGCGGGCATCTTTATTAATCCTTCTATATGCTTTTGTGGATTGTGATCATATGTTGGCACTGTATTTAAACTATGTGACAAATGCTAGTTTCAAACTTAATTTGCTTCCGCTACTACTACTCTATCGAACTTGGTTTGTAATAACTCTATTTCAAACTCTGATCATGGAAATGTATCTGTGAACTTTATGTAATATGTGACATGTATGTTGAATCATATACGATCTTGGTTGTATGTGGATCATTTATCGAGACCCATCATGGTACTCGACAGACTACCGGGTTTATAAGGGCTCAAGTATGACAGTGCGATCGCTTGCGGGCTGCCATTGTACTTGTGCTCTTATAAATTGGTCAGTTCTGCGACAGCTAGCATCAGAGCAAGATTCAACATTAATTGCCACATGTGTATTGAAAACAAAGGTTTTTGTTTTTCAAAACAATTTTCTAGCAACTAATAGCTATAAAAATAGGTATTTGAAACCTAGAGTTGAAATCTAAAGTGTGCCAGTGATCACTTTCCTTATACCCAATTAAGGACTCTTAGGTGGCTATTTAAGTACTAACATGGGGGTTTTATTTTCGTCGTCCATACGGCGTGCTATTGTATGGATGCCATTCACTTGAATGGTAATGTATGAATCAAATGCCTCTACACCAAGGTAAGAAAGTAAGTTGATGAGTGGCATAACCGCAAGATGTGAGCGTGTGGTCAGGGAGAGCTAGCTTTGGTACGACTATGTATGCATGTTTGCATGTGTATATGGTGAGTATTTAATTGTGGGTAATAAACTATTATCGGGTAGCTTTGATACGGAAGTATATGTATGGGTATACATAGATGGAAGTATTTAGATTACAACTTAGAGCCTAGATTTACATTCTGCATATATAATTGTGGGGTTGGGCTGAAATGAAACTCTTGTGCAGGTACACTAACAAAGAAACGTGTAGCATGACTAGTTACGCTATCTATGAGAGAACGTATGTATGCCACCGTGTATGTCGTTAGATAATTTTTTTTCCTAAGTTTGTGAGGACGTACGGAACGTGCATGCATCATGATAAATCATTATTCAAATACTTGCATTGTTCCTCCCCTTCTAAATCTCTTACTCGGTTATGTAACTCTTATCCATTATGACTTGTCTCACGAAAGTTGCATATGTTGTTGGTACAGATGGCAGCATCGGCAGGATGTGAGAATTTCCTGATGATGTTCGGAACTCCTGCTTTGCTTTGGAGAGTCTTGCACTTTGCGGGGTATCATGAACCACCCCTCTATCACTGGAATGAAGAGTACCTAGAGGGATAGCCATGGTATGAAGTGCGGCTAACCATACCAGCTCGCACACAAGCACCCTTCTGGCAGGAGTGGAAGGCGTAATCTGAAGGGAGAACTCCTTGGGAAGTTGCTCAAGTAGTAGCCTTTGAGGTATTGAGTCAGATCTGCCAGCAGCATGGGGATGAACTTATCGGCAGTGCCACTGGTGTTTTTCCTAGGGTGGATCCGTCCACAGCAATATGGGAACAACGCAACCATAATGCATTGATCCGAGATTGGGATGAGCGGGCAAATAGTTCTAGCCCCGCCATGAGTGCCATGTTTGTAGTGATGAAAATGTTCTATACTCATCAGGACACTAGGGATTTCTAGCAGGAATCCTACACTACTTGCATGGATAAGTTAATGAGAGCCGAAGCCGCACAACGTAAGCTCAAGAAGCGTGTGTGCAAGCACAAGAAGGCAGCAAGTGAGGCTCGATGGGAAACCGATCAAGCCTATGTAGCTTTGGGCAATCTCCATACCCAAATGGAGCAAGTGGATCAACAGAGAGCTGTAGCCCAAGAAGCTAGATCAGATGATCAAGCAATGCTGGTAGGACTATGGGAGCAGCTAGAGGCCGCCCATGCCGAGGCATCCACAGCTATGCGCCAGCGAAACCTAGCAAACCATCGTGCCACTACAGCAGAATTAGAACGAGATAGGACACACGTTGTGAGCGCCATGTAGGACTGTGCTGATAGGGACTTGCGCCAGCAGCTTTCACAAGCCCAGCATGCGGTGATGGATCTTCAGCATGAGGTGCATTACCTAAACAACCAGCTAAACCCAATCCTTGATGGGGAAGAAGATGGCCCAGATATGTTAGTAGAAGATGATGGCTGGGACAAGGAAGAAGTGGAGACAGAGGAGGGGGATGATCATATCTCTGACCTCAACAGCGATCATGATGAAGATTAGAATTGCTTAGTGACTAGTGGAAACGCTAGATGTATCCTCACTATTTATGTAATGGACCTAAAGTTTAAGTTTGGTATTTGTGATTGGACTATCATGTAATATTGGTACTTTGCATGTTATCTCATGTTTGGTTGAACATTAATGCAATTCTAGTTTCATCTTACTAGTGATTATGACTTGAATGTTAACGCGCTGCGAGCCCGATAAGTGATCAAATTGGTGATGTCATGTTGCGAGAATAAATTATTGTGCCTCTGTTTTATTGTATGAATTTAAGATTCTCTCTAGTAATTTCAGTTTGGCATGATTATACAATTCATCTACAATTTCTTGACATCATCCAGTAATCACCTATTATTGCAACTTTGCAGATGACTCGCACCCGTGCCGGAGCAAGCAGCAGCCAAGAGGGCAATGATAGTGACTTACCACCACCGCCGCCACTGTCTGCTCAGGAGTTCTTTGCCCAATTCTTGGGAAGTCAAAGGACTATGGAGGAAGCCATGCGCCTCATTACGCAGAACACGGCTCATGCCCACCCACAGCAACAGGGGCCTGAGCCAAACCAGTATAGCACCTTCAATGATTTTCTGGATACTAAGCCTCCCATTTTCAAGGTGGTAGAGGAACCGCTCTAGGTGGATGAGTGGCTCAACACTATTAAGCAAAAGTTCCGTCTGCTGAGGGTCACCGAGCACCAGAAAGCAGAGTATGCGTCCCATCAGCTGCAGGGACCGGCCGGGATTTGGTGGACCCATTTCCTGTCCTCCTTACCTACCAATGCACAAGTCACGTGGTAGCAATTCACATTAGTATTTAGGGGACATCACATTCCCCCAGGGCTAATGCCCATGAAGGCAGCTGAATTTATGAGGCTCACACAAGGGACGAAGACCCTTACTGAATATATGCATGCTTTCAACAACCTATCTAGGTATGCCCTAGGTTTTGTTGACACTGAAGAAAAGAAGATAGAAAGTTTCAAGAGAGGTCTTGGCACTAAGTTGATGAAGACTATGGCCAACTCCAAGTGCACCACCTACAACGAGTTCATTAGTGATGCATTGACCCAGGAGAACCACAACAATCTGCATGTGGTAGCAAATAGCCGCAAGAGGGTAGCTAAGGCAGGTGCTTCAGGATCTTCATGGTCTAGAGCTCTAGTGGTAGCTAGGCCATAGTTTCGACCACCAGCACCCAAGTTCTGACCTCCTCCACCAAAAGCTTAGAACAACAGACCTCAGAAGGTGTTTCATAAGGCGTTCACCATTGCCTTACCCAAAGGGAATGGAGGGCAAGGAAGCTCCACAGGACCCAAGAGCAATCAACCCTGCTTCAAATGTAATCAAGTGGGTCATTGGGTGAAGGAATGCCCCCATCCTAAGAAGAATAGCAATTAGAACCAAGGAAATCAGAGGCAGGCAAATCCTAAGGCACGTCTTGGATATGTGCACTATACTGCTGTTGAAGAGGTACCCGTAGGAGAGGTTGTCACCGCTGGTATGTTTCTTGTCAACAAGCATCCCGCTATTGTTTTATTTGATTCGGGAGCTTCTCATTCATTTATGAGCCAAGCATTTGCATCTGGGCATGATCAGAAAGTAACTGAGGTAAGCAAGGGTGGTTATAGTATAAGTTTAGCTGGGGTTACTATTTCTACAAATAAGATGGTTAGAAATGTGCTCATCTCTATACAAGAGAGGGAGTATACAACGGATCTGATAGTATTGCCTGGATTATCCATAAGTGTAATCTTAGGCATGAATTGGATGAAAGATCATGGTGTTCTCATTGACACTAGCACTCGTACCATTATGTTGAGAGAACCCAAGGGTGGTAATGCTTTCCTAGTACCACTTTCTCGCAACTTTGAACTCCAAAACTTGTCTTGTGCTATCCAAGCCACTACCCTTTGTGATATCCCGGTGGTTTGTGAGTTTCCTGATGTATTCCCAGATGAGTTACCTGGTTTACCACCTGATAGGGATGTGGAATTCAAGATTGAGTTAGTGCTAGGTACGGCACCTATCTCAAGGAGACCATATAGGATGCCACCAAATGAGCTAACTAAACTTAAAATTTAGTTACAAGAACTATTAGACAAAGGTCTCATTCAACCTAGTTCATCTCCATGGGGATGTCTAGCTTTGTTTGTGAAGAAGGACAAGTCCTTGAGAATGTGTGTGGATTATAGGCCGCTAAATGTTGTGACCATCAAAAACAACTATCCTTTGCCTCGCATTGGCATCTTGTTCAATCAGTTGGTAAAAGCAAAGGTATTCTCTAAGCTTGACTTGAGGTCAGGCTATCATTAGATAAAGATCAGGCTGGAGGACATACCTAAAACTGCTTTCTCCACTAGGTACGGCTTGTATGAGTATTTGGTCATGTCTTTTGGACTAACAAATGCTCCTGCCTACTTCATGTACCTGATGAATTCGGTATTCATGCCCGAGCTCAACAAGTTCGTGGTTGTGTTTATCGATGACATCTTGATTTATTCAGAGAATGAGGTAGATCATGCAGAGCATCTGAGGATTGTTTTGTCTAGATTGAGGGAACACAAGTTATATGCCAAGTTTAGCAAATGTGAAATCTGGTTGAGTAAAGTACCTTTCTTGGCTCACATCTTATCGAGAGATGGAATTTCTATAGACCCATCTAAAGTACAAGAGGTCATGGATTGGAAGGCCTCGACTTCAGTTCATGAAGTTCAGAGTTTTCTGGGGTTAGCAGGATATTATCATCATTTCATTCCAGATTTCTCCAAGATAGCTAAGCCCATTACTAGACTACTTCAAAAAGATGAAAAGTTCAATTGGACACTAGAATGTGAAGCAGCTTTTCACACCCTAAGGACTCTGTACACTAGAATGTGAAGCAGCTTTTCACACCCTAAGGACTCTGTTAACGACAGCTCCTGTTTTAGCATAGCCCGACATTGAAAAGCCTTTCGATGTGTTCTGTGATGCCTCGGGTATAGGTTTGGGGTGTGTGCTCATGCAAGAAGGAAGAGTTATTGCCTATGCTTCTCGGCAGTTGAGGAAACATGAAGTCAATTACCCTACATATGATTTAGAACTTGCAGCAGTAGTTCATGCATTAAAGATATGGAGACATTATTTGTTGGGCAATGTATGTCATATATATACTGACCACAAAAGTCTCAAATATATCTTTCCCAACCTGAGCTGAATATGAGACAGCGAAGATGGTTAGAGTTGATTAAGGACTACAATTTAGAGGTGCACTACCATCCAGGGAAAGCCAATGTTGTAGCAGATGCACTTAGTCAGAAATCTCATTGCAACCCTGTGGAAGCATTGTTGGAAGATGGATTTAATTTGTTACATCCTGTTGTACTGCACAATATCACCATCAGTTGTTCACTTGAGAGCAAAATCATAGAACTACAGAAAACAGATGTAGTTATATTTCACATCAAGAGAAAGATGCAAGAGCAAGAAGCCAAGCATTTCAGATTAGATGAAAAAGGTGTGCTATGGTTTGAGGACTGACATGTGGTACCGAAAGACCGTGAGCTTAGAAATCAAATTTTAGATGAAGCTAATTCGTCCAAGTTGTCTATCCATCCGGGTAGTAGCAAAATGTATCAAGATTTGAAGACCCATTTTTGATGGACTAAGATGAAGAAAGAGATCGCCGCCTATGTCGCTAGGTGCGATAATTGCAGTAGAGTAAAGGCCGTTTATTTGAAATCTACCGGATTACTTCAGCCTTTGCCTATTCCATGGTGAAAATGGGAAGAAATTGGTATGGATTTTATCACAGGCCTTCCATTGACACAGCAAGGTCATGATTCTATATGGGTCATTGTAGATCGTCTCACCAAGTCAGCCCATTTTATATATGTTAAAACAATAGATCACATAGTGAAATACGCCGAACTATATGTTTCTCAGATCATGAGACTACATGGAATACCAAGGACTATAATCTCAGATTGAGGACTACAGTTTATAGCTCATTTCTGGGAACACTTGCACCAGGCTTTAGGGACTAAACTAATCAGAAGTTCAGCATACCATCCACAAACTTTCGGACAGACAGAGCGAGTGAACTAGATCTTAGAAGATTTGCTGAGAGCTTGTGTTATATCTTCCAAGGGTTCGTGGGAGAAATGGCTACCTTTAGCTGAGTTCTCCTACAACAACAGTTATCAAGTAAGCATCAAGATGGCTACATTTGAAGCATTGTATGGTAGAAAATATAGAACTCCGTTGAATTGGATTGAGCCCGGTGAAAGAAGATACTTTGGAATTGACTTTGTCACTGAAGCTGAAGAGTGAGTGTGCATTATCCAATAGCATATGAAAGCAGCTCAATCGAGACAAAAGAGTTATGCTGATAAAAGAATACCACTGACTTTTGAAGTGGGAGACTATGTATACTTGAAAGTGTCACCCATGAAAGGAGTACAGAGATTTGGAGTAAGAAGAAAGCTTGCGCCTAGATATGTAGGGCCAAACAAGATTACTAAATGGAAAGGGAATGTCACTTACAAGTTGCAACTTCCATCGAAGATGAGTGTAATATTCGATGTCTTCCATGTTTCTCAGTTGAAGAGATGTCTTCGCATACCTGAGGAAGCCATTGCACCCACCAACATTAAGCTCCAATCGGATTTGACCAACGAAGAGAAACCAATCCGAGTGTTAGAAGAGATGGAAAGAGTAACACGGAGTAAGGTCATTAAGTTCTATAAGATGGTGTGGAATAATCACAGTGAACAAGATGCCACTTGGGAACGAGAGGATTACTTATGTGAGGTTTATCCCGCCTTTTTCAAAGAATGGTAGGTCTTGTAAATCTCGGGACGAGATTTTTATAAGGGGGAGGGGCTATAACACCCTAGGTGTTAGGCTTGCATAATTTGACTCGCATTGCATGAGCATACTCATCAAGCATTCATATATAAGCTTTAACAAATGAAACATATGATAGAAACATATGAAACATGCTTGTTATTTGATGTTTCCCTTGTATGTATGCATATGATCATGTGTGAATGAGTGCAAGTGGGTAATGTTAGTCACTAAAACACCTTAGCTACACTTAGGATGACTAGTGGAACAATGTTCATGAAGATCACTTTGCATGATTAAGCTCCTAAGTGATGATATGCTTGTTGACCTGGGGAGTATTATGTGTAGCCAATGTATGAAATGATTGTGTGACCTCAGCAATAGCTTAAACATGTTTAGGATGTCATTATGAACAACTTTGGTATTCATGACTAGGGCTAGTTTGGTCACTAAGTCATAGTTTAAGTGTAGGCCATCATTTAAATGTAGTATGTTTGACCTAGTTTGAACTATGTCATAGAGACTTTGCATGGATGTGCTTACTAAAGCAAAGTTGTAGTATTGGGTGAGAGAAACAACTTTTATTTTTGGGTCATAGGCTAGTTCAGCCCCTAACATGTTTGAATTTAACTCACAATGATCAACAGTTCACTGATTTCAGCACTTAGAAATTTCGCTAAGTCATTTTGAATTAACCGTTTGACAGGCTCAACTTTGTGATGATCTAGCTTCCTAACCACTAAGAATTAGATGTTGATGTCTTAAACAACTTTATAGCTGGTATATAGATCTCCAACCTTGATTAAGGGATTGCTCGCTGATTCGCTTTCATTTAGGAGTTAGAACGGCTCGAAATCATGCTGTCAGGCACTGAAACGGGAACTGACGAACGCCGGGCCGCGCCGAGTCATGGCCGACCGGGCATAGAGCATGGCCACCGTGTGGCCGCCACTGGCCGGCGATGGGCCCTCTATGCCGCGCACTGGCGCTTGATATCTGAGAACCCCGTGCCTCATTCCCACTCACGCGCACTCCCTCACTCACTCTCCAGCGCCTACTCTCGCTCTCGCCGCGGAAAAGCGCAGCGCCGCCGAACACCGTGCAGCTCCACCATCGCCTAGCGCTCGCTCCGCGGTGCCATTGTTGCCTCCATCTCGCCCACAGCTGCTCCACATTCCCCTCCACCTCCTCGACTTGGTTGTAGTGCTTGACAAGCTACGGTGAGGGCGTATTCGCCATTTTTGTCCTCGCTGGAGATCTCAGCTCCCATGGCCTCCTCCACGGCGAGCTCACCACTGCATGGCTCATGCACGCATTGCTTGTGATTCCACGTGTTAGAACTTGGTCAAAGGGTAGTCTAGCTAGTGGCATGACCTTACTACATTTGGGTGTCTCGTTGGTGCGAAACACGATGACCCGCGCCGCCACGCTCTCACCGCCGCGTCACCGCGCAAGTGGCCGGAGCTCGTCGGAGCATCTTGTCTAGCTTAGGTAGTAGCAATAGAGTCGCTTGGTCACCCCAGATCTCATGTGCCTCTCACCGAGCATCGTCGTGGCCAGCATCGGCCGCTGTACCACCGAGCAGCGCCGCCGTGCGGCCATGGCTGGCGAAGAGGTAGCTTCGGTGCATCCGCGCTACCACCGTGGGTATCAATCGATGCGGGAGCATGTGTAGAGCACAATGGTGGGATTGGGTAGGCCGGAGAGCTCGCCGGCGGCGAGATAGCGCCGGTCAATCGTTGTCCCCTGTTTTTGGTTCGCTGACAGGTGGACCCCACTGACCAATGGGTCCCTTATGTCAGTGACTTCAGTTTAGGGTTTTAGTTCCTTTCTTTCCAGATTTGTATGCAAACTTTGAAAATCATAAGTGGAGTTCTAGATGTCCATTTTTTGTGAACCAAATTTTGTTGTGTTCCATAGGAAGTTTAGTATTTCATAAAAATATGAGATGTATAATTTCTGGTATTTTTATTGGTCATTAAAATGTATTTAAATAAATGCTTTTTGAATGTTAGTAAACTTGTAAATTAGATATCTTGAGCTAGAAAAATGATAAAATTGTGATTCTAATTTTGTTAGTCTTGTGTTGACATGCTCTAGCTAGGGAAAATATTAAAGTTGCAGTGAACTTGATTTAAATATGGTCTTTCTATTTATCTATTAATAAATGGTATTTTCTAAGGAAAATGTAGGGTTAAAAATATGTAACATATTGCTATGCAAATTTTTGTACAGAATTATGGAACTAATAGGAAGCTGAGAAAAAATATATAATATGTTTTTTGACACTTTTCTGTAGGGTTTACTATTTTCACTAAAATAGGTCTTGCTAGCTTGTCATTTTTGTAAAGGATGTTATACATGTACAAATGGTATGAGATTTTCACAGTAGTCTATTGTGAGAACTAGGAAGCTACTATAATTTTATGAGAATTTATTGTGCACATTTGTATATGTTTGTTATTTCCCCTAATTATTTAATTAAATTAATAAAGGCATTTAAGTAATTAAATTGTGATTGACCATGATGCTTTCTATGATACTTGTGATGCATATGAACTGTTGGTGTTAATGGTGATGCTTAGAAGCCATTGATTGTATGCATCTAATTAATTATTGCTTTCTAATTCAAATAGATGGTTATATGTGTAGTTTTGGTTGCGTGTATGATTTCATGTTGATAATGGTATTTTATGTAAAACTTGTTAATAAAAAAGTTGTAGATTACTTACTAATCTACCTTGTGTTAAATTTTCATGATCATAGGCCTTAGGGTTTAAGAATTTAGCTGTTACAAATTTGCTCTCCGAAATATTTACGTTCTGGACAGATTTGATTGACTGATTTGTTTGACCTAGATAACTATTAAATCACCTTAAGAGTATTAAAAGAAAGTTGTAGACAATTTCACAAGCTTTCTAGAAGGTCCACAACCATAGGATTTCGATGTATATAACTCCAGTTAGGGTAAAAACAAGTAGTTGTTGTTTTGGTAGTTCGGTAAATAAATTGCAGAAGTAGTTGCTTAAGTAATAGAGAAGAGATATGCACCTACTCAGTAGAATAGGATGCACTTGTTATTACTTTGGCACCATGCTATTGAAAATACTTATAAGGATGCATTCATGACTTCTTATCATATTATATGTGTCGCCATACATGCATTCGCAATATCTTATTCCGTGATCATGCATATAGGATCGACCGAGGAGATAACGTTGCTAGACTTCAACGAAGAAGAGGAAGGGGACCAGCAGGAGATTCCTCAAGCCTTAGCTCCTGAAGAAGAGGAGCAGAATCCAGAAGAGCTCCTAGAGTGCCCTGACCACTGCCCCACCTCCTTTCTGAAAGGCAAACCCCGGAGCATTCTAAGTCTCCTAGTATTTTACAAAATATTACTTGAGTTCTTTATGATTGATGCATTAGGTTATAAGAGTTGTCTGGAAACACTTGATGCATGGAACTACCTTGTCCAGATATATACACCTTATCCCTGTGTAGGTCCAGGATCGAATATATGCTTAGCCATGCTTAGACCGGTAGAAGTCGGGTGATTTCCTGTCACCTACGAGATATAGGTGGATACCAAAGCACGGTTCGCTATATTTGCTATCATGGAAAAGAACCATGGGCTAATATAAATGGAGGCCGGGCGGAGTCTATTTGTGGGTTGACTCATGTGATTTCGTCTGTGCTGATTAAGGATTGTACTGTAGTTGGACCTTTTGATAAGATTGAATGCATGCCTATCACTTAGCTGGCCGAATAACTCATTCTGACTGCGAAGCCGAGTAGCTCAACTCAAGCTGGGCCCCGCTCTATAAGAGTGCGCACTCTGGATGGTAGTAAGGATGTGCGGGGAGCCAGACGTGAGCCCAAGGGCAGGCCGGGCCTGAACATCCTGGCAGTTGGTTGTCCCAGATTGTGCGGCGCTGGGCGAACCCACGAAATGTGGACTTGAGTTGTACCAAAGGTGACCTAAGGCGATTAATGATCTGGTTTGCCTAGTTTTGTGTTAGGAATAAATTTCCAGCTGGTTGAAATCGATTCGAATCGCCGTCTTTCCCGGATTATGAGATACTTGGTTAGCTCCAACCTCGTAGTAATTGTATTATGGAATATGATGGTTCGGATAAACATGGAATTACTATACCTACTATGGTTACTATTGTATGCTCTTAAAATGAGATACCACATGTTTGGCACAGGATAGTTGCTTATCTAGAGATGGATAGTTATAATTAGCTTGATGATAGAATTATAATTGTATAACTAAGTTAATCGCTTTTTATACAAAATATTGTCAGCTGCCTCCACTTATAAAGCCTTGCATAATCCTTGGAGTCAATTTATTTCTGGTTTATGATGGGTAAGTCTAGCTGAGTACCTTCTCATACTTAGGGTTTTATTCCCATTGTTGCAGATGGTACCGTCTATCACGGGTATTACAAGAATTGATTCTATCCCGCTGTGGATGAGGAGTGAGCCTTGGGCGGGCATCTTTATTAATCCTTCTATATGCTTTTGTGGACTGTGATCATATGTTGGCACTGTATTTAAACTATGTGACAAATGCTAGTTTCGAACTTAATTTGCTTCCGCTACTACTACTCTATCGAACTTGGTTTGTAATAACTCTATTTTGCACTCTGATGATGGAAATGTATCTGTGAACTTTATGTAATATGTGACATTTATGTTGAATTATGTACGATCTTGGTTGTATGTGGATCGTTTATCGAGACCCATCGTGGTACTCGACAGACTACCGGGTTTATATGGGCTCAAGTATGACAGTGCGACCGCTTGTGGGCTGCCATTGTACTTGTGCTCTTATAAATTAGTCGGTTCTGCGATAGACTAAGGTGATCGACCAACATGGAGATCAAGGCAAGCCAAGGATATTTAAGATAGGCATATCTGGATGATAGCTAGGATCAATATGTTGCGCATTACATGCAACAAACTAGGAATCTGATCTGTTAGCCTAATCGCCCTCATTGTAACTCTATCCCCTCTGCCTTTATAAAGGAGGGTAGGGACCTCGGTCACAGGATCCGATCCAACCTCTATCATTCCAATCTACTACGTAGCTAGGAGCAACAACCTTTGTAATTGAGCATACGAATACAAGAGCAGCAACACCACTGGAGTAGAGTTTAGCGCTCCACCACGCCTCGAACCAGTATAAATCCTTGTGTATCATGTGTTACCATCCGATTCATCTTACGCGATCTTGTTGCTAGGCATTGCCGGAGCTAAGTCATGCGACAGGAGGGTAGATTTTCCTGTTAAACCTATCATACTGGAGTCAGAAGGGATTGATGTTATACTTGGGATGAGTTGGCTTACCCATTGGAAGGGCTAGGAGTGATCTAGCTAGTGTGCCGAAAGGACAATGTCACTAACAACATCCTGTTGGAAGAATGTAGAAGTTATAGCCACCATAACGCTAGTCGTTCAGGGAGAGGTCAATCACTTGGGAGGCATTATGGCCAAGGATATCAAGGTCGTATGTGAAAGGTCCTAAGTGGCTAGAGGGGGGTGAATAGCCTATAAAATTTTCTACAACAATACTAAGACAAATGGTTATACAACTAAATGGTATAATGCGAGTTTTGCGCTAGCACTACTTGTGTTGCAAGCCACCTATCCACAAGTCTAGTTTGTTATGATCTCTATTTATCAAGCAATGGCTATGTCACTACTTCTACTATTAGTGAGCAACATAGCAAGGAAAATTACAACTAATTAAGCTACACTACTCACTAGCTACAACTAGCACTACATAAGTATATGACAAAGTAAATACAAGTGCTAGAAATGATGTACCGAGCCGGGCAAGAGATCAATCACAATAAATACCAATGAAATCCATGGAGAAAAGATGACACAATGATTTTCCTCCGAGGTTCATTTGCTTGTCGGCAAGCGACGTCCCCATTATAGCGATTCACCCACTTGGAGGTTAACGTGCTAATAGGCATCACACGCCTAACCCACAACCGGGTGCCACACAACCAATACAAGATGGAGATCCACAAGCTACGAGCAATCCACTAGAGTTGCCTTTTGTGATCTCCCACGGGAAAGGCACAAGAACCCCTCACAATCCACCGATCGGAGCCAGAGACAAACACCACCCTCCGCTCAATGATCCTCGCTGCTCCAAGCCATCTAGGTGTTGGCAAACACCAAGAGTAATAAGAGACATCTGCAGTAGAAACACAATCACCTAGTGCCTCTAGATGCAACCACCCAAGCAATACACTTGGATGCTCTCCAATCTGACCAAATGATGAATCAATCAAGCAAGATGAGTGAGAGAGGAATGGCTAGGCTCACAAGGTTGTATTCTCAATAGAAATGGCTAAGAGAATGAGCCCAAGATGGCCAACCTCTATTTATAGAGGTCCCAAACAAATAGAGCCGTTATACCCCTTCATTGGGCATTCTACGAGCTGATCGGACTCTCAGTTAATAATGACTAGACTCAATGATGCCATCGTCCAATCAACGGATGGCTGCCACACGTCCCTCCCTTCAATGTCGTCCATGCCATCTCAACGATCACCTGTACACGCGCCAATGGTAAAGTCATGACCGGACGTGCCCGATGCCAATCGGACACGCCAGCCCTACGATTGATCCTGTATGCCCCCATGCCCGCGAGCCAATGACCGAACTCGCTGCCAGATGACCGGACTCACCCTAGGCGGAGTCCTGTCTAGAACAGAGAGGTTCCAGAGCCGGTTTTTCAAGACCTGACGTGTCTGCTCGAGCATGACCAGACTTGGCTAGAGTCCGGTCCTCACCCACAGCCATGCGCCCAAGATTCGTGATGCCATGTCACGCTGACCGAACAAGGGAACAGTGTTCCCGGTGCGTCCGGTCGAGCTCCTTAGCCAGGGTCCGGTCAAAGACCAGAGCCGCGCCTCCTCTGAGTGGGTGATCGGACTTACCACCACATGGTCTGGTCCTCCCGAGAACAGGGTTCGGTCACACCAAACTCCTCCTTTTCTTCTCCAACATCTTCACCTTTGCTCCCAAGTGCTAACCACAAAGTGTATCACCATTGTGCACGTGTGTTTGCATTTTCACAAATTATTTTCAAGGGTGTTAGCACTCATTAGAATCTAAATGCATATGCAATGAGTTAGAACATCTAGTGTCACTTTGATAACCGCATTTCACAACTGAATTTCGCCCCTTTTATAGTACGACTATCTATCCTAAACCTACTCATACCCACTTGGTGTCTTGAGTGGCAAAACAAAATAGCCCTATTAATATAACTTTGCCTTAAGCCTATTTTGTTTTTCTCTTTCTTCATTTCCTAGTTGGAGCTTGGTCATCATCATCACCTCCATGGACTTCATCTTGCTCCACCACTTCGTGTGTACTAATCTATCTCATATTCACTTAGAACCAAAGGTTAGTACTTAGGGTTTCATCAATTAACCAAAAGCAGACTAGGGCTTTCAGTATGTGAGTACCCAAATGTCTTTCCTGATGATCTGCCAGGTATGCCACTTGAACGAGAAATAGAGTTCATTATTAAGTTGTTACCTGGCACTACGCCCATATCTACGAGACCCTATAGGATGACTATCAATGAATTAGAAGAACTAAAGAAACAATTAAGAGAATTACAAGATAAGGGGTATATCCGCCCTAGTTCTTCACCTTGGCGAGCCCCTGTCATATTTGTGGAAAAGAAGGGTGGTACATAAAGGATGTGTGTAGACTATAGATCCCTAAATGAGGTTACCATCTAGAACAAATACCCACTCCCTAGGATTGAGGACTTGTTTGACCAATTAAAATGTGTCTTTGTGTTCTCCAAGATTGACCTGACCAGCAAAGCAACCACAGCTTTGTCCAAATATAACATCCAACTAGCACGCAGCTGCTAGCCGCCTAGCCTGTTACCAACAACAGTACAACACCACGCTACACTCTGGATAGGAAATCGTGCCAGACATGCTAATGTAACTGGAGGCACCAACTCATCTCTACTTGCAATCACTTGGGAATTTCATCGAACACAAGCCATGCTAATGTGCATTGGGATGTCTTTCTCCTGCAGCACACACATCCCAATGCACATCCAATGGTGAATTGGGTAGGAGCATATGCTTCTAGGGGGGAAAAGCCACCTCGCACACACTAGCTCAATATAGACTTGACGGTTCAACCAACAATCACCAGCTGAAGTTCCAATTCTCGAACTGATCACTGCATGAACACACGAACGAGCCACCGATGATCTGAGGCGGACAGCGCATCGCAGAGCGGGACGATCATTCGACACCAAAAAGAAACTGGGCGGATGATTCAATGGTTTCAGTCGCTGGGACACGCGATGGAAGTTGTGGAGCAGCGATTGCAATTCCTCGGGCCCAGACGTTGTTGCCTCCATTGACTCGCCTCTTCGCGTTTCTTGGCTACGCCGCTCCGGTGGACGATGGTGGTGCACGGACGGTGGGCCAGTCGGTTCACCTGAGCAGACGACTTGTCGATGAAGAGGAAAGAGCTCGATCTAATTTTGATGGGCGCCGACTCCTACCGTACCAGAGGGGACACAACTTCGACTACAACAAGCAAGCCACGCTATGGATGATTTTTTTTTACGTTAACGAATTCCATTTTAATGTAAGGACCAACTCCCCTGTCCTATATTCTTGGGTCGCCGGAGGTCGGACCTAACAACCTTTGCGCGAAAGGATGCAACAAACTCTTCGAGGCTATCTCTCCGTCCTTGGTTCTCTAGCGCGTGACCAATTTCTCAGATTTGACCAACACACAGCTTTGCTCAATTCGTGTAAGCTAATTGAAGCCATGACCTCGTGGGGCGACGTGTACAAGGTGGCGGCAGCTATGGTGCCGCTGTACGTGCCGCTGCTGCTGGGTTTTCTGTCGGTCCGGTGGTGGAAGATCTTCACGCCGGAGCAGTGTCAGTCCGTGAACAGCCTCGTTGCCTTCTTCGCGATACCCTTCTTCACGTTCGGGTTCACGGTCCACATCGGCCCCTTCTGTGCCAACTACCGCGCCATCGTCGCCGACGTCATCTCCAAGGTCGTCATCACCGCCGTCATCGGCGTCTGGTGGGTGCTGTTCGCCCGGGGTCGCAACGCTGCCGTCAACTGGTCCATCACCGGCTTCTCCCTGTCCGCGCTCACGAGCTCGCTCGTCGTCGGCGTGCCCATGGCGCAGGCCATGTACGGCGACTGGGCGCAGCAGCTCGTTGTGCAGCCCTCCGTCTTCCAGGCCATCGTCTGGATCACGCTCCTCCTATTCGCGCTCGAGGTCAGGAAGGCCGCCCACAGGACGGAGATCTGCGGCCGGGGTGATCTTGTTCATGACTTCACTGCTCGATCTCGATCTCAGGAGGAGGGGCGAAGCCATCAGATCGATGACATTGAAGCTACTGCGTATGCCACCAACGACGTCGTCTCAACGACATCTGTGCATACTCAGTCGCCGCCGCTGCCGCTGCCACAGGTCAATGGCGTTCAGGCGGCCATCGAACTCATCACCGTGGTGCCTGAGGGAGATGCCAGGAAGACCGCTGAGGACGTTCCAGACTCGACCGCTCGAGTTCATGAAAGCTGCCGTCAGATCGTTGAAGATACCGCCGACAACGCTGATACATCGTCCACGTTTTCTCAGTCGCCACCGGACAAGAAGGACGACATTGAGGAAAGCATCACCGTCGCGGCCAAGGATGTCGTCGTGCCAGTGGCAGGCGGAAGGCCGATGATCTGGACGCTGGTCAAGGTAGTGTCGTACAAATTAGGGCGCAACCCCAACACACGCCAGCGTCGGTGGCATTATTTGGGCCTGCATTGCCAACAGGTACGCACTGGATTTACAGCTATTACTTAGTGTAAAATACTGCGCGCTCCTACCTAATTTTGTGTACTTCTTAGTAGTACATGAATACGGAGTAGCTGACTATTTTCCATTGAAGTCCAAGTACATCAATCCTATATAATAAATCATTTTAATCATAGTTTCTGACTATTTATTTATATTATGATAGTTTATTTATGTTTTAGGCCTTCTTTGGATGCACATGTATTCACCTCAATCAACATGTGTTGAAGTGGATTGGAGTGTAATTAAACTAAATTACATTCCATTCTACTCCAATACATGTGGATTGAGGTGGATACACATGCATCTAAATAAGGCCTTAAGAGTCTGGCAGAAGCAGGGGGAAATGGTTCTTGACCTCTTGTGGTGGGAGGAAGTATTTTGTTTAGATAATGGAGGTAACCTCCAGCCTCTACATCACACCGCCAATGCAAACACACTCATTTTATCTTTTTAAAATTCAACTAACACTACACCACAACACCATATCATCGTCAGACATCTGACGCTAATTTTTTTTATCGATGGATGATCTGACGCTAAAGATAACTCACAGATAATCTGACGCTAATTCTTTATTTAGATATTAACTGTCTGTCGCTATAGGTAATCATCTTTAACGTCGAACTATCTGTCGCTGAAAACAGGTATATCATCAATCCGTCTGTCGCTAAAAAAAAGAGGCCCCACCTTGCTCACGCGCCCACTTACATTCGGCCCTCGCGCGCAAATTTTAGCCTAGCCCATAAATACAGAAACCCTAGAGCCTTCTCTTCCAAATCCCAGAGAAAGAGGCGCTGCCAGCTGTTCTCGTCTTCCACCTAGCTGCCTACGTGCCGTCGCCCTCAAATCGCTCCCGCGCCCTCTCCCTCCCAAATCCCGCCCGCTGGCCCGCCCCAAATCTCCTGCCCGCCGTCGCCCTCTAGCTCGCTCCCAAATCCCAGTCCGTCCCGCCCCCAATCTACGTACGCTCGCAATCTCCTGCCTGCCGCCCCACCCTGCCCCCAAACCCTTCCGCTCGCTCGCCTTGCCCCACCCCCAAAGCTCCCCCTCACCCGCCCCCTGATCCCGCCCCGCCGCCCCCTGGAGCAAGCCACGGTGGAAGACACCACCCCTAGAGGACTTGTCCGTGGAGCACGTCGGCCCCTGGAGTACGCGACGGTAGAGGACGCGCCCCCAAAGCTGATATCGAACTTGAAAAGATCAGCTCCTCCTTCCCCCGCCCCTCTCCCGCCGATCCCCTGCGCCCCCAGAACCCTGTGCCACTCACTGCTTTAGCGTCGCCCCACCCACTGGAACTCAAGATGAAGCCGCAGCAACCAAGGAAGCCGCACCCGAGGTGAGATAATTTTCTTCCCGTCCACTCCCCTTCCTCCTAGTTTGGGAATTTGTGGGATTCGGCACTGGTTCATGTGATTCGGGGAACAGCACTCGTCGGGTGGAAGCTCCAAGGTCGGGGAGGCAAGGTGTTGACCGGATTGTTGGGCACAAATTGGGGATACATGTTCATTCGTCATGTCCGAGCACCCCTAGAATCCTGATTATTGACCTCATCTGCACCCCAAATCCAAAGTGTCGCACCCAGGTCGTAACCCTTTTGCCTCGCATGCTGCCACAGAGAAGCCATCTCTATATTCCAGCTACACATCTCTCTGCATTGTGCTTGATTGTAGACAAGTCTGTAGTGCAGGGCAGCACCAAAAGCACTTTCATTTATCTGCTCTTCTGACTTTATTTGAGAATCTATATTGTTCAGACTAATAGTGAAGAACTGAAAGTTCGGTGAGTCTGCACTTTACATTTCCACAGAAACAGAGTGATATCTGCTTAGTCATTTGCACCCTTTGATCTGGTTACTTTTTTGGACCTGATCTCATCCTTGGAAGATGATGCTTTTGCTAGACAGAGGAACATGGTGTTCCATCGTACATTATATCGCAAACAAAAAAAAATTGTGGTTTCTATGTTCAGAACTAATGCATGCATCTCTATGTTCCTGGTCTATCACACTAGGCCTCCACATTTATTCTTCTGTCGATATCTGTTGTTTTTTATTTCTACTTGTGTTGCTTGCCCAATGTTGAAATGGAAATAACAGCAAAATTTCTACACCATGATAGTATCCTAAGCGTGTCTCCTTTGCATGCCCAACCATGAATTTTTTATGTGTTCACATACTCAAATCCATACCATTTGAGAATATTTGTAGCTGCCTTTTAATTGTGCCGTTGTTACTTAGCTTTATCGTAGTTTAATTGTAGCTGTCATTTTGCTTCATATTGGACTATCCTTTACTGTTTTAAGCTGCTACCGAGAGAATTTTGTTTCAAATAGCTGTTTTAACTAAAGAAGGCTCTATTTTCCATTTGTCGACTTCATCGACAACTTTTGTAGATTGTTCTTGTATTTTCTCTGTTTCCATCTATTTTGCAGTGAATGAATACAAGTAGTAGGCTAGTAGCAGCCAATAGCTATTCGATTGTACTGTAATGCAATCTTTGGGATTGCAATTTGAAGTTCGTTCCAAAGTAGCAGCGAATGATTCCCTCCTCTGTCTTGCAAACTCCTTTTTCTGGCGACAATATTTTATAATTCAAGTACCCATTACATGACCTTTAATTGGCTGGTAGCATTCTATGCAAATCAGCAGCCTGAGGTCCTTTCTCTGCTTATATTAGCTAACTTTTAAGTGCAAATCAGCAGCCTCATAGGAAATATGTAACATGTTAAGTTATACAAATTAAGAATAGCACTAGCAATACTTAAGAAGTCCTTGCACAAGAGATCATCTATTTATGCAAAGTTAAGAACAAATACTTATTATTTCAGCATGACCTTATATGAATTTACGTATTTATGCTCAGGTTGTTGTTGTCCAACATGTAGGGAGCTAGCAGAGGCAACCACGGAGCTCATAGTACACGCCACTACAGGATAAGGACCTGTCCTCATGTTCAGGCCAAAGAGAACTAGGACGTGGCTAAGCTCTGTGGTGAGTTGCATTGCTCTAACGTTGTAATCAGATTTTTGTCAATTGCTAGCACATAAAGGATTGATTTATGCAGTTCAATATTCAATTCAACAATCTTATGCAGTTCTGTGATATATAAACTATTCTGTGATATATAGACTATGTGATATACACTGTTGCAATCGATCCTAGTTTGTTTTCCTTTACATGGGCTACAATTGCATATTTTTCAGTAAGAAAAAAGCTTCCTGGAAACTTGAAATAGGAGCTGTGATAAGAAACTTGAGATAGGAGCTGGTGACATATGTACAGTTTGTAGGCAAAAAATGACCTGACCTTGAGATAGGAGCTGTGATAAATTTTTATTTATTTTTGATTCATCTAAACTATTTCGTTGAACCCTTGTGCAAACAAGTAAAAACAAGAGATATGACGAGATCTAATTTGCATGTGTTTATACCGCAACATTAGCTTGAGTAGCACAAGTGTTAATTGACTAGTTAGGTTTCTTTGGAGCATCTATTTACTACATGATTTGACTTGTTCGGCACATAAGTAAGCTTCAAAGATACAGAAAACTAAGTCTCAATACGAGGCCTTCAATTTTTCTCTAAGTACCAATTTACATACACATTATTTAAGATCCAATTAATTTAACAAAAAATAAAGCATAGTAACTTTACCTGATCATGGATCTATGTTAACATGTTACTGGTTGCATGTTAGGTTTTGGTTTCAGGGTCTACTACGGTGCTAGTTAGCAAGTTTGTGGATGATTTGCCACTCAAAGCTGATTTAGGTGCTAGTCTATCTCTTTTGGATACAGGTAGCTGATAATGTAGACTTATCATTGATGAATCATTGATTCATGTTGGTAATGGCTGACCATATATGTATGTCTTAGTGAGTGTTTGGACTTGGTCATGAATGAATCTATTTGTATGAGAAATGTGCACAATGATGCTACTTTTGTATTAATTTGCAACCAAATGGCCTTTTATTTTTTTTAAATGCATTTAAATGATCTCGTCAAACCATCATCGCTATAGAGTACTGACAGGCTATCTGTCGCTAAAGAGTAGCAGCAGACTATCTGTCGCTAAAGAGTAGCAGCAGACTATATGTCGCTAAAAGTACTGTCCGTCGTTGTAGCCGCTTTTAGCGTCAGACCGTCCATCGCTAATCTTGGTGTTGTGGTGTAGTGTAAATACAAACACTGAAAAAGATATTTTGTTTCATTGATACGCATATACCCCCTACTGTTTTTCCCTTGTCTTTCAACAAGCACTACGAGTTGTTTGGAATTAATAATGCATGCATGTACATTACACCCTGTGTGTATCTGACCAGCAGTTCCCTTCCCAAACTAAAACAGGTTACACATATGTTTGCCCATCATAATCGAGAATTCCATTGGAATAATGGTCCGGTGCAGGAATGGACTTGCCATGTTCAGCATGGGTAAGACTGTAAGAGATGCCTTCATGTGTTTATTATTATAATTAACTTCATTCCCTCTTGCACATAGCGGTTAATAAGGTGGCTACAGTTACATAGTATAACTAGAATGGACGATGTTCTCTGCAGTTAAAATTACAAGATAACGCTAGAAAAATTAAAGGAAAAGTACCATTGGAAAATTGTAGGTAAATAGCTTAACTAGAGTTTTTTTACTAGGGAAACTACAGATGAAATGCCCTCAAAGGTAGGGAACCTTGCCTACATGCTCATGGGCAATATTTTAGGGAATGCTTAATAATGTTTCGTTTTTGTAGTTGTACCGTAGGGATACCAACTTAATTTCCTAGGATCAAGGTTGTGTGATTCAGTCCGGAATAACCCAATGGTGAAATTAAAATGTTTCAGCGGGCCCGAAACAATATCATACTGGTCAGAAATGTATGTCACATTCAAATTTTTAGTCAAGTCTAAAGTTGAAAAAACTTACAAGTTCTTGATCATTCAATATAGAAGTGCACACTTATGAAACTATAATTCATTCATTTCTTCTTCGTGCCTCTTGGTCAAATTTTGGCTAAAATTCAGTCAAATGTTAGCTAAATCTGAATATGTTTTTACTGGTCGTAACAAGTGAATACCGGTTTAAAAATACCGAAATTTATGAGATTCACCCATTTCAATGAGGTCCAAAAAAAATCATTTGAATCCCATAACCCTACCTAGGATTGTATTTTTATAGAATCTTAAAGAATGACAAAAAACCAAAAAATTTACTTTTGGCTTTGACCAGTAAAACAGATATCCAATGCTGTTCTAAAAAATGATGTGGCTATTTTTATCTGTCGCCATCTCACCTGCCAGACGTCTCATTTTTCTGCTAGCTCCCGGATCGCCCAATCAGCCTACGCGCGCTTCAGGGAGTCTGTGTCGGTGCTGCTGTCCACGCCGCCGCGCCCTGCAACTGACCCTCCTCCACCACTGTCGGCAACATCAACAATGTCACTTTCAAAGCTCACATGCTCAGCTCAAACTACCTGCTTGAGGGCTCAGCATTGGCCTGCCGAGCGCGCGTGCTGGCATGGTGGCACCTACTTTCACCCTCGCTACTCCTTGGCATCTTGTCACAAGACACTATGCGTCAGCCGTTGGTGCCACATCACCTTTTCCTGTGGCATGCTGTGGCAGCCGTTCTCTCCCTTGCCAATGATGTAGCCCCATCGAGATGCTTGACTAGGTGATGCTTTTGTGTTGCTGCAGTGCAAGCTATGCTTGCACATGAACGTTGTTGTTTAGGGAAGAGATGTTGTGGCAAAGCAAGCATGGCGGAAAAGAAGACATGAAAAAGAAATGAGGAGGAAAAGGTGGAAGAATAGGAGAAGACCTGAAGGCTGAAGGTGCCAGGAAGTTCCATACAATGGTGTAATAATCATGTTTAGGGATTTGACTGGGAGAAACATTGTGGCGAAATTTAGTAGCAGGAGGTTAGTAGCCATGATATGGACTATTACTTTGTGCTAGGATAGTTCAATTTGTGTGATCAAAACCAGTTTGAGCTTAAACAAAAGTTTAAGTACTAGCCCTGTTTGGATCATTTAGTTTTAGCATGCTAATTATTTTTTGTTCCTAATACATGCTAATTAGTTTTAGCAACATTTTCCTTCCTAATACATGCTAATAAATTTATAGGTGAAAATACGGGTTATTGGCACTTCTTTGTTTGCATGAATTCTTGCTAGTTTTAGCATATTATCTATTAGCACCAAAGATATATGAACATACCTAAACATGCCCTACAATGGTCAGTCTTAGACTCTTAGGATGAAATTGGGTGTGGAGGAATGTTGAGGGACATACATAGCTATTTAGCTAATTTGGACTCCCTTGTCCCTAAATAAATCAATTCCTAGATATGTCTTCCAAAAATAAATATGAATTTGATTCTATAAAAAAATAATTGACAAGAAATCATAATGTATTTTTGTATCACAAGTTAAGGTGTTCTCTATCACCTTATAAATTTGAACACAAAACTCACCTTATACGTCGAGAAACAAAAAAAAGACAATTTTATTAAGAAGTGGATTTGGCCAACTAAAAAAATCTTGAGGGGCAAAATGAAACACAAGATTAGTTTATGGGGTTATCAGGATAACATTCCCACGCGGAGGGAGTAAATCTGAATTTTCCCCTATATATTACTAGTCAACACTATTAAAAAAAGCACATCACAGACGCGCGTTCAGGCACATCACTACCATAACGCATCTGTAATAAGGCTTATTAATAAGCACATACTACTGACGCTGTTACCAATACGCAACTGTGACAAAAACGAACACGCGTCTATGATAAGCCCTTAACAGAGACTGGTGAGTATCTACACGCGTCTGCAGTAAGCTCTTACTGGAGACGTGTGTTGCCAACACGTGTCCACGACAAGATTAAGACGCGTCTGTGTGGAGAACCATATCTCAGACATGTGTCTGTTATACGCGTCTGTTGTAAGAATCCTACTACATACGACATTTGTAAGCGCGTCTATGTGAAGAAACATAGTACCGACACATGTGCAATGCACGCGTCTGTAGTAAGAATCCTACTACAGACGATATTTGTAAACACGTCTATGTGAAGAAACATAGTGCTGGCGCGTGTACAATACACACGTCTGTAGTAAGAATCCTACTATAGACGATGTTTGTAAACGTGTCTGTGTGAAGAAACATAGTACCGACGCGTGTACAATACACGTGTCTATAGTAAGAATTCTACTACAGACGATGTTTGTAAACGCATCTATAGTAAGTAGCATACTACAGACTCGTATTCTCTACACGTGTCTGTAGTATTTTCTTACCATAGATGGATCTAGGCTATAGACGCGTCTATAGTAAGAAAAATGCTACAGACGCGTCTGTAGCCTAGACCCGTTTGTTGCCCACAGCACAGCCCAAATAGCACAGATATACACAGATCACACACACACATACATATATATATATATATACATAGATCTCACAGAAATGACATATACATACATATATATATATATATATACAAGATCACAGTTGTTCATCTCAAAACTTAATTTATTCAAAGTACACATATATCACACATAGTTCATAGATCGATTGTTCATCACCAGGTTATTCTCACATGTTTATATCTCACAGCTCCAATTGTATCTCACAGGCTCCAAACACAGTTCATAGATCAAATGAACATATATACCAGGCACTTCATCATGGTTTTGTATGTGAACAATGAAACTCGCCTGTTTCGTTAAGGATCTGCGACACAATAAACGAGGTGAGATTCTCTCTAATGTTCGCAAAGTTGATTGGAGTGGACTGCACTTCAAAATCCTAAGACAAAGAAAGGTAGTCATAAGATGAAGTTGCACATGTGTATAGCCATCATCAGTAACACCCCAGTGTTAAGCTTGCATTTTTCACTTACATTGCATGAGCATAAGCATCATCCACTCATTCATGAGCATAAGTATAAGACTAGCATTTATTTACTCTAGGTTTATCTTCATGAGATGCTTAATTATACATGTATATGCCTTATGGGCATGCTTGGTTAATACAAGTGGGTGTTGTTTGGCCAGTAAAATAACTTAGACATACTTAGAATGAAAAATGGAACCAAGTTTATATTCATGAGTTGGCCTAAAAATGCTTCTAAGTGATAGTTCTACTGGAATTACCTTTATTAAGTCGATTGTTTGGCCTATCTTAACCAATTACTTAGAGAGCTTGCATGTTCGTGGGACCTAAATAAAAGTTATAGTTTAGGTCATGTAGAACAAACATTGTTTAAGGGGCAAGAGCTGAATCAGTGCCTAAATTGATCAAGTAGGGCTTCCACAATTCAACTTAATGATGTTTTGAAACTTGAATTTTTTCTGTCATTGTCTGAATTACAGTTTCGAAGTAGCCCACTTTGGGGATTTTTAGTTTGAAAACCATTTGGAATTTGACAAAACTTCGTTAAGCAAACTTGGAGTACTCGTGTAGCTCTACAAAATGGTGAAACTAGTTTACTAAAATGCACCACGGTTTAGGAGTTTTAGAGGGTTGAAAATTAGGTTTCAGACACCTGCATCAGGCCTAAAACTGACCTTTGCCGCGTGGTGGCCGTACGCCGACGCCAGCCTGCTCTGTCAATCTAGAAGGGAGAGAACACGGGTGCCCACACTCTCGCACGCTCACTCACTCTCTCGCTCTCCCTCTCTCTCGCTCGCGCTCATCGAAGCGGAGAAAAGCACAGCGCCGCCGCCATCGTGACTTTGTCGGCCGCGCTAGCCACCTACGCTGCACCATCGCTCGATTCGTCTCGCCCATAGCTCCGCCATGTCGTGCGATGCACTGTCGACCCGCTAGCAACACCCATCGAGCATAGGTAAAGCCCCTAGAGCTATCACCATGGCCGCCGTGCGCCGTCGAGCTTGAGCTCATCATGGCCAGACCACCTCGCGCATGCACCGTTCTCCCTCTCTCCTGTTCCGTAGTCGCAAGATCTAGTAGATGCTATAGCCGCTGGTTGTTGGCCGATGCCGGCCTCGCCGGAGGAAGGACGGGCACCGCACCGCTGTGAACCGGCCGCGCCGCCACCACGCACGTCACCGTGTCCACGCTTGCCCGGTCTCCTTCCTCTCTTACTTTCAAGAGCTAGAGCACCGCCTAGAGACGGTGAAGTTCATGGGGAAGGTGGATGCATGATGCCGTCACCCAGCTCACCGGAACGCCGTAGCACCACCGTTGCGCTCGCGCCGCCGGCGAATCCTAGGGCCCCAATCCTAACCCTAGATCTCCGCTAGACCACCTTGAAGCCGTAGCCGAGCTCGTTCGAGGTCACCATGGCTAGAGATGGCCGGAGCACCGCCGCACTCTCGCCACCGTGACACCTTGCACGCGGCCGGACCACACCGCCGCTCCACCGTAGCCCCTAACCCTAACCCGAGTTTCCTTAAGGTTCACTGGAGTCTCCACCGAGCTTAGGCGAGCTCAACATTACCGGAGATGGCAATGGCACCACCACATGCCTCTGCCTCCTACCATGGCCGCCGTCAAGCTAGCTCTGGTGAGCCCTTTGGCCGGCCAACCCCTCCAGTAGATGCGCACGGAGGTGGAGAGCACGTTGGTGGTGACCTTATCGCTGGAGACCTTGTCGTCGATGAGCTATGACCGGTCAAAGTGCCGCCCCTGCTTCTGTGCCGGTGACAGGTGGGGCTAGGTTGATCTCGGGTCCCAGCAGTCAGCTGCACTGGGTGCACGTAGCATTAACCGAATTTGATATTTTCTTTAAATGTTTTCCAGATTTTGATGCAAACTTGTAAAATGTGTAATTAAATCTAGAAGTGTCCAAATTGAGTGAACCAAATTTTGTTAGCTTCATCTTGATGAGTACTATCTGTTAAAAATATGAAACTTGGTATGTGCTATAGTTTTATGCCTTGTTTAAATTATCTTGTTTATTCCCATTAACCTTAAAAATGCATAACTTGAGTTTGGGAGATGCTAAAAACGTGATTCCAATTTTGCTAGTCTTGCTTTGACACGCTGGAGCTAGGAAAATGTTAAACATACAGTTGGCCTGCTTGGAATATAACTTCTTATTTTGGCTTAATTAAATGCTAGCTCTTGTGAAATTAATTGTGGTAGATTTATGTAACTTATGGGCATGAAATAATTTCCATAGTGTTCTAGTATTATGAGGAATCTAAGAAAAATAGTAAATTTGTTGCTTGACACTTTTCACTATGCTAAGTATATTTAAGTGGTAATACACCATGTAACTTGCCATTTTTGTAGATGTTGTTGTACTTGTCTAAATGGCATGAAATTTTAACATAAGGCTTTTGAGAGCTTGTATGTGCTGCTGAGAATTTATTGAGCATTGGAAGTAGCAGTTCCAGTTTTCATCTAAATTAAATGAATTAACAAAGGCTTATAAAAAAATTGGTTTGGGTGCAACCATTATATTTTTTAACATGTTGGGATATATATAACCTGATGGTGCAATTGGTTGTGCCCAGTTTCAATTTGTTGTATGCACTTAGTTAATTATTGCTCTGTAATTCACTTGCATCTAATTTTCTTGGCTTGGTTGCTTTGCATAGACTTAAGGCATGTTGTTTAGATGCTTAGGCTAATTGAGATAAGTTGTTAGCTGTAGGTTTTAGGTCTCTTACTGATGATGAACAACTTTACCTTAGGTTGCTAGAAAGTGGTGAGCATATGTTTCTTGTACTAGGGAAGAGATATACACCTACTCAGTAAAATTTAGTTAATCATAGTATTACCTTGTTATCATGTTGGTTAAGAATGTATATATATATATATGCATTGCACCATATCATTCATATTATCCCTTGTGCATTCCCTGTATTTATCTATATCTTCATGCATATAGGATCGTCGGAGGGGTTAACACTTGTAGAGTTTGAGGCCATGGGAGAAGAGGACCAACAGGAGACCCAGTAGCAGGAAGTTTCAGAAGGCGAAGGACAGGCCCTAGAAGAATTGCCTATGTGCCCCGACCACCGACCCTCAGCTTTTCTGAAAGGCAAACCCTGAAGCATTCTAAGCCTCCTACGTTTTACAAATACCAATTTGAGTTCTTTATGTTTGATGCATTATGTTGTAGGAGTTGTTTGAAAACACTTGATGCATATGACCTTCTTGTCCAGAAATATATATACCTTAAACCCTTTGTAGGTCTAAGATCAAATAAATGCTTAGCCATGTTTAGTTCGGTAGAAGTCAGGTGATTTCCTGTCACCTACGAGTTATAGGTGAATACCTAGTCACGGTTGGCTATATTTGCTATCGTGGAAAAAAACCATGTGATGATGTAATTGGAGGTCGGATGGAGTTTATGTTGTAGGTTGGCTCATGTGATTCCATCTGTGCCGCTTAAGGACCGCATCGTTGTTGGTCCTCAGTCATTTTGAACACAGCCTCTCACTTAGCTGGCCGGATAACTTGTTCCGATCGCGAAGCCGAGTAGCTCAACTTAGGGCGGAAGTCATTATGTTTGAGCGCGCACACTGAAGGTAGTAAGGATGGCAGCAACTGCCATGGCCCTGGCCGCCGCTAGAGAGGGAAGGCCGGCCACAGCTAGCCACTGCTCGACTGGGGGCCGGCCGCCACCACCGCGGCCTAGCTGTGGAGCACCGGCCACGGCCCCGGCAGGCCAGCCGGCCAGGCCCGCGCCAGCCAGCGCCTGGCCGGCCGCACCGCGCGCGTCCAGCACTGTGGGGAGGTGACGCCGCGTGAAGAAGGAACAGATCTGCCCCAAAAGCCGCTGGGAGACGCAGATTCGGCCAGGTAGAGGGCAGATCCGACACGCCGGCCAGCAGATCCGCCGGAGAAGCACCGTGAAAAGCAGGGAGGAGGAGGGGAGGAGGGAAGAGAAGGAGCTGCGATGAGATCCTTTTTTCGGCTCGCCGCAGGCCACCGTCGTCGCACGTCGGAGGGTGACGGTGGGAGCCGGAGAGGTGCCGGGAGGGGCCGCCAAGAGCGGCGGCGGCTGGCCGCCCTGAGTCACCTGTTGGGGCGAGAGGGGGCGAGAGGGAAATGTAAACCTAACCTCAAATTTATCTAATGTAACATTATTTTTTACAAAAAAAAATCTCTAAGTAACAGTTTCTACAGTAAGTGCACAGTTTTAAGGGAAAATATGTTTAGAGTTGGAAATCCAACCTCGATGCGGGGTGCTACCTGTCCGTCAGCAAAGCCTCCTGCGCTCTTGTATTGGCGTGTCACAGAATTACTCCGACCCATTGCATCCCAGCCCATTTCACGTCTTCACACCGCAGCCCACTGCACCTGCCCCACAGCGATCCTTCAGCCCATGAAATGAACGCCAGCTCCTTTCCGCTCTGCTGTCCCCACGTGACACAGACAGTAAAACTGTCTCCGGTCCACGGACCCAGTGCACGAGACCCACCCGCTCGGAGTCCCTTTTTGGCGCGAAGATTTGGCGCCAAGCCGCCGCCTCTTTCCCGCCAAGACCACTCACCACCTGCCGCCCCCTTCTTCTTCCCCAACCCTATTCCAAACCCTGCTTCAGACGAGAGTGCCAATCTCCAATCCAAAGCCTTTCCAGACCCTGAATCTTCCACAAGGGGCAGTCGTCGGTGATGGAGGCGTTCGGTGGGTTCTACGTGGACGAGAAGGCGGCGCGGGTGGAGAACATCTTCCTCGAGTTCCTGAAGCGGTGAGTCAGTCGCCGCCGCCGCCGCCGCCTCCGGAGTAGCCATTTTTTTTTTGTCATCTTCTTTTACGGTTCTGCCCATCTGAATGAGGCGGTGGGGATGGTTTTCTTGGACCTGCAGATTCAAGGAGTCGGATGGCGCGGGGGAGCCGTTCTACGAGGCGGAGATGGAGGCGATGCGGTCGCGGGAGACCACTACCATGTACGTAGACTTTGCGCACGTCATGCGCTTCAACGACGTCCTCCAGAAGGCCATCTCCGAGGAGTATCTCAGGTGAGACTAGACTTCCTTTTACATTTTGGTTTCACCTGGTACAAACTGGATCTGTGAAAGTAAAGGGGGCAAGTTTGGTTCGGTTACTCGAATTTGAGATTGAAACATGTCCGAATTCCTACGTTTTGAATGGACACCAAGTGAGAGAAATGGGGCTGGGGCGATTTGGTTAGCCTTTGGGGATTTCTCGGTTAGGTTTAATTTAGGACAATCAACATATTTTGATTGGATTGGTGGAGACTGGAGAAAGAAGTAAGTACTAGTTTGTTATCAGCTTTCAGTAACCTGTTTATGTGTCCTTCCATTATAATTAATTAGAACAATAGAATTTTTGCTAAACTTTTGCACTTTAAATTTGCGACCTTTGTAATGTGTCAAAGCAAGCTCTAACAACTGGTCTCTTTTATTGTATTCAGGTTTGAACCATGCTTAAGGAATGCATGCAAGAGGTTTGTGTTGGAGCACCGGGCTGGCGAGAACCGTGCCCCAATCATCTCAGATGATAGTCCCAACAAGGATATCAACATTGCCTTCTATAACATCCCGATGCTGAAAAAGTAGAGCCTACTGCCCCAGTAGATCTTATATTTATTTTCTTTATTTCCTTTTCAATTCTAGGAGAAGAAAATGTTTTTGTCTTGTGATTTAGCATGGTTCATGGATTCTGCAAAGCGGTTGCCTTCAGCAATTCTTTGATAAATTCTATGTGAATGCTTAATTGCAAGATCGTCAACCAAAACTTGACTGAAATTACTGTTATGGCAGACTGAGAGAGCTTGGGACAGCTGAAATTGGTAAGCTCACAGCAGTAATGGGTGTAGTGACACGGACAAGTGAAGTGCGGCCTGAACTATTGCAAGGCACCTTCAAATGCCTTGACTGTGGGAATGTTGTAAAGAATGTGGAGCAGCAGTTCAAGTACACCGAGGTATCACGTCTGAACATGTACCCCATTATCTTTTCACTAATGCATTGTGTCTAATGATGGACTCTTGTATCTTGTTTACAGCCGATAATATGCGTTAACGCAACATGCCAGAACCGAACAAAATGGGCCCTTCTCCGCCAGGAAAGCAAATTCACAGATTGGCAGCGGGTCAGAATGCAGGAGACATCAAAAGAGATACCTGCTGGGTCACTTCCTCGTTCCCTTGATGTCATTCTGCGGCATGAGATTGTTGAGAAGGCTAGAGCTGGGGACACGTGAGGAAGCTTCTTTTTTACTTCATTCCTCTCCCTGGAATGACTTTATTTGACTGAATGTTTTGTTTCTGGCATTTCCAGGGTTATATTTACTGGAACTGTTGTTGCAGTTCCTGATGTTATGGCTCTAACTTCACCTGGCGAACGAGCAGAGTGTCGCAGGGAAGCTCCTCAGCGAAAAAATGGAGGTGTTCAAGAAGGTGTAAAGGGCTTGAAGTCCCTTGGAGTTAGGGATCTCTCTTATCGCCTCGCTTTTGTAGCAAATTCAGTGCAGGTATGAACCGTTTTGAGCACAGAAGTTCCATCTCATTAGTGTGATCTTGACATAGCAATATGTTTTTCCTTAAATGTTATTAGGTCGCAGATGGCAGGAGAGAAGTGGACATCAGGAATCAGGACACAGATGGTGATGACAGTGAGAGACAGAAATTCACAGTAAGTTAACTTCACAATCTAAAAACTACTGCTTTTCCATAGAGGAATAGGAAGGTTATTGTTCCTGAAAACAAAACCTGCAGAAGTACTTCTCATGTTTTTAAGATTATATTCACGGCTGGTTTAACCATGGCTACATTGTCTGTATTTTTCTTGTGACAAGTATATGAAGGCTCCTTCAAATCTTTTCAACTCATGAACTGTTGTATGCTCATTGTGGATTTGCTATTTATTGTTGATGCATACTGAACTATGCTTCTCTGCACTGTTGGATGTATTCTAAACAATTCATTTTCGCTTCTAAACTGTTGGTTGTTATATTTATGTTCAAAACCATCTTTTTTGCAGGAAGAAGAGGAAGATGAGGTTGTTAGGATGAGGAACACTCCTGATTTCTTTAATAAGATAGTTGATAGCATATGTCCTACCGTCTTTGGTCATCAAGAAATTAAGAGGGCAGTGCTTCTTATGCTTTTGGGTGGTGTTCATAAGATAACACATGAAGGGATCAACCTTAGAGGTGACATCAATGTCTGTATTGTTGGCGACCCAAGCTGTGCAAAGTCTCAGTTTCTAAAGTAAGCATTGTGATGGCATTTTCTTTAAATCATGTCTTGTTATGCTGTGATGAACTTTTTAGATATTTGAACTTAGCGCTTCTGCTTTGCTAGATAACACATTTTGCAAAAAAAAAAAAAATAATCGTGCATTTGTGCTGATGAGGAATGTTACTTGCCAACTTGTTTGTGTGCTACTGAATGTAGTGTTGGTTTTTAGCTGCTTGGACATCTTTTGTTAAATGATAATATGAATTATCTATCTTCAAATGCCGAGTATCTGTGTTACAGTTGCTTTCATTTTTTGTTTTACTAAAATAGACCTCATATAATTGAATTCTTTCCTTCATTAATCATAACGAAATTTAAAATGTGATTTTCAATCCAATGGTCAGGTATACTGCTGATATTGTTCCAAGATCTGTTTACACATCAGGGAAATCATCATCTGCTGCTGGTCTGACAGCAACTGTAGCTAAAGAACCAGAGACTGGCGAATTCTGTATTGAGGTACTACCAAAATTTAGAAATATATTTCTTTTGTCAGAACAAGTATTGTTGAATGCAAACAAAACTTTGAGAAATCTGTACATGCTGGTTGCCTAATTCTAGTGTGGGTGGTAACAATTGCTGAGTTAATAAACAGTGGTAACCATCAAGAAGTTGAAATGCATTCTTTTTTTTTCTGGAATACTTAGGAGAGCTGCGCATCATTGCATTAAAGAGAAATCCATTCTCATAATCCTTTCATGAAAACATGCCTACTTAAGAGAACTAACTTCCATTAAAACGTCTGTAATATTTTGTCATGATTTTTGTCTCTTAGATTCTGATGTGTTTTGTTTGATGCTCCCCTTGCTTGCAGGCTGGTGCCCTGATGTTAGCTGATAATGGCATTTGTTGTATCGATGAATTTGATAAAATGGACATTAAGGATCAGGTATGTCTACCAAAAGCTTCTGTTGTCTTTCCCTTTCTTAATAGTCATTCATGTCGAAAAGTAAGCATGGCTTGTTCCTTACATCCATTGTAGGTCGCTATACATGAAGCAATGGAACAGCAAACAATTAGCATAACCAAAGCAGGAATACAGGCAACTTTGAATGCACGAACATCAATTTTAGCTGCAGCAAATCCGACCGGAGGACGTTATGACAAATCAAAACCACTTAAGGTAACTCTCATCTCATGTCTATAAAATTTTACAAGTGCATATCTGAACATTACATGTTATGATGTGAAAACTAAAAGTTGTTAAAATCTAATTCTTTTTGTTTGCTGCAATCTCTTCCAGTACAATGTGGCATTGCCCCCAGCTATTCTTTCAAGATTTGATCTGGTCTACATCATGATTGATGAACCTGATGAAAACACTGACTACCACATTGCTCATCACATTGTAAGAGTCCATCAGAAACGTGAAGAGGCACTTGCCCCTGCATTTAGCACCGCACAACTGAAGCGTTATATTTCTTTTGCAAAGTCTTTGAAACCTCAGGTTTGCCTCTTTAGTGCTCTTGAAAAAGGTCTCTTGAGAAAATGGGCTTCAACTTCTCGTAGCCTTATAGTTATATCTTTATTTCATTTCAGCTGAGTTCAGAAGCAAAGAAAGTTCTGGTGGAGTCGTATGTTACCCTTCGTAGAGGGGACAGTACTCCTGGAACTAGGGTTGCTTACAGGATGACAGTTCGGCAATTGGAAGCATTGATTCGGCTGTCCGAAGCTATTGCTCGAAGCCATTTAGAAAGAGTTGTAAGTATACTAATTCACTTCTATCGCGGATCATATTCTTCGTGTACCACTTCTCTATCTGTTCTGATGGAATCATGGAATATATTAAGTCACTTGCCCTTTCATGGACAATATGATCAACCTATATTTGATCTTCACGCTGCTTGCATTGTTATTGTTGTCCATTTCCATTACTTTGTGACCAACTTCATTTGGTATTGAAATCTTTTAGGTTTTCCCAGCTCATGTTCGCCTGGCAGTTAAATTGCTCAAGACATCCATCATCAGGTGATTTGGTTGAACTGGTAACCTTTATATGAATCGATATGTGCATAATGATGTCATTGATGCGAACTTCATTGATTTTGTGTAGTGTTGAATCAAGTGAAGTTGATCTCTCTGACTTCCAAGATGCTGAAGATGGAACAAATGTACCTTCTGAGAATGATGCTGGACAGCCAGCTGAAGAAGATGCTGCTCCTCAGCAGCAGGGTGCAGGTGGGTTTCCAAGTGTTAAAACTTAATATGGCTGTCTTTTTATTAGGTTGTTTCTAACCGTTTTGTTATTTATGTCAAAACACTAGAAAATGACCAAGCAGTGGATAACGGTAAGAAGAAATTGGTAATAACTGAAGAACACTTCCAGAGAGTTACTCAAGCTTTGGTTATGAGACTAAGGCAGCATGAAGAGTCAGTCAAGAAAGATGGTACTTCTTTTTGGATTACTTTGTCTTCTAGCCTTATTGACTCAACCATACCCATGCATTTTTATCCTAGCAACAGTCCAGCTCAAAACCTATACTTGCTTTGCTTAACAAAAGAACTGTGATAGATAGCTAAACTTGTTAATGAACATATGACTCAGCAACACAAACATGAACCATCTTTTTTTGGCTTTTGGGAGACATGCTTTCTTACTTGGATTGCAGTTGCACTAAGTGGAAAGTAATCCGAGCAAACTTTTAGTCTCTGTTGGACTATAAATAATTATTTTGCAACTTACACTGAATAAATTTCTTGACTATCATCTTAGGAACTATGAATGATTCGATGATATATGTAAACACTAGAAACCTCAATAGATTTTCTTCCCTCATGTATTGCATTGTTTCTCTATGCTGTGGCATTCAAGTTATCTGCCATTTGTTGTTGTTGCTTATTGGACCCTGTGGTGATGCAGGCGATGGTTTGGCTGGCATGAAGCAAGGGGATCTTATCATTTGGTATGTTGAGCAGCAGAATGCCAAAGGGGCATATAGTTCTACTGCAGAGGTGAAGGAAGAAGTGAAGTGTATCAAGGCCATTATAGAGGTGAGTCCTGCAGTGCTCTGTTTGGGTATGGTATGGTAATTTCCAAACCTGAGTGCATTCTAACTAAATGAACACAACACAACATAGCATGACGATGCACCTAAAATCTTCATGTATGTGCATATGCAGAGACTTATCCAGCGGGAAGGCCATCTTATAGTCATTGATGAAGGCACAGCAGCCGCAGCCGAAGATGGCAGTGGCGCGAGAAGAACATCAGAGAGCAGAATATTGGCAGTTAACCCGAACTATGTTGTTGATTAGCAACAGCATCGTAACATTCTTCTAACTCAAGTCAGTTGATGTGGTTAACCAACATAAGCTATAGTTCGGGTGATGTGCCTGTTGTGCCCTAGCATTGTTGTACAATCTCCATCTCTGATGTGCTCATTGCAAGGGAGCACATGATCCTCAAAACTTATAATTTGTTTGCCCTTGCTTCTAGGTTTAGTGATGCATGATAATTAGCATATGTAGTCTGACTGTATAAGTTTGGCCGTGTTTCCCTAGTGAACTTTCATAGCATCAGCTTGATTTGTCAGTCACGGAGTACTGCAATTTCCTATTTGCTTTCTCAAGTTCACCCTTTTTGGATCCATTTAAATTTAAATGGGATAAAATGTTGCTTATGAGCATTGAATCCTCTGCATCAGAAGAATAGCTGTGCTAATTGGTGAACAATGTCACAGAACCCATTTATTTATTTATTTGTCTGTTTTGTGAGGAAGTCAATTTATTGGCCACCAAACTTAAGCGTTGAGGGCACAGTATGGAGTGAACATGAAGCTTTGCCATGAAGTTGAAACCGTAAAGGTAGTGGCTAAGGACAAGCTAGTGTCTAAGTGCAATACTTGGTGTTGAGGGCACTTGAATTACCGTTACACTTTCTTTATCTTTGGTCGTACTATTGAAGGTGTTTAAGGCAAATAACTTGACAGTTGGAACCGAGAGTGTTTGGATGCACACCTGTGAGAATCGCCTGCCAAGTCAGCTCAATAGTGGCCCTAACGGGTTGAGAATTTGTCAAGGATCTCAAAGAAGTTAGATTGGGTGAGATCGGACTTCAAAGGAGCCAAAATTAAGGTTTAAACAACACCGGATTAATTTATCAAGGCCACTGTATCATCCGGTGAGGCAATGACACTGATATATACTATGTTTCGACTGTGTCGCTCACCAAACGATAGATGATACTGTGCACCTTCCTTGGGCTCAGTGCGTCATATGGTGGCAATTGTGCAACGAGATGAAGTGGACAGTCTTACTGATGTGCCACGTGTGATCTACCGGTGGACTTGATGACCATGGCGTATCATCTGATGGAGAATATTCAAGGAATCTTCAATGGTCATTGTTGGAAAATTTAGAAAATAAGGTCACCACCGGTGCTCCTCAGTGAGGATCAATAACCTTTCTCCAACGGTTGCCTGTCCACCCTTGGTTTATTTGGTACTCTTGACCCCTGGTGTCACATATTGGAAAAGTTTTGTGAAGGGTTCTTGGTGTTGAGTTGTGATCCAAATTCAGTTATGTACAAGATAAATGCTAACTTCTGCCGGAGCGAAGCGAGGCCCGTCGCGCTAGAGGCTTGGGCCGAAGCGAAGCGTAGGTTGAAGTTAGCCTATCATGTTTCCCTACCGCGCCTCGGGGGGGGGGCATTATGGATCGTCGCCTATTAGGGTTTTCCATATATATATACTTCCTGTCAGCCGTCGTCTTAGGATAAGAAAAGTTGTAAATTCCCGACGTTTATAACCTCACCCGATATAGTGAAGATTTGCTGGCTGGTGCCCGTGGTTTTTTCCCTTCTTCCTTGGAAGGGTTTTCCACGTTAAAATCTCGTGTCCCCTGTGTTTGATCTACTGTTCTTCATCGTTTATATTGCCTATCGTTTCTAACAAGTGGTACCAGAGCTTGGTTTCACATTAGGGTTTCGCGATAGCATCGATGAAGTTTGATCTACCGCTGCTGGATTACAAGACGAGATTTGCGCTGTGGCAAGTTAAGATGCGGGCGATTCTGGCACAATCTTCGGATCTTGATGAGGCGTTGGATGGTTTCGAAGGTAAAGGGCAGAAGTCATGGACCGCTGAAGAGAAGCGGAAGGATCGTAAGGCTCTGTCTCTGATTCAACTTCATCTACATAATGATATTTTACAAGAAGTGCTGCAGGAGAAAACTGCCGTAGAACTTTGGCTCAAGCTGGAATCGATCTGCATGTCCAAGGATCTAACCAGTAAGATGCACGTGAAGATGAAGTTGTTCACGCACAAGCTGCAAGAAGGTGGTTCGGTGATGAACCACTTATCGATCTTTAAGTAGATCGTTGCCGACCTAGTGTCAATGGAGGTAAAATATGATGATGAAGATTGAGCTCTTCTACTGTTATGCCCACTGCCTAGTTCGTTTGCAAATTTTCGAGATACCATACTATTAAGCCGTGATGAACTAACCCTTGCAGAAGTATATGAGGCCCTCCAGTCGAGGGAGAAGATGAAAGGTATGGTTCAGTCTGATGTGTCGTCCTCCAAGGGCGAAGTGTTGCAGGTTAGTGGCAGGCCCGAGCAGAAAACCTACAACAACAACAATAATTGAGACAAGAGCAAGAACGGTAAAGGTTGTTCGAAGTCTAGAGGTAGGGATAAGTTCTGCAGGTATTGTAAGAAAGATACTCATGTCATTGAGGATTGTTGGAAGCTGCAGAATAAGGAGAAAAGAAACGGTACGTATAAACCGAAAAACAAATCCGATGGTGATGGTAAGGCCTCTGTTGTCTTCGCTACTGCTGATGGTTCTGATTCAGGAGACGTTCTTGTTGTTTTTGCTGGTTGTGTTGCTGGTCGTGATGAATGGATACTTTATTCTGCATGCTCGTTTCATATATGCTCTAACAGAGATTGGTTTAGTTCTTACGATTCTGTGCAGAGTGGAGATGTCGTGCGTATGGGAGATAACAACCCACGTGAGATCGTGGGCATTGGCTCCGTTCAGATCAAGATGCATGATGGCATGATACGTACACTGAAAGATGTGAGACACATACCAGGGATGGCCAAAAATCTCATCTCCCTCAGCACACTTGATGCCAAGGGATACAGACACTCCGATTCAGGTGGAGTGTGTAAGGTATCAAAAGGCTCTCTTATTCATATGATAGGTGATATGAATTCTATAAAGTTATATGTTCTTAGAGGAAATACTTTACATGGTTTTGTCACTGCTGCTGCTGTTTCTAATGATGAACCAAGTAAAACTAATCTCTAGCATATGCGTCTTGGGCATATGAGTGAACTTGGTATGGCAGAATTGATCAAGAGAGACCTGTTGGATACCTACACTGTGGGTAAGATGAAGTTCTATGAGCACTGTATTTTTGGTAAGCACAAGAGGGTAAAATTCAATGCATCTGTTCATACCATCAAAGGTACACTTGATTATGTACATGCTCATTTATGGGGGCCGTCTCGTAAGCCCTCTTATGGTAGTGCTCGTTACATGCTTACCATTATTGATGATTACTCTAGAAAAGTGTGGCCTTATTTTCTGAAAAATAAAGATGATACTTTTGCTGCTTTTAAGGAGTGGAAAGTTATGATAGAAAGGCAAACTGAAAAGAAGGTAAAATTGCTTCGTACTGACAATGGCGGTGAATTCTGTTCGGATGCTTTTAATGATTACTGCAGGGAAGAAGGTATTGTCAGGCACCACACCATCCTGTACACTCCTTAGTAGAATGGTGTGGCTGAGCGCATGAACAGAACCATCATCTCGAGGGCTCGCTGCATGCTGTCCAATGCTCGTATGAACAGACGTTTTTGGGTTGAGGCTACTAACACCGTCTGTTACTTGATCAACTGGTCACCTTCTATCCCACTTAATAAGAAAACTCCCATTGATGTATGGTCTGGTATGCCTGCTGATTATTCACAGTTGAGAGTTTTCGGTTGCACTGCTTATGCTCATGTTGATAATGGAAAGCTAGAACCTAGAGCCATTAAGTGTTTGTTTCTTGGTTATGGTTCTGGAGTTAAAGGATATAAGTTATGGAATCCTAAAACTAAAAAGACTTTCATGAGCAGGAGCGTTGTTTTCAATGAATCTGTTATGTTTAATGACAGCTTGTCCACATATGTTTCTCTAATTGGTTCTGATGAGGAGCAGCATCATGTTAGCGTGCAGGTGGAGCACGTAGATGATCAGGAAACTGAAATTGTTGATAACAATGTTCATGATATTGTTCAGCACTCACCTCCTGTTTTGCAGCCTCAAAATCAGTCTATTGCAGATCATAGAACAAAGAGAAATTGTAAACCTCGTCCACGTTTAATTGAGGAATGTGATATTGTTCATTATGTCTTTAGTTGTGCTGAATAGGTGGAGAACATTAATGAGCCGGCTACGTACACTGAAGCTGTTGTTTCTGGTGACCGCGAGAAGTGGATTTCCGCTATGCAAGAGGAGATGCAGTCACTCAAAAAAATGGCACATGGGATGTTGTGCGCTTGCCTAAACAAAAGAAGGTCGTTCGTTGCAAATGGATCTTCAAGAGAAAGGAGGGTTTGTCTCCTAGTGAGCCTCCAAGATTTAAGGCAAGGTTAGTAGCAAAAGGTTTTAGTCAGATTCCTAGTGTTGATTATAATGATGTGTTCTCTCCAGTTATAAAGCATAGTTCAATTCGTATATTTTTCGGTATTGTTGCTATGCGAGATCTTGAGCTTGAGCAGTTAGATATAAAGACTGTGTTTCTACATGGAGAGCTCAAGTAGGAGATATACATGGACCAGCCAGAAGGATTCATAGTACCTGGTAAGGAGGATTATGTTTGCAAATTAAAGAGGTCCTTATATTGTTTGAAACAGTCTCCTCGTCAATGGTATAAAATGTTTGATTCTTTTATGATGTCACATGGTTTTAAGAGGTCTGAATTTGATAGCTGTGTGTACATTAAATTTATTGATGGATCACCTATATACTTGCTGTTATATGTTGATGATATGTTGATTGCTGCCAAGAGCAAGAAAAAAAATCACTACGTTGAAGAAACTGTTGAGTAGTGAGTTTGAGATGAAGGATCTTGGTGCTGCTAAGAAGATTCTAGGTGTGGAGATTACAAGAGACAGAAATTCTGGTTTGTTATTTCTTAATCAGCAAAGTTACATTAAGAAAGTTCTTCATCGTTTCAACATGCATGATGCAAAGTCTGTTAGTACTCCTATTGCTCCTCATTTTAAATTATCAGTTTTACAATGTGCTAGTACGGATGAAGATTTTGAGTACATGTCAAGAGTTCCATATTCTAGTGCTGTTGGTTCTTTAATGTATGTCATGGTTTGCTCTCGTCCTGATTTATCATATGCTATGAGTTTGGTTAGTAGATACATGGCTAATCCTAATAAAGAATATTAGAGGGCTGTTCAGTGGATTTTCAAGTACCTTCGTGGCACAACAAATGCTTGTTTGAAGTTTGGCGAGACTGATAAGGGACTCACTGGCTACGTGGATTCAGATTTTGCTACCGATTTGGACAAGAGGAGATCTCTCACAGGTTATGTGTTCACTATTGGTGGTTGTGCTATGAGTTGGAGGGCAACATTACAGCCCGTTGTTGCCCTGTCTACCACTGAAGCAGAATACATAGCTGTTGCTGAAGCATGTAAAAAATCGGTTTGGTTGAAAGGTTTGTTTGCTGAGCTTTGTGAAGATGATTCTTACATTAATTTATTTTGTAACAGTCAAAGTGCTATATGTCTCACTAAAGATCAGATGTTCCATGAGAGAACGAAGCACATTGATGTCAAATGCCATTATGTTTGCGATGTTGTCATGCAAGGTAAGCTGAAGGTATGCAAGATAAGCACACATGATAATCCTACTGATATGTTGACAAAGCAAGTTCCTGTTGCTAAGTTTGAGCTTTGCTCAAGGTTAGTTGGTATAACTGTTTAGCCCAAGAGGCTATTTGGCATCGGAAGTATTTCTTTGTTGTTTCAGGGTAAAGGTTCATTTTATGCTACAAGAAGGATTTTGTCTCAAGGTGGAGTTTGTTGAGTTGTGATCCAAATTCAGTTATGTACAAGATAAAGGCTAACTTCTGCCGGAGCGAAGCGAGGCCCGTCGTCTGATGGAGAATATTCAAGGAATCTTTTTGAAGGGTAATATTCAAGGAATCTTCAATGGTCATTGTTGGAAAATTTAGAAAATAAGGTCACCACCGGTGCTCCTCAGTGAGGATCAATAACCTTTCTCCAACGGTTGCCTATCCACCCTTGGTTTATTTGATGCTCTTGACCCCTGGTGTCACATATTGGAAAAGTTTTGTGAATGGTTCTTGGTGTTGAGTTGGTGGCAATTGTGCAACGAGATGAAGTGGACAGTCTTACTAATGTGCCACGTGTGATCTATCGGTGGACTTGATGACCATGGCGTATCATCTGATGGAGAATATTCAAGGAATCTTCAATGGTCATTGTTGGAAAATTTAGAAAATAAGGTCACCACCGGTGCTCCTCAGTGAGGATCAATAACCTTTCTCCAACGGTTGCCTGTCCACCCTTGGTTTATTTGGTGCTCTTGACCCCTGGTGTCACATATTGGAAAAGTTTTGTGAAGGGTTTTTAGTGTTGAGTTGTGATCCAAATTCAGTTATGTACAAGATAAATGCTAACTTCTGCCGGAGCGAAGCGAGGCCCGTCGCACGAGAGGCTTGGGCCGAAGCGAAGCGGAGGTTGAAGTTAGTCCATCATGTTTCCCTACCGCGCCTCGGGGGGTGGGGGTGGGGGTGGGGGGAGGGCTTTGCCCCCCCTCGATATGGATCGTCGCCTACTAGGGTTTTCCATCTATATATACTTCCTGTAAGCCGTTGTCTTGGGATAAGAAAAGTTGTAAATCCCCGACGTTTGTAACCTCACCCAATATAGTGAAGATTTGTTGGCTTGTGCCCGTGGTTTTTTCCCTTCTTTCTTGGAAGGGTTTTCCACGTTAAAATCTCGTGTCCCCTGTGTTTGATCTACTGTTCTTCGTCGTTTATATTGCATATCGTTTCTAACACTTGGGCATTTCAAGTCATAAGAGCTTAGTTGGAGTGATGTTTGTGCGCATCCTTTTGCTCTTGACTTTGAGTTTGATCAAGTGGAAGTTGAAGACTTGTTACTCTTGGTATTTTCTAACATCTACATGACTTGGTGGATGACTAGGTATCTCTCAGTGGAGTTCTTATTGGGCGGCTCCTAACTTTGTGCTTTTGAGACCTACTAATCCGGAGTAGAGAATGGGTAGCCTTAGTGACTTAAAAGAGCTTAACCCTTAGTGGGTGCTCCAACTTGGATCACGGGTAGCGGCAACTACTTGATACCACAAGAAAATCTCGGTTCTCTCTTATCCATCTTTTACATTTTTTTGCAATCTTTGAGTGCTCAAGATGTTGATGGGCAAGTAGACTTGAATTTGTCTTTAGTGTGGTGTTCTAGATAGGTTTCAATTATGCATGCATATCTAAGGACCTATTGCTAGTGTTCTATGGCTAAAGACTTGACTTAGTGTGATGGCCCTAACAACTCCATTTAGTGTGATCTTACTTAGTTCTAGGGCCTAAATGTGCAAGTGGGTTATGTAGAGTTTGAATAGGCTAAGTTTGTTCCTTTAATTTGATAGAGCCCCATTTCAACCCTCAAGGCCATTTGGTCCTTATGCCTGTCCAGACACTTCGATAACCACAGGCAGACATGGCAAGGTGCCGGGCATTCCGATAAGCAAAAGATATCAGGTTTGCACAAGGATTTCTTGAGTGTTTATGTCTCTTATTGTTTGAAAAGTGTTTTTTTAAGCTTAGAGACAACTTCAAGCATAATGAATCGCATCTCCCTTGATTGTACCATTTTTTTCTATACTAGTAACACTAAATATAAAATGAATTTAAACCTTATTGATTCATAAGGCACAATCCGTTGAAATTAGGGGACTCCACGGCCTATGATTACCCATCCACAATTGGTGAAGTCTTTAGTTCCTTAACTAATTTGTCTTTGATTGCTAAAACACACATTTCTAATTATGACTTCAAGCTTACTCTACTTCCAAGTTACAACGAATTTTGAGCTTCATATGGCTCATTTGCTTCATGTAGGAAGGTTAAAGTCTAAGGGTTTAGTGGATAACGAGCCAACTATACTTTTTTCGAGCTTTCTTTGAAATCGGCATAATATTATTTATCATGTTCTCCTGAATTGTTTAAGATCCAATTTCAAGCGGAGCCAAAGTCAAAAGTCACTTAAAATCCCATTTTTTTCAAATGAAAATTGAGTTCAATGAAGCATTTTTGAAATGAGCTACCGAGGTAGCTCAATGAGTTTTTTTTGTCCAACCCTAGTTTAGGTTTGTGGTACTCTAGAGACTAGAGACCACAATTATTTATTGTGCTGAGGGAGAGGTCCATAGAGGCAAACATAATTCCAATTGTCACAAATGGACGGTGTGACAACAAGAAAAGATACCACTCACCAGCGTGAGTAGTACATAGCCAGTGACCAAGGCATGGGGATGGGAGCATGGATGCGGCCTAATGGCATTGGGTTAGTGTGGTGAGAAAAGTTGGACATAGGTGTTCTTACTACTAGAGATGGGGAGGTGAGTCAAGTGGGCTGTAGGGGAGTAGGGGAGAGAGGAGGCAGGGGAGATGATGCCTAGGTGCTCGCATCCCATCCAGAGGGTAGAGGACACTAATTGATAGAGAAGATTGTTGATCCGGTCGCTCCTGATCATACGTACTGAAATAATAAGTATTACGAATAGAAAAAGTTACACAAAATAGATTTTGATACTTAATTTTTCTTACAATATATTGTCATTTTCTAAAGAATAAATATCATCTCAGAGACACTTTAAATACAAATCTTGATGAAAGTTTATGTACTAAACTAGTAAAAAAAAACTTGTTTATAATCTGCCTAATTGTTGGTCAAACTTTGTAGAATTTAACTTTTTGTGTGCAAAATACACATGAACTTTTTTGGTCGTTTTACCATGATAAATAGGCATAACAAGGTACCTTAAGAGACATTTCACAATGAGACACTCCTTTAGAAAGCTTGTTCATGCGAGTGCAGAAGAAAATGACAAACAAAAGTTCTGAAACTAAATTAGAGAGTATACGGTTGCATCACAAAACTTAACTAAGTCAAATCATATCATCCATATAAGGCATGTTTTGAATTTTTTATTCTGATTAAAAAAAAGACATACAAAGTAAATTTGATCTTAGTGTCTTACACCATATTATTATCAATTCTTAAACAATCAATATCATCTTAGACACTTTGAATGCAAATCTATAAAATCTATAGAATCTATAAATTTGTTTTTTTTCTTAGTCAAGATACACTTGTTAGATGAAGGGAACGTGCTTCACTACTTCTATACTTGCTGCCACAACAGACTTGGGGTACGGAGGTGGGACTCGGGTGCAACCGCAACCTGAAACTTTTTAACAAAATTTCTTATCTGCGACTGAAAATTCTCTTGGTTCCCTAACTTTTTTTTTTGACTCCCCTATCTACCATCCAACTTTCTTGTCCTATCTATCACTTCCGTCAAGTTTACAGTTAGTTGTTGTTAAGTGGGACTGGGAAAAAAATCATTTTACCCCTATGTACTTCCTCTTATAAAATCTGATAGCTTTCCTTTCCTTACCACTCATACCACTCGGATACAAATACATAACAATTTGTGACTTACTAGTGCATAATTTATTTTTAGAACAAAGCATACATTAGTATTGTTTATTTAAAACATTGGTCTGCAAACACAAATCTCCCATAATGCAGTATTAAAGGAGCTGTGCATGTCTCCCCATCAAGTTAATAATCTTCTGCATTTTTTGTTTGAGGGGATAATCTTCTGCAGTTTTGCTACTTTCAGGAAATAGCCAATTAGAGGGGTTGCGCCACGTCTGGTCCACAAAGAAGCCATGCAAGTTCATAGTAGATAAACATTAAACTGTTATTCTTCTTGGCAGATTGCCGAGGAACTGGTGGAGGCCTTGATTTTAGCAAAGCAATTGAAGGTGCTTGATCTTAGTTGGAACGATTTATCAAGGTTCTAAATCTGTGGCTATCCGCTATCTCCGGCTATAGCTGTTTGAGACGGATTTAGCTAATTTTTTTCGTGTACAACTTAGCTTTTATCTGTCGCTATAGCCGGCTATTTGCTATTTTGGGAGATAGATCGCTAAGTGTCATAGTCGGCTATTTAAAACATTGTGATTTGTTAGAAGAAACCATGCAATCACTGTATTTATGCCTGGGCTTCTGTTCCCAGATCACTGCACCATCCCTCCACCTAGGTGTCTGGCTCGTCACGTCGCTCGACCCACCAAGCAACTCCTTCGCCTGGCCAGCCGCACCTCCGCTAGTGCCCACGGAGCCACCCTTCCACCGGAACACAATGTAGGCACTGCTGCCATGCCACATAGTTGTGCTGCCTCTCCGTTGCTAGCGCCACCTAGCCGAGTCGCCCCTCTGCCGTTGACCTCGATCAGGAGAGTGGACGAGGGGATATGCTTCTGGCCAACGGGGATTTTACAAGAGTTTTATTAGTACTCTCTCCATCTCAAATTATAAGTCATTCTAAAAATTTTAGAGGGTGATGTGACATAATATTAGTAAACACAAAGATTGATTAAATAGGTATAATATAAAAATATGTGACATGAAGAATCTAATGATACTATTAGTTTTGTTATATAAGAGAAAAACTTTGACTTCTCCAAGATTTATAAAATTTTATGGGATATGATGTGACATAAGTTTTTTATGGGATAGGGAAGTATAGGACGTAACATGTCTACATTGTTTTCAGTATATGTGAGTCTTAAAAACAGTGATATGAAACCTTACTGAGATGACCGGCCGAAAAAAGAGAGCCGATAGGATACATAAGAATGTAAGGGTACTTTTGACTTCTATCACGAACACTAAACTGTCATATGGGTCCAAAGTGAACTGAAGTGGTATATAGGGGAAAAAAATCAAAGTGGATGATAGATATAGTGGTTAAAAAGTTTTTACGGTAGATCAATTGGTTAGGTTTTTGTGGTAAAACCTGTCTATTCGGTTCAAGCCCTTAACTTGGCATGGGTGTTCGTATTTTTATAGATTTATTTTAGAATTTAACGGTGCTATGCTTTCAATGGTAAGCGACGTCCCCATTGATAGTGAGGCGTCAGTGGTGACTTTGTGAATTTCGAGATCTGCCGGCTTAGTTCTTCGGAGGTGCTCATGGGGGTAGGGTTTGTGTACGTGGGTTCATGGGACAAGTATGAGTTACTGTGTAATTCAAAAAAACTAGAGAATAAAGGAAATTTTTAGTGACGGATAAGTAATTTTCTCAAACTTTTTCCCCAAACAAATTGTGGGGCTCAGTATCAAACCGCGGCAGCTCAGAACTTCCGCACCGACGGGCGCCCACTCCACCGCACGGCTCTCCCGCAATGTCGTGCTGGGCAGCAGGGCGCCGCTCCTCGGCGTCGGCCATGGCGGAGAACGCCGGCGCGCGGGGCGCCAAGGAGGCGGTGGCGCGGTCCGGGAAGCGCGTCGCCCTCGGGAACCTCACCAACGTCTTCCGCGGCGGCTGGAGGTCCGGCGCGGCGAATTCCACGTCCGATGCGGTACGGCTCCTCCTTGTGCGCTCGCACGATCGGGGGCGGGGCGTTATCTGATCGATTCGTTCCAGGAGGTTCGATGCTTGGGTTCTCGTTGGTAGGAGGGGGCCACGCCACGCGTAGGAATTTGCCATGGGTTTTGGTACAGCCGTACAGGGAGCATCTGTTGATCAATTCAATTACTTCAGTTTCGTGTGGTATTTCTAGGGTTTATGCCGTTTTGCCCTCCTCTCGATCTAGTTGATCTAATAACGGCACATGTTAATTCCGCATTCTCTCGATCATTGTAACAACATTTGCTGACATCTTCTCGAGATATTGATTTTCCTTCTCTTTTTTATTTGGCTGCCTTCTAAAATGAAATACTTGGTTCTGTTCCACGGGTCTTAAGACAATATTGTATTTCGTGGTGTCGTAAGAGATATTTTTGGTGTTTCTGGAATCGAGCAACTTGCAACTTTAGGTTTTTTCAAAGTTTTTGGGGGTGCTGGGTGCTTCAGAGATACTGGTGTTTCATGCGCATTGCACAGTTTCGAATCTTCTGTTGGTAATATATTGTTTCTCTCGTGAAGTTTATATGCTTATGCAGTTCTCTGTTTTATCATTGTAATCGTTCCAATTGAACAACTTTAAAGTTTCCTCTTACTACAGAATTGCACAGTTTCTACTCGTCTGTTGGTAATATATTGTTTCTCTCGTGAAGTTTATATGCTTATGTAGTTCTCTGTTTTATCATTGTAATCGTTCCAATTGAACAACTTCAATAAACAACCTTAAAGTTTCCTGTTACTACAGAAATTGAGTTCTACCAAACCAGTTGATGTTAAGAAGGGATCCTTTGTTTGCCTGCGCAATGTGAACACAGAACGGGGTTCTAGCAGAAGGCTGGCCTCTGACCAATTTGATCAGGCAGTATCAGTTCTTCAGAAGAACACATCTCTTCCTTCTGTGGCAGACGTTGTATCAACAGGTTGCAGCTCACCTGGCCTGTCTCAAGATTGTTCGGTCTCCATGGAGGATGCTATGTCAACATGCAACTCAACAGAAATCTCTGATCTTGAGTGCCTCAATGATGACGACCCCTCAATGGCAGCTTCTTTGCATTGGTGGGCCAGTGATAGACTTCATTTCTCTGATAGTATGGATGTTGCAGACTTGTTTGTTTGCTTATCAAAATGGGGGCAGTTCTGGTTAGAATTTTTGTGCAATGCTTAATACATTTTGGGTTTACAGGACTTGTTTATTGTCGCAGAATTCAACTGGAGGAAACATAGTCCTAATCCTCTGAAAGCTGACAATATAATTGATCTTGACTACAACTATAAGGATCCATGGCTTTCTACAACTCTTGCCTGTGAAATTTACGAGAGCTTGCGAGAGGCTGAGGTGATAGTTTTTGCTCATGGTCTTGCCTTTGATATATATGTGTATACTGAGCATCAAGTAATAGCTGGAGTGCTAATATCAACAACTGTCTGAAAATTAAGTACACGTTTTGTGCTCAGGTTGTTATATGGTTGGAATGCAAACACCCGAAGAATTCGAATAGAAGCATTTTCAAATTCATTTCGTTTGAACAAAGCATGCAATTCTTAGTGTTCTACAAAGTGTTAGCCTCAGCAGGTGGTTTACTCACACCTCTATACAATGGCTGGATTTGTTTGTCATTATGATTCATGCAACTCTGCATTCCATTTAGCAGTTTCTTGATGTAAAAAAAATTGGTGGTGGTGTGTTGCAGGACATTATATTGTTTGCACATAATATCCCACTTTTATGAAGCTTGTGTTTGGTTGCTCCTAGTTATCCACTTACTTGCCTCCTTGGGGGGGCAATTGCTACCCGCATTTACCCTGTTGTAATGTTCTTGCAGACTAGGAAAATGCCTTCAACGAACTTTTTGGAAACCACTCAGACAGATATGAGCAAAACCATGAGGGCGATGTTAATAGACTGGCTTGTAGAAGTAAGCATTTCCTCTTAGAAAGGAATACATATTTTTACAGCTAAATGAACCAATATTGACCCTCTTGATGTTTGTTATATTGCCTTTTCTCAATTCAGGTCACAGAAGAATATCGTCTTGTTCCTGAAACCTTATACCTCACTGTCAATTACATTGACCGCTATCTTTCTGTCAAAGAGATCAGTCGGTACAGACTGCAATTAGTTGGTGTTGCCTGCTTGCTTATAGCTGCGTAAGATCCAATTATTTCATTCTAGTCTATTTCTATTTTCCTATATTTTTTGTGCTCTGTTCTGATATTATGCTGTTAATATATTCAAATTTCAGGAAGTATGAAGAAATATGCCCACTTCAAGTAGAAGAGCTCTGTTATGTTACCGACTATTCATACACTAAGGAAGAGGTTCATGTCTCAGCACACTCTTTTCTTTTCCTTATTATTTCTTAGTTTCATCTTCTAACACATAGTTTAACAGGTTTTGCAAATGGAAGCTTCTGTTCTGAATAACTTGAAGTTTGAGATGACAGTACCTACGGCAAGATGTTTCTTAAGGTAGTATTATTGGTTTCTGTAATAACGATCATGGACATACTGATACTAAATACTACTTTTGTTCATGTTAATAGGAGATTTGTACGTGCTGCTCAAGTTCTTGACAAGGTACACTTTTCACTGTTTTGCAGTTCCTACCAATTCTATGTGCTGGTTGATTTTTTTTTCCTTTCTGCAGGGCTCAACTCTGCATCTTGAGTTCTTAGCCAACTACATTTGTGAGCTGTCACTTCTGGACTACAGCTTACTTTGCTATTTACCTTCATTGGTAGCTGCCTCTTCTGTTTTCTTGGCGAAGTATATCCTTATGCCAATAAAGAACCCATGGGTATATGTCCCCAACCTTATCTTTTTATGAATCTTTATTGTTAAACTCGATGTTTGCATTCTTCACCCCCAAAAAATAAACAAACCTTGATGCTTGCATTATCTAACATTTGCATTTATGCTTGATCAAAAGCAGAATTCCTCACTTTCCTACTACACGCGGTATACACCATCTGAGTTGCGTGGTTGTGTAAGTGTACTGCACCAGCTCTTCCGTTTGGGCCCTGGAAGCAATCTTCCTGCAATTAGAGAAAAGTACAGTCAGCATAAGGTGAGCCTTGTATACATAATGTGATTGCTGATGAGAATCATTACTTTGGTACCTACACTGATGCTAAATGCCCTACCCTCTATCTGCTCACAGTACAAATTTGTAGCAAAGAAGTACTGCCCACCGTCAATCCCTACTAAGTTCTTCCAGGATCTGACAAGTTAGAAGCCAATATTACTTCTAGTTACCCAATGAAACCTTCCTGAGGCACTTAGTGTGACATTGATTTGTACAGATAGCTTTGCATGCAAGGCATGCGAGGCCTTGCGTTTAGCAGATAAACTGGTTCACTAAACTGTAAGTATGTTCACTTTCTTGTGGCAATGTTGTTTCAGTGTTGTGCTTTCTTCCTGCATCGTCTTATACTTTGCTGTTGTGGTCTTCTCCCTCTGCGTAGAACTTGTATCATATGGTTCTGGACCTTGCTCACAACAAGGGTAGATAGTTGGCTAAAGATAAAGTGGACTCATTCTCTAGAACAGTAGAGTCTGAGTCAATTTTTGCTATTGGGAATAAGTGGGGAGGTAACTGTGGAAAGCAACCGATCAGGTTATCTTTGCTAGTTCAAAAATTATTTAAGGGTTTGCTTTAATATTTGTCTTTTTACTGATAATTATGTTAATGAGATCTTCAGGGTCTTGGACACATGGATGGGAAGAAAAAATAGTAATTGAAAAATGTGCCTTTTGGTTTGCAAACCTGTATATCAGCAGTACATGTCATTTGGGTATCTAAAGTCTAAACTTAAGTTTGTGTTGTCTAAATCACTCTAATCTACACATACCTACCTAAATTTGGATTTTGAGTGGTACAGTTAACTTGTTGGGCATAGAATAGATCTGCATCTTGTTTAGGTTTGTTTAGTGAACTCTAGAAAAATATACTTGTTAGCAGTGGAAGTTTAATTTTGATAATTGTGAAAAAAAAAAACATGAGAATTGTTGAAATGATGTTTTGGATGGAACTCGTCATGTAAAACACAATTTTAAGAGAGAAAATAGCTGTTCTCTTTTTATTGCATCTCTTATAAGTTATTTTATGAGAGTGCCTTAGAATTAATTTAGGATAAAAGAGCACCGTTGGAGCATATTACCTAAAATTTGAACTCCTATATTTCTTTAGGGATAGTGGAGAGGGGTTGTCTCCTTTATTTAGGAGACAGTAGGTTGTTTTTAAGATCTCATAAAATTATAATTATAACTCTAGGAGATGTACTGCAGCCTACAACACTTCCATCTCCTATAATGCTATTTTCTAGGTAAAACAAAAATCAACCCACAGGGTAAAGATAACCCTTGAACATTTCTGCTTATAATAGAAGGTAACCTCATGCAGGTCGAGAAAATCCTCGAACCATGTCTCACTCATACACAATGGCACCGTTGTCATGTGAGAACCGAGGCTGGTTCTTCAACCTATGCTTTAAGACCGGTGCTACCCAAATCTCATATTTCATCCATACAGAGCGGCATCGCTACACTATGAGAACCAAGGCTGGTTGTTAGACCTATGATTTAGGACCGGTGCTTTAGTCTTGGACAGGCAAGGGGATTTTGTTAACCCCATCTTTACATTCGCTCCCATGGGGAGTATGAGTGCTACTAGAGCCTATCTAACCAACTTAGCTAGATGTCCAGTCGTCTATTTCTTTAGGTATAGGAGATTGGATATCATATCTGTTGGAGTACGACCTTCACGAGTACATAGGTTCGGACGAGAATGAAGAGTACGTAGTATGGTGTGTGTTGACTCTCTGCATCTTTCTTCTACTCTATAAGAGGACTGCCATGAGACAACACCACCTCTTAGGCTCCTGGGAAAAGAAAGCGAGACCGACCATGGTGATCACGTGAGCACAACACCTCTCCCCTCTCTCTAAATTTAGCCATGCATGGCTTCTTCATCGTCTACTTGCCCTCCATCCCACGGATGTCTCGCAACCCCACGAATCCATGCCCATGTTTGCAAAGCAATTTTCACTCTTTACCTCTCCCACCAAAGCGATCCTCTCGTTTTGGTGCAAGCCGATCGACTGCATACCTCATTTTTTCTTCGATCATGTAGGTTTTGCTCAGAGCAATGTCAGGGCGCATAATACCTTCTGTCGATTTCTCTGATCATTTGTCGCTCAAAGCATTCATCAAGATTTTACTCGTCAGGTTTGTGTTTACTGCGTGGTCACCATCCTATTGCAATGCAAACTATTGATGTGTGATTCGTTTTTGTTTTCTTGGGGTTAGATGATGATCAATGGGGGTAGATACCAAATCCTTATAATAATTTCAAAAAGACCCTGTCAATATATTATCTACCTATATATATAATAATATAATATATATAGATTCAGCTTAAGGATGAACAGGAGGAAGATTTGTGTCACACAGTGCAAGGCTGTTGATGATTTGCCATGTGTGTGAAGTTTCAGATAGATCGATTCAGGTAGCTTCTTCCCATCACGGAGCACGGCATGGACTTCAGCCCTCAAAGAAAGAGCGGCAAACGCAATCCCGGCAGCTTCGAACACGATGACAGTGATGATGAGTTCAGAGCTGAATCCACCGCCTCTAAGCCGTCTGCACATTCGCACGACAGCGACAAATCCAAGCCCAAGACGAGCCATGGCGGTTCAACGCATGCGACGACGACGCCATTGCCGCCCCAAAGTAGCTCCGAACCGACAGGCGCTGCCATCGTCGCTGCGGCGACGGCGATGGCGGGCAATAATAATGCTGAAGCCACCAGCGTGGACAGCGGCGGGCCGAGAAGCAACAGCATGGAGAGCAGCAGCAGCGGCAGCACAGCCTCGGGCACCATGCCGGCCAACGTCCGGCGGCACACCGGCGGCGACAGCCGGTGGGACGCCATCCAGCTGGCCACGTCCCAGGAAGCGCAGCTGAACCTGGGCCACTTCCGGCTGCTCAAGCGCCTGGGCTACGGCGACATCGGCAGCGTGTACCTGGTGGAGCTCCGCGCCACGCCGGCCTTCTTCGCCATGAAGGTGATGGACAAGGCGTCCATCATCAGCCGGAACAAGATGGCCCGCGCGCAGACGGAGCGCGAGATCCTCGGCCTCCTGGACCACCCCTTCCTCCCCACGCTCTACACGCACTTCGAGACCGACAAGTTCTACTGCCTCGTCATGGAGTACTGCAGCGGCGGCAACCTCCACTCGCTCCGCCAGAAGCAGCCCGGCAAGCACTTCACCGAGCCCGCCGCCAGGTTCTACGTCGCCGAGGTGCTGCTGGCCATGGAGTACCTGCACATGCTGGGGATCGTGTACAGGGACCTCAAGCCGGAGAACGTGCTGGTCCGGGAGGACGGCCACATCATGCTCTCCGACTTCGACCTGTCGCTGCGCTGCACCGTGTGCCCGACGCTGGTCAAGTCGTCGTCGGTGCACTCCACCGGGAGCGGAGGCGGAGGAGGCGGGGGAGGAGGAGGCGGCGGCAGCAGCAGCGTCGGCAGAGGAGTGGACGTCGCGGACGGCGACGTCATCACCTCCAACCAGGGGTGCATCCAGCCGTCGTCCTTCTTCCCGCGCATCCTTCCCCGGCGCAGCCGGAAGCCGTCCAAGAGCGAGCTGGGGCTCAGCGGCCCGCCCGCGGTGGAGTTCAACGCGGAGCCGACGGACGCGCGCTCCATGTCGTTCGTCGGCACGCACGAGTACCTGGCGCCGGAGATCATCCGCGGCGAGGGGCACGGCAGCGCGGTGGACTGGTGGACGCTCGGCATCTTCCTCTACGAGCTGCTGCACGGTTCCACGCCCTTCAAGGGCGCCGGCAACCGCGCCACGCTGTGCAACGTCATCGAGCAGCCGCTGCGCTTCCCCTCCGACGGCGCGACCGGGGGCCCGGCGGTCAGCTCCGTCGCCAGGGACCTCATCCGCGGCCTGCTCGTCAAGGACCCACAGAAGAGGATCGCCTTCACCAGGGGCGCCACGGAGATCAAGCAGCACCCGTTCTTCGAGGGTGTCAACTGGGCGCTGGTCAGGAGCATGAGCCCGCCGTCGGTGCCGGACCCGGTGGACTTCCGGCAGTACGGAGCTGCCAAGGAGAAGAAGGCGTCCGACAGCAGTACAACGGCGGCCGTGGAGGCGGCGCCAGCTGGTCCGGCCGGAAAGCAAAACTCCGGCGAGTCTTACACGGATTTCGAGTATTTCTAGGACGTACTACTGTCGACATACTACATATTCTTACGACTTATAACCATATATACAACAAGATTAGATTATCTTGATCGAGGTTTGCCAACTTCTAACTTGCGATATACATACAAATATCATGCATTGATCTTGTAATACAATTCTTCCATGTACCATCTGACTGCAAACTAAATTTTGTAAATTTAGCCACGCACCTTGTCATTTACCATTCTCAGCATTGCAGACAAAAAATATTAAAATTGACATTCTAATATCATGCATAATAAATAAATCATGGCCTTTTGATTGAGAACAAAATTGTCAGGAAGGATTAATATAAGGTAGTCACGCATCCGGCTTGATCATAAAACCATCCTTTTCTTTTTCTTCCCCTTATTCTCTTGTATGCAAATACTCCTTTTGCTGCCTTTTTCTTTATAGCTGCGATAAATATTACTATTGGGGATGGCAAGAAAAGTCCCTTTTTGTATGGGGCCTAGAGCCAAGGACAAAGGTTAAAATAAGACACTGCGCCGAACCTCTTCAAAGATTTTAAAAACAAAAAATAAATCATTATATGTTGCTTCTCAAAATCAAAACTGGATCAAGGATCTTAACTTGCAGCACTGTGGTTTCACTGCACAACATTTTATTGAGTACGTGATAACATGGCGTATGGTACATACATGGTGTAAATTTGTGTCCACATGTTCCTGATGGATCTCTTGGAAGCTCTCCGCTGATGGTAAATATTTTGCAAACTCAGTTTACAGAGCTCAATTCTTAGGGTCAACAACAACCGACTTTGGCACACTCATTTGAAAAGTTTGGGCACCACCTAAATGCAAATTCTTCGGATGGTTCGCTGTCCAAAATAGACTTTGGATGTCGCATAGGCCCAAGTTGTTTGCCCCCCTCTGTCGTAGAAAGCAAGAAACTGTCCTTCACCTCCTTGCTCATTGCAAATACTCCTTGCACATTTGGGAGAAACTTTTGCCGCATTGATAGGACTCAACGGCCTCTTTTCACCTTCCTGGTCGGAAGCCTAATCTCTTCATCAATGGTGGACCTTCCACTCAACCATACCTTGCAACTCCATGAAAGGAATGTGTTCTCTGATCATCTTAGTTTTATGGGAAATTTGAAATGAAAGAAATGCTCGAATTTTCAATCGCAAAAGTCAGCTTATAATCGGCTACTACAGAAAGCAAAAGATGAAAGCCAAGTGTGGATCATGGCAAGAGCAAAACATCTGCCAATTTTGACAGACCGACATTGAGAGTTTTTCATTTACACTCTTTGTATAGTTCTATGTACAGTCTTATTTTTGGTCTATCTTGGCTCACCTTTTTTTTAATATAACAGGTAGTCCTCTTTTCTCATTCGTTTAGAAAAAAATCTTTTGCTTTAAAAAAGATTTATAGAACAAAAACTAAGATATGTAGAACAAAAAAACCTAAGTATCTGGATTCTGGAGTAGAATAAAAGTCAAGAAAGTATTATATATATATAAAACAAAGAGAAAAGGAGGGAGAACAAAAACACTGGAACATATTTTATTTAGAATAGTTTGATCCGGTAGAAAAGGTATAGGTGGGGCTGAGATACACGACAAACCTAGCCAATGCTACAAACAAATTGGACTGCATGTATATCATATATAACCCCTATAACAATAAAAATCAGAGTATAAATAAACGGGAACTGAATTGTATGGATGAAAATGTATTGATGTGGCTTGTTACACATTGGCCTGTCTACTGAATAGAGCGGGCTGGCCAACGAGTGGGCTGTGCAAGCAATGGACCGGGTCAACCCAATCTAAGCACGAACTCAACAAGTACTACCTCCTTTGTAAAAGAATACGATTCTCGTTTTTCGAAGTCAAAGAATTTGAATTTTAACTAAATTCATACTAAATCCTTTTCAAATTGTAAGACGTTTTGCCTTTTTCTAGATATATTGTTTTTATTATGTATCTAGAATATTCATGTGCATAGCAAATGCAACGTATCTAGAAAAGTCAAAACGTCTTATAATTTAGAACAGAATTAATATAAAAATTACAAATACTTATAATATAAAATAAGTATCATTAAATTAGTAATAAAATATATTTTCATAATAAGACATAAATATTAATATTATTTGCTATAAACTTGGTCAAACTTGAGCTTGTCTGACCGGCGCGGATCCCATAATTGCCTTTTTTTTGGATTGAGGGAGTATAAGGAATCGTCTATTCAACTGCACAAGAGGATTAAGGACTAATTAATATGAACCAGAAGTCAACCATTACCCGACAATTCTTGCTGAGCCATCACTGTTAGGTATGCTAGAACCGGCAGTGATCTTGCTTCAATGCTGGGCCTTAAGCTGAAAATCCATCCAATGATTAGGGAGCCGACGAACGACTGAAAACCATTTGTAGAGGCAATATGTCTATAGAAACCTAGCTGCCTCTAGAGACGATTTCTAGAGGCAGGCCAAACCTAGTCGCCTCTAAAACCGTTTTACATAATTTATAAATCAGGACAAAAAACTAGCAGAACTTTTTTTAACTCCATTGAAGTCCACCAACCAAGTCAGAAGTCACGTGTTGCTTCCTCACCACTGTGCCTCAAAGTCACTTGTAACTAAGTGGATGACACATCCTTTTGTATTCACTTTAGTGATATTGCAATGTATATTTGAGAATCTAAATGAATTCACATAAAAAAAGTTTGAACTGAAAATTTTATCTCTTCAAGTACACGACTTTGGTTTAGGTCATGTTTCCATCCAAAGTCACTTTAAAATTTTTAAAAAATATAAATTTCAAAATCATTAATTTTAAAATATAATTTATAGGCGCTACATGATTTCAAACGAAAAAGTTATCAACAATAAATTTGCATATCTCTTCGATACAACTTTGGTTTTGACTGTTTCTCCATCCGATATACTTTACAAAATAAAAAAAAATAAAAACATAAAATAGAATTTATGGGCGCTAAATGACTTCAAATGAAAAGGCAGTCAACTGCAAAGTTGCAGATACTTTGAAGTACTATAATTTTGGTTTAATCGTTTGTCCATCTAAGGTCATTTTAGAAAAATTGGAATATTGAATTTCAAAATATAAAAACTTAAAACAAAATTTCAAGCCTTAAGTAATTTTAAATGGAAAAGTCATCAACTACAAAATTATAAATATATTTAAGTACTACAATTTCTACATAAAGTTTGTCTTTACCCAACGTGATTTGAAAAAGTTATAAATCTTTTACTGTGCTACACCTATGCAAGCCAAATTGTCAATCGCCTCTAATTTTAGAGTTTGTTCAACTTGTGAGCCACCTCTAAAAATAGAGGATATTTCTAGACCTAGCTCGAAAGCCTGACCCCCTCTAAAAATTGGTTTATAGAGGATGGCAAGCTCAAAAACAAAATCTAAAGGCAAATTTTTATAGAGCCACCTCAACCAAAAAGATACGCCCCCAAAAATGGTTCTATAGTGGAAGACACTTATTCCTACCGGATGGATTCAAAATCTGAATGATATATCACTACCAGTTAGAGTCACTAACCAGTAGTGATAAGAGGGATATCACCACCTGTTAAGACCATGACCCGGGAATGATATTCTCTAGCTTATGGGGCTACCTCCCTCTCTCTTGCTTGACAAGCAAAATCTGGAACAAAATAGTGTGAAGTGGATAAAATTTAAACACCTCGTTCAGCTGGTAGGTTCAATAGTGGACAGTTGGTTTATTTTAGATGATTGAATAGTATTCTGTGAGAGAGAATAAGCTGAAACAAGCTGAAAGTAATACAGCCGAACGAACTGAAAGAGGTCTACCAGGGCACACCGAGAAATCTGGATAATGGATTATCCATGAAGAGGTAAAAAGAAATGTTACCTGCAGTAATACATTCCACTCAAAAAAATCCACTAAAAAAACCCTGCAATAATACATAACATTGAACACCAGAAGAACAGCTTTTGCGTCATACAGTCCTAGCAATGTTACCTGCGCTTCCCATTCCACTGGCATAGCTTTTACAGTCCTAGCAATGTTACACTACACTACACTACCAAAACACGTGACTTGCACGGCTTTTGTCATACGGTCCTACCAACATTACATGCCTTCTCCATTCCACGGGCATTACTACAGTCCTAGCAACGTTACCTATATTACACGGCCAAGGGCACTTGACTTAGAGTTATCTCACCAACACCAAGTGGCGTACCGGATGGAACACATAGACAGACAGCTTAAGAGCACCATCAGAAATCTTAAAGTGGAAGGCGCATATGTCACCAACTTTAATATCCTTATCTGCAACCACATTTTCCCAGCCTGATGTGAGACTTGCACGGCCATCTGGGTTAAGTTTCACTCTAACAGTACCACGATATTCCCCATCGAGTTCAAAATGAGCATAGCCCGCCCCTTTGTGCAGGCAAGAAAGCAAGGGCTTAGAGATGTACTTTGCAGAGAGCCGCTGAAACAGAAAAATGCAAACAATTAACTATAAATCATAGTTTTCATAGCATAGGAAACAAATCATCTGACAAATCCAAATAAGAAGGATTGGAGCTAACCATCTTCCCCCTACTCTTCAAGTTCGATTTATTCATTTGATATATATAGAATGGGATCTCTGGCGGTACACAACCACAGAGCTCTCTCAGGTATTTCTTCATTCCAGAAGAGAGCATTAGTTTATTACCACGGAAAAACCATTCATACAACCCCGTAAGTTGGCTCGGTTCACTCCCTGCCACATACTAAAATGTAAAATACAACAATTCTGAAACGCATGTACCATATAATCAACCAATATTCTGATATTGTATTAGGCAATGCATCACATACAGCATACTTAGGTTATTGTTATACAAATAGAGCAGAAAAAACCTGACTACAAATGTACTACAGAACCTGTCAATATATATGGAACGACACTACTATTGAAATTGCAAACAGTCAAAAAAAATATTGAAACTGCCTGCTGAACACATCACTTAAAGCATAAAATATTTGATTCAATATTTTCATTACTCTAGAATCTCCTAGTATTATCTTTGTGTAAGATATAAATAGTTAATACCAATGTCAAAACCTTTCCTATACTTGATAAAGATATGAACCCGTACCTGGTTCGCCACTGCCCAAGGCATTTGATTTCAGAGAAGGCTTCTCATCATCATCACACCAAATGCATGCATCCTCATCATCACAAATTTCAATGACAACAGGCTGTTTCTTTGGGCCACCTGATATTACATGACATTGAAGTTTTTTTTAACATCCAAACCAGATGTGTAGATAGTAATTAGTACAAGTAATAAAACCACTTACTAGCCTGTGCCTTCAATTCTTCAACTGTCTTCAGCCAATTTTCTGTTTTGTTTAGATTGGGCTTTGCTTCACTGTCCACTGCAAGAGTATTTACTACACATGGTATTTTTGTGTTTGAAGTAGAGCAATCTCCACCTAACTGTCAAATATGAAAAAAGACATTCAGACTACTAGAAGGACTGAACACAGAAAAGAACACCACATATGAAACTGAGTAAACTCCACAAACCTACCAATATTTTGGGCTAATTGTCACAAAAAAGTTACGACATTTTGTGCCCTTTTCACAAACCCACCACAATTTGGGTTCTCATAAAACTATAACTTTGTGATTATTCTACTTTCACATGCAGATGGGCCCACATGTCAACAATATGTTCATGACCAGTTGGGCCCACATGTGAATATTTGATGTACGACTGACATGTGGGCCTAATCATTAATTTGTGGGGAAATGCTTACAAAGTCATTTTGTGAGAAGAAAAACTAAAATATTGATAGGTTTGCGAAATGAGCACAAAATGTGGTAGGTTTGTGATTATTAGCCCAAAATATTGTTAGGTTTGTGAATTTACTACTCCGTTTGTTTTAAGTTGTAAGATGTTTTTGTTTTCTAGATATATTATTTTTATTATGTATCTAGACAAAATGTATATTAAGTGTATAGCAAAATCTATGTACCAAAAAAATCAAAATATCTTATAATTTGGAATGGAGGGAGTATATCGAATTAGTGTTATTCAGGTCATAGTGATTGGTGATTCATTGTACACTTACAACAACAACAACAACAAAGCCTTTAAGTCCCAAATAAGTTGGGGTAGGCTAGAGTTGAAACCCAGCAGAAGCAATCAAGGTTCAGCCACGTGAATAGCTGTTTTCCAAGCACTCCTATCTAAGGCTAAGTCTTTGGGTATATTCCATCATTTCAAGTCTCCTTTTATTGCCTCTACTCAAGTCAACTTCGGTCTTCCTCTGCCTCTCTTCACGTTACTATCCTGGCTTAGGATTCCACTACACACCGGTGCCTCTGGAGGTCTCCGTTGGACATGTCCAAACCATCTCAACCGGTGTTGGACAAGCTTTTCTTCAATTGGTGCTACCCCTAATCTATCACGTATATCATCGTTCCGAACTCGATCCCTTCTTGTATGATCGCAAATTCAACGCAACATACGCATTTCCGCGACACTTATCTGTTGAACACGTCGTCTCTTCGTAGGCCAACATTCTGCACCATACAACATAGCAGGTCTAATCGTCGTCCTATAAAACTTGCATTTTAGCTTCTGTGGTACCCTTTTGTCACATAGGACACCAGATGCTTGACGCCACTTCATCCACCCTGCTTTTATTCTATGGCTAACATCTTCATCAATATCTCCGTCTCTCTGTAGTATTGATCATAAATATCGAAAGATATCCTTCCTAGGCATTACTTGACCTTCCAAACTAATATATTTCTCCTCCCGAGTTATAGTGCCGAAGTCATATCTCATATACTCAGTTTTAGTTCTACTGAGTCTAAAACCTTTGGACTCTAAAGTCTCCCGCCATAACTCCAGTTTCTGATTCACTCCTGTCCGACTTTCATCAACTAGCATTACATCGTCCGCGAAAAGCATACACCAAGGGATGTCCTCTTGTATGTCCCTTGTAACCTCATCCATCACTAAGGCAAACAGATAAGGGCTCAAAGCTGACCCTTGATGTAGTCCTATCCTAATCGGGAAGTCATCCGTCTCTCCATCACTTGTTCGAACAGTAGTCACAACATTGTTGTACATGTCTTTAATGAGCCCGACGTACTTCGTTGGGACTTTATATTTGTCCAAAGCCCACCACATAACATTCCTTGGTATTTTATCATAAGCCTTCTTCAAGTCGATAAAAACCATGTGTAGGTCCTTCTTCTCCCTATACCGCTCCATAACTTGTCTTATTAAGAAAATGGCTTCCATGGTTGACCTTCCGAGCATAAAACCAAATTGGTTTATAGAGACCCGCGTTATTGCTCTCAAGCAATGCTCGATAACTCTCTCCCATAGCTTCATAGTATGGCTCATCAACTTAATTCCCCGGTAATTAATACAACTTTGAATATCCCCTTTATTCTTGTATATCGGTACCAATATACTTCTCCTCCACTCGTCAAGCATCTTATTCGATCGAAAAATATAGTTGAACAGCTTGATTAGCCATACTATAGCTATGTCCCCGAGGCATCTCCACACCTCGATTGGGATACCATCCGGTCTCATCGTCTTAACCTCCTTTCATCCTTTTCAACGCCTCTCTGACCTCAGATTCTTAGATTCTCCGCACAAAGCGCCTATTGGTGTCATCAAAAGAGTCATCCAACTGAAAGGTTATGTCCGTATTCTCACCATTGAACAATTTGTCAAAATACTCTTGCCATCGATGTCGGATCTCATCCTCCTTCACCAAGAGAATTCATTGTACACTTAATTAACGTTTTTGTTGAAGGGTGTTATGTCTATTTATCTGATGGCTAGAAACTAGATAACACAACTCAGCCTTCACAAGTCAACATAATAGCATCTTCAGAACAAAATAATTCGTCAGTTATTCACATGAAGGTAAACTGCTGAATTAATACTTATAACATTTCAAAACCATCATGCTTCTGCAGCCAGCACATAGGCAGAGCAGAAGCTCCCATACAGAACTCATGTCTCAGCTGTAATATCTGGAGAAGACACGTGGACATGCTTGTGTTGGAATGATCTACATTGAATTTGAAAATATACACCAATATGGCAGGTACAAACAAGAATGTGCCCTACGTATGCATAGGATGAAAAAAACGACTCATTTTAAATTGGCCCCTAGCTATTAACAAAATTACGATAATTGGGACTTCTACTCTCTTACTATTTTTTTTCCTCGAACATGGGGCAGGTTTTGGACGGCGGATCAACTTGCAAGGCGTGGTCTCCCCCATCCTCCAAACTTCCCACATTGTGATCAAGCTGCTGAAAGCATTAACCACCTGCTGATGTCTTGTGTCTTTGCTCAGGAATTCTGGTTCTCTTCTGCGAAATGTTGGATTGCAGCATCTCTGTCCGCAGCAAAATGAGTACTTTGATGGCCGGTGGGATAGGATTTCCAAGGAGGTTGTTGATGTTTTGCGGAACAGGCTCAATTCCCTTGTGATCTTGGGCACTTGGACTTTGTGGAATGACCACAATAAGTGTATCTCTGATGGTGCTTCTCTTAGTGTTGCTCGTGCGTTGTCATGTGGGGGAGACAATACTCCCACAGATCATGGGATGGGAAGGCCGCAGGCGCACCATAGGCATGGTCACCACGCCCAGGCGGGCCTGGTTTCCGTCAGTTAGGAAGGCACATGTTATGCCTAAGATTTAGGAGGATTTCTTGGTCGCCCGAGAGGCTATGTAATCTGCCTTCGGGGCTGAGAATCAATGAAGCAAAGAATTAATCTCTATCCTATCTTCTCCTATTTTCCAACATAGGGCGCAAAGGGGGAAAACCTTGCCCCTCTACCAATCATGACTACAGGCTACATAGTTCGGGTCGACGCCACCTGTCCGTGACATCTTGGTATCAGCGCGCCTTTCTCCATCGACGGGGAGGCGTTCCAGGTGGATTTCTTTGCCCTCCATCTAGTCAGCTACGACGCGGTGCTAGGCACGCAGTGGCTCGAGACTCTTGGGCCCATTCTATGGGATTTCGGGGCCCTCACCATGTCGTTCTGGCGCAGCGGTCACCAAGTCTGCTAGCTAGCTGGCGGGCGGGCTCTAGCGACCCCAGCCTCCGCTCTCGCTCCTATCGACCTCCTGGAAGCCCTCCTCGCCAATTTCACGCCCAGTCAAGTCCGAGCCGCAGTTGTCGCCGCCAGATACATGCGACCACAAAGATCACTCTTCTGCGGGTCGGCCAGTGATCGTTTGTCTTATCGCTACCCGGCCACGCACAAGGAGTTGGAACGCCAATGCGCATCCATGCTGGACCAGGGACTGATTCGGCGCAGCTCATCCGCCTTGTCTTCACCGGTTTTGTTGGTGAAGAATGTTGACGGCTTGTGGCGTTTTTGCGTCGACTACAGAACCCTCAATGCCCTCACAGTCAAGGATGCTTTCCCTATTCTGGTGGTCGATGAACTCCTCGGTGAGCTGCACAGTGCCCGGTTCTTCACCAAGCTCGACCTTCGCTCCGACTACCATCAAGTCCGCATGCACTTGGAGACGTGGCCAAGACGGCCTTCCGGACACACGATGGCCTCTACGAGTTCCTGGTCATTCCGTTTGGGCTGTGCAATGCCCCGACAACATTTCAGGTGCTAATGGATGATGTGCTACGCCCTTCCTCTGCCGGTTCGTGCTCATTTTTTTTCGATGACATCCTGATTTTCAGCAGCTCATGGACTGATCACCTCCGCCATTTGCACGCGGAGCCCACCATCCTCCAGCAGCACAAGCTCTTCGTCAAGCGGTCCAAGTATGCATTTGGGATGGCCTCCATCTCTTACATGGGCCACATCATCTCGGCGGCCGGCGTGATCATGGATCTGGCCAAGGTACTTGGGCCACATCATCTCAGCGGCCTCCTCGGCCTCGCGGGATACTATCAGCAAATTCGTGCGGGACTGCGACACCATCGCCGCACCACTCACAACCCTGCTCTGCAAGGGCAGGTACCTGTGATCGAAGGAAGCTCCATCAGCTTTCCACGCGCTAAAGACCACACTCACCGCAGCGCTGGTGCTGGTGCTGTAAGACTTCACGGAGCAGTTCGTCGTCGAGTGTGATGCTTCAAGCCATGGCTTCGGCGTGGTGTTGCATATGAGCGAGAGCTGATAGGCCTGGTGCAGGCCATTCAGCACTAGCGGTCGTATCTCTGGGGACACCGCTTTCTAGTGAGGACGGATCATTTCAGCCTCAAATATTTATTGGATTAGCGTCTCAGCACCATTGGGTGGGCAAGCTTCTGGGGTTCGATTTCGCCATGGAGTACAAGCCAGGCAGCACCAACACCAAGGCTGACGCTCTGTCACGCCACGACACAGAGGTGGGTGCCGTTCTCGCCATCTCGTCGCCCCGGTTTGACTTCCTCAATCGCCTCCGCCAAGCTCAGGCCACAGACCCTGCACTGGTCGCTCTCTGGGAAGAGACTAAGGCAGGTCAGCAGACCAGGCCTTGGTCCATCATCGATGGCCTGGTCGTCTTCGATCGAAGCTCTACATCACGCCAACATTGCTCCTCCTACACGAGCTAGTGTCTGCCGTCCATGACGACGGCCACAAGGGCAGCCAACGCACGCACAGGCTCCGCCGAGATTTCCACACTCCTAACCTTCGTTTTGTGGTCCAGGATTTTATTCACAGTTGCTCCACATGCCAACAGTACAAGGCCGAGCATTTGCATCCAGCAGGGCTCCTGATGCCGCTGCCGGTGCCGCAGGTGGTCTGGGTGGACATTGGCCCAGATTTCTCCCACGCGTGGGTGGCAAGTCGGTGATCCTTACGGTGGTCAACCGCTTCAGCAAGAATTGCCATTTCATTCCGCTCGCCCACCCGTATTTGGCGTAGACGGTGGCCAAGGCATTCTTCGGCGACATCGTGCGACTCCACGGCATCCCACAATTATGGTGTCGGACCAAGACTCGGTGTTCACCTCCACATTCTGACGGGAGCTGATGCGGTTGAATGGCACCAAGCTCCACATGACCACTCCTTTCCACCCCTAGTTGGACGGTCAAGCTGAGGCGGCAAACAAGGTCATCGCCATGTACCTCTCGGTGCTTCATGGGGGATCGACCACGCCAGTGGTTGTGCTGGCTTCCTTGGGCAGAGTACATCTACAACACGATCTTCCTAATATGACACGCCATTCTAGGTCGTCTATGGCCAACAGCCCCTTCAATCCGCTCCTATGAACCGGGTGAGACTCGGGTCGCCACGGTGGCTAAGAACATGGCGGATCGCGATGAGTTACTGGCGGACGTCTGCTACCGGCTCGAGCAGGCACCAACGGTCTACAAGCACCACCGCGAGGTCCAGTACGCCAACAGGATTGGGTGTGGCTGTGTGTTCACCACCGGACCCCGGCATCTCTTCCGGTCGCGATAACTGGCAAGCTATGCCCCCGCTTCTACGGGCCATACCGCGTTGAGGCAGTCATCAATAACGTCGCTGTCCGGCTCACCCTACCCCCCAGGGCGCGTCTCCACAACGTCTTCCAGGTCAGCCTCAAGAAATTCGTCGAGACACCTCCGGATGCGCCACCACCTCTTCCGGCCATGCACTATGGCGCTGCCGTTCCGGAGCCTAAGGGCGCGGTGTGCACACGCCTATCACGCGGTGTCCGCTAGGTGCTCATCCAATGGAAGGGCGAGCCGATGGCGTCTACTACATGGGAAGACATCGACACACTAGCTGAGAAGGCCATGGGCACGCCATAGGCGCAGTCACCACGCCCAGGCGGGCCTAGTTTAAGTCAGTTAGGAAAGCACATGTTATGCCTAAGGTTTAGGAGGATTTGTTGGTCGCCCAAAGGGCTATGTAATCTACCTTCAGGACCGAGAATCAATGAAGCAAAGAATTAATCTCTATCCATTTTGTCCTATTCTCCAACATAGGGCGCAGAGAGGAAAAATCTCGCCCCTTTACCAATCACGACTACGGGCTATGTAGTCGGGGTCCAACGCCACCGGTCCGTGACATGCTGTAGAGGAGTTACACTTTTGGGATTTGGTCAGGGAGCAAGGTATTACTCACCTCCTTGCCCTAGCGCCTCCTGAAGGTTAATTTGTCGGTGTTAGAGTTTGTGGTCAGTCTATGTGTTTTTGTGGCACACATATTTTAGGAACCTATAAGTGCGTTGGAAGTGTGTGTGGTGCTGTAAGCGTTCTTACCCCTTTTTCTTCTAAATATAATGATACGCAGCTCTCCTGCATTTTCCATAAAAATGGAGGAAAACTGCATGTCATTCTCTTTCTCCATTTCATGTACATTAATGGATAAACCTTCTCTATATTGCCTAGGAACCTACAATAATGTTTCCTCTTCAAAAAAGAAAAAGGACATAAGGTTTTGGATAACATGCCCACATAGAGATTAATCCAAATTTGAGAATTATGATGAGGATATGCTAGGCTGCCTTTTTTCTCAAAGTACTCCAGATAACAGAAATATTCTCACATCTGTCCTTACCTTTGACTGTAGTAGGGCCACCTGTGAATGTAGCTGATCCCTCTCTCGCTGTAAAGATTGCACTTTGCCTCTTTCGATGCTCAATCTTTCATTGAAAATACTGCGTTCATTGTCCTGACGACTAATCAGTTCGTCTATAATTCTCTCCAGTGCTGTAATTGTTTTGCCCATTCCATGTACACCTGAAAACATATCCTGCAGTATTGCATCAGAAAAAAAATGTTCTTCAGAGAGGAGATAGGAACAAAAGCCACCAACTTTATGAGTATAAGAATTGACCAACCTTCAACGATGTATCATCAGCATTTCTTGTTTCCTGTTTAGTCACAATAGGTTGGTGGTTCATTGGTTTATCTCTTTCTTCACTTAGTGCAGCAAGCTGTCCAGAATGAAACGAACAACAAAGATCAAAATCAAAGTATGTATTCTTGGCACATGAAACAACACCCATACTAGTATCACATGAATTTCTTTTGAGAAATCTTGGGCAGGAGATGGCAAGAACTGCTAGGGAGACAAGTGAACTTTTAGCACAACATTGCATAGTGAATAAAAACTGGAAAACAGATGAAAGGTCTAGTATGGCAGGTGACGGCAAGATAATACCAGATATTCAAGCCAGTTGACCTCCCCAGTAGAACTTTCAGCACTATCCTTGGTAAGGGTAGCTTCACCAACTTCGTTCAAATTTGTTAATGCTTGCCTGTCAACATTCAGATGACTAAATGAATTTTATCTGAGAAAGATAACTAAGAATTGAGTTTGACTAAATAATCAATCTTTTGTGCAAGGTTTCAGCAAAAGAAGCCAGCAATTTTATAGTTCATTTGCATGTAGTGAATTGTACAGTTTTGTATCTATGGTCATAATACAAGATAATACTCTGTATATATGCTCAAAAAATAGGATCGGGATAGTAATAATGTATAGATACTTTTGGGGTAAGTCGCTATAAGGAGACACATCAGGTTTGTTGCTGAGCAGCACTTTGCACCATCCATATTGAAGCCAAAAGGAAGTGGATTGGGTCAGGCCCATAGCTTCAATTTCCTTCAGCTCTCTTTCCCTGTGCTCCTGCTCCTTCAATAGCTTTTCTTTTAGCCACTCAACATTTCTGGAGCAAGATTTTAACTTTCTAGCTTCATCCACTTCCTTTTCCTATATATATATATCATATCGGTAAAAGGGAGTTACTGACTTTGGAAATTTGCATAAGATTGAAGTAAACAGATTACAAAGGGTACATGTAAGTAGTCAGAGAAGCATTCTCATTGTCAGTTTGTCAGATATTGATACAACATCATGTAACAAAATGGATTGAATGGTAAAAAGATTCATTGATTAATGGAGTTTGGCACTTGCCCATGGGATTCTTTTCTCTTCAAGAAAACTATGCAAGTGTGTTTCTGCTGTAATTGCCACTTCCTTTTGATGTTTGGATGTTTTTCTTATTCTCAAATCTCACCAATAAATTGTTTATGCTTGGTTTGCAGATTTTGCCACTGGGTGAGCTCTCAACTGGTGCTGGAGAAGTCAAAAGGGGGTCAGGGCCAACGGAAGCTAGACCGGTTGGTCGACGCTTCCTGCGGCATCCCTCAGTTCCCAAGTTCGATCCCCCTCGGGGGCGAATTTTAGGCCTGAGGGTAAAAAAATCCCCTCGTCTATCCCACGCCAAAGCACAGGTCTGTGGTCATCCTGTCTCACGGGGATGCGGTGCCACTGTATATGGGTGGGGCCGGGTTCAGAGATTTTCTCGGTCGCATGAGAAGGTCTTCTTAATAAAATATCTGGTGGGACGTCGTCCCCGCGGATCGAGTTTTTTGTTTTTCAAAAGGGGGTCAGGGAATGAGTTCCCGTTGCGGTAACTGAAGAATGTCACAGTTCCAACCATATCAGTCTATGAGAGCAGTGGCACGCCCAGAAACTGAACGGATGCCACACTGAACTTCCGTATCATGCTCGAATGCGGGGCGTACCAACCCGGTGAGCAATCTATCAGCACATGAAAACTGATTTGCACATGGAACCCGATATATCACGTAATGCAAAAACCATACCGTACGTACCGCATCAGGGGCGCCGAGCCTGCCGGCGGCGGCGGCGACGTTGGTGAGATTCCCGAGAGCGACGCGGCTCCAGACCTGCGCCGACGCAGCCTTGGCGCCGGGGTTCTCCGTCATGGCTAACGCCGAGAAGCGGGCTGGACCTCCTCGGAGGGTTAGGGATTCCGGAGGTGGCGCTGGGCAGCGGAGGGGATATGGTCGAATGGAGGCAGGCGACGGTTTTGGAGACAACGAGGTGGGGATTTGAAATTGGGGACTCAAGTGAAGCGCGCTGGTACACAACTGCTTTCCTTTTCTTTTCTTTGTTTCTTGCTCCCTCCCTAAAAAAAATTTGTCACTGAGGATCCATACACGGGCTAATCATTAGCAAGTTAAAAATTCGATAATGGTTGGCTCCGTCCGACGCGGCTCATCCACTCATCCGTTCTATCTAAAAAAAATGTCCGCTCCGCTTATCCACTCGTCTTGCTTGGGCCCATGGCTACTCATCCGCCTGCCGCACCCCGCCCATCCCCCACGTGTGTCGTGCCCTTCCCCTGCCATGCCGCACTGCTCCACCATCGCACACCTCAACCCTATCCACCTAGCCTGTCACGGCCATGGCGAGCACCATGCCACCACCACCCCGGCGCCACCAGGAAAAAGTCGCCATCGGACACTTCATCTCTCGTGTCCGGCCAAAAACACTGTGGCATGAAGGAGAGGCCTGTGCACGCTGAGTCTTTTGCTCTCGACATTCCCTCTGGACCCGAGTTTGTTGGCTACCGTAGTCCCCCACCAGGTAGGTTGTGGCCGCAAGCGACGTCGTGTTTCAAGTGTTCTAGACGTTTCAGACTTATGTTTCAAGTGTTTTATCTGAATGTGGCAAAAGTGTATCTAAGATGTTGCATATATTGCAATGTCAATATGCGCATGTTGCAAGCCTATTGTGGGGCGTACGACCCCGATACCAACGGTAGTCACATGGGCTGCGCCCCAGGGTGGCCTAGCCCACAAGACGAAGCCTTGCGGGGCACGGCGCTGCTCGGCGTGTCCCGCAAGACACCGGAAAGATATCCTGAAGATACTATGAGTGTTATGATACATATGATCCCATGATTCCTGTAATCTGTTATTACTTTCCGGTTATCTCATAGATCTAACCGACTTGTAACCCTGCCCCCAGACTATATAAGGCGGGCAGGGACACCCTCCAAACACATGTAATATCATACGATAGCCAATATAACCCAACAGATCACAAGAGTAGGGTATTACATCGTGTTGACGGCCCGAACTTATCTAACTCGTGTGTCTCTGTTGCCTTCTTGTTCTCGATTACACGCATCTCTGCTGATCAATCTACCTTCGTGGGATGCCCCTCGGAGGACTGCCGACAATATTCTGTCGACAGTTGGCGCGCTAGGTAGGGGTGTGCGTGCTGTTTCCATGTCGAACAAGATGGTACGTTTTGCAGGCTCTTCGTCCCTCCCACAGCCCGGCCAGATCTTCACGGTAGGATCGATCTCCTGGATCATCAATGCTGATGGAGTTGGAGAGCTTATCGAGCCAGTGCAAATCAATACTGCGTCGATCACCCCAACACATACAACTGTAGATCCGATCTCGAAACCGCCTCCAAGGTCGTCTTCGCCGACAATTCGCTGCCCGCTCCCCCACTACCCAAGGAGGCAAATCAACAACGACGATCTGATCGCATCCATCGATAAGGTTGGCCAGAAGCTCGCCGATTGCCTCTCCATCGCAGAACCGGCTCTGACCACTCTGGTCCAGCGCCGACCACCCTCCGATTCAGATCTATCGAAGGCGGATCGGGAAACTCCAGGGGTTACGGCCCTACCTTTTGGGCTCACCAGCGTCGCCGCCTCCTACCAAGATGCCCTAAGGGGCAAATTCGTCGACCAGGTGGGAGACATCTATCCTCTCGTCGACCAGATCACCGACCAGCTCCCGCCAACTGTCAACATGCTGCACATCGGCCGACGTCCCGAAGCATCCCTCCAAACCATCCTAGAGGAAAATCCAGACTCCGAGTCCCAGGGCTCTACGGAGACTGTCGCTGAAACCATCGCCGTACAACCTCCTTTCCCACCCTTCCGAGAAGGTGGGATTTTTAACATCAGCATCGACAGCCCTCTAAGGGATGGAGAAACCGACGAGGACCGCGCCGCTCGTGTCAATAGGAACGCCAACCGTGCGCAGTGCATAGCAAATTAGGCCACCATTGTGCTAGCCAAAGCTGCTCGCAACAAACAGCTCGGCTCACAAGGGAGGCCACGCCCACTCCAACGCAACCTCGACGATAAATTTGTCCGTGTTGACGGCCACGACGTCTACAAGACCTCAAGCGCCAACTTGGCTATGGCCGCCAATGAGCTCACCCGGCTTGAACAAACACCAAAAGTCGCCAAGGGCGCTGCAATGCTCAAAGCTACACACTGCTAGGTCAACGAGATCCACCAGGATCAGAGACCTTCCTACTCGACGAGCTCAATTTGCCGATCCGCTGTGCCAAGATCCAATCGCTGCCCCAGCCGAAGTCATTTCGCCGACCAGCACCACGATGATGGAGAACCCCTCCAGGGGGAGCTAGGGGAACCGCATCGACTACCCTCGCCAAAACAACCAAGAAGTCGACCAAGACGTCTAAGCGCACATCAACAATCTTCGTGATGCGCGTCGTCATATTGACGGGTGCCGTTTCTCTCACCATGAAGAAGAAGTACGCCGGCGTCAAGAATACGAGAAAGAGTTCGGTAATCCAGACTCAGCCCTCCAGCCACTCAACGCCGGCAACGCTGCAGATCACGACGGCGATGATCCTGAAGGGCCCCGAGCATTCACGAGGGCACTCCAAACACTCTAGTGGCCCCATGGTTTCAAAATCACCGGGGTCAAGCCCTATGAGGGACGGTTGAACCCCACACAGTGGCTACAAGCTTATGCACTGCAGTGCATGCCGCCAGAGGAGATACCAGTGTTATGGCGAATTATCTTCCCATCATGCTCACGCCAACTGCGATGAACTGGTTTGCAAGCCTCGCCCCGGACTCCATAGGATCCTGGGAAGAGCTGAAGAAAGTCTTCACCGACAACTACATGGCTATGTGTACTCGGTCGGGCACCAAGCACGATCTGAACCGCTTCTATCAGAAATTGTTCGAGCTCCTCCGTAGCTACATCAGACGCTTTTTCGAGATGAGGAATTCTAATCCCAACATGACGGAAGCTGAAGTCATCACCACCTTCGTCCGAGGACTCCATCACCGCAACCTCTGCTCCAAGTTCAATCACAAGCCGCCAAAGGGGATTGGCGAGATGATTTCAACTGTCGATCAGTATGCTAACGCCGAAGAGGCCAAAGTACGCTTCAATGAGGATGTGGGCACTCATCGCCCAACTCGCCGCAACGATGAGCGACCCGACGACCGATGCCATAGCGACCGCCGCTACGACGACCGTAGTCACCATCGGGACGGTGGCCGTGATCGGCCAGAAGGGTCCAAATCTGGTCAATATCACCGCAGGTGACCAGACCTCATCGTCGCCACCGTTGACGAACCTCGCCCCAAGCACAACTACGATGAGTAGTACAAGAAGATCCTCGAAGGCCCATGCCCCCTCCTCAAGAACAGCAAGCACAAGATGAAGGACTGCCTCGGCTTGGCTAAGGAGTTCTAGGCCAAAAAGCGGACGACGACAATGACGATGGGGCCAGAGGCCACCGACCACCTGGGACAACAACAACGCCTTCCAGGATCATGACAAAGTGGTCGCCACTATCTTTGGGGGCCTCACCACCGCCGAGAGTAGAAGAGATTGGAAGCTCACCGCCGCCGAGTGCTCGCCGTTAACGCAAAAGACGCCATCGCCAACCCTAGCTATCGCCCCTGGTTCGAGGTCCCCATCACCTTCAGTAGGGCCGACCAATGGGCGGACATCCCTTACATAGGGCGTTTCCCCCTTGTTCTTGACGCAACCATCAGGAAAGTGCTTTTCAGGAAAGTACTAGTCGACGGTGGAAGTGCTCTGAACTTCCTCTTCACCAGAGCCCTAAAGGAGCTGGGCCTTGGGATAGGAGACCTCACACCCTCCAATTCCTCCTTCTGTGGTGTGGTACCTGGCAGGGCATCCAAGACGCTTGGAGAGATCACCCTCCTAGTACAATTTGGCACAGCCAGCAACTACTGTGTTGAGTACATCAATTTCTACGTCGCCAACTTCAACACCACCTACCACACCATACTTGGTCGGCCAGCTCTGGCCAAGTTCATGTTCGTATCGCACTATGCCTATCTAGTGTTGAAGATGCCTTCATCTGCAGGAGTTCTGGCCCTGTGGGCCAACCTCTCCATCGCCTACGCCTGCGAGACAGAGAGTCTCGCCCTCGCTGAAGCCACCGACCTCTCCATCCAGATGGCTAGCGTGGTCACCGATGCTAAGACGGTGCCCGCCGATGACCTAGAGATCCCAATGTTGGAGCCTCCACGTGCCTTCGCCAAGTTCATGGAAATGAAGGAGGTCGGCCTCGGGCTCGACGACCCCACCAAGACTAGGAAGGTTGGGGCTCACCTCGACCCCAAATAGGAAAGCGCGCTTGTCTCCTTCCTATGTGCCAATGCCGATGTATTTGCTTGAAAACCTACAGACATGCTGGGGGTACCGCGGGAGAAGATCGGGCACTCCTTGAATGTCTCGCCGACCGCCAAACCGATTAAGCAGAAACTTCGACGATTCATGCCAGACAAGGAGGCTATTAGGGTAGAAATAAAACGGCTCCTAGCTGCCAGATTTATTAAAGAAGTGTATCATCCTGAGTGGTTAGCAAACCCTGTTCTTGTTCAAAAAAAAAGAATAAAGAATGGAGCATGTGCGTTGATTACACTGATCTCAACAAACACTGCCCTAAAGACCCCTTCGGTCTACCTCAGATAGATGAGGTTGTAGACTCCACCGTCGGCTACAAACTACTCTCCTTCCTCGACTGTTACTCCGGCTATCACCAGATATCCCTCAAGGAGGACGACCAGATCAAGACATCGTTCATCACGCCTTTCGGTGCGTATTGCTATATCACCATGTCCTTCGGACTCAAGAACGCTGGGGCGACCTACCAAAGGGCCATCCAGATGTGCCTTGACCAACAGATAGGCCGCAACGTCGAAGCTTACATCAATGATGTGGTCGTCAAATCCAAAACCGTCAACAATCTTATTGTCGACCTTAAAGAAACGTTCGCCAACCTAAAAAGATACAGATGGAAGTTGAACCCTTCAAAGTGCATCTTTGGAGTTCCATCTGACATACTCCTAGGCTACATCGTCAGTGCCCGTGGCATCGAACCCAACCCCGACAAGGTCTCCGCCATCACCAACATGAAACAGCCAACCTGCGTAAAGGATATACAGAAACTTACAGGGTGCATGGCTGCTCTCAGCCGCTTTATATCGCGCCTCGGCGAAAAGGGTCTACTATTTTTCAAACTCCTCAAGGCCTCTGAGCACTTCTCCTAGTCGGAGGAGGCAGATACAGCTTTTGAGCAGCTCAAGTTGTTTCTAACGAAGCCTCCGATCATGATGGCGCCTCGACTAGATGAAACCCTATTGATCTACATCACCGCCACTTCTCGCGTCGTTAGCCCAGCTATCATCGTCGAGCGTGAGGAAGCCGGACACGCCTATAAGGTGTAACGTTCGGTCTACTTCATCAGCGAAGTTCTTAATGAGTCCAAAACTCATTACCCTCAGGTTTAGAAGCTGTTATATGCCATTCTAGTCATGTCGCGCAAGCTCCGCCATTACTTCGAGTACTACAAGATCGTCCTGGTCACCAAATTCCCTCTAGGGGACATCCTTCGTAACAAAGAGGCCAATGGCTGCATCATCAAGTGGGCTATCGAGCTCGGCACTTACTCATCGAATTCAGAAGCTGGCCTACCATTAAGTCATATGCGTTGGCTGACTTTATCGCTGAGTGGACTGAGATCCAAGAGCCCATCCCTACTACTTGACCTGAGCAATGGGTGATGTACTTCGATGGCGCCCTCAACATCAATAGTGCTAGTGCTGGTATTTTATTCATTACACCAACCAAGGACAAGCTCCGATACGTACTCCGATTTCATTTTCCAGCCTCCAACAATGCCGCTGAATATGAAGCATGTCTCCACGGACTCTGTATAACCGTCGAGCGTGGCGTCAAACGCCTCATGGTATACGAAGACTCCGTGCTGGTCATCAACCAACTTAACAAAAATTGGTCCTATTCTAGTGAGAAGATGGACACATATTACGCCAAAAATCAGGAAACTCAAAGGAAAGTTCTACGGTATCGAGTACCACCATGTGGTACGAGATCAAAATCAGCTCGTCGACCACCTATCTAAGATAGGATCTTCTCACACCGTGATTCCACCTAGGGTTTTCATTCAAGACCTATCACAGAACCGACCAATTTATAAGAGCACAAGTACAAAAACAATCGCCGAAATGATCAAATTCTCGAACTTGAGCCCATATAAACCCGGTAGTCAACTGAAATCTCGAAGGATTTCAAACCAACTTGCATACAACCAAGATCACAGTAATTCAACATAACATATCGTACATTACAACATTTCACAGACGTTCGCAAATAGATTACATCATCACAGAGTCATCGTTATTACAAAACAAGTCTTGTGAAACATGCGGAAGCAAATAGTTTAACTCACACACCCGAGTTCAAATACACATACTTGGTTCATTGATCACGACCCCATAAAAGCATTCGAGATAAGATAACGAGATCATGCCCATGATCTAGTCTTCATCACCCGCCAGGGTGGAGACAATACTTACAGAATCCCCGATATAGAAGGTCATCTGCAACAAGAGGGAATAAACCACGAGTGCGGAATGTACTCACTAGACTTACCCGCCAGAAACCAAAATAAATGACACCAAGGATTATGCATAGCTTAATGTAGTGGATCTGGCTGACACATTTTCTTTTTGGCAGAAAAGCATAAGTAATAATGATCAACTCATAGCCTGAACTAGCAGTGACTTTTTAGCCATTAACCTATCAACTATATTAGCACCTGTACTAAGCAATCATTTTATTAGGGTACAAACATTAATAACCATATCAGGTATTCATTGTGGCAATCTTATCATCATCATCCATTTAACCATATCATTAAATTAATTGAATCTACGCTGCATTTGCTCACCAAGTTCTCACTATCCGGAGAGACGGTGATTCAAATCGATTCCTATCCAAATTTGAGGGGTATTCCTAAACACAAACCCTGCTTCTCCGTCAAGTCGCAAACAAGTCACCTTTGGTATGATTCAGAGTCGCGAGTCCGATCGGATCGACATTCTCGAGAACCCACTCGCCAAGGTTGTTCGGGACTCTAACCCGCCTTGGACTTATGCCAATGCTCTCCGCACATCCTTACTACCTCGAGAATGCATGCCGCCATCGCTTTCGTCCCCTACCGAGTCGAGCTACTAGGCTTCGTGGTCGAACGACTTATCCGCCAGCCTAAGTGTTAGGTCATGTTCAATATGACATGAGGACGTCTAAATATGACGGTCCTTAAACGACTCAGACGGAGTCACTATGTTCAAACCTACACAAGACCCCGCCCGATCTTAATTCATTATTCACATGGTTCTTTTCCACGATAGCAAATATAGCCAACCGTGATCTACCTCATCCTAAAGCTCGCAGATGACAGGAAATCACCTGACTTCTACCGCACTAAGCATTTAACCCGTTCCTGAACTTAAATAGGATTCCAGTGCGATATCTGGACAAGGAAGGATATATAATGCAGCAATTGGTTCCAACCAATTCCTATACTTAATGCATCATCAACAATAAAAGGTACTCAAAGTATTTGTAAAAACATGGGAGGCTTAATATGCTCCGGGGCTTGCCTTTTAGGAACGAGGAAGGCTGGTGGTCAGGGCACTCTGTCAAATCCTCCACGGCGACTGCTTCGTCGGCTTCCTCCTCCTGGTTGGCTCCCTCGAACTCCAGCAACGTCACTCCCTCCGGCACACCTATTGCATGAATGCGCAAGATAAATATCATGGATGCATATGAACGAATGCCAGGGATGCTCGGGGAATGCACATGTTCGCTGTAGTTTGCATATTCCAACTTAAGCCCTATTTAAATCACTTTACTTACCACGTTTATACAACCTAATGTATAATTGCTCATCTTCAGTTAATGACCTAGCACCTGCACCTAAGTATATCCTCAAGTTAGGCTAACCCCTAAACAATCAACGATAACCTTGCAACAACATACACTCAAGCATTTGTATTTCAGCAAAATGAATACTATGTAGCGGTGCAGTAAACCAGCCATAACTGGAGATTTATAAATACAAATGACTTGCAACAAGACAATCTGGAAAGCTTATAAATTGTCAACAATTCATTTTCAGACCTCAAAGCATGATTCAAACCTTTACCAGCTCGAATTCATAATTCAACAGAACTCTGTCCTCACAAGGCAGAGAGTAAGCAAAACTGGAACCTAACTTTAAACAGCTGTAGTTTCTAAACTACTGGGCCAAATGCCCTCAAATTTTGACAGGAGCTAGATACATAAATTATCTACAACTTTTGTATTCATCACAATCACAGAAAACCAAATTATCATGGGAAACTTTCCAAAGTCCCTAGATCTATCCAGAGGGACATAATGCAAACAAATAATTATTAACTTATGATATAAACACTTAATTGGATAAAACCAACTTTACTGACATATCACACATATCACAAGAACACCAGAAAGTAGGGTGTCCATCACCAAAACATTTCTTTTAAAACCTTTCTTAATTTATTTAATTAATTAGTAGAAATAGTAAACATATATGAAAACTACCCCATTAATTCTACAAAAATTAAAGTAGACACTACATGCCCTAAGTAGACTACCATAAAAATTTCACACCATTTGAGTAAGTATAACAACCTACACAAAAATGGTAAGGCAGAATGGCTTAAAATGGCATAATTAGGAAACCTTAGTGAAAAGTGTCAAGCAACAGATTTCATATTTTTCCTAGCATCCTTAAGGTACTAGGACACTCTCCAATAAATTTCATGGTCATTGGATTCATAGATAATTTACAAAAATTCACCCAAGTATCTACCCGCGATAAAAGGAAAATCTATAACTCAAAAACTACACATGCAATGACTCTCAAATTTTAACCAGAGCTTCTACTATACAAGACTAGCTTACCCACAAAATTTCATAATTTTTGGATCACATAAACTCAAGATATGATTTAAACAAGTTTGCATGCATTCAAAAACACTTTTTAAGTTCCTATTTAATTCATCCAAAATTTCTACATAATGTGCTCAAGATATATTTTTATTAAATACTAGACCTAACTATGAATCTAACAAAATTGGAACCACCCAATTTGGATCTACAAAACAGGAGATACAGAAATATCAAATCAGCATTCAAAACTGCATTTTTGAACTATCTTTCTAATATACAGTCGTTGACAACTGGGGTCCACCGGTCAGCTGGGCCCACTTGTCATAGACACAGAAACAGAGGACACGGCTGCGACGGCGCGAAAGACGGCGTAGCTCGCCGGCGGCGGCTTCACCGGCGACGCAGAGGGTACCTCCGTGCTCGCCATGACCTACCGTGTCAAATGACCTACTAACCCTAAGCTCTAGCGGACTCTAGGTACCCCGGCCACGGAGCTCGGTGGCTCAGCCATGGCGCACGACGGCGCTCAACCATGTTCCGACTCGGCCAGACCGGCATTGGCGGTAGCACCATCACCAGAGCATCTACGTGTGATGTAGAAGACTAGGCGAGAGCTAGGGAAGGAGGAGGGGAACGGTGCTGTGCTGGCCACGGTGAGGTCACCGGTGCGGCCATGGTGGCCATGGCGCGGCGGTGCGTGGAGTCGGCAATGCCGCTTACCTAGTGCTTGTTTAGTTTAGAGAGAGTGACGGCTAGGTTTGTGGGGTGCTCGCAGAGCTTTGGGCGGGATGGTGCTAGGCGAGATGTGGCGGCGAGCACGCGTGAGCTTGGTGGAGCAACTGGTGACGGCGGTGGTTCGTTGCGGCCGCTGCGGAAGGCAAAGGCGAAGGCAGGAAGCAAGGAAACGAAATGTGGCGCTGGGAGGCTCACGGGCGCGCTCTGCGTCTTGTGCTGGCGCGCTCTGGCCCGACGTGGCCTGAGCAGGCAGGACATCGACGACGCGCGGCGCCACGCGGCGCTGAAAGCCTGAAGCCGGTCGACTACTGTAGCGCCGATTCAGAATTCCAAAACCAGCCTGACAGCGAACCTTCAACGCGTTGCAACTCCAGAACCGTGATTATCCAGGCTCCGGTGTAATTGACAAAGTTGAAGATCTAAATGAGGTCTACAATTTTGCCAATTGGAGCTTGAGCTGATTCAACTTGGTTAGGGAGCTACAAGGCTGACAAGTCAAGTAAATGAAACTGAAAATCGGCTCACAGACTTAGAAAATTTTTGAGTCTCCAATTAGACCTCAAAACAGACTTGTGGGCCCTTTTTGAGCATGTTCTGCACATTTTCATGAGATGGTCATAAAAGAACTTTTGTTCCACATACAATTCTCTACAACTTTGCTTTAGGTTGCTTAGACATGCAAACATCCTAAGCTACACTTTTTAAACAGTCAAACACAGGAGCTCTAGGGGTCCAAATTAGTCAACCATGACTTGGAAACCTAATTAGGCAAAATGATCAACATGAACATTGTTCCTAATGACATTCTAAGCATGACTAAGGTTCTTAGGAGAATAATTAGCCACACCATAAATTGGTCACACAAGAATCAAGCAAGGTATGTACTGAAACAATGAAAAACACCTGAAATGTTACAATTGTTTCATAGTCATGTTTCACATGTTTCATGATCTTGTTGCATAGTACTAACTAACCTTGTTTCACTAAAAGAGTGGCACCTGTTGCACTTAAGTGTTGCACGCTTTACATTTCATAAAAGAAACACACATGGAATATAAACATATGTTGCAATGTTTCAAAATCATGTTTCATGTGATATAAGTTCACGAATGGATGCATGGTGCTCATGTTCATGAAATGCAGTGCAAATGTGGAAGCCAAACACCTGGGGTGTTACAGCCCTCCCCCCTTATAAAAATCTCGTCCCGAGATTTGAAAAGCGTACCATTGTTGATAGAATTCCTTATAACCATCCCTCAAATAATCTTCCCTTTCCCACGTTGCATCGCGTTCACTACCCTGATTACTCCACATGACTTTGTAGAACTTGACCACCCGACTCCGAGTCACTCGCTCACGAGTGTCAATCACTCGAACCAGCTTTTCTTCAAAGGTCAAATCAGATTTTAACTCGATATCCCCCAATGGAACTCTCTCTTCAGGGACGTGAAGACATTTCTTCAATTGGGATACATGAAAGACATTGAAGATATCACTCATCTTTGGAGGTAATTGAATCTTATACGCCACCTTACCACTTTGTCCAATGATTTCAAACGGACCAACATATCTCGGCGCAAGCTTTCGCTTCACACCGAAGCGTTGGACACTTTTCATAGGTGAGACCTTCAGATAAATGAAGTCTCCAACTTCGAACTCAATAGGTTTTCTACGTCGATCAACATAACTTTTCTACCTAGCTTGCGCTGCGGCCATGTGAGTTTGGATAGTACGGACTTGTTCTTCGGCTTCTTGAACAAAATCAATTCCATAATATCTCCTTTCACCGGCTTCTACCCAGTTCAACGGGGTTCTACACTTCCGACCATACAAAGCTTCAAACGGTGCCATCTTTATACTCTCTTGATAACTGTTATTGTATGAGAATTTAGCTAGGGGTAACCATTTTTCCCATGAGCCCTTAGCGGAGATGACACATGCTCTCAACATATCTTCTAAGATTTGATTCACTCATTCAGTTTGCCCATTGGTTTACGGATGATAAGCAGAACTTCTTACTAGCTTAGTTCCTAATAATCCGTGTAAGTGCTCCCAAAAGCGAGCAGTAAACTGTGGTCCTCTGTCCGAGACAATAGTACGAGGGATCCCATGAAGTCGGACTATCTGGTTGAAGTACAACTCCGCATAGTCGGTTGGACGAAAGTCTATACGGATAGGAATGAAGTGTGCTGACTTGGTCAGACGGTCTACAATCACCCAAATAGAGTTAAAGTTCCTCTGAGTAGGAGGGAGTCCAACAATAAAATCCATACTTATCTCCTCCCATTTCCAACCTGGAATAGAGAGTGGCTGAAGTAATCCAGCCTTCATGTGCATAGCCTTGACTCGACAACAAGTGTCACACCTAGCCACATAAGAGGCGATCTCTTTCTTCATTTTGGTCCACCAAAACCGAGGCTTCAAATCATGAAACATTTTGCTACTACCAGGATGAATAGATAATTTAGAGGAATGAGCTTCGGATATGATTTGGTTTCTAAGCTCTCTATCCTTCGGAACTACCAACCTATCCTTGAACCATAACACGCCTTCCTCATCAACTCAAAAATGTTTGGTTTCTTGCACTTTCATCTTGCGCTTGATGTGAAACACACCTGCATCTGTCTTTTGTAGCTCGATAATTCGACTCAGAGAGTACAACCGACAAAGGATGTTGTGAAGGACTGCAGGATGAAGGAGCTTCGACAAATGGACATCACTCTCAATCAAAGAGTGGCAATGAGACTTCTGCTTAAGGCATCTGCTATCGACATTTGCCTTGCCGGGTGATAGTGCACTTGGAGGTTATAATCCTTGATCAACTTGAGCCATCTTCTCGGCGCATATTCAACTCAAAGTTGAGTGAAGATGTACTTGAGACTTTTATGATTAGTGTAGATGTTGCACACATTGCCAAGTAAATAATGTCTCCAGCCATCAAGGCATGAACAATCTGCAATGAAGTTCTAAGTCATGCGTTGGATAATTCACTTCATGCTTCGAAGTTGGCGAGAGGTATAAGCAATGACTCTACCTTCTTGCATAAGAACACCTCCTAGCCCAATGACACGATGCATCGCAGAACACATCAAAAGGTTTCTCGATATCCGGTTGTGCCAAAAGCGGAGCCGAAGTTAGAAGAGTTCTCGTGGTGTGGAAAGCGCATCACACTCGGAGTCCGACAAACTTCATGTCTTTTTTGTAGCAATCGAGTCATAGGCTTGGCTATTTTAGAGAAATCGGGATGAAGCGGCGATAATAGCCACCAACCCTGTAAAAACTCTCAACCTCATGCACCGAGATTGGAGCCTTCCAGTTCAACACTTCTTGCACCTTGGTGGGATCTACCATAATTCCACCATCCGACAATACGTGTCTAAGAAAAGGTACCTCGCGAAGCCAAAATTCACATTTGCTGAACTTTGCATACAGCTGGTGTTCTCGTAATCTAGTGAGAACCACCCGCAAATGTTCAACATGATCTTCTTCATTCTCAGAATAGACCAAGATATCATCTAAAAATACCACCATAAATTTGTCCAACTTGGGCATAAACACTGAATTCATCAGATACATAAAATGTGCGGGGGCATTGGTCAATCTAAAAGACATAACCAGGTACTCATACAGACCATATCTCGTAGAGAATGTAGTTTTTGGGACATCCTCAGGCCGAATCTTGATTTGATGATACCCAGATCTCAAATCAATCTTGGAAAAGACTTTTGCTTTGGATAACTGAAGAAATAAGATATCTATGCATGGCAGGGGGTACTTATTCTTGATTGTAACTGCATTCAAGGGTCTATAATCTACACACATGCGTAGGGATTGATCCTTCTTCTTCACAAAGATAGCTGGGCACCCCCACGGAGATGAACTAGGACAGATAAGGCCTTTCTTTAGAAGTTCATTCAACTGGGTCTTAAGTTTGGCTAGTTCATTGGGAGGCATTCTATATGGCCTTCTAGAGATAGGAGCTGTGCTAGGAAGCAACTATATCTTGAACTCCACTTCCCGATCCAGGGGCAATCTAGGCAAATCATCGGGAAAAACATCCAGAAAGTCACACACTACAGGGATATCTGCAATAGCCTTTGCTTGCACCGCATTAGCCGCACAAGAAAGATTGATGTCCCTAGGTAGTTGCACCAGAAAACCCTCCTGATTACTAGGATCTCTGAGCATGACTACTCTAGTTGATGTATCAATAAGCACCCCGTGCCTGCTCATCCAATTCATTCCCAATATCACATCGATACCCAACCCTGGTAAAACTACCAGATCAACCTGATAACTTCGCCCCTCTATTTCAAATTGTATGTCCCCAACTACCAGCTTGGTTGGGATAACACCACTGGCAGCCCTAATACAATAGCCCTCACCCTCAACAGTATATGTTTTCTGCATAAACTTGGATGCAAATGCTGGACTAATAAAGGAATGCGAAGCACCTGAATCAAATAGTACAACTGCGGGGTGTTGATCAATCAGAAACTTACCAACAGTCACTACCTCTCCTGAAGGAATCTCAGTAATATTAGTGTGGTTCACCTGCCCCTAACAACCACCTTGGTAGTTATTCTTCTTAGGGTAAGGGCATTCCCTTGGCCAGTGGCCTGTCTTGTTGCAGTTCCAGCACGGCATGTTGCTTGGAGGATCCCTAGAACTGCCCTAACTGGTAGTGCCCTTGGGAAGAGCAACTGTAAATGTCTTGTGAAACCCAGTCTTGGTGGGATTCTTCTTCTGCGGTGGGCGAAACTTAGCGGCTGACGCTGGAGGACGGAATGGAGCCCTCTATGTGACGGGAGCCTTGGATTGTGAGGCACCCGCCTCATAGGCCCTCTTATGACTTTTCGAAGCCGCATACACAATATTGTTGTTCTCTTGCGATAAAGCATCACTCACAAATTCATTAAAATGAGCACACTTGCAATTTCCCATGGTCTTCATAAGTTTGGGGCTAAGTCCCCGTTTGAAACTTGCGATCTTTTTGGCATCAGTGTCAACAAACTCAGTAGCATACCTTGCAAGGTTATTGAAAGCCTACAGGTATTCATTCAAGCTCTTGTTCCCCTAGGTTAACTTCATGAACTCTATATGCTTGATCGCCATGAGACTAGGAGGAATATAATTTCCCCTGAAAGCAGTCTTGAACTGATCCCAGGTGATTTGGGCATTAGCGGGCATAGTGGACCGATGATGACTCCACCAAATGCCAGCGGGCCCATGCAGTTGGTGAGATGCGTACTCAGTCTTTAGCACCTCAGTCAAGCGGAGCAGACGGAACTTCTGCTCGAGAGTATTCATCCACTCATCAGCTTGTAGAGGCTCCTCAGCCTCCTTGAAGATGGGGGGTTTCATGTCAAGGAAATCCTTGAAATCACTGTATTGATTTGGTTCCAGTCCTTGGCGTGGACCACGACCATCCCGATTCGCAATCGTACGGAGGGCCTCAGCCATAGTGCGCTGTCCTTCCGCAAGCATTGCTATCAATTCCGTCGGTGTGGGTGGTGGTGGCGGTGGAAGATCATCATCATCATCCGCACCGGCGGAACGAGTACGAGGCATCTGCATAATGCGCAACCAGTAATTATTGATGATGTCAGCACATTGGAGAGGAACAATGTAATTGTGCCAAACTGAATTTACTGACGAGAATGAAAACTTCCTACAATAAATAGAGGCAATAATTCATTCTCCAATCACCACATCATCAAGTAGATTACTAGCGCCATACGCAGTGCATTCCAACATGACAAGTTTTAAACTTAACCATTACGATACGCGTCCCGAAGGGAGTGAATTAAAGTACATTACATGCCGAGTTTGAATTAAAAGAGTACATCCCACATCAGTCATCGTACTTAAGTCCATTACATCAATGACTGCAAAAGCTTAAACTAGCGAGACTTGCTAACGAACTACTCGTTGATGTGATCGTTGTCCACATCGGAGACACCTTGGACTTCTTCTGGGTCTTCCTCTTCTTCTTCTTCTTCTTCTGCCAGCTCAGCTGCATTGTCAACCATCTGCACATCCTCTTCTTCCTCCTCGGCCTCAATCACTTGAGGTCCACCCACATTTGGATACCTTGGTATGGGGTGAGGAATAGGAAATAGACGGTTGTGCAGTTGATGGTGCTCAACCTGAAGCTCTTCAAGCTGTTCTGGTAGTGCTTGCTCCCTTTGAAAGGCGTTGTGGTTCACCAAAATCCAACCCCGACGTCTTTCTTCTGCTAACTCTAAAGCTGCATCCCGGTGATGTGTCACACGATCCAACTCTTGTGCAGCCTCATCTCTCTCAATAGTGAGGTTCATCAGCTGGTCATGAAGCTCATCTCTCATGCATGCGGTTTGACCCCACTGTTGCAGACGATAATTTGTAATACCATGAATCTCATCAACTTCTCGCTGAGCTCTCCCACATGCATTCGCCTTACAACAATACTTGCGGGCACGCAACTTTGAACTTGTCTTTGAGCTTCCATTGCCTTGCTTCGGCTTCATCAAGCACACTCGAAAAGGGTGTTTTGCTTCGACTCGACAAAGCTTCAGGATCGCCATCATAGCACTCATTCCAGCGTTGTCGCTCTGCACTGTTTGCTCACCACGGCCTTGAACCAAGGCTCGACCAACGCCCCGAGTCCACTCACCCTCGAGAGGACACTCGGGGAATGGATGAAGCAGTCCACCCACTAACTCATCCTCAAGCTCATGCTATATCCATTAGCACATCCAGGCAAAGAACCTAAGCGGCTTCCCATGGGCTTTGCCCATCGGTCTCAATGTTCACCCATGCCACAACGGTCTTGTGGGGTTTTATGGCACGATGAAGGTCACGACGTACCATGGTACATCTCCCAATGGTACCGCTTTGCCTCCACGTAGTCGGGTGCCTCTGGTACCCAACCGAACCGAGCACCCTCCGAGCAAAGTGGGAGTACCGAACTGGTCCAAAAGGTGTTTGCTACCAAGAGGAAACACGGCGCGACCATCTCAGATCAAAAAAAGGGATGCAATTCACGTGAGAGGATTATTTTCTTTGAGAGATTGCACTTTACACTTGGGATAAGCAATTATAAGGGAGGGTAATGCAATATGAATGACATGAGTGAATATGATGCATGCGCGTTCCGTACGTCCTCACAAACCTATGAAAATTTAAGCTTTAGCGGGATATACGGTGGCATACATACGTTCTCTCAATTAGCGGTGACTAGTCGGTCTACACGGTGCGTTGTTAGCGTACCTGCATAAAACTTCATTGTAGCCCAACCCAATAAGGTATAATGCTAATTACACAAGCAGTAACTAAGATACTCTCCATATATACATCCCCCGATATATATACTTCGATATCCAAACTACCCGACAAATGTACGCACAATTAAGTACCTTCATATATACATGTATGCAACATGTAAATACTCCAGTAACCACAACTAGCTCTCCCCTAGACCGACGGTTGGACGGTCATGCTCTCACAACTCACTCTTACCTTAGCGTAGAGGCAATTGATCCATACATTACCATTCAAACGAATGGCATCCATGCAATATCACGCCGCATGGACGACGAAATAGAAACAATCAATTCCCCCAAGTTAGTATTTATAAATAAGCCACCTAGAAGTCCTTAAGTGGGCTATAAAGGATGTGATCACCAGCATACCATAAAAATTTTGATTTTTGAACACTTATATATAACTATAAGTTGGAAAACCATTTTTACAACAAAAGCTTTTGTTTTAAATAGCCGTAAGACATGTTTAATGTTGAATCTAGCTCTGATGCCAGCTGTCATAGAACCGACCAATTTATAAGAGCACAAGTACAAAAACAATCGCCGAAACGATCAAATTCTCGAACTTGAGCCCATATAAACCCGGTAGTCAACTGACACTTTCTTTTTGGCAGAAAAGCATAAGTAATAATGATCAACTCATAGCCTGAACTAGCAGTGACTTTTTAGCCATTAACCTGTCAACTATATTAGCACCTGTACTAAGCAATCATTTTATTAGGGTGCAAACATTAATAACCATATCAGGTATTCATTGTGGCAATCTTATCAACATCATCCATTTAACCATATCGTTAAATTAATTGAATCTACGTTGCCGCTGCTCACTCAAGTTCTCACTATCCGGGAGAGATGGTGATTTGAATCGATTCCTATCTAGCTGGAGGGGTATTCCTAAACACAAACCCTGCTTCTCCTGTCGAAGTCGCAAACAAGTCACCTTTGGTATGATTCAGGAGTCGCGAATCCGATCAGATCGACATTCTCAGAGAACCACTCTGCCAAGGTTGTTCGAGACTCTAACCCGCCTTGGACTTATGCCAATGGCTCTCCGCACATCCTTACTACCTCTAGAATGCCGCCACCGCCGCATCCCCGGCCCGAGTTGAGCTACTAGGCTTCATGGCATGTCGAACGACTTATCCGCCAGCTAAGTGTTAGGCTACGTTCAACATGACATGAGGACGACTGTCAGACGGTCCTTAAACGACTTAGATGGAGTCACTATGTTCAAACCTACACAAGACCCCGCCTTGGTCTTAATTCATTATTCACATGGTTCTTTTCCACGATAGCAAATATAGCCAACCGTGATCCACCTCATCCTAAAGCTCGCAGTAACAGAAATCACACGACTTCTACCGCACTAAGCATGGCTAAGCATTTAACCTGTTCCTAAACTTAAATAGGATTCCAGCATCGATATCTCGGACAAGGAAGGATATATAATGCAACAATTGGTTCCAACCAATTCCTATACTTAATGCATCATCAACAATAAAAGGTACTCAAAGTATTTGTAAAAACATGGGAGGCTTAATATGCTCCGGGCTTGCCTTTTAGGAACGAGGAAGGTCGGTGGTCGAGGCACTCGGGCAAATCCTCATGATGGCTTTTCCTCGGCTTCCTCGCACCTCGGTTCCTCCTCTTGGTTGGCTCCTCGAACTCCAGCAACATCACTCCCTCCGGCACACCTATTGCATGAATGCACAAGATAAATATCATGGATGCATATGAACGAATGTCGTGGATGCTCGGGAATGCACATGTTCATTGTAGTTTGCATATTCCAACTTAAGCCCTATTCAAATCACTTTACTTACCACGCTTATACAACCTAATGTATAATTGCTCATCTTTAGTTAATGACCTAGCACCTGCACCTAAGCATATCCTCAAGTTAGGCTAACCCCTAAACAATCAACGATAACCTTGCAACAACATACACTCAAGCATTTGTATTTCAGCAAAATGAATACTATGTAGCAGTGCAATAAACCAGCCATAATCGGAGATTTATAAATCCAAATGACTTGCAACAAGACAATCTGGAAAGCTTATAAATTGTCAACAATTCATTTTCAGACCTCAAAGCATGATTCAAACCTTTACCAAATCAATTCATAATTGAATGTAACTCTTGTCCTCACAAAGGCGTAGAGTAAGCAAAACTGGAACCTAACTTTAAACAGTTGTAGTTTCTAAACTACTAGGCCAAATGCCCTCAAATTTTGACAGGAGCTAGATACATAAATTATCTACAACTTTTGTATTCATCACAATCACAGAAAACCAAATTATAATGGGAAACTTTCCAAAGTCCCTAGATCTGTCCAGAGGGACATAATGCAAACAAATAATTATTAACTTATGATATAAACACTTAATTGGACAAAACCAACTTTACTGACATATCACACATATCACAAGAACACCAGAAAGTAGGGTGTCCATCACCAAAACATTTCTTTTAATACCTTTCTTAATTTATTTAATTAATTAGTGGAAATAGTAAACATATATGAAAACTACCCCATTAATTCTACAAAAATTACAGTGACACTACATGCCCTAAGTAGACTACCATAAAAATTTCACACCATTTGAGTAAGTATAACAACCTACACAAAAATGGTAAGGCAGAATGGCTTAAAATGGCATAATTAGGAAACCTTAGTGAAAAGTGTCAAGCAACAGATTTCATATTTTTCCTAGCATCCTTAAGGTACTAGGACACTCTCCAACAAATTTCATGGTCATTGGATTCATAGATAATTTACAAAAATTCACCCAAGTATCTACCAGCGATAAAAGGAAAATCTATAACTCAAAAACTACACATGCAATGACTCTCAAATTTTAACCAGAGCTTCTACTATACAAGACTAGCTTACCCACAAACTTTCATAATTTTTGGATCACATAAACTCAAGATATGATTTAAACAAGTTTGCATGCATTGAAAAACACTTTTCAAGTTCCTATTTAATTCATCCAAAATTTCTACATAATGTGCTCAAGGCATATTTTTCTTAAATACTAGACCTAACTGTGAATCTAACAAAATTGGAACCACCCAATTTGGATCTACAAAACAGGAGATACAGAAATATCAAATCTGCATTCAAAACTGCATTTTTGAACTATCTTTCTAATATACAGTCGTTGACAACTGGGGTCCACCGGTCAGCTGGGCCCACGTCTCAAGACACAGAAACAGAGGACACGGCTGCGATGGTGCGGAAGACGGCGTAGCTCGCCGGTGGCGGCTTCACCGGCGACGCAGAGGGTACCTCCGTGCTCGCCATGACCTACCGCGTCAAATGACCTACTAACCCTAAGCTCTAGCGGACTCTAGGTACCTCGGCCACGGAGCTCGGCGGCTCAGCCATGGCGCACGGCGGTGCTCGGCCATGTTCCGGCTCGGCCAGACCGGCATTGGCGGTAGCACCATCACCAGAGCATCTACGTGTGATGTAGAAGACTAGGCGAGAGCTAGGGAAGGAGGAGGGGAACGGTGCTGTGCTTGCCACGGTGAGGTCACCGGCGCAGCCATGGCGCGGCGGTGCGCGGAGTCGGCAATGCCGCTTACCTAGTGCTTGTCTAGTTCAGAGAGAGTGATGGCTAGGTTCGTGGGGTGCTCACAGAGCTTTGGGTGGGACGGTGCTGGGCGAGATGCGGCGGCGAGCGCGCACGAGCTTGGCGGAGCAACTGGCGACGGTAGTGGTTCGTTGCGGCCGCTGCGGAAGGCGAAGGCGAAGGCAGGAAGCAAGGAAACGAAATGTGGCGCTGGGAGGCTCACGGGCGCGCGCTGCGGCTTGTGCTGGCGCGCTCTGGCCCAACGTGGCCTGAGCAGGCAGGACGCCAGTGACGCGCGGCGCTGAAAGCCTAAAGCCGGTCGACTACCGTAGCGCCGATTCAGAATTCCAAAACCAGCATGATAGCGAACCTTCAACGCATTGCAACTCCACAACCGTGATTATCTAGGCTCTGGTGTAATTGACAAAGTTGAAGATCTAAATGAGGTCTACAATTTTGCCAATTGGAGCTTGAGCTGATTCAACTTGGTTAGGGAGCTACAAGGCTGACAAGTCAAGTACATGAAACTGAAAATCGGCTCACAGACTTAGAAAATTTATAAGTCTCCAATTAGACCTCAAAACAGACTTGTGGGCCCTTTTTGAGCATGTTCTGCACATTTTCATGAGATGGTCGTAATAGAACTTTTGTTCCACATACAATTCTCTACAACTTTGCTTTAGGTTGCTTAGACATGCAAACATCCTAAGCTACACTTTTTAAACAGTCAAACACAGGAGCTCTAGGGGTCCAAATTAGTCAACCATGACTTGGAAACCTAATTAGGCAAAATGATCAACATGAACATTGTTTCTAATGACATTCTAAGCATGACTAAGGTTCTTAGGAGAATAATTAGCCACACCGTACATTGGTCACACAAGAATCAAGCAAGGTATGTACTGAAACAATGAAAAACACCTGAAATGTTACAATTGTTTCATAGTCATGTTTCACATGTTTCATGACCTTGTTTCACTAAAAGAGTGGCACCTGTTGCACTTAAGTGTTCCACGCTTTACATTTCATAAAAGAAACACACATGGAATATAAACATATGTTGCAATGTTTTAAAATCATGTTTCATGTGATATAAGTTCACGAATGGATGCATGATGCTCATGTTCATGAAATGCAGTGCAAATGTGGAAGCCAAACACCTGGGGTGTTACAAACCTCTTTACATTATCCATTAAGGAAGAGAAGGAAGTTCAAGAACCCCGTCCCCTCACCGAGCAGCGGGTACTTGTAGTTCCTTCGCCGGCCACCGATTAGAGGGAACAATTCATCAAGTACCTCGCCAGCGTCGACGTACCCACCGACAAGACTGAAACTAAACGCCTAATCTGTCGAAGCAAGCATTATGTGTCGATAGATAGGAACATGATGAGGAAAAATGCCAAGGAAGGGATACTACAGAAATGCATCACCCAAGAAGAGGGAGTGAAACTACTTCTTGAAATTCACTCTGGTTCTTGTGGCAATCACGCGGCCTCGAGAAACCTGGTCGGCAAAGTTTTTCGAGCTGGTTTTGATTGGCCCACGGCTATCATCGACATAGAAGACCTCATCCGATGTTGTGAAGGATGTCAATTTTTCGCCAAGCAAATACACGTGCCGGCGTAGGAATTGCAGACCATCCCAGCTTCTTAGCCTTTCGCATGCTAGGGACTGGACATGATTGGGCCTTTCAAGCCAGTGCTAGGTGGTTTCCGGTACGTTTACATCATCATAGACAAGTTCTCCAAGTGGATCGAATAGAAACCGCTTGTTTCGGCCACTACAAAGAAGGCAGTCGAGCTCTTCGAAGATATCATCCATAGATTCGGTCTCCCGAACAGCATTATCACCGACCTCGGAACTACATTCACTAGGCACCATTTTTGGGACTTCTGCGAAGACCGATGCAACTCCGTCAAGTACGTCTTTGTTGCCCATCCTAGATCCAACGGCCAGGTCGAACGGCATGATCCTCGATGCCCTCAAAAAGAGGCTATATCAGAAAGAGGAAAAGCATCTAGGTAGATGGCTCAAAGAGCTCCTAGCTATGGTCTGGGGACTGTGCACTCAAGCTAGTCGCAGCACCGGTGTGTCTCCATACTTTTTGGTCTACAGCTCAGAAGCCATACTTCCAGCAAACATTGCCTTTCGAGCACCTAGGGTGGAATATTATAATGAAGAGCAAGCCATATGTATTCGGATAGAGGACGTCAATAGGACCGAAGAAGAACGCCTGATCACTTGCATCCTTACAGCCAAATACTTAGAAGGCTTGCGAAGATACTACAATCGCAACATCAAAGGTCGTTGATTTGCTGTCGGCGACCTCGTTCTCCACAGAAAACAGAAAGCCAAAGGGATGCACAAGCTGTCCTCCCCCTAGGAAGGGCCTTACATGGTCAAAGAGGTTACCCGACTAGGGTCTTAATGGCTATGTGACTTGGACGGAATTGATATCCCCAATTCATGACACATCGAGCACCTTATACGTTTCTATCCTTGAAACACTCTAGATATGTACTCTCCACTCCATAATGAATGAAGTTTTTTTCGCCATAATTTGTCTCCATTATTTCTCCACTATGGTTTAACCTCTATTTGCGGTCGCCAGCTCTAAGCTACTCCTTAACAAACTCTGACAAATATACGTGATCTCCATAAAAGCTCCACCACGTTTCTCCATACTAAAATATCTCTAAGATATTTCGCCAACCATCGAGCAGCACATGTTTCGCTCTGTGTTCTTTGGAGAAAACCCGGTCTCTGATCTCTCCCAACACGTGCTACGGGCTCTGCGCTCTGCGCTCTGCGTTATGGGTGGTCGGCTGCGTGTTCCTTTGTCACGTCTGTTCCTCCTACACATGCACGGGCTCCGCACTCGACGTTATGGAATACGGGCTAGCCAAGGCCAAGAGCTCAGTAATGAACTAACTGCTCGGACGCTACTTATACCACGTATAATTGCGTTAAGGTTAACACTACATCAATTTTTCACTTGAACGTGCGGCAAACTGCATAAACAAGCACATGTCACTTTACAACATTTATACACATACATAAATGTTTGTCTACACCCTAGCGTATTTAACTGTCCTCTCTAGATGTTCTATATAGGATACTTTCCGAGTAGGTCATTGCATTTGGCCCTCTTCGTCCACCTCGCCGAACAGATCGATGTCGCCAACTAGCTTCTTCGCCGCATCCTCCACCTCATCCTCTAGTTGCTGCTACTTCGTCGCACCCGTCCCTCTAGCAAATCCAGCCCCTATCACTTGAAGATAGATGGCAGGGTAATGAGACCGGACTACCACCAGGACGTGGGTCACGATAGAGATAGTGGCGTCTCGGTTGAAGCTCTTGAAGTTCTCCCATGCCGCCTTGCATCTATCGATGATGGTGTTCGGACATGACGGCCTATGTCGGGCTAAGGGGCTACCTCCATGTCAACGCAGTCGAGCACAGGCTTGATCCAGCCACCACGGCATCGAGCTTTTTCCTCTGGGTTTGCGCCTCCAGCTCCAACACGTCGAACTGTGCCATAGTCCTTTGACGACATTCTGCAAGCACCGAGAAGATCCGTCAAGCAAAGAAGTCACTTCAGCAACAACTCCGACCATGAACTACTCACCTTTCAGCTCCTCGGCTAGTTTCTCCACTCGCCCAGACGCCTTCTTCTCCTCCTATTGGAGATGACCGATGACTTGACGCAACTGACCAAGCTCCGTGTCTTGCTCTACAAACATGACGGTCGTCAGCATCAATAAGACTGTTCGGCAATGCAAAGCAAATTCACTGATCCGCCATACCTTTCCTCTACTCAAAGACGTTTCTTAGCTGCTCGAATTTGCGCTCTAGCTACTCAGAAACACTCATCAGCTGCTTAGAGATGGTGGTCAGTTGCTCGGATAGGATGCCCTTCTGGTACTCTAGGTCCTTGGCGTTGGACTCAGCAAGTTCCCGCTCGCGTTGGGCCCTTTGGACATTCTTCTCCATCAGCTTCACCGCCTCCTTCAGCTTCGCGTTCTCCTTGGCAAGGGGCTCCATCCTCTTGATCAGCCATTGCTGGTGTACAGTAGTTCACGCTATGCCCTGCAAAAGCACCAAGATTATGAAGAACTCCAATCTCCAACGTCAAAGACGGACATCACCGATGCAATACTGACCTTGATCTACTTCATGGCTGAGGAAAGGGTGGACCGTAGCCTCTTCACCTACCTAGAGGTGTCCTCCTCTTCCACGACCACCACTTCATCCCCCCCGCTTGCGGAGGATCCGGATGGCTTGAGGTCGTGATTCTTCACGCTCAATCTCCTCAACCTCATCCTCTTTCTCCGCAATGGGTGGCACTCCCTGGGGGCTCGGTGGTCGCACAGAGCATTCGACCATGCCTGCGGACGTCTCAGGGTGCGCCATTTGCTCCTCCGACACCATCGGCCTCGGCGCCCCAAACTCTAGCGTGACGTTGGTAGCTCCAGCTCCCGCCTCCGAAGATTCGATGGCTCCCACCGTCACTCCTGGCGTCTGCGTCGCATTGGCCACCGTCGTCGTCAACCGTTCTCCACCGCCAACTCCATCAGCAGCGGTGGTCGACTCCTCCATAGGCCGCCAAGCACCTAGGGACTCTAGGACAGGGTCTGCCAGGCATTGCCTCCGTGGCGGACCAGCCCCTGGCTGCTCGCTAGTCTGGACGGATGGATTTAGATCCTCCGTATGCCTCGTTCTACATCAGATTAGCTCATCAATCACCGCAACCATAAGGATCCGATAGCAAAATAAATCCAAGGCAAGGATACTTACACGTCAGCTTCTCGGTACATGGTTTTGAATAGGCGCTGCCTCCCCAAGCACCCAAGCACGGCTCTGGGTCAACCCGCGTGCCCTAGGCTAGAGGTCTTGTGGCTCCTACCGTGGACCTCTCCTCCTCCTCCTGCTTAGGGACTCCCTCCGCCTGCTGGGACTCCCTCCCCTCCATTCAAATGCACCTCCGCGTGCGTGTTGCGCGGTGGCGCCTCAGTGCTCAGAGGAGGAGCTACTGGAGCCCCATCATCGTCCGACCACTCGAACATTGCCTCACTCTGCATTCCGAGTGGTCTGATCACCGCTAAGCAAGATGTCGCCTGGCTTGTGGGGAGCTACACACTATTTTTTTCCTCTTCTTTCGGGCTAGCTCATCTGTCGCCGCCCTTTTCCCACGGACCTTCTCCGACACCCGTGGGGGACTCACCTTCCAACCAGCACCTTCGCCTTTGGACTCCAACAAGGTGCTGATGGCACCTTCCTCCAGCTAAGTGGTTGGCCAGGCATCCACTGCTTTCGACCAATCGCTCCTCGGCACGCCTGAGAAGTACGCCATTCATTCTTGCAAATGGATCTTTCCAAAAGTGAATCTGTTCACTGCTCGGCACCGGTATAGGATAAAAAGCATCAGGAACAACAGTTGAGATTTTTACCTGAGGAGGTGGGTTTGTTCAGTTGAAGGCTCTCGTCTGCCCTAGCATGCTGAATGGCGCGTTTGGAATGAATAGTTTGGCTGCTTGGCGTAGCACAGCCTCCTTCGATGGCCTCTTTGTCCTCTCCCGGGTGCCGTCAGTGTCCCGCTTGAAGTCAAAACCCGCATGGGCCCTCTCCTTGTAGGGCTGGATGCGGTGCACTATGAAGCTCGCCGCCTCCAGTACGACGTTCATCTTTATGCCCTTTATCAGGCCAAGGAGCTCCCTCACCTGATCCATATCAGCATTGCTCGGCTTCTCCGACCAGCTCCTCTAGTTCTCTAGAATGTGGTCGACGTCGCAGCGGATGGCAGGATAACTCTGCTTCATGTAGAACCACTTGGCGTTCCACCCCTTCAGTGAGGTGTTCAGCGGCACAGTGATGTACTTGCCTCGCCATCCTATCACGGAGTTGTAGATACACGCTGCCAACCACTCTAGAACCGCCGCCGCTTTTCTTCTTCAGCTAGAACAGGTGTCGGAAGAGGTTGAAGTGGGGAAGAATTCTGAGATACGCCTCATAGAAATGGATAAAAATGGAGATGTGCAAGATGGTGTTGGGATGCAGATTGCACACTCACTCCCCGGAACTCCAACAGATCTCGCAAGAAAGGATGAACAGGAAATCCTAATCCGCACCAGAAATAATCTTCAAATACTATGACTTCGTCGGTATGCGGCATTGGGTAGAGCTCACTGTTGGCCGGACGCCATCCAGCGGTGACACGATCATGAAGAAAGCTCGCCTCCACCATCCCGTTGAGTTCTGCCTCCCCCATGAGTGACGGCACCCATTCCTTGTCATGGCTTGAGCCGGCGGCTGCTTTCTTCGGGTTACCAACTCCCCTCTTCAACGCCATCTCTCAGATCTGGTTTGGGATTGGTGGTAGAAGCACGTGTGAATGTGAATCGGAAGCGCGAGGGCTGAGGAGGAAGATGAAGTGGCGAATAGGCAAAGGTGGGAGCACGGAGTGCGGCGGCACAGTTATAAAGCACCCTCCCCACTTTTTGCATTCAAGGGTTTTTGGAAAACCGCTCCACGATTTGTGCCTCTCCGAATTCTCTAAAGCGGCGTGGTGGGCCGTTACCTGGGCTTATGCGCAAATGCAACCCATATCGCCCACTTTTCACCGCAACTTGTTACTGCACACTGAATATTCACCGACTTCTCCACAATACCATTAAGGCTCAGTAACTCCTACTGTACAACCGTTACTCTGGATTTTTCTCCACGATTTGATTCCTCCAAGATTTTCACTTGTGGCTCGAGGACTACGTCATCACTACGACTTGGTTCCTCACCACACTAGGGATTTTCTTCTGTTTACTGTTGTTTCTGACCCTGGCACCATGTGACCACGTCACCTACTATCAGGCTCGGGGACTAAGTGGGCACACTTCACCTTGCAGTGAATATGTTTTTCTCATTTTAGGGCTCCGCCTGGGGACTGGCTGTCTACTCAGCTGATTTTATGCTTTTCTTCTACTTTGGACCCTAGCACCACGTGACTTCGTCACCTACTGTCAAGCTCGAGGGACTAAGTGGGCACACTTCACCTTATGGTGAGTGTGTTTGCTTTAATCTGGAAGACTCCACGCCTTTTGAAGTTGAAGAAGACTATCTCCTTTTCTCATGGTCGGACTCTAAGTGGGCACACTTGGTCCACTGTGAGGAAATTTTTGATTTTGAACTTGAGCTCCTTACATCCTTATGGCAAGCCTTACTTGGGAAACACTGCTCGGTGATGGTTCACAACTGCTCGGTGACTCAGTATGGTGGTCGGACTATGAGTCTGACTGCTCGGCTTTGTTCATAGCTGCTCGGACAAGCTCAAGACGACGTTGTACAGCGGATACAATGCGCTCGGGGACTAGCTGTGGGGGTACGACCCCGGATACCCATGACAGACTACATGGGCTGCGCCCCTAGGGGCGGTCCAGCCCACAAGACGAAGCCTTATGGTGCACGGCGCTGCTTGGCGCGCCTCGCAAGACACCGGGAATATATCCTGACGATACTACAAGATCTATTTGAATACGTTTGATCCCATGATTTCGGTAATCTGTTATTACTTTCTGGTTATCCCCTAGATCTAACCGACTTATAACCCTGCCCCCAGACTATATAAGGCGGGCAGGGACTGTTTACACTCAAAATTTGGGAGAAGAGCGCGGGAACTCATAGGCTTCTAGAATTATGCCAATCAAGGAGTTGATGGAGTAAAGGTTGATATCTGCTGGATCAAATGTGACACTGGATCGATTCTTTCCGAATAACGTCGGCAGATGACGGTGATGGGATATGATTGGCATCAAAAAGATACATATCGGACTCTACAAAAAGGGAAAGATTAGAGTCCAAGTTATCTTAAGATAGGAATATTTCTTTCATACTAAAGATTGTAACAAATCGTGCTCGAATAGGATTCATGTTTAGACTCTAGGTATAAATATCAAACCCCGGCTATTGTAAAGGCATCAACCAATCAAATACAAGTCAATTTACTTTTTTTGGCTCCGGCCACCCCTTAGGAGTAGGTGTAGAGTAGATCTCGGCGAGTTCTTCAACGAGGAGGGCTGCATCGATCCGGTCGACCTCCACTGCTTGTCTGTATGTACCGTCATGGTTTATACCTCTGTTCGTATGGCTGCATCGATCCGGTCGACCCCCACTTCGACTCTGGTATAGGCTAGTTATCGACTCTTGCCTAATTCAAGTATGGCCTGTGTGATTCTGTCTCACACTCCACTGCTTGAATTAGATCAAGGTCAAGTTATCGACTCTACCTTAGAATGGCAGTCTTTGGTAGATTCATTAAGTTACCGATATTATTTATTGCTTTCATTGTGCCCGATGGAGATTGATCTGGATCGGTCTTATATCTTATTTAACCCATCATTTACTAATCTAAAACTGATCTAATCTACACCTTAAATGATGAGTTATGTTTTATCGGCTGTTTTATATCAATCTTAATCGTGCATAGCGTGCAATTAAGGCATGTTCGATCTTGAGTAGATCTTTTGGTTAGCGAGAACCATTTCATGGCCCGTTATCCCGGCTTGTGGGATTCTGCCTCTCACCCCACTATTAGCACCGTGGAGTGGGGATCGTTAGTTGGTAGATCCGTTCCTAAGAAGGCATGACCTTAAATGTGCGCTATGCCTGAATCGACTATTTAGCCGATATCGAGCGCTTTCACGAACAGTTCACATTATGAGACCATTGAAGTAGAGATAAGTTGAAAGACATGTTAGCCCCATGATCTTATTATTGTATTATGGCCTGCATGATTCTGCCTCATGCCCCACTGATATTAGTAATGAGTTAGGGTCGTCGAGTCTATTGTTGTTTCTATGTCCTGCATGATTCTGCCTCATGCCCCACTGGTCATGGCGATAGATAAGATCTAACATGTTCATTAGATTTATTTTTATTAAATGGTTAAGTGGTGTTGAATTGTTTCTTTATATAAAAAGGGGTTCGGTTACTTGTAATCATTGGCTCAGTTTAAACCGATCATCATTGATATCTTATTGCCATTGATTAATTTTTGGTCAAATTATATTTATCCTCGATGATAACCGATTCTTCTTACATAACCCCATGAGCTTTAACTAATTTATTCTTATGAATATGCTGGAATCGACTATTTAGTCGATCTCCTCTCATATCGGCTCTCAGAGCCGCACATTCGAGACTGTCTGGCAACACCGGCACGTTCCGCCCTTAATTACTGATAAGCTTTCTCTCCTTGTTAATTATAGGCCCAAATTGACTAGCATGTCTCGAGAGGATTGCGCAGGATCAACCACCCTTGCGCTAAAGCTAGGCGGATCTGCTCCATCGAGCGGACCCTTCCGGCTTGCTGCGTGTGTCCTCGGCATGGAGACGAAAATTCTGTGTTGACTCATGTTTCTAGCACGCTCGGTGGGACCCCACAATCATCATGGTGTTTCACAACAACAACAACATTCTTATGGTACATTATGAAGACCTACCTGATGAAGATAAGGATACCATCAACAAAGCTACAGAAGAATTTCAGAAGAAGTGTTTGTTGTCCTACACCAAAACACGTGATAGCACAATTATTCGGAAATTTCTACTACCAAGAGTTCTACTACACGGACAGACAGATACAGTTGAAGCTGAAGACAGGCGTTTCTTCATGGAAGCCATAGACAAATCTGTTCATGATGCCCTATCAAGCCACAATGAAGCTTTCGTTGATGCATTTCACAACGCCATGAAAGAGGCGATTCATGGAATTCTAGTTAGTCAGGTTGGACCGACTTGTTACAACATTCCAGATATGTTGACCCAAGGGACTAATCAAGTCAGCACCAACCATCAAGAAGCAGCACCAGCTGGTAATGGTGATGTCCAGGCACTTCAAGGTTCATCTGAACAAACTCTAGGTACTACTATGAATCAGATACAGTACAATCCTGGACCGTCAATACAGCATGTGCAACAGCCGGTGGGGTAGAGTCAGAACCAGATGATCAATTTTGACACATCAGGCCACATACCGTCGTTGGATAAAAAAATAGCACCATTGATTCAAATGGTCCGTAGAGATATAAATCCTTATGTCTACAATCAAAGACTTCAAGCACCAAGTCAGCAGAAGAACCAACAGATTGAGATTCCATAAGGGTATCACTATGGCACATATTATAACACTCTCCACATGATGCCAAATCCAGGATATTAGGGCACGCGGGATTTCAATCCACAGATGGGTCAGCAAGTATCGAGAAATCCAAATCCGCAAGTTGACGAGTTGCTGCTGAAGGTGACCGAGATGATGAAGAATCAGTTCGGCCTAAAGCCAAAAGGGCTGACCTTTTCGTACAAATGCCCATATCTAGAGTGGTATGATTTGGTCATTCTTCCTATAAATTACAGGCTCCCAAAGTTTGCCAAGTTCACTGGTCAAGATAGTACAAGCATGATAGAGCATGTCAGTCGGTATCTTACACAATTGGGCGAAGCGTCAGTTCGGATGCCCATCGAGTTCGTTTCTTCTCCTTATCCCTGTCAAGGCCAACCTTCACTTGGTTTTCGTCACTACCAGTCAACTCCATTGCCAATTGGGCTAAAATAGAGAAGAAGTTTCATATATATTTCTACACTGGGACTAGGGAAAAGAAGATGACCAATTTGACAACCATGAGACAGAGGACTAACGAATCGGGAACTAAGTTTCTTCAGAGATTCCGAGAGACTAGGAACTTGTGCTTCTCGTTGAGCTTGGCAGATGATTAGTTAGCTGCTTTAGCCGTCCAGAGAATGCTACCAATGTGGAAAGAAAAGTTGCTAGGGCAAGAGTTTGATAACTTGGGTCAGTTGGCTCAACGAGTAGCAGCGCTCAATAGCCAATTCCAGAGTATGCACAGAGATACCCGATTCTAGAAGAGTACCACCGTAGCCGAAGCTTATGATCCATACTCAATCGATGATGGCTATGAGGATGAAGAAGAAGAGGTTGCTGCAGCTGAATGGAATTGGGGCAAGAAGACAGTGATGGTGCCAAATCCTTGGGGAAGAGCAATCAAGGAGAGCTATGACTTTGATGTCATAAAATCAGACAAGCTCTTTGACTTCTTACTTGAGAAGGGCCAGATCAAATTGCCAGACAACCATGTCATGTTGCCCCCTGAACAATTGAAGAATAAGAAGTTCTGCAAGTTTCATAATGCTACTTCTCATTCCACCAATGAATGCATAATTTTCCGGCAGCATATACAGAGAGCTATTCAGCAAGGGAGGCTCAAGTTTGATACACCCCAGAAGATGAAAGTTGATGATAATCCTTTCTTAGGAGATCAAAATATGGTTGATGTTGGGCTATTCAAAGGAAAAACTAAGGTTCTAACATTTGCCAAATCAAGAGAAGCTGGAACAGTTGATCCCAAGATGCAAATATCGGCTGATGAATACAGAGAGATTAGAAAACGTTGTGATCAACAAAAGAGTCGATATGAATAGGGAGAAGCGTCAAAGGATGGAGCGATAAAGCCGCGAGTTACATCTCGAATCTTGTTGAATAAGTGGCAGCGGTAGAAGGAAAAGGATTATTAGCGATGGTTAAAGGATCAAGAATACCATCATCAACTAGAAGAAGAGAGGTATGAAAGGAGGCAAGCCGAATCGCATCGGAATTGTCCTTTCTTCAGATACTGCTGGAATAAAGGTTTGAAGTTAGCTACCAGACATGACTGTCTAGAATGCAGCAATCAATATTGGGGGTTTAGACAATCTTAGATCAACCACCGGTCTATCCATGCCCAAGATGCATATCATCATAATAACATGGATCAGTGCTTAAAAAATAAAAGTATTCATGATCGGCTGGGAAAAAGAGTTGTTGACCAAGACTGGGCTGATCATGAAGAAGGAAGCAACCAAAGGGAGCATGTCTGGCAGGAAGGCCAATGGTGCCCCGGAGGATTGACAAGAAGCCAGAAGAGAAGGGTGCAACGCCTAAGGAATAAAGAGTTGGAACATGCTCAGGTATCCGATAAACCTCAAGTATGGCGTGCTAAGCAAATAGCCGATAGAAAGCAACCATCGGCTAATATCCAAATGGCTTTTCTGTTGCCATTAGAGTTTAGAGCTTTGGCAGATCAAGAGATTTATTCAGATTTCGATGAACTAGAGTATGAGGAAATAATTGCCAAGTTGATGGTTGTACAACAAGCAATATTTGATAAGCCAGTCAAACATTGGCACTTGAAGGCTTTATACATGAAAGGTTTTGTTGATGGGAAGCCGATGAACAAGATATTGGTGGATGGAGGTGCTTCTGTCAATCTTATGCCTTACACTACTTTTCATAAACTTGGCAAGGGACCGAGAGATCTACTTAAAACCAACATGATGCTTAGAAACTTCAAGGCAATACATCTAAGACCTGGGGGGCAATAAACGTCGGACTAACAATCGGGAGTAAGACTCTGCTCACCATGTTCTTCGTCATTGATGGGAAAGGATCATACAATTTACTCCTCGGTCGTGACTGGATTCACGCAAACTGTTGTGTGCCATCGACCATGCATCAATGTGTGATTCAATGGCATGGAGATGATGTCGAGGTGGTTCGCGTTGATGAGTCTGTGAGTATTGCAACAACCGATCCAGTCTTTTAGGAACTAGGAGACTTCGAATGTTTTTTTGGCAAGTCATGGGAAGAAGGCTTCATTAAAATCAGCAATGAGAGCCAACAACCGATGCAAGCAATCAGCTCTAAGAGTTTATTTTAGTAAAAAAAGGTTACGGCTTCACATCGGCCATTGGAATAAAGGAAAACAAATATTAGTTTTGAGGTTTAGGCCAATGTATGAATGCTAGATAAGGCGGCGAATTCGGAGTTAATGGATTTGAAGAAGTTATGTTTCACCTAACAGGATGTTCGACTTGGGTTGATTGCTCATTCGACTTTTGATGTGAAAGTTTCTATGGTACATTATCCTGACACCCGGGCAACATTCGATAGCCAATTCATTCTTGGCTCTAATAGCCGATACCAGGAGGGTATCGTCTCTAGTTCAAAAAAGTAAGCATCTTCAAAGATAGTAATAGCCGATACGATATGTATCGCCTATAGATCCAAAAACAAAAAGAGCAAGAAACATTCACAGTCATACACGAAGGCATTGCATTGAAACACAATCATAAAAGAACAAGAGTCTTCATTCATTGGTTTATCCTAAATACAAACTAATCAAAGACCTTGTTCACCACATCTTGGGCGGATGTGATGTCCACTATGGCCTTCGCTGCCATGACGAACTCTTTGAGCAAGTCTTCATGTTCTTCAGGGCCATCGCCCATTGGGAAACCAGTTTCCATGGCATGGAGCTCGTGCCCAGTCTGAACTTGCACCGTGGTCAGCGCCATCGCCGCACCATGACGAACGCCGTGGAGGGCGATCTCCTGAACGTGGGCCGAAACGTCGTGGAGGCGAGCATCGATGAGGCAGCCGCGGGTATTGACGGCATCCACAGCCACATTTGCCGCTAGTTGGAGAGACTCCAACTGCATCGTTAAGGCTGATGATCATGGAAACGGGGGAACTATCAAGATAAAGACTATTGAAATCAGAATAAAGATATCCCTAAAGCCCGTCTTACCTATCACCGCGGCGTCAGTTTCGACCAGCCGTGCTCGAATAGCGCTGGCCTCCTCCTCGGCCGCATGAAGAGCGGCCTGAGAAGCCCCGAGACAAATCTCGAGCTGGCCGTTCTCTCGGGTCACCTCGGAGTAGCGGTTCTAGGCGGCCCTCCACTCTCGGAGGAAGCGTCGGGCATCATCGCCATTATACGAATTGAAGGAATTCGACGATGAGGCTGGCGTGGAAGACACAACATCGGAGGGTTCACCAGCCTTGGGAAGAGGACGAAGTCTGTCGTTCACAACAAACCTAGAAACAAGAGTTCATCCCTATGAACAAAAAGTCACAGATTGTCGCCATAAGCAAAAGACATCAATCTCACCTCATGCGTCGGAGGCACTGGCTCACCGGCATGTTCTCCTCCAGGGTCTCCCCCGCCGCACGCCTACCGCGGTTATCCTCGCCGGCCATGGAATCGATTGGATCTATAGGAAGGGGAGAAAACTGCTACAGGGGCTTGAAGGTAGAGAAGTGCAAAGGAACAGGAGCGGTTGTAAGTATAGATGTGTTCAAGGCCGGCGCCCTCGGCCAGTATTTGAAGCCACGAAGCAAAGAGGTGGACGCCTCGGGAAAGTGCAAAGGGTAATCGCAATTAACAGAAGGCAGAGCGCCACTTCGCTAATACTAAAGAAAATGCGGCGTTGGGCGATTAAAGGCAGAAGATCAAGGGGCTCTCTTGAGCCATGTTTTTTGGGATCAATTGGGTCGCAAATATGAGATCGGCTATTTTCAATTGGCTCTTCAGCCGAAAAGAGAAAATACAACGAGACAAGTGTGGTTATCGTACACAAGACATGTATGTTAACCTACAAATTATAGGCCCGGAATATCCTAAATGACTTTTAAAATTGCAAGCCGAATAGCATTAGCTTCTGCAACCCTGTGCTCGTATTCTTCGGCTGTTCTAGAAGCGTTCTCGAGGCTACCACGGATGGTTCTGCTCTCTTTTACTTTGGCCAATAGTTCATGCTTCTTCTGTCTGATGGCATCGGGTATTTGGACCAGAATGGACTTGCGACGATCTATGGCAGCCTTCACATTGTTCAGCTCCCTCTCAAGCTCTGCACGCTTGACTTCCAGTTGGGACAACTCTGGATCGGTCCCGAGGGAAGAGTTCTTCAAAGCATCGATCGACTGCGTCAGCTCTTTAACTTCTTGCCTGTTGGAGTCCCTTCTGGCCAGCAAGGCTTCATGATTGGACAAGTTCCTTTGGATCATTTTCACCTTCAAGGCCTGATCTTCGAAAATGGGCAAATACGACAAGACCATGGAGAGAGCCGGAGATGGATCACCCTTAATGGTCAAGAAGACTTTCTGTATTGATTCAGTGTCTTAGACCAAATCGACTATGTTCTTCTCAAATATGGGCAGTATATCTTTCAGCCGATTTCTAGTCTCCTCTGACAAAGATTCAGCAGAGGAAGTGGTTGATGATCTGATTTTGTCTTCATCAAAATACTCCTCGAGAATGAAAGAACAACTCTGGGCCAGAGGATCAAGTGCCTATAGATAGGGGAAATCTTGATTAAGAGATTTGAATCGATTTATCGCAGAATGAATGGTGAAAAGGTACAGTACCTTCTCTGTAGTAGCCTCTATCAGAAGAAGGGGAGTAGCTGACGATACACCAGTAATATCTGGTTGAATCGGCTCAGAAATCTCAATGTCGGTATCTGCAACATTGGAAGGATTTTAATATATGCTCACTGCAGAGAAATGGACAAAGCATATAGTTTCTTCACCATCAAGTGTATGCCAAATCGGAGAATTGGCAGTGTGGGTATCAACGACAGAGTTGTTCCCAGCATCAGCGAGATCATTGTTGGTAGGTGAACTGCCAGGTTCCTGTTCTTGCACAGGTGTTTCCTCAGAGAATATCTGGCATGATGAATAGTCAAATAAAGAGTGGAAAACTGAGTAAATCAAGAAGTTGAGTGTCAAGGATAGAACTCACGTTTTCTGTTGTTATGGAAGTATCGGTTGTTTCAACCGAGATCGGCTCCTTTCGTGGATCAGCCGATGGAGGTTTAGCTAGTGCCGAGTCGAACGTCTGAGACAGCAGTTCCGCACCCAGGGCAGGTTGGGATGCAATGCTCGATAACTGAGAAAGAACGAAATCAGTAATTGAATCTCATTCTTGAGAAGAAGACGAATTGTTTACCTGAGCAGCTGATGGTCTTGTTCTACGAAGTCTTTTCCCAGTGGTAGTTTTCTGGGTTGCCCCTAGAACCGCCTTGCGCTTTGGGGATTGACATGTCATGATCGTGGGAGGAGCATGGGTTCTCATCCATTTCTTCAGGGAAGGTGCGGTTGACCCCATCCTTGAAACTGGGCATGGCGGTTGGTAATCTATAGAATGCCCTCTCCTATCCAGGCTTGGAGGATCGAATTCGATGTCCTAAAAGGGTCGTTTAGAGCAATTGGCAAGAGAATTCACCAAAGTGATCTCTCGAAAAAGGGAATGAAAGGTTACCTCACTGTCAGAAGCGAATTCCCCATCTAGAGCTATGCACAGAGGGTGGACTGATCCACAAAAGAGATGGAAACGCCAATCTTGCCACCGGGAATCAAAGAGACTGGAAGAAAAGTTGACCCTGACACAGTCATGCAAGGAAAAGGAAGGAAGGTCTGATCCCAATTGAAAGACTCTAGAAGCTTCCAGCACATCGCTGATATCTTCTCTCGGATTCAGAATGTTCTTAAAGAATAGGCGAGGAGGAAGTTGACCGAGACCAAACTGGCGGGCCACAAAAGAAGGGTTGTAAAACTCATAGGTTGGAGGATTGCCTGGGATGGAGGAACCTTTAACCATCTTGCCACGACCATGACGAAATTCGGCTGGAAGAACACAGGGCTTGATGAAGGAATTGAAGATCGCAGCCGCTGTCTCGTCTGAATAGCCGGATCCAAATCGGAATGTGAATGGAAAAGTCAATTCATCATCCTCATTATAAGGTAGCCAAGTCAGGACGGCCGCATCAAACTCTCTATAAAACTTTTTGAAGAGGTGGCCAACATCTAAGTCAATGGTTATGGCCGATGCAACCTCACCATAGCTCATACACTGTCGAGTTCTTCCTCCTTCGCCTCTATATTCTTCATCAAAAGTAGAGGAAGGAAAGCTCAAGTCTCTGAGATCAGGCCTTACAATCTTGTGCATGTACAAATTGAGCCACAACTGTATCAGCCACCAAGGGCCTCTGATAGCCTGCATTGATTTATTCTTCAGTAATTGGGCAGCCACCTGGTACATCAGATGATAGGCAGCTCCTAGCAGATATTTTCCGAGAGGGATGCCCTTGCCTAATGCTAGGTGCTCCGCTATAAGTTTGTGATTGTAAGTCGGACCACAAGACGACCCACAAAAGATGAATCTCTCCAACTACATATTTAGAAAGGCCACATATTCACGATTGCTGACAGATGATTCGTCTTCAACATGATTCAGAATGTAACTTGGTCATCCGGTGCAGTCTGCTATCTTGGCTAATCTTTTGGAGCCAGCACCCAAGTACTCATAAGGTTGTACTAGTCCAGTGATTCTAAGGCCGGTTAACATATACACATCGACCAGAGTAATGTCATTGGGCCGTGGTCAAAAACAAAAACATTCAGAGCATTAGACCAGAAATAAGAAGCAGAGATCAAGAGTGAATCATTCCTCTCTATTTCAGACAACAAAAGTGTTAAGCACTAGTTCAGATCATAAAGCTCCCAGTCTCCGCCCTTTTTCGTGGATACCCTGCAAAACCAATTTCTCCATCCTTTAGGCGCTTTGGGCCAGTTTTTATATGGGTTGATTGTTAAGGTTTGAACATTTGTTTCCTTGATTTTCCAGAAGTCTACGTAATGATTTGGTCTAATTTCTTTTTTTTTAGAATGTCTGATGTCAAAACTTTTCTTTGTTATCTAAAAAAATCAAACTTTTCTTTATTATTATCTAAAAAACTAATAAAGGAAGGTAGCTGAGATGAACGTTACCTAGCAAGCAGTATTAAGGACCTGTTTGGATCAGTTTGGATTCTTAAAAAGTAATTTTTTCCTCTACTTTCTAAAATCTGGATTATGACCAAAAACTAGTTTTTAAGAACCTGACTTCATTTATAACTCAATGGATCACAAGAAACAGGTAAAAATTGGTTATCAACAGCTTCTTGGTTTTAAGAATCTGATAAAAACTGGTAGAAAAAACTAGCATGTTTGGATCTCACCCAGTTTGAAAAAACCAGATTTTTAAAAACTGATAAAAACTGGAGAGATCCGGGCCTAAGCAATCAGCTGCCCGATTAGAAAGCAGAAACAGTAACTAATAATCAATGTACTCATTAAATTAGCAAGATCTGACTATTCACAAAATCCTCCCTGCTGGCCTCTTTCTTCATGACCACCACGAAGGCCATCAGTCGGGAGCCTCCGGTCCTTTGCAGATTATCAGCATGTTCGGGAGGCCGTATCGTATCGTGGATTATTTACTGTTGGTTGGTTTGGTGTGGGAGAAAAACACTGTTCCCGGCTGGAAATTTACGATCGTTTACGAGCAAGCGAACAGGCTATATGTTTATTTGAACCAGCTTTTGCCAACTAACTATTAGCCAATATTTGTTTGGTGGATTCTTAGGCTATAGGTGCATATATCACTAATAATAAACTTTTAGCTAGTTATATTGGGTGAATGAACTAACAAATAGCTAAGCGTAGTTGCAAACTAAGCGTAGCTCATCTTGTTGGTTCCTTACGGTGAAACTACCCATCCGGGTTTAAGCCCCCGACTTAACATGAGTTCTCGTATTTTCTTGAATTTATTTCAGGACTTACAACGCTATTTTTTTAGTGGTAGGCGATGTGCCCATTGACAGCGAGACGCCTGTGGTAACTTCGTCAATCTCGAGATTTGCTTGTCCAACTCAGTTATTTGGAGGTGCTCATATGAGTAGGGTGTGCGTGTGTGTGCTCATAGAAGTGAGTGTGCGCTCGTATATGTGAGCGTCTGAGTCGTCAGTAACTATGTCTCGCAAAAAAAAAAACTAGCTAAGCGTAGTTAAAAAATAGCTCATCTATCAGTACTCCTGTTGGGATGAACTAGAGCTAATTTTTAGCTTGTTCATGGATACAATAAGCCCTCAAGGGGGCGATTATGATCGTGGTGAGAGACGCAATCCTGACTTTGCCTGCCCGCGACACGATCAATACATGGCAAATCGTCAGAGAAAATCCGACACTTTGCTCACGTCCAGCCATCCACAGGATGGAGGCCTCATATCATATAAGATTATATGGTATATCTGTTTTTATTTTAAAGCTTTTGGAAATAAAGCTAGGATCGCCATTGGAGGGGATGTTTCATGTGCTATTTTCTTTTGTTTGGAAAAATTCCAATTTAATATTACGGGGAGTGAAAAATATCTGATGAGATTGGAGATGCTCTGAGCGATATGGGACACATCACAAAGTGGCCCAGAGCACACCATGGGCCGAAAATAAAATAAAATAGGAAAGACCTCACAACGATGTCGTGGATGCTAGCTTCTCTTGTCCAATAAAACATGGGGCAAACCTCTTTTCCTCCTTCCGAATAAAATGTGCACGCTCTTGCCGATGACTCCTGTCACTATACAGATTATCAACGTCTACCTGGCAGGACCAAAACACTTAAGCGATCCATATCCGACAGGCAAATAATCACCACATGGAAACACCGGAAGACAAGTAAATAAAATCTCATATAATCTCCTACGACTAAAAAGAACAGAGCGTGGTCATTTTTTGGTGCGAGATTTGTTTTGATTCGTCCGTCTGCCCGCGCCTGCAATCCCGCACCCGTCGCTCCCTCGGTCTGCCTTCCCCTGCGATCCCCTGCCGCTCGCCGCGTGACCGCGTCCACGCCGCAGAAGGAAAGCCCGATCCGCACGATCACCGCGAGTCCACGCCGCACAAAAGAAAACCGTTCATTCAGCCTCGATCTCATGATTCCTCCGTCCGCCTCCCCATCGTCGCCCACCCGCAGCTGGCCGCGCCGCCGCCGCGCCCTCCCACAGCTCGCCGCGACGCAGTCCGCGCCCGCCCGGAGCTGGCCGTGATGCCGGCCGCGCCCACCCGTAGGTTGCTGCGCCGACGGTGCCTTGGCCCGCCCGCAGGTGCCCACAACAGCCCTGCGGACTGCCCGCCGCCACCGTAGTGTCTTCCTCTACCCGCCCTCCATTCGCCTGGTGAGGCCACCTCCGTCGTCAGCGCTAGCACCGACGCCGAGTCAGCACGCTTCGCGTCGGCTTCAGCCCGCTCCATCACCGCCGCGTTTTTGTCTCCCCGCCCTCGATTCTCCAGCTTCTTCTTAGGCTCGGACGTCACGGCAACCTCTCCCGCGTCTCCTGCTCCCCTGCTTCGTGTCGGCTCCAATCGTGCCCTGAAGGAGCAATTGGGGCCTGGTTTGTGCGTTCTTGTGAGCATCGAAGTTTTTAGGTACGTTCTTGAGTGATTCCTGTTTGGTTGTGATTTGGCCTTTGGGAGATCGAATCCTGCCGTTCTTGGGGATCTTGGGGGAGGATTTAAGGTACTGGAGTCTAAAGCTAAGAAATTGTATGCCATCCTAGAGTAGGGGTGGAATCGTTCAACAGATATTGGGGCCAAATTCTCTTTCTGGGTTGCTTAGAGTGGCAACGATCTTGCAGAAACTTTTGTAGGTGCTTGTTCTTGCGCTTTTTTAATCGATTCCTGTTCAATTTGATGTCATGCTTTCATTTAACCGTCAAATGTCAGGGCCACTCTATGTTTTTTGAGATAGTATAAACCAATGTAGTTTATTTATATCATTGAACGATTACATGCATTGCTGCTTTTAAGTAGACTAACTATTAAATGCAATGCTTTTTCTTGCTACTAACTACTAATTAGCTAGCTTACCTAGATCTCTTGAGCCTTCCTTATGCAGAGTAGATTCATAGCAGTACCAACTTGTCATTTGGAGTGCCTAAAAACCCTTCATGGCTTCATGTAAGCAGTACCAAATTGTCATTTGGAGTGCCTGGTGTATCACTAAGCCTTCAGCTTTTCTTAAGCAAGCAAATTTACTTTCAGGCTTTTTAGCGTATTGTATTGGAATTACAGAAACAACTATGAGCCTGAACTGAAACTTCCTGCCAGTAACCTATATTGCAGGAACAAGAACAACCCCTTTTTTTTTTCCTTGGATCACATGTTCCAAACATCAGACAGCATGGGCAGTGTCTTTAGTTCACGACCATTGTTTGATAAATCAAAATGCCTAATAAAAGTATATTTTCAGACCATTTTCAGTGAACAGATTTCTCCATGCACTTTTGTATTTACATCTGTGCATTGTAGAGAGATTATTTGCTTAGTATGGAGGAGGCTATACAAAACTACTAGCTGTGTTATAGCATCGGCAATGCAAGGATAATATTTGGTTGCACTTTCAGACTAACTGCACTATACTCTGTAATGAAAAATTCAACCCCTATGCGTACATGTGCACACCCATGTCCTTTACTAAATCTACGCCTGCGGTTCTGTGTGCTTTGCTCTGAATGTTCCTAGCCCTTCTGTTCTTCATCCTCCCCACCTTGGTGGCATTTTGGATAGGCAGTGCAGATGGGATCAGGATATATGATGATGAGACAATTAGATTTATGTTTTGTTAGCACTAGCACAGTATTGAAAATTGTAACCTGTAGACACTGTTTACTTCATTACTTCCTTTAGGCTTAATATTCTAATCCTTAACTGATTGACAAACCTCATAAGTAGACTTTCTTAGGTATTTAATTTTTAAGGAATTCTCAGGAACACATGGTCCCATTTGATGATTTTGGCACCCCTACTGGTTGTTAGAAACTTGTGGAAGTCTGCATAATCTAAATCGTCACTTAGCTTTTAGAGCTGCAACTTGGTTCCATATATTTCGATAATGATCTTTGGGCTGCTATCTTACTGAAGTGATCATGAACAAGATGATAATTTCGACACCAAAACTTATTATTATATAAATTGTTATATCCACCAATGAAAATTATTGAATTTGGTCACACCTATTTGTTTGTTACCTAAACTTGCCTCAGTGTTATATACATTGTTGAACATACATTATATTAGTTTACATACACTGTTCAGATTTAGCATCCAATACTCTTCAGCAGTGAGTACTCTATGTGTGCCTATCTGTATATCCCATGCTTTAATACTGCTTTTGCAATAATGAACCTGCCCCTATGATAGCACAATATAATTTTCCCGTGCAATGCTGCTTTCGCAATAATGAACAATTAGCCTATTTTTAGTTAATGTGTATTCCAATTGCTTTTTTAGAAAAGAACATTGTTGTTAATCTGTGACCAGCTCATTGTTGTTGAAAGTCAGTTTGAGGCCATATGCTGATAATGAGGCAATGGATTGTAAGATGGAGTAGTAATGATGTTTATTTCTTTTCTTCATCTTTTCAACCGATTCTCCACTAACTAGATGGCATGCATGACAAGTGTCTCCTGTATCGGATTCCAGCCGTGATAATAGCAGTTAATCAGATTGAGTGCATATATTTATAAATGATGATATTGTGTTCATTTTTTAGGTCAATAGGTCCTACTGCTCTGCTGTAAATCTGCTCTTCAGGTGTTCTCTCTTCCAGTGGATTAGATTCTCAAGTGACTCAGGGGGTTTTGGTAAATTCAGGTTTGCAAGATCCTTCATTTTGACCCCTCCACTCTGCATTTACCTTTCCTGCAAATGTTTTCTGCCAGTGTCGTTGAGTCATCTGTGCAACAAAATCAAACGTAAATACTATACACCTATAAAGAGATAAAGGTTGTTTGTACTAATTGGGTGTTAGTTAAAGACCAGACCTTGTGCTTTCCTTCACAGTGAGTATTTGCGTTTGTTAAGATCTTTTCGAATTTGAAACCATTGCTTTGCAAACCTACCTATTGTCAGTCTTGCAGCAGTTCTGAACCTGCATGCTACCAATAATGGTTTTCAACATATAAATGAAAATGTGCACCGTGGAAATAGAAGCAACGAACTAGAATAACCATATTTTTTTTGCTGTACGAATCAATAGATCCAGCTCAGGATGAAATGAACAGGCACGAACCTAGAGGAACACACTGACGTACTTGATAAGCAACTTTGTACTGATTGCCATAGAAAAAGACTTTTAGACGACCTACCTGCTTTTTTGTACTGAACATTTTTTAAAGAATAGATTCATTGCACGCACGGGCATTTACCAGTTAAGGTGTTACATAATTAGCAGTTGATATTAGGACCTAAAAACAATTGACATGTCAGGCAAATAACAAATTCTTTAGTCAAGCTTTAGATGATTGAGATATTTAGTCAAGGTTCTGTGCATGCTTGGCTGTTTGTCATTGTATTTCTTTTTCCCTTGCTCTAAATTATTGCTTGGGTATGAGAATTTGAGAATAAGTAACTTCATAAAAATAGTAGTGCACTTGGTCTACTGCCACCTCTTTGCTTCTTGCAGCAAACTGCCATGCTGTACAAACTAGGTCTCTTTCAGAACTGCAACATGACATATGCCTTCACCTGGTTGTGTAGTTACTACTGCATTTCGCCTGGTGCAGCATGAATAAAATTCAGAAAAATTATAGTGCACTTAGTCAACTGCCACCTCTTTGCTTCTTTGGTCGTATCCTAAAAAATATGTAAGGGTATCGTCATCGCCTCTCCATATCGCTCCGCTCGTTCCTCGGTCAACCGCTGCTCCGCAGGTACTTCCGCGGTGGCCATATGAATTTTTGATTGCTTCATTGTTTCTTGCTTGTCCTATTTAAAACATATTCATAGTTGCATACTTGTTACTGCCGGTCTCTTGATTGGAGGTTTAGAGCCATTGCATTTGAGTATTTGACCATAGAAAACATGATTTGCAAGTACTCAAACTACCGAATTTCAGATTATGTAATGTAATGGTAAGCATATGCAATGGTTGTGCCTCAGAAGTCAGAACTTGCAACCATCCGTGAATTCTTTGCTAAGCTGTTGAGAGGCTCCATCGCTGGGCAAGACATATATGGGTGGTGGCGGCGTGCGTTGGTCGAGTCCGTGTCGACGATGATGGGCAAGCCTTGCAGGAACACAGTGCCGCGATGCACAAGGCCTGCATAGGCAAGCCCCAGCCCGCGTCGTCGTCCATCCGCGGACAGTGTTGAGTTCGTAAAAAAAAACTACACCACCTCACTTTGGCTCTGCTGCGGAGTCCGCGTTGAATGATACAGGTGATACAAATAGTATGGAAAAAAGAGAGAAACTAATTTTATTAGCTTTGTATAAGCTAATCTATACGACATAGGTCATAAAGATCATGAGACGGGCTTTATATTTTTAAAATAAAATTAGATTTGTACATTTCTATTGTCTAAGCTATAAGCACAAGCATCGTTATTGGTGTAGATAAAATTTACAGGATCCGTGCAACGTACTGACATTATTTGTAAAAATATATTGTTTTCACTCCTGTCTACTGTTCATGGTCCGGCAATTGTAACCAGGATTGGTTTGATAGTTGATTTTCATATTGATAGTTGATTTTCATATTCAAATCATTTAATCGTATGACTGGTTATTACTAATTACAAGTCTGGGTATCTCCAAATTTCAGATAAACAACACAGGAACAGAGATTGCAAGGTTCAGAAGAGCAGAGAAGGTCTCGATGGATAGTTCAGATGCAAAGGTTTCGAAGGAAAATGGAGGCCACTTAGAAGATATTGTACAAACAGAAAATTCCAGTGAGCCTATGGATGATTCTAGATGGTTGCAAGAAAGCACGAGTATAGAAGTTACCCACAAAGCTCTACCAGTTGACCAGGGCTTTAGCACGGCTCATGATGAAAAGGCCCTATCAACTTCTGGGGTGGATCCAATGGGAGAAAAAGGACTTTCGAAAATCATAATCGTACAAAATAAACCAAAAAAATATATGTCTTCACCGGTTGCCCCAGAAGGTATTGATATTTTCTCTTTGATGGATTAACCTAAAAAAACTGCTTACTATTGTTGTATACTTTAATTTAATCCTCTTTTTCAGATTATGTTTGTACCGATACTGATAGAGCCATAATTGAATCTGTCAAAAAAATTTCATCTTCACCTAGGAATGAGGAGCTTGTGCTCATAGATGATGTTCTGGTGTTGAGAAACCACATGGAATGACTTTTTCAGCCATATGAATACTTGTCTGATAAGGTAACAGATGCAAATCATAATACTCAATCAAACATTGCCAACTTCAATGCTCTTTCTCTCTAATGGCGAAATGCATGCAGGTCATAGATGTTTATATTAAACTGCTGAAGGCCCAGGAGGGTTTGAAAAAGAGGCCAAGAGGTACAGTCTATCTTGAAATGCGTGCTTAGTTACAATCATGAAGCGGGATGGAGAAAAGGATGAGACCATTGAAGCCAATTACCCTAACCGTGGTATTTCACAGCGTCCTGGTTTAGTTCAAAGGGTGCTAGCTTACTTGAAGCATGATATGATAGTAATTTTTTAAACGATCTATTGGTCTTTCATTATCAATTTTTTATGCCAGGCAAAATGTTTTTTGTTTGATTTGATAGGTGTTTCTTCCAATAAATGTTACAAATATACATTGGTACCTTGCTGTTATAAACACCGACAAATGTGAGGTTTAAGTGCTAGACTCTTTGGGCGAGATGTTCGGACGTGTTGACCTCAATAAAATTGTGGGTATTTCCTAACATAGCTATTTGTACACATTTTATATTTTAGAAATACTGATTGATTCGTTCTTCTATGAACAAATAGCGAGGTGGATTGCGAAAACTAGATAGATTTCATATTGGAGGAGACATGCCCGAAAGAGCATAAATGGCTAGATGTTGAGGTTGATACCTGGCCGGTTAGGGAGATTTTCCGTGGCAAATTATTACAAACAGATGGGTATGTCAGAAATAATGGCATGCCATATAAGTTGAATTTTATGTGTCTTTTCCTTTTTATCTAATGTGAGCCTTAACCTCTATTAATGTTGTATATAGTTTTTCATGCGGTTTATTCTTAATAAACTTTATGGAGTATTGGATTGGAAACAATTTATCAGACGAGTTCAATCAGGTAAACTATGCGTCTTACCACAAGTTATGAGTGTGCACTAGCTGTGGGTTTTAATTAATAATTAATTAGGTTCATACTATCGTGCAGGATGATATGACATAATTTAGATTGAAGCTTGCGGCGATCTTGCTATCATCAGAGTTAAACAAATGAAAGGGTGTTCCATATTTTGATAGGGATGAAAATATTGGAAGCCCAAGCGACTGTGCCATAATAGAGAATCCAAAGATGGCTGATCAAGTATCCATGAAAAGAGAAAACATTATGAGGACCCCTCAACACATACAAACTCATAATAAATCTCCACAAGTCCATGCCAACCAAGACCCTGATGAGTTTTGGGCATTTGAGGCCATAAAAGACATGCCAATGAACAAGGAAGAGATGACCGAGTTACTGTGTGATTATGTCATGGCAATTTAGGATGAAGCGACATTGAAGTAAGCTACATGTTTATTTTAATTACTTTATTTACTAATAATAGTGTGCTATCTTATATAACAAAAACCATCATCTATGTCTAATGCTTTGTAGGAAGCCTTGGGTTAAAGGTTTTCATCCTTTCATGATTGCCCTAAGTGTCAAGGACCTACAAGAGTTGTTAATGAATAATCGAAATATCTCTAAGAACTATTTCAACTTGGGTGTCTGTTTTTAGGCAGCTCGAGAGTACAATATAATGAAAAAATACAATAGTATTACGAAGCATCACATGGACCTGAGATTCTGTGTAAGCACATTTTTAAAATTCTTATCGTGCTATATTATATTATCTTATTTGTTGTTCTCCTAATTATATAAAGTAGGCCAAGTTATACTAATCCTGACTCACGATGTCCTTCTCTTCCAGAAAATGTGTGCTTTAAAAAAATGCCAGAATACTATAAAAAATACACTAAGAAAGAAATGGCTGCTGCGATTGGTGTATGTGAGGATATGGAATACATCTTAGCACAATGCAGATATGTAAGTCGCTTGCTCCTACTTTTATTACTTGTTTCCTATATACTATTCTAAACGCTATCATGTTTGCAATTTCTTTTGCCATGGCTGCACGTTCAAAAGTATATGCTTTATGTTTTTATCAGAAGGAGAAGATGCTTATCATGATTGATCCTAGACCTATTGAAGACTGGTGTAAAGACACACCAGTGCTGATGTATGCCAGGTACACTCTTGGATTTACCTTGTAGAACACGGACACAGTGAATGTACATATTCCCGGATGGAATGAGGATGTCTTGAAATGAAAATTCAGACGGAAAGGAAACATTGTAGAGGACATAGATGGGTAACTAACGCAGAGTCACTATAGCTTGCAATAATAATACCTACAATTTAACTATTTCTATATATCGCTGATCGTGAATCTTGCCATAGACACTTAAGTGGATATCTTATTCTACAGTATATGTCTGCGTGGAATAGACCAAAAGCCACACATATTTATATGGTGAGTATAACACTTTGTTTTAAGTTTTTGTGGAAGATTTATCAAGAGACGCATTATTACCCATGCGACAGGCACTAATATTAACATATACACTCGAGCCTATGTACAGGATGGTATAGAGATGCGATGGAACTTATTCGTAGATTTATTGGCGCACGAAAGAAATGGATATCGGAGATTTCTTCCTGCCGATATAAAACATTATCTTAGGCGTATCACAAAAAGGTATATAAAGTAGAGTGCCGTGCTCTTAGTGACTATTAATTTCACAAACTTTGCTTTTTGGATTAAATGTCAGTTTAATGTCTTAAAGTATTGTTATCTTATTGTGCGATCCATGTGTTTTTAGTACAAAAGTTTAGTTGTCCCATAGCAATGTATGGGCACGCTACCTAGTTTAACTAAAAAGAACATAGCGTGGACACCATTTTGGTGCCACATTCGAATGTGGGTCCATCATCCAGCCTACTACGTTCCTGTGGGCTCGCACCCGACGTCGCATGCCACCCACCATCACCGCCGCCAGCATTGCCCCTCACCCTCGCGCCGCCCACGCCTGTCGTCGTCCTCGCCATGGGAAATTGGGCGGATCCAGGGGCAGTGCTGATGTGCAAGGTTGTTGGGACCGTCTGTGCTCTGCTCTCGGTTAAGGCGGCGGCGTGGCTCCACGGGCAGCCCGACGAGAGGCAACAGCGCGGTGCAGTGGAACCCCTCGATCCATCTCCCCACCGGGCGAGTTTTTTTGACCCATGCGGTTTTCTCCACCTTACGTGGTTGCAGCCGGCGGTGGGCGCGCGTGTGGCGCTGGGGATCTGCGTGTGTGCGCTGGTGCTCGACGAGGAGGGCGACTCTTGGTCCGTGGCGGTGCGATCGCGGCCAACACCGGGATGCTGCTCCTGTGTAAGGCAACCATCGCGATTGCCGCATCATTGGCGTCGACGTCTGCAAGCATGGGAGTGGGACTTCTGGTGCTGGATGCCTCCACCGCCCGTTGTTTCTCTCACTCCCTCGAATCCTCGATCTGTCTATGTGGAATACCGAGGCACCTGTCCGCCGCCCTACGCCGACACCGCCGGGACCCGGAGGCAAGTAGCCACGCTGGTCTGGCATGGCCGCCCGACGTCGCCAGGCTTCCCAAGGTAAAACTTTCTCCCGCACAGATCTGTGATTTGTTTTAATTTTTGTACTAATGAGGTGATTGTGGATGGACTGATGTTGTAGGATTGCAGATGAAAGGATTATTGAAATTATTTTTGTGAACTTGTTGTGGATTCAACTGAACCCACATGCTACACGCCAAGTCCTCCCCTAATCTGGGAGCTGGACTTTACGTATGATGGGAGGTGAAATTCTTTAAAAAACCGTTCTTTTGATTTGTGGGCTCGTGAATGGAATCCAGTGGCGGTGATAAGCCCACTACAACAGATGCTACCGAGTCTGTGTTGGATAAGGACCACTCTGAGCGTTCTATTACTTCTGCTGGAATCACATTGATTAGGCAGCCTCGTGGTGTCTCGAGAATATCAGCACTGAGAGTTGGAGTGGAGTCTGAGCCCATCAGCTCATGGTTGGCTCGATCAAACCAAGCAAGCTGGACTTCTGGCACTCGACTAATCTATAAAAAGCCTTCGTTGCCGCCTCTAAACTTCTGGTGCTCTAGCTCCCTAGACTTCATGCGTGATCCCGTCCAAGAGGCCGTCACAACACTGCTGGCATAGCTTTCCAACCACAGGTGACATATTCATTTGTTTTTTTCATTTGAATGGTGAGATTTGGATGGCTGACAGTCTGTTACAGGAAGGAATGATCCTGGTTTCTCTACACCTCCAAGTTGTATGCTAAAATGCCAGTAAGGTGAATTTGTATGAGAAATAATATGCCGTGTCTTTCTATTCTAGCTAATAATATTGAATGCCAATTAGTGCATCTGGTTGTTCTGTATGTTTAATTCAAGACATAAATTGTAGAGATCTATAACTTGTTTGAGGTTGTCTTTGATAACTGTTAGAACATCTCCATCTGCATGCTTCAGTTCCATCTGCATGCTTCTTTTTTCCCTCGGAATATGCATGAGCTATGTATCTTTGTAGCTCTGTAGTGGCATCCATCGATTGACAAATTAATGCCCACTGATTTCTTATTTTTAGATTTAGGGTTTTTTGTTACTTTAAAATCTGGCTATTTTCATGATTTTCAGTACAATTGTTTTTCATACCATGAAGAAATGAACTTCTTAATTCGTCATATTCTGCATGTTCTACATCTTCGAAGCAGTCAGTTTCCTATTATTTGCCTCCTATATGAACCATCTTTATTTTTACACTGTAGCTCTCTGTCTCTCTCTTTTCAGCTATTTCATATTAGCAAAAAGAAGCTGCAACAATGATTACCTCTCCAAAAATTATTGTCCTGCCTAAGTGCAACATCTCTCTTCAATTTGAGGAGGTAATACTCCTTTTGAAGAGATATCTAAATGTGATTTTTGATATGAAAAAGTTGCAATGGAAGGAGTAGGTATTTTTGTGATGACACATTTAGTTTTCAAGGGTCAAGACATTTAGCAGGCTAATATCTTTCTACAAACAACTTTTCACTATATCCTAGGATAGTCACTTGTGCACATGAGCTACTATGTGTTAGCTCCCCACAAAAAAAAACTGTGTTATAAGCTCTTTATATATCTTGGCTAAATGAACTCTCTACAAAATTTTTGATCACACATGCCATATCTAGCCATCATTATTCTGCAAATATATTTTAAGTTACAACTAACATAGAACATAGTTTGCTGATACTATAATGTCTGCCCGCTGGTGGCTTTGTGTTGCAAACCAATATATATTTTGTTGAATAATGAACATATTGTTTGATCATCAAACTTAATGCATTCTTTTTATTAGTAAAAATACCAACACTGGTGAATGTGAAGTTTCACAGATGAAGGAAAACAGAAGTAATAACATGAACTAACATGTGATGGTTGCACTGTCAGGTATCAAGATCAATTGTTGACTTTTATTTGAAGAAACTGGAGTATAGCTTGGACCCCCTTGTTTCGGCAAGTTGGCCCCCCTATTGCAGTGAAGAGGCCAGCTCTCAGTGCTGAACCATCTATTCAAGTTCACAAGCTGAAGCCAAATGATCTACTTCTGACATTTGCTTCAGACTATCTTTGGGAGAATTTCTTGTTTCTTTCCTGTCGAATCCTATTCTTAATTAGCATTGATCCCGTTCATGGGAGCAGGGTTAATTTAAGAAATCTGCCATTCGATACTGCAGCGTCGTGAAATAGTTGATTATGGACTAAATGTTAGTCGAGACCAGAGACCATATGTTCTGGCGGCAAACATATTAGATTGAACCCTGAGATTATATACTCTTTTGCAATAGATAAGAGCTTATTTCATAGTATAATAACATTACTTTTTCATGATTCAGTTATTGCGATTTTTAGTTTACTGGCTTGGAGGATATGCCTTTTTGCCTTTTCTGGACATTCTGATGATGTTCCTAATCTGTTCATCCAGCTATCTACCATGTGCCCCTCCATACTGAAATGTCTATCTTATCCATGTCAAGGGAGTGACATTTCTCTCCCCATAATGCCTGATCTTGTTTTTCATGTCAAAGTGACAACTTCTTATCTCTCTATGATGTCAGGTTTAATGCAAAGGAATTGATATATATGTTCTCAAAAAATAAGATGATCACCCTTGACCAAATGTAATAGTATTTCATTATTTCATTTTTCTCATGTATGTGATGGACAGCAGGCTGGATGTTGTAAAATATATATGGTTGTCGTGGAGATCATTAACAACAGAAACTTATTTGTCCCATGAGAAAGAAAGAGTTGATTGTGTTTTTAATTCATGTTGGTAAATTTTAAATGATGCTTGTGTATCTTTTTTTATTCATGTGGTAACACATGGGCAATTAACTATTTTTTTAGTTACAAATCCCATAGCAACGCTATGAGGAGAAGCTTCGTCTGGATTTTTTGTATTTAGGTAAAATAGGGATTTTTTTGATAAGATGAAATACGGATCTCAGCTTTGCGTTTTGGAGGTTACAATCATAAAGAATTATACTACATGTGGCACCATTGTTTTTGCAATATATAGGCTTATAGTTGAAGGACGATACCTTGCTGAGATGATCAAACTTGGACACTTTAACGTTGGTATTTATTTTCAAATGAAATATTGTTATCTTATTCGTGAATACGTTCATCCGTGTATTTTAATACAAAAAGTTTTGAATACCAAGTTTGTTCAACTCATCAAGATCTACAATTTTTGTTTTGGTCAACTTTCCAGTTTTGGACGGAAGCTTTGTCCCATAGCGTTTTAGAAAGTCTATATGCAAGAATTTATGACTAGTGTTTGATAAAACTTTCTCAAATGGGAAAATGAGCTATGTAACAATTGTAGATCTTGCTGAGATGATCAAACTTGGTATTCACGAAAATTTGGTCAAATAAAAAACAACACTTTGACTCTAGTATTATGAACTCTAAATAGTTAGTTTGAAAAAATTTTAAATGTATCTATTTGATGTATGACTCCTCATTGCTTGACGCATGTGCTCATATGTTTTTTGTATTTATTTTAAATTTTGATGGTGCTTTTTTAGAGAAAAAATGTATCCATTTGATGTCATTCATGGTAAGATTCACATTTTTGTGGTCCAAAGGAGGATGTGCAAACACAAAACATGAGTGATATATTTTGAACCTTGATGCCCATTTCATATTTCATTTTTAGAACGTACTCTCATCCCTTGAAATTATAAGTCAGTTTGGCTTTTCTATGTTTATAGTTTTTATTATGCACCTAGATATAGTAAAAACTATGTATAGAAAATTCAAAACGACTTCCAATTTGGAATGGAGGGACTACTATATAGTTTGCTATGATGAAAAAGTATCCCACCTTAAAAATACACTACTTTTAGAAGAAAATGTCCCACAATATAAATAATGATGTACAAGTAGCAATATCACAACAATATTAAAGAAAAAGAAAATGGACCATGATGAGAGAACATTTTAAATTATAAAAAGTAATAAAGATGAAAATAAAAATAACTAAAAGAAAAGGTAGAATAGGAAGAAGAAACATGAAAAGAACCAAGCAACAAGGAACACATCACGCGGATGTTGTGCTCAATGAAAGAACTAGGCTTAAAATGAATGAAGCGAAACAAAACATGTCATGGGCCAAAAACAATTTAGGAGTCCTCGCAACATGTGCACGCTCCTGGTGGTTGCGTAAGCTGACATATTTTTTCTGTGTTGAATGGATGTTTTTTTTATTTTATTTTATGGGTTGATTGTTAAGGTTTGAACCTTTGTTTCCTTGAATTTTCAGACGTCTATATGTAGTTTTGGTCTAATTTCTCTTTTTCGGAGAATGTCTGATGTCAAAAAAAAAATTCTATTATTAAAAAACTTACCCAGCAAGCAGCACTAAGCAATCAGCTGCGGAGTTAGAAACAGTAATTAATAAATGTACTCATTAAATTAGCAAGATCTGACTGATTCGCAAAATCCTCCCTGGACTCATTCATGACCACCACGAAGGCCATCACTCGGGAGGCTTGGATCCTTCTCATATTCTGTTTGAACCAGCTAAGACTAATTATTAGCTTGAGCTAAAAGTTTATCTAGTTGCTAAAAATTAGCCAAACTAACTATTAGCCAATATATGTCCGGTGGATTCTGAGGCTAATAGGTGCATATATCACTAAGGCCTCGTTTGACATAGCTCAACTTCACCATTGAAGCTATATTTTTAGTAAAATAGCTTCATGAACAACTATCTCGGTGAAGCTAAGTTGTTTTGAAAAAAGCAAAATAGCTTCACCAACAGCTTCATGCATAGTTAAGAGAGAGAAAATGAGGAGAGAGTTGTAAAAGCTATTTTTTCAGCTTCACCTCTCTTCATTTCTTTTTGAGAGCTTAAAAAAAGGAGCTTCACCCCATGAGCTGTTTTGAAAAAGGATGTTTGGCAAAAAAAAAAAAAATTCACAACAACTCATGAAGCTGTTGATGAATCTATGCCAAACAAGTCCTAATAATAAACTATTAGCTAGTCATATTTGGTGAATGAACTAGCAACTAGCTAAGCGCTTCGTTAAAAAGTAGCTCATCTATTAACACTACTGTTTTGATGACTAGAGCTACTTTTTAGCTGCTAATCATGTGTTATGAGATCCAAACAAGCCCTTAAAGCAGGCGATTGTGATCGTGGCACAAGACGCGATCTTGACTTTGTGTGCCCGCGATAGCGATCAATACATGGCAAATGGTCAGAGAAAACCTGACACTTTGCTCAGGTCCAGCCGTCCACAGGATGGAGGCCTCATATCATATATAAAATTATGTGGCATATCTGTTTTTATTTTAAAGCTTTTGGAAATAAAGTTAGGATCACCATTGGAGGGGATGCTTCATGTGCCATTTTGTTTGTTTGGAATAGTTCCAATTTAATATTATGGGGAGTGAAAAATATCCGGTAAGATTAGAGATGCTCTGAGCGACATGGGACACATCACAAAGTCGCCCAAGGCACACCATGGGCCGAAAAGAAAATAAAAGGAAAGACATCACAACGAATGTGGTGGATGCTTGTCTTATCTGATGAAACTTGTGGCAAAGCTCTTTTCCTCCTTTCGAATAAAATGTGTATGCTCCTCGTTGTTAACAACGCCTTGCCGATGACTCCTATTAGGGCAGTGCAGTGTCATTGATCCTTCTTGTTGCCTAAGAGTTTTAGGAGTGGGATGCAAGAATTTTTCAAAGACTCCATTGTCCACTCGTTGCGAAAATCAAAGAAAGCCATAAACATGGTAACGCCGAGCGGGGCGAGACGGCTAACCTAGATAATTTCAACTTTTGACGAGGCTTAGCGATGTTGGATCGATGTCGAGTCTACTCTGATAGTCTGATGTGGTTTTGGTATTTTTGTAACTAGTTTTTTTTAACTCTTTCCTTATTCGAAAGGAGGACCTCCTCAGCAAGCGTGTTAGCACATATCTCGATCCTCAGCAAGCGTGTTGGCACAGATCTCGATCCTCAGCAAGCGTGTTTCTCATGTTGACAGATCTGCTTGTAGCTTTAAAAAACACGCCTTGCCGAGTTCTATTATTTCACAAGAAACTAAAAACGTCACAGTTGGCACTTCGTATTCAAATTACTAGTTGCCATGATCAAGAAATGACACATAAAGAGTCTTACAAGCTCATCAGTCATCACCACTAAGCACTAACAAACTATTGATGCATAAATGCATGCTGAGGCCTCTCTCGCCACGGAACATGACATGAGAAACACGCCTCATGCAAGCATGCAGCAGCAGTAGAAGCGCAGGTACTCTCCGATCGAGAACATCATTACATCATGCCTGGCGAGGTGGCGGCTCATTGTTGTGCCCGTTGCTAGGCCCGGAGGGAGGGATGGGTAGTAGGATGGGTAACGGCGGGGTGACGATGACGCTTTTCTCGATGCCTGGCGGCGCTTCGGAAGGAGAAGCCTTCGTCACCAGCAGCATGCCGATGCCAGCGGCCATGGACACCTCACCCGGCTCGACATCAGTCATCGGCACCGGCGTTGGAGCGGCAGGTTGCGGGCTGGGGGCAGCAGGACACGCCGCTGAGGCCAGTGAGACGGTCGTCGCCAGTACAAGAAGCGGCGGCAGAAGTAGCAGTGCTGCAGCCACTGGCAGTCTGGCAGCGGTCCTACTGTTTCGGGTGGCCATTGTTGGCTGATGTTGGTGGTGACTGCTCGGTGGTGGGCGCTACTATATATATATTTGGCTGCCTATATATTTTGGTGTGTGAATGTGACGTAGCTAGCTTGGCAAGGCGCTACCATGTATATATGATTATTCTCCTGATCTGGCATATATGGATATAAATAAATATGAGCTATAGTGGCTGCAATGCAATAAATAAATGAACTACATAAATGCAAATTGCAAATATATATACACCATGAAAGATCATGCTTTCGTTGAGATGGATGGTGCTTGAAAAATGGTGAAACTATTTTTAAATAATATTTTTAATGATTAATTGTAAATCTAGAAGCCGTTATACTAAAATTTGACATATAGCATCCTATCGGCCGTTCAACAGCCGGTAGGACACATGTCGGCTTCTCACCAGCCGATAGGTCTACATGGCGCACATGTGGTAGCCGACACCAGCCAAAATAGCCCGTCGGTGCGCACGAGCGTGTTGGCATCTGGAGGACCGACAGGACTAGTCGCCTCGTCGACGGCTGACAGGCTGCAACACTACTAATAATTAGATTTATATTTGTATGGTGGGCGCTACTATATATATTTATATTTGGATGCCTATATATTTTGGTGTGTGAATGTGACGTAGCTAGCTTGGCAAGGTGCTCGTTGGCAAGGCGCTACTATACTCTATACAGGCTCCAGCTCGATCTCTTCTTCTACTATTCATCTATACCATATTACCATGTATATGTAAATATATATGTAATTATTCTCCTCTGACAGTATATATGGATATAAATAAATATGACCTATAGTGTCTGCAATAAGTAAATGAACTCCATAAATGCAAATTGCAAATATATACACACCATGAAAGACCATGCTTTCGTTTAGCTGGATGGTGCTTGAAAAATGGTGTCCGAGCTCACAATATCATCCAAAAAAAAAAAAAAATGGTTTTAAAAAATAAACCACTTATCGGATCACCACGTAACCAATGATTTATCTGACTTATATTCTTCTGTATAGTGATCTAATCGTATGGCCATGATGAGGTGGGTTTAGGCGACGCAAGCAAAACCTAATAAGGGTTTCTCCCGCCGCCGACTTTGGCTATCGCTTCACCTCCGCAAGATTAGCCTCCCCATGCCTCCGTAGTCGTGCAACCTCCTGCTCTCTTGGTTAGGCGGCTTTGCTCTGATGGTTGCCGCCCGTTGTGCTCTCTCTCCTCTGTGTTGTGCTTGCTTCTACCCTTGTCCTCATGGATGGCTAGGGCATGGTGGCCATGTTGTCGCTAGGGAGTCCTATACAAATATAGCCTGAGGAACAATCCCCCAATAAGCACCACCGCAACCCATGTTGGGGCGCTTAATGTTGCCCCGGTCATAGTCTGTCCCCATACACGACACTCGTTGCTTCTTCTACCCTCGTCATCGTGGATGGCTAGGGTGGTGATCTTGTTGTGGTTGGGGTTCTCCTTAGATGCAAATATGGGGATGACCCTATTGGTCAATGCCGCTGCCGCTTCTCTATCTATGACGTCCACCACGAGGTTCACTGCTCCCACAGTGTTCTCCCTCTCGATTTGGCATTGTTGCATCTCCAGCAACACTCGTCAAGGATGTGGGTGAGGGTACCCCTAAAAATGATGTGGCATGGCCCGAATCTAGATCTATGGCTTCTTACCCTTTTGGCCATTGATGTGGTCAACCCTGCTTAGAGCTTTAACCTATGCATCCTTCTTTGTCACTAGTTCCTACTTCCCCAATCCCATGTCGCTTTTTGTGGTTGTCGTGAACCAAATGAGTTTACTCTACACAACAACTATTCTCGTTCATGCCTTATTGTTTTGTAGAGGGAGCAAGAGGTGGTTGTAATTTTGTTGAATGGATATTGAAAGCATCTAGGCCTCTAGTTGGGTTTCAGTGATTAATGACAATACGAGATTACTATGACTAACGTGTGTTTTGCAGAGGCAATTTAAGTTAGGTCATGGTAATGGCAATTGATTGGGCAATCATGGTTGTCATGCCCCTACGATGGAAATTGTTTCGGTTTTCAAAGGATGGACGATAAGGTTAAGGATGGACTAGTTCTAAGTGTCGTTTGGTGTTGAAGAGACACTTAGAGTAGTTTAGGACTTTGTTTTTCCTTTGGCCGTACTATTAAGGGGGGTATGGACTAGTAGCTTGACCTAGGTGAGTCTAGTGAGTTAGGTGTGGTGCACACTTGTCAAATCTAACACTAGGTAGCTCCGGAGTAGCCCTAAGATCAATTGGAGCAAACTTCATTCACATATGATTTCGAGTTGGATGTGAATGGAGGGTCAAATGACTGACCGGATGCTGGTCTGGTTGTGACTGGACGCTGAAGGATGAATCCAGTCAGTTCATTTGATCAACTGGAGCCATCTGGTTGCAACCGGACGCTGAGTGAAAAGTGACTGGACGCTGGGTGCCAGAGTCCGGTCAACTCCAGAGAGGTTCTAGAGAGGGAGATTCCTGATCGAACGCGTTCGGTCAGTGCTGACTGGACGCTGGTCAGGATTCGGTAACTGATCAGACACTGAACAACGAAGTGACTAGACTCTGGGTGCCAGCGTTCGGTCAACATCAGTAAGGTTCCAGAGAGCAGTTTTTGTGACCGGACGCATCTGGTTAGTACTGACCGGACGCAGGTCAGAGTTCGGTCAGAACTTAACGGCTCTTTCTGACACAGTGGCGGGGATAACTGACCGGAGCGTCCGGTCACCCCACAGAGTGATGACTCAACCTCCAAACATTATGTTTTGAATGAGGGGTATAAATACTTACTCCACTCATCCAAGGGAGTTCTCTTGCCCATTTGTTCAGCTGAGAAACACCTTTAAGAGTGCAAAGGAGAGCAAGAGTCTAGTGAGGTGATTGAGATTTGAGAATCCAAGATTAAGGCCTCATTAGTGCAAGGAGAGTAGCAAGTGTGCATCCACCCTTCTTATTAGGCTTGTTGTGGTCAAGTGAGAGTTCTTGCTTGTTACTCTTGGTGATCGCTATCACCTAGATGGCTTGGTGGTGATCGGAAGTTTGGTGATCATTCGACAGAGCTTGTGGATGACCCAACTCAAGTTGTGAGCGGTTGTGGGTGATTCACCGTGATAGAGTGTCAAAGAATCAACCCGTAGAGAGCACTTGATCCTTGCGCGGATCAAGGGGGAGCTACACCCTTGCGTGGGTGCTCCAACGAGGACTAGTGGGGAGTGGCGACTCTCCGATACCTCGGCAAAACATCACCGCGTTCCTTCTCCTCTCTTTACTTTAAGCATTTACATTTGAGCAATTCATTTCTTGTCTTTACATTCTTAGAATTGCCATGCTAGAGTAGGATTGGAACCTAGGGTGCAAAACTTTTGTGCGGTAGAACAAGAGGAACACATTCTAGGCACAAGGGGTGAAGTGGGCTAAGTGTAGGGTTTAATTATTGCAAAGAATTTTAGAATTAGTCCAATTCACCCCCCCTCTTGGTCATCTTGATCCTTTCAATTGGTAACGGAGCCTCGTGCTCACGAAATTAGGCTTAACCGCCTAGAGAAAGATGTCCCACAGGGATGGACCTCCTCCTAACTTTGAGGGAGATGATTTCCTTATTAGAAAATCCACATGGAGGCTTATTTAGAAGCTCTAGATGTTGGAATTCTTAAAGCCGCCTCTCAAGGTTCCCAAAACCTAAGGATCCCACACACCTTCAAGGCGATGAAGTCAATTATGAGAAATGGAATGCAAAGGCTAGAAACACCATCTTTAGAGACCTTTGCAAGGATGTGTTTAACCATGTGCGGAACCACAAGGACGCCCATACTCTATGGTCGGACATTTGTGCGCTCCATGAGGGAACAAAGAGTGAGCGTGAGGAACACTATCATCTTGTTATGAAAAAACTTAATTCATTTGAGATGCTTCCGAAAGAAAGTGCTAATAAAATGTACTCATGCTTGAATGTTCTTATAAAGAAAGTCAATGGGCTTGGACTCACACAAATGCAACCATCCGATGTTGTAAGAAAGATCTTGAGTGTCCTCCCCATTGACAAATATGGGCATATTGTGACCGTGCTTCATCAAGGTGATCTTTCCACCACTACACCAACTCAAATATTGGGAAAGATCAATGCACATGAGATGTATATGCACATCACACAACAAGATGACTCTTCTTCCACAAAGAATAAAGACTTGGTATTCAAGGCTAGTCAAGAGAAGGGCAAAGCAAGAGTTGAATATGAGAGCTCAAGTGATGATGAAATTGATGATGCAAGTCTTGCCCTCATGGTGAGAAGAACCACCAAGATGCTTAAGAAGCTCAACAAGAACGGTGTCAAGTTTGATGGCAAGAAGAAGAAATTCTTCACTAGCAATAGAAGGAAGTCCATCTCAGAGATGGATTGCTATAATTGTGGAGAACTTGGTCATCTAGCACATCAATGCCCCAAGCCAAAGAAAGACAAATACAAGAAGAAGTACAAGGGCAAGAAAGATGACTCAAGCAATGAAGATGATGATGAGAAGAAGAAAAACAAGTCATACAAGAAGAAGGATGGCAAGAAGAAGGATTTCCACAAGAAGAAGAAAAATGACAAGGCATACATCATCGGTGATTGGCTCACGGATATTGATTCATCAAGTTGCTCATCCGATGATGATAGTGAGAACTAGAAGGTGGCCGCTATTGTGATTGACTCTTCACTATCTTCATCGGCACCACCGCCATCATCATCTACACACCTATGCCTTATGGCCAAGTGTGAACAAAAGGTATCAAATGATGATGATAGTAGTGGTGATGGTCATGCTAGCAATGATGATAGTGATAGTGATGATGAATTTGAATCACTTTCCTATGATGATCTTGTTAAGTTGCTCAATCAATATACTAAAATTATTAGAAAGACAAGAGCTAAAAATAAAAAGCTAGAACTTAAGAATGACTCACTTTTAGCTAAATGTGACATAGCGAGAAAAAGCTAGTGTTGAGCTTAGAGAAGCAAATGAAGCTATGTCATCCAAACTCAAGGAGCTCAAATCTTCTAAGAAGGAGCTTAAAGAAAAACATGATAAACTTGAGGGATACATAATGAGCTCATCACTAGCTACAATATGCTAAAAGAAGAATATACAAATCTCAAGATCAATCATGATAATCTTGTTGTTTCTCATGAGCAATTATCCAATGAGCCACATGATGCTACTAACCATGTTGTTAAGATTAATATAGCTACATCATGTGATGATTTGATCATTGAGAGCATTGAGCAAGGTTCTAGTAGCAAAGGCAAGCAAGTGGTTGAGTCCGACAACTATGATGAGTATGTCAAGATCAAGAATGAGAATGAGAAGCTTAAGAAAGATCTTAAAAAGCTATCAACCACCAACACTATTGTGATAGAGAACCTTGACCATGATATTGATCTAGCTCTTGAGAATGAGATGCTCAAAGAAGAGAACAAGAGACTAAAGAAGGAGAAAAATCATGATAAACTCAAAGAAGAGAACAAGAAGCTCAAGTTAGAAAAGAACATCTCAAGACCGGCTTAGAGCAAGTTTATAAGAGGTCAACATCTTCAAAGTGAACTCATGAATACCGTAATGAAGATGGATAGAAGTGGCATTGGGTACTTGGCACATCAAGAGAAGAAGGCTCAAGCTCAACACCAACAACAACACAAGTCAAAGCCAAAGCCAAAGAGGTGTTTTGAGTGTGGATAAGAAGGTCACTTTGCCCATGAGTGTCAAACTCCACCACCACAACCCTTGCCCAAGCATGCTAGACCCTTTGCTTTCAATGCTCATTATATGCTTAGGAAGGACTCTAGTGGAAAAATGAAAGTTATGTTCTTAGGACCTCCCAACAAGAATAGGCCTAAGAAAATTTAGGTTGCAAAGTTACTTGTTGAGAAAGTCAAGGGCCCTCAACAAGTTTGGGTCCCTAAACAAGCTTGATCTCTTGTGTGTAGGTGAACTACAAAATTGGTGGAAGTCATTGGGTAATTGATAGTGGTTGCACTCAACATATGACCGGTGATCCTCGTATGTTCACCTCACTAGATGAAGAAGTTGATGGTCAAGAAAGAATTATATTTGGTGATAATTCAAAGAGAAAAGTTAAAGGATTGGGCAAAGTGGCAATATCAATGATCATTCAATCTCAAATGTGCTATATGTTGCTTCTTTGAGCTTCAACTTACTATCCGTTGGTCAATTGTGTGATCTTGGCTTTCAATGCTTGTTCACCAAGAAGGAAGTGGTTGTATCTAAGAAAGATGATGATCAAGTTATATTCAAGGGATTTAGATACAACAACCTATATCTAGTGGATTTCACCTCTGAAGATGCTAACTTGAAGACATGCCTATTCACCAAAACATCACTTGGGTGGCTATGGCATAGAAGACTTGCTCATGTTGGGATGAACTCACTCAAGAAGCTTATGAAGAATGAATTGGTGAGAGGGTTGAAGGATGTGAAATTTGAGAAGGACAAGCTTTGTAGTGCATGTCAAGCCGGCAAGCAAGTTGCAAACACTCATCCTACAAAAGCTTTCATGTGAACAACAAGAGTGCTAGAGCTCCTTCACATGGACCTATTTAGACCAATAACTTACAAGAGTTTGGGAGAAAATCTCTATTGTCTTGTAATTGTTGATGACTACTCAAGATATACATGGGTATTCTTTCTTCATGACAAGACCGAGGTTGCATCATGTTTCAAGAAGTTTGCCAAGAGAGCACAAAATGAGTTTGAAGTGAAGCTCAAGAAGATAAGAAGTGATAATGGAAAAGAGTCTGACAACACAAACATTGAAGCTTATTGTGATAAAGTTGGGATCAAGCATGAGATCTCCACAACTTGTACTCATCAACAAAATGGTGTAGTTGAGAGAAAGAACTGGACACTTATCACACTTGCAAGAACAATGCTTGATGAGTACAATACACCTGAAGCTCTATGGGTAGAAGCTATCAACACCGCATGTTATGCATCCAACCGCCTATTCCTTCAAAAGTTTCTTGGCAAGACACCTTATGAGTTGCTCAATGGGAAGAAGCCAGATGTCTCTTTCTTCTGGGTGTTTGGTTGCAAATGCTACATCTACAAGAAGCGACAACACCTAGGGAAGTTTCAAAGATGTTATGATATTGGCTTTCTTGTTGGTTACTCATCAAAGTCCAAAGCATATCAAGTATTTAATCATGCCACCGGCTTGGTTGAAGAAACATATGATGTGAAATTTGATGAATCTAATGGCTCCCAAGGAGCACATGAGAATCTTGATGATGTGGGTGATGAACCATTGAGGGAGGCCATGAAGAACATTCTGGTTGGAGACATCAAGCCCAAAGATGATGAAGATGATGTACAAGTTATTGATCCACCTTTTTCATCAAATGTACCACAAGATGATGATAAAGATGGGAGAGTAGAAAATTAAGATACTCATGTCTCTCATGATCAAATGGTGGCACAAGCTCAAGATATTGAGGCTCCACAACCTCCCCCTCAAGTGGTTGATAGAAAAAATTCACCTCTACTACAAGCTCATCCACAAGATCTCATCATAGGGAGTCCTTCAAAGGGTGTAATGACTCGCTTTCAAAAACTTGCTTCATTTATTGAACATCACTCTTTTGTCTCTTGTGTTGAACCTAAAAATGTAGAAGAAGCTCTTCAAGATTTGGATTAGATAAATGCCATGCATGAATAGTTGAACAACTTCACGCGCAATAAAGTTTGGACTCTTGAAGAGCGACCACAAGGTGCAAGAGGCATTGGAACAAAGTGGGTGTTCCGCAACAAGCAAGATGATCAAGGCGTTGTAGTGAGGAACAAGGCAAGACTAGTTGCAAAGGGGTTCTCTCAAGTTGAAGGGTTGGATTTTGGAGAGACCTTTGCACCGGTTGCAAGAATTGAAGCCATTCGTATCCTCCTTGCATATGCATCGCATCATGGAATGAAATTATATCAAATGGATGTTAAAAGTGTATTTTAAATGGCTTCATAAATGAACTAGTCTATGTTGATCAATCTCCTGGGTTTGACGACCCTAGATATCCTAATCATGTTTATAGGTTGTCCAAGGCGCTATATGGGCTTAAGCAAGCCCCAAGAGCTTGGTATGAACACCTTCGGGATTTCCTCATTGAGAAGGGCTTCACCATTGCCAATGTCGATACCACACTATTCACCAAGAAGCTTGATGGAGAAATATTCATTTGTCAAGTATATGTTGATGATATTATCTTTGGATCATCAAATGAAGATTATTGCAAAGAGTTTGGTGAATTGATGTTGAAGGAGTTTGAGATGTCAATGATTGGAGAGCTTACATTCTTTCTTGGTTTTCAAGTCAAGCAAATGAGAGAAGGGATTTTCATCTCTCAAGAGAAATATACCAATGACCTTCTCAAGAGGTTCAATATGGATGAATGTAAGCCAATCAAGACACCAATGCCATCTAATGGACATCTCTACCTAGATGAGGAGGTAAAATGGTTGATCATACTCTCTATCGCTCTATGATTGGTAGCTTGTTATATTTGACCGCATCTAGGCCCGACATCATGTTTAGTGTGTGTATGTGTGCTAGATTTCAAGCTAATTTTAAGGAAGCTCATTTAGTTGTCGTTAAAAGAATCCTTAGGTACCTTAAGCACACACCAAGCATTGGTCTTTGGTATCCCAAAGGAGATAGATTTCAATTAGTTGGCTATTCCGATTCGGATTATGCCAGTTGCAAAATTGATAGAAAAAGCACATCCGGAGGGTGCCATTTGCTTGGTAGATCACTAGTGTCTTGGTCCTCCAAGAAGCAAAATAGTGTGGCTTTGTCCACCGCCGAAGCGTAATACATTGCCGCGGGTGCTTGTTGTGCACAAATACTTTACATGAAGCAAACTTTGCTAGACTATGGTGTAGTTTTAGAAAAAGTACCTCTTTTGTGTGACAATGAGAGCACGATAAAGCTTGCTAATAATTCGGTTCAACACTCTCGCACCAAGCACATAGATACCCGCCATCACTTTCTTAGAGATCATGTTGCTAAAAATGATATATCACTAGAAGGTGTGAGGACCGAGGATCAATTGGTGGATATCTTCACTAAACCGCTAGATGAGGCTACATTTTGTTGGTTGAGAAATGAGCTCAATGTGCTTGATTTTAGTAACTTTACTAGAAAATGAGCTTGTGTTGCCTCTTGCATTGCATTGTAATATACAACATGTTTAATTTTTGGTAATGCATTTAGAGCTTGTCTAACATGGTTAAGATAACCGCCGAAAAGTGGGTGAAGAAGCTTAACCTTGGATCAAACTTGACATGCAACTAGAATTACTTTCGAGTATTGCATTGCATATACATGCGTGTTGCTTTGTCATTTTCTTTCGATTACCCTTTTATTGCCTATTTTCTTAAAAAGAAGTATAGCCTAAGGCAAAATAATTTGAAAATTTTGAGGGTTTGAGAGAGGTCACTCACATCAGTCCCAATTGGTGTTTATTTGGGTCTTATTGAAGTTGGGACTTGATTGGGAATAGGCAGTGCGAACTTTTGAAGATTCATTGGAAAAGGACGACTGGACGCTGGACCAGACTCTGCTTCTAGCATCCGGTCAGTTCACAGGAGGTGAACCGTTGCTGCACAAGAGCGACCGGACGCTGAAACAGTGCTCATCCTACGTCCGGTCAGATGGTGTCCCTGCGTCCGGTCAACCGAAGAAGGTGTTGTCAGGACCGACCAAACTCTGGCTGCGTCCGGTCAAGGGTAACCAGATGCGTTTGGTTGCAACTTGAGGTGATTTGGACCTCTCTATAGTCGACCGGACTCCGGGTGACAGCGTGCGGTCATTGCCACCGGTGCATCCGGTCAGTAGAAAACATGTGGATTCCAATCTCTTTTCGTTTCCTTTTCTAATCCAACACGGGGAACCATATTAACTCCATACACCATGCCACTCGATTACCATAATCTCATAGCCGCCGCACCTCCGACCGCCTTGACCGCGCTCGTGCCCTAGAGCCACCGCATCCTCGCCGCGTCGCGCCGCATTGTGCCCTAGCCACGCCCGCTCCTGCCGTCGAGCTCCCGTGCCCGCACACCATCGCCCAGCCATCACGCAGCCACACATCCGCCTCCCTCACCACATCCACATTGCGCTGCTCCACCATGGCCACACGCCCGTGCCCTAGCTTCGCCGCACCTGCACCTTAGCCACGCGCCTACGCTGCATTGCTCCGTCATGCCCGCTGCATCCACGCCCATGTGCCATGCCGACCTGAGTTGACCTAGCCATGCGCCTAGCGATCGCCCCTACATTGCATTGCTTGGCCATCACATGACTTTGCATCCAACCCTAACCCTAGCCTCTCATTGTCGACCCGGTGGTTCCCTGCGATTCGTTCCTCTACTGATTGGCCATCGATTCATCGGTTCGTTAGGTAGCAAGCCATAGCCTCCAATTTCATATCTACTGCTTGCTTCTTAGGGTTTTGTATCTCTAGATATATATTGTGATTATTTATATATCCTATCTAATTCTATCATGTAGCGAGTCGGTGCTTTTGTGGTTGTCTTTGCAGTTGTCAGTGAACTCGAGCCAAGCCCATGAGTACGGATCGAGGCCAAGCACCGTGAGTGTCAGTTGGCAGTTGATTCTCATATGTGGTAGTAGCTCTTTTTAGCTCTAGCAATGGCACGTGTCAAGAATGCCGAAGGTGGTCTAGGTGATGAGGATCCAGGCCTCCTCCTCGCTTGACTGCTCAGGAGAAAGGCAAGGCAAAGAAAACCACAACAAAGAAGCGGAAGCTTGTTGATGTGGAGGCTAAGAGAGCAGCAGCAGTAGCAACAGCAACTGAGCAAGCAGAGAGAGGTGGAGCTCCGAGTGGTGTCTGTATTGCAGACCAGCTATCACCAGCTCAGAGGGTCATCGTCGAGAGGGTTGAGAGTCTTCATGGTAGTCCAGCTGGGACTATCATGCTTGGAGGACGACGTGTCAATTTATAGGAGAGTCAGCCTCTGGGGGAGCTAGAGCAGCAGACACAGCCAGCAGAGCGGTCAACAGATATTCAGCAGGTAGAGCAGACTGAGGAGATATGGCAGGCACCTCAGCCACAGCTACGACGCTCTGGTCATACTCATACTCAAGTGTCGCCGAGGCCTGAGACACAGAGGAGGGGCTCTCGTCCACCTTCTAGACCACAGCGTCCGCCTCCGGTGACTCACCTTGACCTAAGGGTAGCCACCATAGCCAAGCAGGTGCAACAGCTCTGGTTTGTGCAGTTTGAGGACTGGTTTCCACCGAGGTGGGATGAGCGTGCTTCAGAGCACTTCTATACACCATTGTAGGAGGATTTCTATAATGCTTATTTGAACAGTGGAGTTGCATTCAGATCTTAGAGAGTCTGCTCCATTGAGTCACTTGTTGCAACTACACGTGAGCAGATTTGTCCCCATCTATCATATCTGCCAGGGTTGATAGACCTTCTTGGATGAACTGGCCGCTATATTCCATCATAGGTCCGTGAGTTCTACTCTTCACTTTGGATTGACCCGAGGCATAGATTCATACACCTTGCATTCAGAGGCCATGACTACAGGCTGCAGAGCTCGAGGGTCAGAGAGATTCTTAGGATTCCAGAGTCACCCATTCGCCTTCATGAGGTTTGCTACGGTCAGATAGAGCCTCCCAGATGCCCTCACGGCGGGCTTGTGCCACCCACAGATCTTGTTTGACCATGCTTCACAGAGCCTTTTGGCGAGGGATCGAGCAGGACACCACAGGACCTTACTCCTACAGCTCGGCTTCTTGATGCTATCATGAGGAGGACTCTGCTCCCGAGGATGGGTTACCACGAGGGATTGACTCGCAGTTAGTTATGGTTGGTGAACTCTCTGGTGCAGTAGATAATATTTGATATTTGGGATGTCATTCTTTTAGAGATGGAGGACACTCTTGTTGAGGGGTTCAGATGTCATAGACAGATGCCTTACGCTCACTGGATTACCTTCTTGATTAGAAAGGCAGTTACACAGAAGTCCCCAAAGACGATGGCTGAGTACACATGTGCTACTACAGAGTTCCCTCCTTATAACATGACTCAGATGCTCCTCCATGGTAGTGCAAGGACACCTCGCCAGCCGAGTCATCGCCTAGAGGTCCCAGAGATAGCAACCCAGTAGGATGAGATCATTAGGAGCATTGCAACGACAGAGGAGGAGCAGCTAGATGCTCAGTAGGAGGGTGTGGTCGAGAGCGATCCTAGTGATAGTTCTGATGATGATTATCAGGCTATTACTCAGATGCCTCCTCGACCACATGACAGAGAGGCCAGTGGCTCCAGCGCAGCTCCACAGCCACCACAGACAGACCCCGCTCTTTTAGTAATTCTTGAGCGGATAAGGCAGGATCAGGCACGCCAGGCCTAGGAGACCGTAGCTACACTAGCACAGGTTCAGGCTAGATGGGACAAGTTCCAGAGACAACAGCAAGCCATACAGCAGCAGCAATAGGCCATGCAACAGTAGCAGCTCCTGATCCAACAACAGTTACTTGGTTTTATGCAGCATGTCGTCACTGCTATTGGGGTTGCTCCACCATAGTCTACACCTCAGATCGGCCAGCCTGCCACCACTTCCATAACTCTAGCTGTGCATGTGGTAGAACCGCATAATCTAATGCCTCATAGGAGTGCTTGCCTTCCATTAGACACTAAGCACTCAAGGGAGAGCACTAAATTATTCGGTTTTGTCGGGCACACCCCAGGGGAGAACCCAAAAATCCACATTTTTGCCATCAGGATCACAAATGAGAGAATAAAGCTTATATCATTCTTAACCATTTCTTACATCACTTTCATACAACATCAGAGTATAATGCTTATTATTATAACAGCGAAATGAAATCATATTATCAAAGTTATGAACAATTTAATTAAACAGCGGAATATAAACATGTGATCAAAATTACAGCAGAAATAAATAGATATTCATGGCATGATGAAGCATTAGTATATAAGCTATGACCACAGATTCTAAATCTTTCATTTATAAAAACATTTGGTGAGAGTTGTAATAAAAACTACGATCGCAGCGTAAAGGAATCCTCGTTGAGCCCACCAGGAGGTATCCACACACAAGGGTCAGCTCTAGCATCCACCTGTCACCTGCAACAGGGGGAATAAAACCCTAAGTACTCAATTGTAATTAGCAAGACTTACCTGAGAATAGGAAAGAAAAGACTCCAAGGATATGCAAGGCTATCTGGCTTGTGGGTTTATTGCATTTGCAGGAATCATTACAAAGTGTGCGTCCTTATATTCGATTTTTATTAATAGACACATTTGTTTATTAACTAACCATTCTATGTAAGCACCTGTACTACTTTCAAGCAGGTGGTAAGCAATCAGATTTCCTTTTTCCATTCCATCTTTCATCTTTCAGTTCTTACTACGGTGCTAGGCCACAGACGAGCCATACCGGATTTCTTGGCGATTCATGAATCAATGCCCCTAGCTGGGTACCCCAAAAACACACGCCCCGCTTGTACCCCAGGCACAAGTAGGACCAACCCGTTACTCTCCTGTCTCGGGTGTCTAGGTCCCCATCCAAACTGGGACTCCAAGCCCTCGCCCCTGAGTCCCTGACTCAGTGCGATGCAAGGACCTCCTCCACCCAAAATAAAACCCTGACAGTCGGTCCGAAAAGAGCCGGATCCATGACAAGAGAGCAACAAGTCTTCCAAGCGCCCATACCCAAGTATGTGCTCGGGATAATAAGTCTGTGACTTGCCTAGAGCCTTATGCAACGATCGGTCCTTAACCGACAAGACAGGGAAAGCAGTGTAACCAAGCCATGCCCCGCATCCATGGCGACACAACCTCTTACACCAACCAATACCCAAACCATATCCTTGCCCGGTCACCATTTTCCTTTCCACCATTTATATTTTCCAAGTGATAATAATACAATAATATATTTCCTATCTCTCGCGAGTGACAGGCAATCACTCGACTTCTACCGGAGTCCTGTAGCATAGCATTCTACATGATCCGGTCATACTAGTAAGACTCATAGGATAAAGATATATATGCAAGTGGGTTTCATTTAACTCCTTAAAACTTAATGCACAAATATAATTTAACTGCAGAAAGGTAGGGGTTATGCACCGAGGCTTGCCTGGGTAAGATATATTAAAGAGTTAGTATCTACATCTTCAGATCATCCACCATCATCTGAATAGAAAGCCCATTGCATCATCTCATGGAGAGAATACCATTACACCATCTTCGGATTCCCAATCATCCTTCAATTGATCCGTTGATCCATCATCATACCTATATGATATGCATTGATGCAAATGCATAGATGTAAATAATCAACGACAGCCGGAAAGCTTAGAAATCCGATAACGCCTCACAAGCTAACGCGATAGCTCTAACGCGGATCTATGTATCCACGTTGTCGAATAAGGCATTACTTCCCAACCAACGTTTTAGTTATATAAACCCAAGCTATTTCTTTATTACGTTCTATCGATTTAATCATTATTCAAAAATAAGACATCATTATCTATTTAGCAACTAATTATTCTGGAGCTACAAAAATTATAGTGAGTACTCAATATTGCTAGAAGCCTACTGTATAAATTTCAGATTCAACAATATTACCAATTTATCATGGAAATTCCTACAAGTTTATATTTTAAAATATTAAGTACCCTAAATTAATTATATACCTTCTAGGAATATTATCACACTATGTGAATAAACTATACTAACAGGTAGATCCTAATTTTATGAACTCAACAAAACTGGTTTGGCATTTTTATGATTTTTCTGTGATTTTCTATGAATTTTTCAAGGTTACTTCAGCTTTAAATTAGAAAACACCTTAAACATGAAAAGGGGCCGGCCACTAGTCGCCCAAAGAGCCCACTCTGCCGGGATCAGCGGCAGCGAGGCCCAGCCCGGCAGGACGAAGGGACGAGCACGTCGGCGCAGTCTCAGTGTAGTGAGTGGCATGAAAGCAGCGGCAAAGAGCCGAGAGCATGCTAGCCCAGGCGAGGCAAGCGGCCCAGGCGCGGCGGCCAACGGTCGGCCCAGCGCGTTCGCGGCCCAGCCAAGCCGGTCCGCAGCATAGGCAGCAGGCCGGCCCTAGCGGCTGATGGCGCGACATTTTCGCAAAACGACCCCTACGCTTCTCCCTATTTAGCCTTAGGTCCATAGTACTATTTAGATGAGTCATGTATTTCGCAAAAACAACCTTGTATAATTATTTTTCTTGGACTCTTACCCTTCTACCCACCTCTTCATCTTCCACGAATAGAGCACCAGCGGAGTACCAACCGGCAGCGGCAATGGAGGCAATGGAGGCGGCAGAATGCTGGTCAAGTGTTGGTGCCCGAGGAGCCATGGGTCCAATCTTGGGACTGGGGACGCGGCGCCGCTAGGTGGATCTTGAAGCGAACCAAGAGGCGTTATGGTCTGCGGTCCAGCAGCAGGCTTGTGGGTGGTACTCTCGAGCCGGTCGGTGGCGTGCGTGACGACGGACGCGCCCTCGAGCGAGCAGCTGCCACAAGGTGTAAGGAAAAGGCGGCGCTGTAGGATGGCTCCAAACTTTCGGGCGGGCCTGGCGTGGCACGTGAACACTAGGTGTAGAGCACGGACACCGAGGTGCCAAGCGCGTCAGAGCATGGGGAGCAGGCTAAAGACGCACGCGGCATGGGAGGAGCAGCGCTGCGAGGTAGCGAGCAGGGAGGAGAGGGACGCCGGTGTTGGGGTATGGCACGGAGGAGCGATGAGGGGCTGGCACCGATCTTCTTGCGCGCGGCGCAGCGGCAGGAAGGCAAGCAGACAAAGCGCGCGGCGGCCGATGCGCTAAGCGCGTCTTTGCTGGCCGAGCGATGGTGGTGTAGTCCTGGCTTGTGCCCGTGCGAGGTAGCACCATGGAGCAGTGAGCACCAGCACAAGAGGCAAGCCGAGGGTGGCGAGGGGAGCCGGGTAGCTCAGTCATCGGCTTAAGGCGCCGAGGCAGCAGACAAGCGCACATGGCAGGGCATGGGCTGCCGGGGCTTCCCTGTGCGGTGCAGCGAAATGACAGAGAGAGAGACGACGAAAGTGCACATGCAGGTGCAACGTGCAGTGGCACTAGCGAGCTGGGTCCTCTCCTCTTGAACACGAACACAGGGCAGGCAACCAAGGTAGACATGACAAGCAAAGGCAGCGAGCAGAGAGCACGAGCGTTCGTAGCTCATCCGCCAAGGCTGCACCAATGTCGGCTTTCAAGACTAGAGGAGCGGAGCTGTGCCAGTGCTCTGCATAGCTTGCAGCTCACCATTTATGGTGGCGCTGTGCTCCAAGCGGTAGCTAGTGGGGGAGGTGAAACTGGGCACAGGTGCATGCGAGCCACAGGCCGACAATGAGATCAGAGGCATGTGAGGCATGAGGCCGGCCAAGCAAGACAACGGCGCAGCGCAGCCGTGCAAGCGCATCACAGACAAGAGCCAGCAGCCGGCAAAGCGCCAAAGGACCAGCAGCGCCACGCCACTCAAGTTCGCAGGAGCTGCCTGTGGCCGGACCAAACAGGCAGCTAGGGTGCACGGCTACTGGTGGTGTGCATGTGTTCTACCAAAATATATAAATAATTATGTAATTACAAATATGTCATTATTTCTTTATCACTAACATCCATACACACGTGTATATATTTATTGTATGTTTAAATGTATACTTATCTATAGAGATACACCCGGGAAGAAATAATTTCGTATACTACTTTTAATTAATATAGCAACATGCTTATCAAAACGAAATACGTGTATACATATACCTATATATATATATCGTTCTATTTAATAATATATATTCTATTTCATTTATAAAAGTTGATTTTCATGCTTCATCTAACCGAACAAACCGTTCGCTATTTATTTGCTAGAATCGTTATCGGACACTCTAAATATTTCTATGTACTATGTAATTTAACTTGAGCATTGATTTGAGTCCACGAACTAGGTCGCATAGGATTCGCTTATCGCCTCAAGTACGTTTTAAATTAAAAACCTGAGAAACTCATTTCAAAAGTTTTACTTAGGCCTAAATCACGGTGCTAAATAAGATCGTAACATTGGGGTGTTACAACCAACCTCCCTTAAAAATAATCTCATCCCGAGATTCGAAGCAAGAACCAGAAGAGGGGAAAATGTGATTACATTTAGTAGATCAGGGATTACACAAAAGATTAAACGACTTCGAATACTAAACCACACGGGGATCTAGGGATACATGGTTAAGAGCAACTTGGTACAACCGAGACCTAATCTAGAAGTTGAGATAGATGAGGACAATGGAGAAATAACAAGAAGATGATTATCCAAAACATGGCGTAGCACCAATAGATCTAGAAACAGTCAACTGAGAAGTAAAACATCGTGAACCCTAAGATTGACTACCCAAATGGGAACTTGAACTTCTTTGATGAACCGGATCCTTTCTTCTCTTCAGATTACACCATCACCTCAGACTGACGAACCTAGCTTCGCAATGGCAACTAGATCTCGTAGCTATGCCCCGAATGCGAGGGACTAGAATGAAGAAGAAGAAGAAGAAAAGGACCAAGGGTATTTATAGAGGCGAATGGAGATGGGGCGCAGCGCACCGGGAGAGGATGCAGCGGGGATGGGATACACAGGCAGTGCATGCTATGGAGATAAGGTCGGAGACATGGTGTGCTTCCTGCACGAGCAGCAGAGGGGGAAATAAAGGAGAGGAGAGGGGGGTCCGCTCGACGAGGTAGGCATGCGGGCGGTCGTGTCCACAAAAAGAAGAAAGAAAGGAAGGGGAAATGGGGGGTCCAAGTACGAGGGATGAGGCGTGAGAGTCGAGAGCCGACCTGATGCTGGGAAAAGGAGAAACATGCAGAGTGCACAAAGATGGCGAGCACAACACGATGCCACGGCCACATGAAAACGGGGAGCTAAGGGCCCGATACAAACAACATTCGCAGGGCATGCACCAAAATGACCCAGCATGTGTAGCATGATCAACTAAACACATGGCTTGGGACATGACATCCGCTCAGACTTTTACAATCACTCCCGTCTACCCGAGGCTACTTTCCTTACTTGACCACATCCGTCTTTCATGTAGACTGAGACCATGTCATAATTTCTTCCTCCAAAACCACCTCCTCTTGTCTACCTTGAGAGAACACTAATTCATCGACCCATTGTGGATTTCCCATTTGAACACCCGAGTATTTCCAAGGAGAAAATTTATAGCAAAAGTGGTATGGCGGTGTAACTTTGTAAAGGTACTTGGTCAACAACCTCGATACCAGCGCATGCCGAGTAGAGTCACATGTGGCAGCTGTTCCATAGGGAGCCCTCAGTTTCATCATGGCACCATAAGCTTTTAACCAGGCAACTATTACCAACTTACACGCCATGAAGGTAGTGGGGTCATAGACCACAGAGTAAGGGGAGTATTGCAAGGGAAAATTCAAACAACAAAGGTTCCCTTCATAACAAGGGACAAGGAATTTAAATCCAACGCCGGATTTGTTTTAAAGAGATTCAAGTGTTCTGCTGGGACATCCACAATTAGTCGATATAGTGTCCTATATTATCTAACCACGGCTGATCTGCTGGTATCTGAATGGCAACTTCTCTTATAACTCGCTTGATTTCACCCATGAAACTCTTAAGCACATCTAACGAACTTAAGGCAGATGAACGCAATAAACACAGCGAACTAAATAAAATGCATGTTCCAACGGTCTTATACGGGTACATCATATAGACATTCAGGCTCCCATTCATGATACAGCATTCACCTTCCCTACTAGCAGACGATCTCAACAACTACGGATGGACAACAACGGCAAGAATACAATACCAGAGGACAACGACGAAAAACACTACTACTACAGGTACAACATTCCAAGGCAACTAAGCTACTCTAGCCACGCATCTTCATTCAGGGCTCGGTGGATTCTTCTACTGCTATGGCTATGGATCAAAATCTTCTCGGGGTAGTGGCTGAGTGAGAGGAAGCAAGGGTTTTGCTTCTAATGCTTTTGAAGGTGGAGGTGCTGATGGTTCTGCATCACCGGTTCTCCTTCTTTCAGGCAGGTGGATAGGGATCCCTTCCAAGATCGGGGCATCCTGCCTTCCATCCACCAGCGACCTTCACTTGGCCCTAGTGAACAGATAGGCCTTACCTAGCTGATGGACATGCCAATCCTCAACCTCCTTTAGAGCTTCCTCTATGGCAGCCTCCCAGCTCTCAGTAGTTGCAGCGCTGGCATGTGCTTCGGCGAGCTGCACCTAGAGCATCCGGTTGAAGACCTCGGCTTCATCGGTGCACCGAAGGCACACCCTCAGCTCCAAGGTTTGATGGTCGTACTGCTTATCCAAAGCGAGCAGGTATGTGGTCAAGTGCACCACGGTGGGACTATCCTCTTGTGCATCCCGCCCTTGCAAAGCCTCCATGCGAGCCCTCCATGCCCGCCGATTCTTGTCCAAAGGAGGAAAGAACCGCATGGGGGTATGGGCAATGGGATCTCATAGATCTAGCAGAGGTACCACAAGGCTTTGCGGGCCACAACCTGTTAGGTGCCAACGAAGCGAAACCCGGTTGCGGTCACACTCCAGGCATCAGTGAGGTCGAGGAACTCTTCACTCTTCTCGATGTAGATGGTAACCTCACACCGCTCGGTGCCATGCTCCTCATACTCATGGCCCTCATACTCAGGACGATCTTTGACTTTGAGCTTTTGTAGGGTGGCATGCAGGATTCTAGGAAAACCCTCAACATTTAGGCAGTAACTACTAACCCAGGCTCCTGCCATCTCTGGCGGTGGTTGCAAGGAAGGCTGAGCGAAAAGATGGCTCAAACAAAAAGCTAAGCAAGATAAAGTGCGCCGAGTGGTGGTACCAATGGCTAAGCCAAGCTCTACTTATAAAGGCGGAGCGTTCAGTGGTCCTGGCGTGGTCCACTAGGGTTCCCACGCGAGATCACTATGATGAATCGACCAAATTCAGCGACGTTCGAGGTGAGTGACGTGCGATGCCATTACTGACTAGTACGACTGTAGGGCAAGGGTCCGACAAGAGTGCAGAAAAGGGGTACGGGGAGACGTGGGTCACGATAGGCGTGAACCACAAGCGAACGCGAAATACGAAGCCATCGTGTAGACCTAACTCTGGAACAGAAATGGGCTAGTCGTGCACAATACGACATGCGTGACACCTATGGATGGTGTATCTACAAGCAATATGGCACTACAATGCACAAATAGGATATGCATGAATGCACATCCTATACGTCCTTCCACTGTTGCCAACATATAGGGCAACCATTTTCAAATTTTTGGCACATCGTTCTCTCTCTGTAACTAGTCGATACTATCGGACTATGCTCGAGTCGGCGTACCTGCAGAAAAAATTGATTAAGCCTACCTAAGTTAGCAGAGTGCCATCTATCCTGGATACATAACCATAGTAATAGGGCTTACTTATATAACTTTGCATAAAAATGTCCTAACTTTTTGCAAAAATGGGTTGTCAAATTTTTGTTTAGAAAGGGTTTTTGAGGCTGTATTTCCTCATTTGCGCTCTGATACCACCTGTGGTAGAACCGCCTAATCTAATGCCTCACAGGAGTACTTGCCTTCCATTAGACACTAAGCACACAAGGGAGAGCACTAAATTACTCGGTTCTGTTGGGCACACCCCAGGGGAGAACCCGAAAATCCCCATTTTTGCCATCAGGATCACAAATGAGAGAATAAAGCTTACATCATTCTTAACCATTTCTTACATCACTTTAATACATCATCAGAGTATAATGCTTATTATTATAACAACGGAATGAAATCATATTATCAGAGTTATGAACAATTTAATTAAACAACGGAATATAAACATGTGATCAGAATTACAACAGAAATAAATAGATATTCATGGCATGATGAAACATTAGTATATAAGCTATGACCATAGATTCTAAATCTTTCATTTATAAAAACATTTGGTGAGAGTTGTAATAAAAACTACGATCACAGCGTAAAGGAATCCTTGCTGAGCCCACCAGGAGGTATCCACACACAAGGGTCAACTCTAGCATCCACCTGTCACCTGCAACAGGAGGAATAAAACCCTAAGTACTCAATTGTACTAAGCAAGACTTACCCGACAGGAGGAAAGAAAAGACTCCAAGGATATGCAAGGCTATCTAGCTTGTGGGTTTATTGCATTTGCAGGAAGCATTACTAAGTGTGCGTCCTTATATTCGATTTTTGTTAATAGCCGCATTGGTTCATTAATTAACCATTCTATGTAAGCACCTGTACTACTTTCAAGCAAGTGGTAAGCAATCAGATTTCCATTTTCCATTCCATCTTTCATCTTTCAATTCTTACTACGGTGCTAGGCCACAGACGAGCCGTACCGGATTTCCACGATTCACGAATCAATGCCCCCAGCTGGGTACCCTTAAAACACACACCCCGCTTGTACCCTAGGCACAAGTAGGACCAACCCATTACTCTCCTATCCCGGTGTCCAGGTCCCCATCCAAACTGGGACTCCAAGCGCCCGCCCCTAAGTCCTGGACTCAGTGCAGTGCAAGGACCTCCTCCACCCAAAATAAAACCCTGACAATCGGTCCGAAAAGAGCCGGATCCTCGACAAGAGAGCAACAAGTCTTCCAAGCGCCCATACCCAAGTATGTGCTCGGGATAATAAGTCTGTGACTTGCCTAGAGCCTTATGAAACGATCGGTCCTTAACCGACCAGATAGGGAAAGCAGTGTAACCAAGCCATGCCCCGCATCCACGGTGACAACCTCTTACACCCACTAATACCCAAACCATATCCCTGCCCGGTCACCATTTTTGTTTCCACCATTTATATTTTCCAAGTGATAATAATACAGTAATATATTTCCTATCTCTCGCGAGTGACAGGCAATCACTCAACTTCTACCGGATCGTGTAGAATGTAATATAGCATTCTACATGATCCGGTCATACTAGTAAGACTCATAGGATAAAGATATATATGCAAGTGGGTTTCATTCAACTCCTTAAAACTTAATGCACAAATATAATTTAACTGCAGAAAGGTAGGGGTTATGCACTGGGGCTTGCCTGGGTAAGATATATTAAAAAGTTAGTATCTGCATCTTCAGATCATCCACCATCATCTGAATAGAAAGCCCATTGCATCATCTCGTGGAGAGAATACCATTACACCATCTTCGGATTCCCAATCATCCTTCAATTGATCCGTTGATCCATCATCGTACCTATATGATATGCATTGATGCAAATGCATAGATGTAAATAATCAACGACAGCCGAAAATCTTAGAAATCCAATAACGCCTCACAAGCTAACGCGATAGCTCTAACGCGGGTCTACGTATCCATGTTGTCGAATAAGGCGTTACTTCCCAACCAACGTTTTAGTTATATAAACCTAAGCTGTTTCTTTATTACATTCTATCGATTTAATCATTATTCGAAAATAAGACATCATTATCTATTTAGCAACTAATTATTCTGGAGCTACAAAAATTATAGTGAGTACCCAACATTGCTAGGAGCCTACTGTATAAATTTCAGATTCAACAATATTACCAATTTATCATGGAAATTCCTATAGGTTTATATTTTAAAATATTAAGTACCCAAAATTAATTATATAGCTTCCAGGAATATTATCACACTATGTGAACAAACTATACTAACAGGTAGATCCTGATTTTAGGAACTCAACAAAACTGGTTTGGCATTTTTATGATTTTTCTGTGATTTTCTATGAATTTTTCAAGGTTACTTCAGCTTTAAATTAGAAAACACCTTAAACATGAAAAGGGGTCGGCGGCCACTAGCTGGCCCAGTAGCCCACTCGGCCAGGATCAGCGGCAAGCAGGCCTAGGCAGGGACGCATGGACAGCGGCCCAGGCGAGGCCTTTGGCGCCATGGCCAACAAATTACCACAAAGCGCGTGCCCAATAAGAATGATTTAGGCACGCAGCGGTCCCTCCACAAAAACAGCATGCCGACCCAGGCGAGGCAAGCGGCCCAGCAGCTACGGCCAACGGCCGATCCAGTAACGTTCGGCCTAGCCAAGCCGGTTCGCAGCCAGTAAGCGATGAAGGGCCCGCCCAGCGGTGATGGCGCGCGGCATTTTCGAAAAATGACCCCTACGCTTCTCCCTATTCTGCCTTAGGTCCATAGTACTGTTTAGATGAGTCATGTATTTCGCAAAAACAACCCTGTATAATTCTTTTGCTTGGACTCTTACCCTTCTACCCACCTCTTCATCTTCCACGAATAGAGCACCAGCGGAGTATCGGCCGGCAGCGGCAATGGTGGCAGTGCACAGGGCAGGGAGGACCGCGGTGCGGCTGGGCGCTAAGGAGCCGTGGGTCCAATGTGGGACCGGGGACGTGGCACAGCCATGTGGATGCGGGTGAACCGGCGAGGCATTGCGGCTGTGGTCCAGCGCGGGCTCGCCGACGGTACTCCAGGCCCGGTCGGTGGCAGCGCGACAGCAGACACGGCCCTGAGCAGACGCTGCGGGACAGGTAAGGAAAAGAAGGTGCTATAGGACGGCTCCACAGCTCTAGGCGGGCCTAGCACGGCGCGAACACCAGGTGCAGAGTGCGGACGCCGAGGTGCTAAGCACGGACGGAGCACGGGGAGCAGGCTGAAGACGTGCGCGGCACGGGAGGAGCGGTGCTACGAGTTTGCGAGCAAGGAGGAGAGGGACGCCGGTGCTGTGGTACGGCGCGTAGGAACAGCAGGGGTGTAACACCTCGGGTGTTAGCCTTACATAACTTGACTTGCATAGCATGAGCATGATCATAAAGCATTCATATATAAGCTTTGGCACTTGAAACATTTGATTGAAACATATGCAACATTCTTATTGTTTCATGTTTCCATGTGTCTATGCATATGATCATGAGTGGACACATGTACTTGGTGGATGTGAGTCACACAAACATATAGCCACACCTAGGTTAGCAAATAGGACTTTGTTCTTGGTCACATTTCCTGAACCAACACTTTGAGTTTCATGTGATTACCCTAAATAGCTCTATGAGTGACTAATGCATGAAATGATTGAATGACCTTGCAAATTGCTTAAACATGTTTAGAGTGTCATTATGAACAATTTTGATATTCATGGTTAGGGGTAAATAGGTCATTAAGCCATGCCTTGATGTGTATCATCATTTAAATGTGACATGTTTGACCAAGTTTGAACTAGGTGTTAGAAGCCTTGCATGGAGGAGATCACTAAAGCAAAGTTGTAGTATTTGACATAAGGAACAACTTTTATTTTTGGGTCATTGACTGATTTATCTTCTAACATGCTTGAAATGGACTCACAAAAATCAGCTTTTCACTGTTTTCAACACTTATGAAATTTTGCTAAGTCCTTGTTCGCTGACAGCCTGACAACTCATCTTGGTGATGACATTACTCATTATTGGTTGAGAATTAGAGCATGATCTTTGAACAAGAATTGTAGAGGGCACTTAGGTCTACAAATTTTGTTTTGGGATCATTCACTGGTTTGCTTTGCATCGAGAGAAAATTCGAACGAAAAACTCATCGTCACGCTCGGCTTTGCATAACTGAATGAACTGATTGGAGAGCTTCAGTGGCCAACCGGTTCAGACCTTGGCCGCCGCGTGGACGCGAGGTTGGCCACGCATCGCCGGCGCCCTGCCTAGCGTGGTAGAGCCTGGCCAGAGAGCGCGTTTAAGTCGCCTGCACTCGCCCGCTCCATCCCGCGCTCCATTTTCTTTTCCCGGCTCCTCCTTCACTGGCCAAAGCACCACCGCAGCCGCCGAGCACCTCCTCGCCTCCGCCGTCGCCATAGCCATGCCAAGCCTCGCTGAGCCACCCACTCATCACCACAGCGGCACCACCATCACCCCAGCAGCTCACCGCCTCCACCAGTGCCCGCTACCGGTGCTTGGTAAGGCACAGCAACGCGCACGAGCTCGCCGGAGCTCCGCCGCTAGCCCCGTCACCGTGGCCACGTCTCCACCGACCACCCCAAGCCACGATAGGGCGCTAGCTAGGTCCACCGTAGCTCAGTGATGCTCGGTGTAGCATTCGATCGAGTTGCCGTAGTCTCCACCGGCGCCTCGCCATCGTCCAGCGCCACCGCTCCGCCATGAGCGCCGCCGCCGTTGCTAGCACCGACAAGCAGTCCCCCCAAGTAGATGGTTGTGTGCGCAAAGTCGAGTAGAACATCTGGTAAAGATGTCACCGTCGGCGAACTCACCGCCGTTGAGTTCTGGCCACGCCAGTAGAGTAGCGCCGCCGGCCCTATTTTCGTCTCGATGACATGTGGGGTCCCCTGACCAGCAGGTCCCACCGGTCAGCGACTCTGTAGTTGAAAGATAGTTCATTTGATTACAGTTTTTGAATTATTTTGTGATTTTTATATCTTCAGTTTGGTAGCTTCAAAAATTGTGAAATAAATTTTTTAGTGTTCCTTAGGAAGTGTAGTATTTAGGAAAAATATGTTCTTAACATTTACAGTAGAAATTTTGGGAAATTTAAATAGAGATTTGCAATGTGTTTTTGAATGCATGCAAACTTGTTTATTTTATATCTAGAGTTTCTGTGCTCCAAAAATTATGAAATTTTTGTGGTAAGCTATTCTTGTCATGTATGAACTCTGGTAAAAATTTGATGATTAGTGCATGTGTAGATTTGTAGTTATAGATTTTTATTTAATAATTAGGAGATCCTTGTGTGAATTTTTATAAATTATTTAAGAATCCAATATTCATGCAATTTGTTGGAGGTTATCCTATTAGTATATGGATGCTAAGAAAAATAGGAAATCTGTTGCTTGACACTTTTCAATGGGGTTTTCTATTTATGCTATTTCAAGCCTTGCTGCCTTGTCATTTTTGTATAGGATGTTCTACTTGGCAAAATGGCATAAAATTTTTACAGTAGTCTATTGGTAGCACTAGTAAGCCATTGTAATTTTCTGAGAATTTATGATGCACATTTGGTATATGTTTATTATTTAACCTAAATATCTAAATTAAATAATAAAGGCATTTAAATAAATAGTTTAGGGCTTCACCATTATATTATCTTAAATGTATTTGGTATGTTTAAACTGTTGGTAGACTTTATGTTGTCAAATTATGAGTGATTACATGAAGTAGAAGTATCGTTGCGTTCAAATGCAAATTTAAAAGGATTCCGAACAGATTCTGTAGTTGGATAAGTTGCATGATAGGGATGATGTTTGCTGTAAAAATGGTTAATAACAAAGTTGTAGATAATTTGATAAGCTTTCCAGAAAGTCCAGGATCACTGCATTTGGATTAGTAGAACTCCAGTTATGAGTGAAACAAATAGCTGCTGTTTTGTGAATATAGTAGATGCATTGTGGAAGTAGTAATTAAATAATCGAGAAGAGATATGCACCTACTCAATAAACATGATGGACTTGTTAACATATATGCATTCGTAATACTTATGCCATGTTCATGCATCTAGGATCAGAGGAAGAGATAACGTTGCTGGAATTCGACGAAGCAGAGGAAGGGGACCAGCAGGAGAATCCTCAAGCCGCAGCTCCCGAAGGCGAGGAGCAGAATCCTGAAGAGCTTCCAGAGTGTCCTGATCACCGCCCTACTTCCTTTCTGCGAGGCAAGCCCCAGAGCATTCTAAGTCTCCTAGTATTTTACAAATGATTACTTAAGTACTTATGATTGATGCATTTGGTTATAAGAGTTGAATGGAACCACTTGATGCATATACATTCCTTGTCCAGCTATTACACCTTTAACCGGTATAGGTCCATGATCGAATATATGCTTAGCCATGCTTAGACCGGTAGAAGTCGGGTGATTTCCTATCACCTGCGAGATATAGGTGGATACCGGAGCACGGTTGGTTATAATTGCTATCGTGGAAAAGAACCACGGTTAATGTAAATGGAGACCGGGCGGGATGTCGATAGACAAGCAACAAGACATGGAGGTCTTGGGTGTGGATCTATCCCCGTCTATGTCGATTAAGGACCGTACCATTGTTGGCGCTTCTGACAAGATTGAACGCATGCCTCTCACTTAGCTGGCCGGATAACTCGTTCCGACCATGAAGCCGAGTAATTCAACGCAGGTCAGTACCTGTTCTGTTGTGCGCTCCTTCCGGGGAACGATCAGACTGAGACCAAGGGCAGGCTAGGCCTGAACGTCCTGGCATCTGGTGTTCTAGATTGTGCGGCGCGGTATGGACCCACGAAATATGTACCTGAGTTGTACCAAAGGTGACCTAAGGCTATCGTGGCTGGTAGACCTGGGTTTGTGTTAGGAATAAATTCCCAGCTGGTTGAAATCGATTCGAATCGCCGTCTCTCCCGGATAGTGAGAAACTTGGCTAGTCCCAACATCGTAGTAACTGTGTTATGGAACATGATGGTTCGAATGAATATGGAATTACAATACCTGCTATGGTTACTATTGTATGCTGTTAAATTTATATACCACATGTTTGGCACAGGATAGTTGCTAATCTAGAGATGGATAGTTATAAATAATTGATAAAGGAATCCTAATTGTACAATAAGCCAATTGCTTTTATGCAAAATGTTGTCAAGCTACCTCCACTTATACAGCCTTACATAATCCTTGGAGTCATTTTATTTCTGGTTTATGATGGGTAAGTCTAGCTGAGTACCTTCTTGTACTGAAGGTTTTATTTCCCATGTTGCAGATGGCACTGTGTATCATAGTTATTGCAAGAGTTGCTTCTTTCCCGCCATGGATGAGGAGTAAGCCTTGGGCAGGCTTCTTTATTAATCCCTGTCTTTGCTTTTGTGGACCGTGATCGTATCTTGGCACTGTACTAAACTATGTTGGAAACTTTACTTTCAAACTTAATTTGCTTCCGCTTTTATCTATCAAACTCGGTTTGTAATAACTTTTATTCGTACTCTGATGGAGAAATGTATCTATGAACTTTATGTAATATGTGGCATGTATGTTGAATCATGTACGATCCTGGTTGTTGTAAATCGTTTATCGAGACCCGTCGTGGTACTCGATGGACTACCGGGTTTATATGGGTTCAAGTATGACAGTGCGACCGCTTGCGGGATGCCATTGTACTTGTACTCTTATAAATTGGTCGGTTCTGCGACAGCTGGTATCAGAGCAAGATTTAACGTTAATTGTCACATGTGTATTTAAAACAAAAGTTTTTGTTTTCCAAAAACCCTTCTCTAGCAACTGATAGCTATATAATAGGTATTTGAAATCTAAAGTGTGCCAATGATCACTTTCCATATGCCCAAATTAAGGACTATTAGGTGGCTAGTTAAGTACTAACATGGGGGTTTTTACTTCGTCGTCCATACGGCGTGCTATTGTATGGATGTCATTCACTTGAATGGTAATGAATGGATCAAATGCCTCTACGCCAAGGTAAGATGATGAGTGACATGACCGCAAGATGTGAGCGTGCGGTCGGGGAGAGTTAGCTTGGTACGGCTATGTATGCATGCTTGCATGTGTATATGGTGCGTATTTAATTGTGGGTTTAAATTATTGTCGGGTAGATTGATACAGAAGTATATGTATGGGTATACATATATGGAAGTATTTACAATTACATTCTGCATATTTCATTATGGGTTTAGGGCTGAAATGAAATCTTATGCAGGTACACTAACAACGAAACGTGTAGCTCAACTAGTTACGCTATTTATGAGAGAACGTATGTATGCCACCGTGTCTACCGCTAGAAACAAATTTTTCCTAAGTTTGTGAGGACGTACGAAACGAGCATGCATCATGATAATTATTATTCACATAATTAAATTGTTCCTCCCCTTATAAAATTCTTACTCGGTTATGTAACTCTTATCCATTATGGTCTTGTCTCACCAAGTGGTACATGTTAATGGTGCATATGGCATGCACAAAGCAGACCGCTCGCAAGTCCACTGGAGGCAGAGCTCCCAGCCGTCAGCTTGCTCCACGTACCCGTCAACGTCACACGTTTCTTAGAGAGTTTGGGATGCCTACACTCTTGTGGAGAGTGCTCAGCTATGTAGGCTATCCTGATGGAATGGAGCCCCGCTACTTCTAGGTGAATGAGCAGTTGGGGGAAGGTCTCTTAGTTACTGTGGAGGCCGTTGTTCGTCCCTGAGGTGATGATTCTGAGTGGACAGGTTGGTGTTATGAGTCAACTGGCAGGACTGCTGAAGAAGCAGCTGGCAGGGTAGCCTTTGGGATACTGAGGGATATCATGGATCGTTTTCCTCAGGAATTGGCAGCCGCTTTGGTTGGAGTCTTTCCGAGGGGAAACCCCTCCACTGACTCATGGCAGCAGGCAAGAGGAAGACCTTTGGATATTGGTGCAGCAGAAGGGCAGAACAGTGATAACCCTGCCATGAGCGCCATGTTCACAGTGATGAATGTGTTAGATGGAGTAGAAGGTAGCCTAAGACGTGTGTCTGGTGCTCTTGGTCATGCCCGTGATGACCGACATCAGCTTCAGAGGGAGCAGGACGCCGAGATTGAGAGGCTCAATGTAGAAATGGCTTAGTTAACTCATCAGAGGAATGAAGCCTGGTCCAGGGAAGATGTTCTAAGAGCTCGATAGTTTGAGCTGGAGCAGTAGCTAGCCAATGCGGAAGAATACAACGACAACCTACATGAGGAGGTTCATCAGCTGAATAACCAGCTCCACCCTTACGTTCCGCCTGGAGCCGTGGAGATGGATCTAGAGGAGGACGAGGAAGAAGAAGAAGTGGAGCCTAAGGAAGAAGTGGAGCCTGAGGGAGGAGAGGATCCTACCTCTGACCTCGATAGTGATCATGATGAGGATTAGATCGCTTAGTACTTAGTGGAAGGGCTAATGTATCACCTTTGTTCATGTAATGGACCTGTAGTTCGAATTTAGTATGGGTAATCCGACTATCATGTAATATTGTTAATCGCACGACTATCGCACGTTTGGTTGAACATCAATGCAATTCCAGTCCTTGTTGGTGATCACGATTTAAATTTGCATGCGTTATGAGCGCGATAAGTGGTCAGATTGGGGATGCCATGTTGCGAGAATGAATTGTTATGCCTCTGTTTTTATTATGAATTTGAGAATTTTCTCCAGTAATTTTAGTTTGGCATGATTATGATTCATCTGCAATCTCTTGACATCAACCAATAATCGCTTATTGTTGCAACTTCGTAGATGATGCGCACCCGTGCTGGAGCTGGTAGCAGTCACGATGGCAATGGTGATGACTTACCACCACCACCACTGCCGTCTGCTCAGGAGTTCTTTGCTCAGTTCTTGGGGAGCCAAAGGACAATGGAAGAAGCTCTGCGCCTCATCGCGCAAAACACCGCTCGTGGCCACCCACAGCAACCAGGGGCCGAGCCAAATCAGCATAGTACATTCAAGGAATTTTTGGATACAAAGCCTCCTATGTTCAAGGTGGCTGAGGAACCACTACAGGCTGACGAGTGGCTCAACAACATTGAGTAGAAGTTTCACCTGCTAAGAGTCACCGAGCATCTAAAAGCTGAGTATGCTTCTCATCAGCTGCAAGGACCAGCAGGGATCTGGTGGACATATTTCCTATCGTCCTTGCCTACTAATGCATGAGTGACCTAGGAACAGTTCAAGCTAGCTTTTAGGGGACATCATATTCCCCCAGGCCTAATGCGCATGAAAGATGCTGAATTTATGAGGCTCACTCAGGGAACGAAGACTCTCACAGAATACATGCACGCATTCAACAACCTGTCCAGATATGCTCTAGGTTTTGTGGATACTGAGGAGAAGAAGATAGAGAGTTTCAAGCGAGGCCTGGGTACCAAACTGATGAAGACCATGGCCAATTCTAGGTGTGCCACTTACAACGAGTTTATTAGTGATGCTCTGACCTAGGAAAACCACAATAATATGCATGCAACTGCTAAGAGTCGCAAGAGGGCATTCGAGGCAGGTGCCTCCGGATCTTCACATGCAAGAGCGCCTATCATAGCTAGGCCACAATTCCATCCACCTGCACCCAAGTTTTGGCCTCCACCACCTAAAGCTCAGAATAACAGGCCACAGAAACCATTCCGTAAGGCATTCACAATTGCCTTGCCAAAAGGAAATGGCAGTCAGGACAACTCCACCGGATTCAGAAATAATCAACCATGTTTCAACTGCAACCAACTGGGTCATTGGTCCAAGGAATGCCCCCACCCCAAGAAGAATGGCAACCCAAATCAGAACAATCAGAGACAGGCGAACACAAGGGCACGTCCAGGATACGTGCATTATACCGCGGTTGAGGAAGTGCCCGGGGGAGAAGTTGTCACGGCTGGTATGTTTCTCATCAACAAGCATCCCGCTGTTGTTTTATTTGATTCGGGAGCTTCTCATTCATTTATGAGTCAAGCATTTGCATCTAGACATGATCAAGAAATAATTGAAGTAAGCAAAGGGGGTTATAACATAAGTTCAGCAGGGGGTACTGTTACTACCAAAAAGATAGTAAAAAATGTACTCGTCTCTATACAAGGGAGAGAGTATACAATGGATTTGATAATATTGCCCGGGTTATCCATCAGTGTAATCTTAGGCATGAATTGGATGAAGGATCATGGTGTTCTTATTGACACCAGCACCCGTACTATTATGTTGAGAGAACCCACAGGAGGGAATGCTTTTCTAGTACCACTTTCCCGCAATTTCGAACTCCAACATTTAGCTTGTGCTATCCAAACCACCACACTTTGTGATATCCCCGTAGTTTGTGAGTTTCCGGATGTATTTCTAGAGGAATTACCAGGCTTACCACCTGATAGGGAGGTGGAATTTAAGATTGAGTTAGTGCTAGGTACAACACCCATATCAAGAAGGCCCTATAGAATGCCACCCAATGAGTTAGCAGAACTTAAGGTTCAATTGCAAGATCTATTGGACAAAGGTCTTATCCAACCTAGCTCATCTCCGTGGGGATGTCCAGCCTTGTTTGTGAAAAAGAAGGACAAGTCACTGAGAATGTGTGTAGATTACAGACCACTCAATGTTGTGACCATCAAGAACAAATATCCATTGCCTCGCATCGACATCTTGTTCGATCAGCTAGCGAAGGCAAAGGTATTCTCCAAAATTGACTTGAGATCGGGCTACCATCAGATAAAGATCAGACCGGAGGATATACCTAAAACTGCTTTCTCTACTAGGTATGGCTTATACGAGTATTTGGTTATGTCTTTCGGACTAACAAATGCTCTAGCCTACTTCATGTACCTAATGAACTCGGTATTCATGCCCGAGCTCAACAAGTTTGTGGTCGTGTTCATCGATGATATATTGATTTATTCAGAAAATGAGTCAGATCATGAAGAGCATCTGAGGATTGTCCTATCCAGATTGAAGGAGCATAAGCTATATGCAAAGTTTAGTAAGTGTGAATTTTGGTTGAGCAAAGTACCTTTCTTAGGTCACATCTTATCAAGAGATGGAATCTCTGTAGACCCATCAAAAGTACAAGAGGTCATGGATTAGAAAGCCCCAACTTCGGTTCATGAAGTTCGGAGTTTTCTAGGGTTAGCAGGATATTATCGTCGTTTCATTCCAGATTTCTCAAAGATAGCTAAGCCTATGACCAGACTACTTCAAAAAGATGAGAAGTACAAATGGACACCAGAATGTGAAGCAGCCTTTCACACCCTTAGAACTTTGTTGACTACAGCACCTGTGCTAGCATAGCCAGACATTGAAAAGCCTTTCGATGTATTTTGTGATGCATCGGGAATAGGTTTGGGTTGTGTGCTTATGCAAGAAGGAAGAGTTATTGCATATGCTTCTCGGCAGTTGAGAAAGCATGAAGTCAACTACCCCACTCATGATTTAGAACTTGCAGCAGTGGTTCATGCATTAAAGATATGGAGACATTATTTGTTGGGCAATGTATGTCATATATATACTGACCACAAAAGTCTCAAGTATATCTTTACCCAGCCAGAACTGAACATGAGACAACGAAGATGGTTGGAATTGATTAAGGACTACAATTTAGAAGTGCATTACCATCTGGGTAAAGCTAATGTAGTAGCCGATGCACTTAGTCGGAAGTCTCATTGCAACACCGTGGAAGCATTATTGGAAGATGGATTCAACTTGTTACATCCTGTTGTACTACACAATATCATGATTAGTTGTTCACTTGAGAGCAAAATCATAGAGCTATAGCAGACTGATGTAGGAAAAAGTCACATCAAGAGAAAAATGCAAGAGCAAGAAACCAAACATTTTAGATTGGACGAAAGAGGTGTATTATGGTTTGAGGACCGACTTGTGGTATCAAAAGACCGTGAGCTAAGGAATCAAATTTTAGATGAAGCTCACTCATCCAAATTGTCCATCCATTCGGGTAGTAGTAAGATGTATCAAGATTTGAAAACCCGTTTTTGGTGGACTAAGATGAAGAAAGAGATCGCAGCCTATGTTGCTAGGTGTGATAACTGCAGTAGAGTAAAAGCTGTCCATATGAAATCTACCGGACTACTTCAGCCATTGCCTATTCCAGGATGGAAATGGGAGAAAATCAGCATGGACTTTATCATAGGCCTTCCAATGACGCCACAAGGTCACGATTCAATATGGGTTATTGTTGATCGTCTCACCAAGTCAGCACACTTTATACCCGTGAACACACGGTATATAGTTGGAAAATACGCTGAGATATATGTTTCCCAGATCGTGAGACTGCATGGAGTACCCAGGACTATAATCTCAGATCGAGGACCACAGTTCATAGCTCGTTTCTGGGAGCACTTACACCAGGCTTTGGGAACCAAGCTAATCAAAAGTTCGGCATACCATTCGCAAACTTCAGGACAGACAGAGCGAGTGAACCAAATCCTAGAAGATTTACTTAGAGCTTGTGTTATATCTTCAAAGGGTTCATGGGAGAAATGGTTACCTTTAGCTGAGTTCTCCTATAACAACAGTTATCAAGCGAGTATCAAAATGGCTCCATTTAAAGCCTTGTATGGCAGAAAATGTAGAACTCCATTGAATTGGATTGAGCCCGGTGAAAGGAGATACTTTGGTATTGACTTTGTCAATGAAGCCGAAGAGCAAGTACGTATCATCCAACAACATATGAAGGCAGCTCAATCAAGACAAAAGAGTTATGCCGACAGAAGAAGAAGACCACTGACTTTTGAAGTGGGTGACTATGTATACTTGAGAGTATCACCCATGAAAGGTGTGAAGAGATTTGGGATGAAAAAGAAGCTTTCACCAAGATATGTAGGGCCATACAAAATTTTGGAACGAAAAGGAAATGTTGCGTATAAGTTACAACTTCCACCAGAGATGAGTGCAATATTTGATGTGTTCCATGTTTCTCAGTTGAAGAAATGTCTTTGAGTACCTGAAGAAGCTATTGCACCCACCAACGTGCAGCTTCAATCGGATTTGACCTATGAAGAAAAGCCAATTCGAGTATTAGAGGAGATGGAGAGGGTAACACGGAGTAAGATTATTAAGTTCTATAAGGTGGTGTGGAACAATCATAGTGAACAAGATGCTACGTGGGAAAGAGAAGATTATCTACGAGAAGTTTATCCCGCCTTTTTCCAAGAATGGTAGGTCTTGCAAATCTCGGGACGAGATTTTTATAAGGGGGAGGGGCTGTAACACCTTGGGTGTTAGCCTTGCATAACTTGACTTGCATAGCATGAGCATGATCATAAAACATTCATATATAAGCTTTGGCACTTGAAACATTTGATTGAAACATATGCAACATTCTTATTATTTCATGTTTCCATGTGTCTATGCATATGATCATGAGTGGACACATGTACTTGGTGGATGTGAGTCACACAAACATATAGCCACACCTAGGTTAGCAAATAGGACTTTGTTCTTGGTCACATTTCCTGAACCAACACTTGAGTTTCATGTGATTACCCTAAATAACTCTATGAGTGACTAATGCATGAAATGATTGAATGACCTTGCAAATTGCTTAAACATGTTTAGAGTGTCATTATGAACAATTTTGATATTCATGGTTAGGGGTAAATAGGTCATTAAGCCATGCCTTGATGTGTATCATCATTTAAATGTGACATGTTTGACCAAGTTTGAACTAGGTGTTAGAAGCCTTGCAAGGAGGAGATCACTGAAGCAAAGTTGTAGTATTTGACATAAGGAACAACTTTTATTTTTGGGTCATTGACTGATTTAGCTTCTAACATGCTTGAAATGGACTCACAAAAATCAGCTTTTCACTGTTTTCAACACTTATGAAATTTTGCTAAGTCCTTGTTCGCTGACAGCCTGACAACTCATCTTGGTGATGACATTACTCGTTATTGGTTGAGAATTAGAGCATGATCTTTGAACAAGAATTGTAGAGGACACTTAGGGCTACAAATTTTGTTTTGGGATCATTCACTGGTTTGCTTTGCATCGAGAGAAAATTCGAACGAAAAACTCATCGTCAGGCTCGGCTTTGCTTAACTGAATGAACTGATTGGAGAGCTTCAGTGGCCGACCGGTTCAGACCTTGGCCGCCGCGTGGACACGAGGTTGGCCGCGCGTCGCCGGCGCCCTGCCCAGCACGGTAGAGCCTGGCCAGAGAGCGCGTTTAAGTCGCCTGCGCTCGCCCGCTCCATCCCGCACTCCATTTTCTTTTCCCGGCTCCTCCTTTGCTGGCCATGTATGAACTTTGGTAAAAATTTGAGGATTAGTGCATGTGTAGATTTGTAGTTATAGATTTTTATTTTATAATTAGGAGATCCTTGTGTGAATTTTTATAAATTATTTAGGAATCCAATATTCATGCAATTTGTTGGAGGTTATCCTATTAGTATATGGATGCTAAAAAAAATAGGAAATCTGTTGCTTGACACTTTTCAATGGGGTTTTCTATTTATGCTATTTCAAGCCTTGCTGCCTTGTTATTTTTGTATAGGATGTTCTACTTGGCAAAATGGCATGAAATTTTTACAGTAGTCTATTGGTAGCACTAGTAAGCCACTGTAATTTTCTGAGAATTTATGATGCACATTTGGTATATGTTTATTATTTAACCTAAATATCTAAATTAAATAATAAAGGCATTTAAATAAATAGTTTAGGGCTTCACCATTATATTATCTTAAATGTATTTGGTATGTTTAAACTGTTGGTAGACTTTATCTTGTCAAATTATGAGTGATTACATGAAGTAGAAGTATCGTTGCGTTCAAATGCAAATTTAAAAGGATTCCGAACAGATTCTGTAGTTGGATAAGTTGCAAGATAGGGATGATGTTTGCTATAAAAATGGTTAATAACAAAGTTGTAGATAATTTGATAAGCTTTCCAGAAAGTCTAGGATCACTGCATTTGGATTAGTAGAACTCCAGTTATGAGTGAAATAAATAGCTGCTGTTTTATGAATATAGTAGATGCATTGTGGAAGTAGTAATTAAATAATCGAGAAGAGATATGCACCTACTCAATAAACATGATGCACTTGTTAACATATATGTATTCGTAATACTTATGCCATGTTCATGCATCGAGGATCGGAGGAAGAGATAACGTTGCTGGAATTCGACGAAGCAGAGGTAGGGGACCAGCAGGAGAATCCTCAAGCCACAGCTCCCCAAGGCGAGGAGCAAAATCCTGAAGAGCTTCCGAAGTGTCCTGATCACCGCCCTACTTCCTTTCTGTGAGGCAAGCCCCGGAGCATTCTAAGTCTCCTAGTATTTTACAAATGATTACTTAAGTACTTATGATTGATGCATTTGGTTATAAGAGTTGAATGGAACCACTTGATGCATATACATTCCTTGTCCAGCTATTACACCTTTAACCGGTATAGGTCCAAGATCGAATATATGCTTAGCCATGCTTAGACCGGTAGAAGTCGGGTGATTTCCTGTCACCTGCGAGATATAGGTGGATACCGGAGCACGGTTGGTTATAATTGCTATCGTGGAAAAGAACCATGGTTAATGTAAATGGAGACCGGACGGGATGTCGATAGAGAAGCAACAAGACATGGAGGTCTTGGGTGTGGATCTATCCCTGTCTGTGTCGATTAAGGACCGTACCGTTGTTGGTGCTTCTAACAAGATTGAACGCATGCCTCTCACTTAGCTGGCTGGATAACTCATTCCGACCACGAAGCCGAGTAATTCAACGCAGGCCGGGACCCGTTCTGTTGTGCGCTCCTTCCGGGGAATGATCAGACTAAGCCCAAGGGTAGGCTAGGCCTGAACGTCCAGGCATCTGGTGTTCTAGATTGTGCGGCACGGTACAGACCCGCGAAATGTGTACCTGAGTTGTACCAAAGGTGACCTAAGGCTATCGTCGCTGGTAGGCCTGGGTTTGTGTTAGGAATAAATTCCCAGCTGGTTGAAATCGATTCGAATCGCCGTCTCTCCCGGATAGTGAGAAACTTGGCTAGTTCCAACATCGTAGTAACTGTGTTATGGAACATGATGGTTTGAATGAATATGGAATTACAATACCTGCTATGGTTACTATTGTATGCTGTTAAATTTATATACCACATGTTTGGCACAGGATAGTTGCTAATCTAGAGATGGATAGTTATAAATAATTGATAAAGGAATCCTAATTGTATAATAAGTCAATTGCTTTTATGCAAAATGTTGTCAAGCTACCTCCACTTATACAGCCTTGCATAATCCTTGCAGTCATTTTATTTCTGGTTTATGACAGGTAAGTCTAGCTGAGTACCTTCTTGTACTCAGGGTTTTATTTCCCATGTTGCAGATGGCACTGTGTATCATGGTTATTGCAAGAGTTGCTTCTATCCCGCCGTGGATGAGGAGTAAGCCTTGGGCAGGCTTCTTTATTAATCCCTGTCTTTGCTTTTGTGGACCGTGATCGTATCTTGGCACTGTACTAAACTATGTTGGAAACTTTACTTTCAAACTTAATTTGCTTCCGCTTTTATCTATCAAACTCGGTTTGTAATAACTTTTATTCGTACTCTGATGGAGAAATGTATCTGTGAACTTTATGTAATATGTGGCATGTATGTTGAATCATGTACGATCTTAGTTGTTGTAAATCGTTTATCGAGACCCGTCGTGGTACTCGACGGACTACCGGGTTTATATGGGTTCAAGTATGACAGTGCGACCGCTTGCGGGACGTCATTGTACTTGTACTCTTATAAATTGGTCGGTTCTGCGACAAGGGGCGCCAGCGCGCAATGCTGCGATAGCGAGGCAGCGCAGCGGGGAAGGCAAGCAGGACAAGGGCGCGGGCGGTGCGCTAGCGCGTGCTGTGGCTAGGCGACGGTGGTGCAGTCCTGGCTTGTGCCCGCGCGAGGCAGCAGCATGGAGCAGTGAGCACCGGCACAAGAGGCAAGCCGAGGGAGGCGAGGGTAGTCGGGTAGCTCGGTCCTCAGCTTAAGGCACCCGAGGCAGCAGACAAGCGCACATGGCAGGGCGTGGGCTGCCGGGGCTTCCCTGTGTGGTGCAGCGAAATGACAGAGAGAGAGACGAAAGTGCACAGGCAGGTGCAACGTGCAGTGGCACTAGCGAGCTAGGTCCTCTCGTCTTGAACACGAACGCAGGGCAGGCAACCAAGGCAGACATTACAAGCAAAGGCAGAGAGCAGAGAGCATGAGCGTTCGTAGCTCATCCGCCAAGGCTGCACCAACGTTGACTTTCAAGACTAGAGGAGCAGAGCTGTGCCAACGCTCTGCATAGCTTGCAGCTCACCATTTATGGTAGCGCTGTGCTCCAAGCGGCAGCTAGCGGGGGAGGTGAAACTGGGCACAGGTGCACGCGAGCCACAGGCCGACAGTAGCAGTGCAGGCATGTGAGGCAGCGGGGCCAGCACAAACGGGCGCAGGCGTGCGTCGGCAAGCAGACCGCAGACAGCAGCCAGCAAGCGGCAGCGCGCCAGTGACCAGCAGCGCCACGCCACTCAAGTTCGCAGGAGCTGCCTATGGCCGGACCAAACAGGCAGCGGGGGTGCACGGCTACTGGTGGTGTGCATGTGTTCTACCAAAATATATAAATAATTATGTAATTACAAATATGTCATTATTTCTTTATCACTAACATCCATACACACATGTATGTATTTATTGTATGTTTAAACGTATACTTATCTATAGAGATACACCCGGGAAGAAATAAGTTTGTATACCACTTTTAATTAATATAGCAACATGCTTATCAAAACGAAATACGTGTGTACATATACCTATATATATTATATATATATCGTTCTATTTAATAATGTATTCTACTTCATTTATAAAAGTTGATTTTCATGCTTAATCTAACCGAACCAACCGTTCGCTATTTATTTGTTAGAATTGTTATCGGACACTCTAAATATTTCTATGCACTACGTAATTTAACTTGAGCATTGATTTGAGTCCACGAACTAGGTCACACAGGATTCGCTTATCGCCTCAAGTACATTTTAAATTAAAAACCTGAGAAACTCCTTTCAAAAGTTTTACTTAGGCCTAAATCACGGTGCTAAATAAGATCGTAACACCGGGGTGTTACAGTACAGCCCAGGGGGCTTCAGAGTCAGGGACAACCAGCTACTTAGTTTGCTTCACCTATAGAGCAGGTGTCCCAGAGGTTTGCTTCGCCAGTGACAGCCTAGGGTTCTCACTTCACACCTATTGTTACGGGCTTCACTCCACCTCAGAGTTCCTCAGTGCTTGTGACTGACACCCAAGTTTTTAGGAGCCTTGGTGCCACTTTCAGCGAGCTTACAAGGCAGCCTATACCACCAAAGCTATGAGTTCCTACTCCTACCACAGTTGCTCCAGTTGACCTGGGGGCAGCCATAGCCAAGCTGGTGCAGCTGCTCCGGTTTGTGCAGTTTGAGGAATGGTTTTTGCCAAGGTGGGATGAGCGTGCTTCAGAGCATTTTATACACCACTGCAGGAGGATTTCTATAATGCTTATTTGAACAGTGGAGTTGCATTCAGATCTTAGAGAGTCTGCTCCATTGAGTCACTTGTTGCAGCTACACGCGAGCAGATTCGTCCCCATCTATCATATCTGCCAGGGTTGACAGACCTTCTTGGATGAACTGACCGCTATATTCCATCATAGGTCCATGAGTTCTACTCTTCACTTTGGATTGACCCGAGGCACAGATTCATACACCTTGCATTCAGAGGCCGTGACTACAGGCTACAGAGCTCGAGGGTCAGAGAGATTCTCAGGATTCCAGAGTCACCCATTCGCCTTCATGAGGTTTGCTACGGTCAGATAGAGCCTCCCAGACGCCCTCACGGCGGGCTTGTGCCACCCACAGATCTTGTCTGACCAAGCTTCACAGAGCCTTTTGGTGAGGGATCGAGCAGGACACCACAGGACCTTACTCCTATAGGTCGGCTTCTTGATGCTATCATGAGGAGGACTCTGCTCCCGAGGATGGGTTACCACGAGGGATTGACTCGCAGTTAGATATGGTTGGTGAACTCTCTGGTGCAGCAGATAATATTTGATATTTGGGATGTCATTCTTTTAGAGATGGAGGACACTCTTGCTGAGGGGTTCAGAGGTCATAGACAGATGCCTTACGCTCACTAGATTACCTTCTTGATTAGAAAGGCAGTTACACAGAAGTCCCCAGAGATGATGGTTGAGTACACAGGTGCTACTACAGAGTTCCCTCCTTATAACATGACTCAGATGCTCCTCCACAGTAGTGCGAGGACACCTCGCCAGCCGAGTCATCGCCTAGAGGTCCTAGAGACAGCAACCCAGCAGGATGAGATCATTTGGAGCATTGCAATGATAGAGGAGGAGCAGCTAGATGCTCAGCAGGAGGGTGTGGTCGAGAGCGACCCTAGTGATAGTTCTGATGATGATTATCAGGCTATTACTCAGATGCCTCCTCGACCACATGATAGAGAGGCCAGTGGCTCCAGCGCAGCTCCACAGCCACCACAGACAGACCCCGCTCTTTTAGTAATTCTTGAGCGGATAAGGCAGGATCAGGCACGCTAGGCCTAGTAGACCGTAGCTACACTAGCACATATTCAGGCTAGATAGGACGAGTTCTAGAGACAACATCAAGACATACAGCAGCAGCAATAGGCCATGCAGCAGTAGCAGCTCCTGATCCAACAGCAGTTACTTGGTTTTATGTAGCATGTCGTCACTGCTATTGGGGTTGCTCCACCATAGTCTACACCTCAGATCGGCCAGCCTGCCACCACTTCCATAACTCTAGCTGTACATGTGGTAGAACCGCCTAATCTAATGCCTCACAGGAGTGCTTGCCTTCCATTAGACACTAAGCACTCAAGGGAGAGCACTAAATTACTCGGTTCCATCGGGCACACCCCAGGGGAGAACCCAAAAATCCACATTTTTGCCATCAGGATCACAAATGAGAGAATAAAGCTTATATCATTCTTAACCATTTCTTACATCACTTTAATACAACATTAGAGTATAATGCTTATTATTATAACAGCGAAATGAAATCATATTATCAGAGTTATGAACAATTTAATTAAACAGCGGAATTTAATTAAACAACTTATGAAATAAAGCTTATTTAGTGAATGCATTCAAATTTTTCTACTTTATGAATGATTTGCAATGCATATGATGACATGTCAAATTTTAATGATAGGTCAAAACACCAGAGGTGTTACAACCCTTCCCCCTTAAAGAAATCTCGTCCCAAGATTTAAAACTTAGGATTAAGTAATGGAAAAGAAAATGTGTCAAGCTAACACATCATAACTTTATTCAAAAGATTAGTGAGGGGGTTTTCCATTCTTTTGACAAGAGAGACAAGTTACAACATAGACAAAGTATTGTAACTAGAGAGAAGCAAAGAAGTCAGGATAGTTTTCTTCTAAGTAATCCTCGGACTCCCAAGTAACTTCTTCTTCAGTGTGTTGGTTCCATTATACTTTGTAGAACTTGATTGTACGCCTTCGAGTGACTCGATCTTTCTGATCTAAGATTCTAATGGGGTACTCGGCATAAGTCAAATCAGGTGCTAGTTCTACATCACCAAAGTCGATCACTTGGTCAGGTACTTGAAGACACTTCTTCAACTGGGATACATGGAAAATATCATGTACAGCTGACATGTGATCTGGTAGCTTGACGTGATAGGTGACTGGTCCACATCATTGTTGGATTTGAAAAGGACCGACATAACGGGGCGCCAACTTTCCTCGAATCCCAAAACGATGAACTCCTTTCATCGGCGATACCTTGAGGTAGACATGATGTCCCACTTTGAATTCTAGCGGTCGTCTCCTCTTATCAGCATAGCTTTTCTGTCGGGATTGAGCTACCTTCATATTAGCTTGTATGAGTTTAACTTTCTGTTCGGTGCCAACTGGTGACGAGGGACTCCGTGAGGTCCGGTGGACTTACGTGCGGTTATCTTGGTCTTTGCCATAGCCTGTAGAAGTTAGGGTAGGACTATAAGGATGGCTTGAGGATAATGGAGGTTTGCAAGAATGGGATTGACATTACTTACCCAACCACTTTTAAGGGGAATTATTATGCAAGGTGTTCAAGCATGATGCATGAATCGATCTTACGAATCTAGGTACAAAAGATTTATATAATCAAAAGTACTAGATTTTTAATACATAGGACAAACCTAATCATATTATCCGCCATGAACTTTCAAATAAGATAGGATTGAGGCTATATCAGAGGTAAGAAGAAAGAAATTTGAACTTTAAAATATCAAGTTTACTTTCTTTGATCCAAATCAGTTTGAAAGTTTTCAAAAGTAACCTACAATGATCTTAAATAGGACCTGCTCTGATACCAGATGTGGCAGAACCTCCTAAGAAATCGGGCCCATGTGCACCTATCGATGTCTCAACAGACCTCTGATAGCGTACACGAGTTCCCAACAACTTAACAGGTATGTCGGGTGTCCTCGGGAAACCCGAATCATCCACGAATCTTTTCCAAATAGGATCCCAATCACAGACATTGCAGATTACAACAGTTTTCAGTATACATACCAGAGATTATAAAGCGGAAGACTTATGTTTTAATATTACAAACCAGTTGTTTCAAACTTACAAAACCATAAGTGTCATACAACCATAGTAGCGGGATAATATTACATTAACATTATTTATTTCACACAAACTAGTGCCTTGTCCAAAGACCATTCGTCATTCCTCATCGTCATCAACTTCAAACACTGACATGCAGCAAGGACCAAAACAAGCCTGCGCATGTGACTCACCTGCAACAAGGGTTAACAAACCCTAAGTACAAAAGTACTCAACAAGACTGACCCGACGAAAAAGGGCGAAGGTCTTAGGGATGCAGGTGTTGGGTCAAGGTAAGGATGTAGCAAGATTCAAAAGTTCCTTGCCAAAAGCTTACTATTCTTGATCCTAGTTTCAAGTTTTACCCCTAAGTACTTTAGTTCATTATCTCCGACTAAGTGTTCATATCCCATGTTCCAATCCTTCCCATTCCATTCTTTTTCTCATGTTTTAGTAATTCACCAGTCCTGCATTGCTTCTGTAATGAATTGAGTCTCCATATCCGCGGAGCACCAGCAATTTGAATTGATTCAAGTTTCAGCTAGGGATTCCTTATCACACGACATATGTAGAACTTAATCTTGCATATATCAACCTCACTACCAGATCCTCCCATACTAAGCCGTCTCCACGCCACCCGAGAGCACAGCACACCTCAAATCCGGCCACATTCTAGCCACGAGGGTACACGCTACTACCATCATCTCTCCACTCCCAGTGCGTGGGCATTCATCTTAGTATCGGATTAGCCGAAGTAGGCTTATCGGAGTATGTGACTAGTACTACAAAGTGTCTCGTTCAGAAGATCCACAATGAGTGGCCTTTAAGCGACATAGTCGGCAACATTACCCAACATTCAAGATAAGCCACCCAACTAGTCTCTAGTTCATTCTATCTTCTTTCTTTCTTTCTTTAGCCAGTATGCCATCTTTGATTTTATCAAAAAATTTTACTTTGAAAGCCTACCATAAAGCATACTAAGCAATTCTACGCCTTTGTAAATGAAATCATCTTCAAGGAGAGTAAACAATTAACAAGGTAGGCAATGCATCAAGTAGGTAACATTTGAACAAACGACTTAACGCAATAAGTAACATAGGTGATAAACTTTTCAAAGTAAACAAGGTAATGGTTTAATGCATAAACCGAGGCTTGCCTTCATTGACGATCTCGGGTTCCGGATCAGTACCATAATTATCGAATCCGGTGACAACCGGGGATTCTTCCACAACTTGCTCAACTAGAATCGTTTCACTCTCGGATTCTACATGAAATAATAACATATGCTTCAATATGATGATAATGTAAATATGATGCTTTCATGGTACATGAAATGTAATAACACCTTGAATACAACTTTCCTTCGCGATACAGTTGTAAGTCAACAAAACTAATTGACACTAACATCTAGGGTTTATGACCTAAGCGACTTGACCAAATTGATCTTGAAACCCTACTGGTCACAAAACATGACCCAAACAAGATCAAACCCTAACCCTAACACTTAGGGTTTGCTTTTATTCATTTTTGAATTAATTTGGAAATAATCCCAAAAATAAACTTGTTCAAAATGACCTCAAAATTTTATTTAAGCTTCCTCATAACAAATTAGTGTACCAAAATAAATTTCATAATTTTTGGAGCTATACAGTGACCTACAAAAATTATGGAAATTGCATTTATCAATTAATTGACTGAATTTTTTAACATAAAAATTTTATTCAAATTTCAAGTTTCAAATTTTTAAACCATAATAGAACATGTACAGAAGCTACACACAAATTTTCAGAATTTTTAGAGCTGTAATTAATTTCCTATAAATTTTCAAAGTTACTGCACTATTCAAAATCTAGAAATAACAAAATTCCACTATTCACTCTCTCTCTTTCAGTGACAGTCGGGCCCCGCTCGTCAGTGACACAGACACAGAACACGGCGGCGCTGCCATCACTGGTCGGCTAAAACGCGCCGACGGCGACGCTCCGGTGAGGCAGACCACACCTACATGATCTACAACGTCCCACGAATCTTTCCTAGCCCCCAAAACGGCAGCAGGCGCACCGGAGGGAGCTCCACGCCGGCCATGGCGGCGCGGGCACGACGGCACACGGCACAATCCTGACCACGGTGCGGTAGAGGCTATAGTAGAGCGAGCATCACGCTTAGGAGCTCACCACGATCACGCCGGTGTGCTTGGTGAAGACAGAGACGTGCTGGAACGTCCTGGCCACGGCGACATCGATGGTGGCGGAGCTCCGGCCGGTCTCAGGGAAGAACGCGTTGCGCCGGGCGATTCCGGCCAACACCAGCGACGCGAGCAAGTCGAAGAGGAGCGCAAGGTCGAGGCGATCGCGTTGGTGTAGCTGGGCACGACGGACGCGTTTTGACGGTGGCTACGGCGAACGGCGGAGCAGAGCAGAGGGGAAAACGGAGAGCGACGGCGGCGGTGTTCCTATTTATAGTCGGGAAGAACGCGCCTGGCGTCGACAGCTCACGCACGAGCTCGCCACGGAGCTTGCTACGTGTCACCGTGTGAGAAAGCGGCGCAAAATGATCGGCGGCGGCAGCTGCGTGGCGCCGGCGGCAAGCAGGGAGGTGGCGCTCAGCTGGTTTTGATTTTTGAAGTATTTACAGAATTGCCACTGCGTTAATTTTGCAAATTACTCACAAATTTTCTAAAGAAGTTGAAAATCTCCAAAAATGAAAGTTGCTTAACTTTTCAAACTCTACAACTTTGTTTCAAGGAATATTTTCAAATTCTGCCTCCATTTTAAAATTTGAATTTGGGGTGCATTTGAGTATTTGAATCATTTCAAAATTACTCCAAATTTTATATGTAAACTTTCAAAACTTTGAATACCAAAGTTGATCCTTATAAAATAAGCTTCAACTTTGCTTTTTGTCACAACCCCAAATTCCAAATGGATTTTGAAATAGACAAAAGGGGCAAAAAGGACTTTTATAATTGGAATTTGAATTCAAAATTGATTTGTTTATCTTTTGACTTAACTTTGATTTTTGACCAGTAACATGGCCCATTAGGGTTATTTGAGTCAATTAACACATGGTCTCACATGATCACATGAATTTTGACTCTTGTGGTCATGATTTTCATTCAGAGTTTTGAATCACATTGTATCACATAAAATAACAACTTATGAAATAAAGCTTATTTAGTGAATGCATTCAAATTTTTCTACTTTATGAATGATTTGCAATGCATATGATGACATGTCAAATTTTAATGATAGGTCAAAACACCAGATGTGTTACACTAGATGCTCAGCAGGAGGGTGTGGTCGAGAGCGACCCTAGTGATAGTTCTTATGATGATTATCAGGCTATTACTCAGATGCCTCCTCGACCACATGATAGAGAGGCCAGTGGCTCCAGCTTAGCTCCACAGCCACCACAAACAGACCCCGCTCTTTTAGCAATTCTTGAGTGGATGAGGTAGGATCAGGCACGCCAGGCCTAGGAGACCGTAGCTACACTAGCATAGGTTCAGGCTAGATAGGAGGGTTCCAGAGACAGCAGCAAGCCATATAGCAGCAGTAATAGGCCATGCAGCAGTAGCAACTCCTGATCCAGCAGCAGTTACTTGGTTTTATGCAGCATGTCGTCACTGCTATTGGGGTTACTCCACCATAGTCTACACCTCAGATCGGCCAGCCTGCCATCACTTCCGTAACTCCAGTTGTACAGCCCAGTGGGCTTCAGAGTTAGGGACATCCAGCTACTCAGTTTGCTTCACCTATAGAGCAGGTGTCCTAGTGGTTTGCATTGCCAGTGATAGCCTAGGGTTCTCACTTCACACCTATTGTTATGGGCTTCACTCCACCTCAGAGTTCCTCGGTGCTTGTGACTGACACCCCAATTTCTAGGAGCCTTGGTGCCACTTTCAGCAAGCTTACAGGGCAGCCTATACCGCCAGAGCTATGAGTTCCTACTCCTACCATAGTTGCTCTAGTTACTGGGACTACTGAGACGCTCCCGTCATCTGTTGCATCATCAAAGCCACCGACTATAGTGATACTTCCAGAGTCACAGGCCACGCCAGTCCTAGAGTAGACCCAGACCGCTTCAGCTTTACTTCCAGCGATAGAGGGTCAGACCGCTCAGAGCTCAGAGTCAGAGGATGATGATGCACAGTTCCAGATTTCTCACTGCACCTCAGCGCCCGCCTTGTCTGCTCCTGCCCCATCGTTCGACCCTTAGGTTTTGGTGCTTGACGCCAAAGGGGAAGAGGGATCCAGTATGTTAGATCTAGGGGGAGCGTTACATCTAGGGGGAGCATATGATTTATTTCTTTTGGCTCTTTATGTGTGATACATTATGCATTCATGTTTACTTTCATGCATTGAACTACATATGTGTGATTGTGATACTTATGTGACATGTGTGCTCTCTACTTTGATTTATATATATGTCATGTCACTTGGTTATGCTCATTTGCCTTGCTTCCATGTTTTACTCTGATTCAAATGAGCTTTATTTCTTGTACTCATGCTTATTTCATATCTATTGAGTACACCATGTTGGCTTGGATCATATAAGCATGTCTAACTCCTTTGCTCTTATTGTCAAAAGCTTATATGAACTAAGCATGTTGAAAACCTTATCTCTTTTACATACTCGAGGTTGTATTGTCATCAATCACCAAAAAGGGGGAGATTGAAAGCATCTAGGCCCCTAGTTGGGTTTCAGTGATTAATGACAATACGAGATTACTATGACTAACGTGTGTTTTGTAGAGACAATTTAAGTTAGGTCATGGTAATGGCAATTGATTAGGCAATCATGGTTGTCATGCCCCTACGATGGAAATCGTTTCGGTTTTCAAAGGATGGACGATAAGGTTAAGGATGGACTAGTTCTAAGTGTCGTTTGGTGTTGAAGAGACACTTAGAGTAGTTTAGGACTTTGTTTTTCCTTTGGCCGTACTATTAAGGGGGGTATGGACTAGTAGCTTGACCTAGGTGAGTCTAGTGAGTTAGGTGTGGTGCACACTTGTCAAATCTAGCACTAGGTAGCTCCGAAGTAGCCCTAAGATCAATTGGAGCAAACTTCATTCACATATGATTTCGAGTTGGAAGTGAATGGAGGGTCAAATGACTGATCGAACACTGGTCTAGTTGTGACTGGACGCTGAAGGGTGAGTCGAGTCAGTTCATTTGATCAACTAGAGCCATCTGGTTGCGACCGGACGCTGAGTGAAAAGTGACTGGACGCTGGGTGCCAGAGTCCAGTCAACTCCAGAGAGGTTCCAGAGAGGGAGATTCCTAATCGTACACATCCGGTCAGTGCTGACTGGACGCTGGTCAGGATTCGGTAACTGACGAACGCTGAACAGCGAAGTGACTAGACTCTAGGTGCCAGCGTCTGGTCAGTACTAACCGAACGCAGGTCACAGTTCAATCAGAACTTAATGGCTCTTTCTGACACAGTGGCGGGGATAACTGACCGGAGCATCCGGTCACCCCGCAGAGTGATGACTCAACCTCCAAACGTTATGTTTTGAATGAGGGGGTATAAATACTTACTCCACTCGTCCAAGGGAGTTCTCTTGCCCATTTGTTCAGCTGAGAAACACCTTTTAGAGTGCAAAGGAGAGCAAGAGTCTAGTGAGGTGATTGAGATTTGAGAATCCAAGATTAAGGCCTCTTTAGTGCAAGGAGAGTAGCAAGTGTGCATCCACCCTTCTCATTAGGCTTGTTGTGGTCAAGTGAGAGTTCGTGCTTGTTACTCTTGGTGATCGCCATCACCTAGACGGCTTGGTGGTGATCGGGAGTTTGGTGATCATCCGGCGGAGCTTGTGGATGACCCAACTCAAGTTGTGAGCGGTTGTGGGCGATTCACCGTGACGAAGTGTCAAAGAATCAACCCGTAGAGAGCACTTGATCCTTGCGCGGATCAAGGGGGAGCTACACCCTTGCGCAGGTGCTCCAACGAGGACTAGTGGGGAGTGGCAACTCTCCGATACCTCAGCAAAACATCGCCGCGTTCCTTCTCCTCTCTTTACTTTAAGCATTTACATTTGAGCAATTCATTTCTTGTCTTTACATTCTTAGAATTGCCATGCTAGAGTAGGATTGGAACCTAGGGTGCAAAACTTTTGTGCGGTAGAACAATAGGAACACATTCTAGGCACAAGGGGTGAAGTGGGCTAAGTGTAGGGTTTAATTATTGCAAAGAATTTTAGAATTAGTCCAATTCACCCCCCCCTCTTGGTCATCTTGATCCTTTCAATTGGTATCCGAGCCTCGTGCTCACGAAATTAGGCTTAACCACCTAGAGAAAGATGTCTCACGGGGATGGACCTCCTCCTATCTTTGAGGGAGATGCTTTTCCTTATTGGAAAATCCGCATGGAGGCCTATTTAGAAGCTCTGGATGTTGAAATTCTTAAAGCCGCCTCTCAAGGTTCCCAAAACCTAAGGATCCCACACACCTTCAAGGCGATGAAGTCAATTATGAGAAATGGAATGCAAAGGCTAGAAACACCATCTTTAGAGACCTTTACAAGGATGAACCGTGTGCAGAACCACAAGGATGCCCATGCACTATGGTCGGACATTTGTGCACTCCATGAGGGAACAAAGAATGAGCATGAGGAACACTATCATCTTGTTATGAAAAAACTTAATTCATTTGAGATGCTTCCGAAAGAAAGTGCTCATGAAATGTACTCACGCTTGAATGTTCTTATAGAGGAAGTCAATGGGCTTGGACTCACACAAATGCAACAATCCGATGTTGTAAGAAAGATCTTGAGTGTCCTCCCCATTGACAAATATGGGCATATTGTGAACGTGCTTCATCAAGGTGATCTTTCCACCACTACACCAACTCAAATATTGGGAAAGATCAACACACATGAGATGTATATGCACATCACACAATAAGATGGCTCTTCTTCCACCAAGAATAAAGACTTGGCATTCAAGGCTACTCAAGAGAAGGGCAAAGCAAGAGTTGAATATGAGAGCTCAAGTGATGATGAAATTGATGATGCAAGTCTTGCCCTCATGGTGAGAAGAACTGCCAAGATGCTTAAGAAGCTCAACAAGAACGGTGTCAAGTTTGATGGCAAGAAGAAGAAATTCTTCACTAGCAATAGAAGGAAGCTCATCTCAGAGATGGATTGCTATAATTGTGGAGAACTTGGTCATCTAGCACATTAATGCCCCAAGCCAAAGAAAGACAAATACAAGAAGAAGTACAAGGGAAAGAAAGATGACTCAAGCAATGAAGATGATGATGAGAAGAAGAAAAACAAGTCATACAAGAAGAAGGATGGCAAGAAGAAGGATTTCCACAAGAAGAAGAAAAATGACAAGGCATACATCGTCGGTGATTGGCTCATGGATATTGATTCATCAAGTTGCTCATCCGATGATGATACTAAGAACAAGAAGGTGGCCGCTATTGTGATTGACTCTTCACTATCTTCACCGGCACCATCGCCATCATCATCTACACACCTATGCCTTATGGCCAAGGGTGAACAAAAGGTATCAAATGATGATGATAGTAGTGGTGATGATCATGCTAGCAATGATGATAGTGATAGTGATGATGAATTTGAATCACTTTTCTAGGGATGATAGAAAGATGATGATCAAGTTATATTCAAGGGATTTAGATACAACAACCTATATCTAGTGTATTTCACCTCTGAAGATGCTAACTTGAAGACATGCCTATTCACCAAAACATCACTTGGGTGGCTATGGCATAGAAGACTTGCTCATGTTGGGATGAGCTCACTCAAGAAGCTTATGAAGAATAAATTGGTGAGAGGGTTGAAGGATGTGAAATTTGAGAAGGACAAGCTTTGTAGTGCATGTCAAGCCGGCAAGCAAGTTGCAAACACTCATCCTACAAAAGCTTTCATGTGAACAACAAGAGTGCTAGAGCTCCTTCACATGGACCTATTTAGACCAATAACTTACAAGAGTTTGGGAGGAAATCTCTATTGTCTTGTAATTGTTGATGACTACTCAAGATATATATGGGTATTCTTTCTTCATGACAAGACCGAGGTTGCATCATGTTTCAAGAAGTTTGCCAAGAGAGCACAAAATGAGTTTGAAGTGAAGCTCAAGAAGATAAGAAGTGATAATGGAAAAGAGTTTGACAACACAAACATTGAAGCTTATTATGATAAAGTTGGGATCAAGCATGAGGTCTCCGCAACATATACTCCTCAACAAAATGGTGTAGTTGAGAGAAAGAACCAGACACTTATCACACTTGCAAGAACAATGCTTGATGAGTACAACACACCCAAAGCTCTATGGGCAAAAGCTATCAACACTGCATGTTATGCATCCAACCGCCTATTCCTTCAAAAGTTTCTTGGCAAGACACCTTATGAGTTGCTCAATGGGAAGAAGCCAGACGTCTCTTTCTTCTGGGTGTTTGGTTGCAAATGCTACATCTACAAGAAGCGACAACACCTAGGGAAGTTTCAAAGACGTTATGATATTGGCTTTCTTGTTGGTTACTCATCAAAGTCCAAAGCATATCAAGTATTTAATCATACCACCGGCTTGGTTGAAGAAACATATGATGTGGAATTTGATGAATCTAATGGCTCCCAAGGAGCACATGAGAATCTTGATGATGTAGGTGATGAACCATTGAGGGAGGCCATGAAGAACATTCCGGTTGGAGACATCAAGCCCAAAGATGATGAAGATGATGTACAAGTGATTGATCTACCTTCTTCATCAAATGTGCCACAAGATGGTGATAAAGATGGGAGAGTAGAAAATGAAGATACTCATGTCTCTTATGATCAAATGGTGGCACAAGTTCAAGATATTGAGGCTCCACAACCTCCCCCTCAAGTGGTTGATAGAATAAATTCACCTCTACTACAAGCTCATCCACAAGATCTCATCATAGAGAGTCCTTCAAAGGGTGTAATGACTCACTCTCAAAAACTTGCTTCATTTATTGAACATCACTCTTTTGTCTCTTGTGTTGAACCTAAAAATGTAGAAGAAGCTCTTCAAGATTCGGATTGGATAAATGCCATGCATGAAGAGTTGAACAACTTCACTCGCAATGAAGTTTGGACTCTTGAAGAGCGACCACAAGGTGCAAGAGTCATTGGAACAAAGTGGGTGTTCCGCAACAAGCAAGATGATCAAGGCGTTGTAGTGAGGAACAAGGCAAGACTAGTTGCAAAGGGGTTCTCTCAAGTTGAAGGGTTGGATTTTGGAGAGACCTTTGCACCGGTTGCAAGACTTGAAGCCATTCGTATCCTTCTTGCATATGCATCGCATCATGGAATGAAATTAATATCAAATGGATGTTAAAAGTGCATTTTTAAATGGCTTCATAAATGAACTAGTCTATGTTGATCAACCTCCTGGGTTTGACGACCCTAGATATCCTAATCATGTTTATAGGTTGTCCAAGGCGCTATATGGGCTTAAGCAAGCCCCAAGAGCTTGGTATGAACGCCTTCGGAATTTCCTCATTGAGAAGGGCTTCACCATTGCGAAGGTTGACACCACACTATTCACCAAGAAGCTTGATGGAGAAATATTCATTTGTCAAGTATATGTTGATGATATTATCTTTGGATCATCAAATGAAGATTATTGCAAAGAGTTTGGTGAATTGATGTCGAAGGAGTTCGAGATGTCAATGATTGGAGAGCTTACATTCTTTCTTGGTTTTCAAGTCAAGCAAATGAGAGAAGGGATTTTCATCTCTCAAGAGAAATATACCAATGACCTTCTCAAGAGGTTCAATATGGATGAATGTAAGCCAATCAAGACACCAATGCCATCTAATGGACATCTCGACCTAGATGAGAGAGGTAAAATGGTTGATCAAACTCTCTACCGCTCTATGATTGGTAGCTTGTTATATTTGAGCGCATCTAGGCCCGACATCATGTTTAGTGTGTGTATGTGTGCTAGATTTCAAGCTAATCCTAAGGAAGCTCATTTAGGTGTCGTTAAAAGAATGCTTAGGTACCTTAAGCACACACCAAGCATTGGTCTTTGGTATCCCAAAGGAGCTAGATTTCAACTAGTTGGCTATTCCGATTCGGATTATGCCAGTTGCAAAATTGATAGAAAAAGCACATCCGGAGGGTGCCATTTGCTTGGTAGATCACTAGTGTCTTGGTCCTCCAACAAGCAAAATAGTGTGGCTTTGTCCACCGCCGAAGTGGAATACATTGCCACGGGTGCTTGTTGTGCACAAATACTTTACATGAAGCAAACTTTGCTAGACTATGGTGTATGAAGGACACGTGGATGCCTAAGAGGGGGGGCGTGAATTAGGCAACTTAAAAAACTAACTCTCAACTATGGCCTCTTTTTCTACCTCTAGCAAAACCTATGCAAAAGATAATCTATCTAGATGTGCAACTACGGTTTTGCTAGTGTGTTGCTATCTCTACCGCAAATGATAATAATATGATCAATGTAAATGCGGAAGCTTAAAGAGCAAGGTAGAGATATGCAAACTGCCATTGACGACTCCGGTATTTTTACCGAGGTATCGAGAAGTGCGCAAGCTTCCCCCTAGTCCTCGTTGGAGCCCCTCGCAAGGAATCCCTCGTAAGGGCCAAGCTCCCGGTCGGGTAACTCCGTGGATAGCCTCGGGCCTTCCCCACGCGCAAGTGGGTCTCCGATGTGCCTTCCGCAAAGCCTCTCCCGGATGCTCTCCGCCATCTTCACTATCAAGCTTTTCGTAAAAGCGCCATGGGACTTGTTCCCTTGATTTTACAGTGGCGGCCGCACCACAAATCACGGTTGGTGCGATCTCGCAAGACTTCAAGCCCTCCGATGTACAACTCTTGTGCTCGCAAGCACGGGGTGGCGGGAGGTATGCAAACCTCACTAAACACTAGGCATACACCTAGAGCAAGCGCATAAGCGGTGGTCTAATCAACCTAAGCACTTCGCAGCAGCACCTCGCTAATCACCGATGAAACACTAAGCACTATGCAAGTGGAGATCACTAGAATGGTGTATCTACACCTTTGGTATGTTTCCTCGGCTCCACTATATTCAAATGGCGGTTGGGGTTGTATTTATAAGCCCCACCGAGAAAGTAGCCGTTGGGTCAAACTCCCGAAATCGCCATCTTGACCGGACGCAGAATCGTCCTGACCGGACGCATCCAATCGTCCCGACCGTTGTAGCCGCGAACTACCGATCGGACGCGCTGCCGCGTCGTCCGGTCGCTTTTCACCGGACGCGTCCGGTCGCGATTCACGCTACTGAACCTCTTCAGACTTTCGATCGGACGCTGCGTTCCTGCGTCCGGTCGGTTGCCGCCAGCCGTCCGTCCTTGCGTCCGGTCGCTTTGTCTGCCGAAACCACCGGTCCGGCGTCGGTCGGCGCTTCCAGTCGTCCGGTCCGCCGTCCGGTCGCCTCTGCGAGCTCATTTCTTTGCGATCTTGCGCACGGCTTGGTTCCTATCTTCATGCTTGGACTTTGCTTGATATCTTGGGTCTTTTCTTGTGCTTCTAAGGTCTTGCTTGAGGTGTTGATCATCAGATCATCATGTCGCCTTCGTCCAAGTCACGTCTTGCACCCTATTGGACTACAAAACAAACACTTGCAAATTCATTAGTCCAATTTGGTTGTGTTGGTCATCAAACACCAAAATCCAAAGTAAATGGGTCAAGGGTCCATTTTCCTTACAATCTCCCCCTTTTTGGTGATTGATGACAACACGACCAAAGCAAGCAAATGATAAAAAATTTTAAATTTAAAAATTATCTACTTGCTAGGATGCAATGCAAAGGGCAAGGTTATATGATACTAATTGATAGATACCAATTAAAACTTTACTCAAAAGCATGTCTTGCCCTTGCAAATGTCCCCATGTGATATTATGGATTAGAGCCTATCTTTCTAAAAAAAAATCTCCCATTACATAGACTAATCCATAATTCACTTTCCTCCCTTTCTCGGACAATTACCACTTGTAGACATCAACTTGATGCTTGCTTTTGGTCCTTCAAATTCTCCCCCTTTGGCATCAAACACTAAAAAGGAAGACATTAGTAGCACAAGGGAGGGTCAAATTTCATGATCCTTTGTGTATAGAGAGAAATGGATCACAAAATTTGACTCTCGCATTATATAGACTAAGCTCCCCCTAAATATATGCATACATATGGTAGAAAGCAAAGCATATGCATAATTAGCAATTTGTTGCACAAGAGAGTTTAATCTATATAATGCATGGAGAAAGCATATAAATATGAAATGAGATCAACATGATGATGCCAATTGAAGAACGATGCTTCTCTTCGGGGACTCCATTTTCCTTGCAATGAGACTACTACACATATGATAAACTTGAAAAAGGTGTTAGTCTCAAAGCGTCCATCTTGTAGATGATCCTCCCCCTAAATTTGTGCATGGAGACATGGAATACTTGTAGTACTCATGCACAATTGATTTTGGAGTCAAAATACCACTTGAAAGATGATATTTGGGAGAAAATTATCTACAATTTGGACTTTGGCACATATTAGACAAACAATAGTAAGACAAGCTATGTGCCATGCTCTTAAGCAATTTTAAACCATGTAGGTTTGCTCCAAGGGTTAAGAATGAAACCGAGCAAGCCTACCATATGATATACCTAGTGTATGCATGACAAAAGATATAAGAATTCAAATGCAAACATAGGCATGAAGAGTAACTAGATGCTAAAAGGTACCAATTGTAGGAAAATTTTAAATCTAATATCAATTGAAGTAAATTGAAACTAGTTACCTAACATGGGAAGGGGAATTTGGGTCCATAGTATTCACTAACCCACTTGGCAATGATTTTGTCCATCATGATGCACCCCATGAAATGCACCCATACTTTGCCAAGTCTCCAAATTCCCCGAGGACCGACGGACTTCTTACTTCCCTTTCGGGATCCAAACCTTCTTGGTGCTCTTCATGTTGGAAATGATTTCCTTTGGCACCCAAAAGCATTTGACCCCATTGTTTGCTTGCTTGTTCACCTTGATGGCCACCACCTTGTCATTTTTCTTCTTCTTCAAAAGATAAGGTGTGGAGGCCTTCTTGTCCACCTTGTTGGTGTAGGTGTTGGAGAGCTTGCTTGTTTGCTTTTTCTCCTTCTTCTTTGCTCCTCCCCCATTCTTTACCTTGCACTCATAGGACTTGTGGCCTTCTTTGTGGCACACATAGCAAACCACGGTTTGTCCTTCATCAAGCTTCTTCACTCCCTTGACGGTGTTATCTTGATGAAGTTGGGTTTGCTTCGCCTTGCCTTTCATTTGAGTCAAGTCCTTGGTGAGGCGAGCTACTTCTTGCTTGAGTTGCTCATTCTATTTTGCAACCTCTTGTGTGCATGTATCTACAATCACTTTCTTAACACAAGCTTGGTTGCACAAAGGTGAGTCTAAACATAAATCATTGCAAGAGGTAGATGCATCCTTTTTAATTATGTCATTTCTTTTAGATGCCTTGGTGGGGGTATTTTTTACGGCCTCAAGATTAGCAACTTGATTTGTTAGCTCATCACAATGTTTGCACATGATTTCCATTTTAGCAAGCAAACTTTGATAATCATTTTGTGAGCTAGCTAACTTTTCTTTTAATTTTTCATTTTTCTTTTCAAGTTGCTTATCATTAATTGTGCATGCACGTGTTGTTGCACTAGCCTCAAGTTGCTCAATTTTAGTAGATAGTTCGACATTGAGATTTGCAAAGTTTTCATATTGTTCAAGCAAATTCTTGTATGCTTCTTGTGAACTACCTAGCTCTTCTTTTAAAGTTTTGAGCTTCTTTTGTTGACTAGTGCAAACTTTAGCATATTTAAGATTTTGTTGCACAATTGTATTGTAAGAAGGCAAATCATCATCACTATCACTCTCACTAGAGGATGAGCTTTTGTTACCTCGTGCCATAAGGCACACACGAGAAGAGCTTGATGATGAGTGCTTGAGACCTCGCCTCTTGTGATGGTTTTCTTCTTCACTTGAAGAATCATCACATGACCTTATTGTTGTGAGGGCTTTGTTTTTGCACGCCTTCTTTTTTATCTTAGGTGTGGGCTTGTTTGGACAAACTTCCACAAAGTGCCCCATCTCGCCGCATCCGTAGCATCCTCTCTTTCTTTGCTCATTTCTTTGATTGGTGAAAATGAGATCTTGAATTTGGATGGGCACACCCTTGACATTGAGCCTTTGGATCATCTTCTCCACCTTGTTGATTAATTTGATTGATTCTTCATCAAGGTCGGAGGTGGAGGAGGAAGATTGATCATCATCACTTGATTCTTGTTCATCATCATCATCATCCTCATCTTCTTCTTCTTCACTTGAGGAGCTTGAGCTTGAGCTTGACTCAACTTTCTTGCCCTTCATCTTTTTCTTTTCGCTACAAGCAAGAGCTTTGCCTTTGCTCGATGAAGAGGCTTCTTCTTGACCCATCTTGCGTGACATTTCAAATGCCACTATCTTGCCAATGACAATGCCCGGGGTCATGGTGCTTAAGTCCTCCATATTGTGAAGGATGGTGATGATGCTTGAATATTTCTTTTGTGGTAGCACGGAGATGATCTTCCTCACGATGTTCGCATCATCTAGCTTTAATAATCCTATAGAGTGGAGCTCATTGATAATTAGATTCAATCGAGAATACATATCACGAACAAGCTCATCTTCATTCATTGTAAAGGAATCATAATTTTGCTTAGCTAGACAATGTTTTTGCTCACGGACATTACTTGTGCCGTCATGGAGCTCTTGGAGTTTTAACCAAATTTCATGTGCCGTATTTAAGGTGAACACTTGGTTAAACACATCCATGCTAAAAGATTCAAACAAGCAATTCTTAGCTCTAGCATTAAAGTGCATTTCTTTTTCATCACTCTTTGTGGGTTTTTCGGGATTCTTGATGGGTTTCATCCCGTCACGAGTGACTCTCCATACACCCAAATCAACCGCCTCAAGGTGGCAAGCCATTCTAGCTTTATAGTATGGGAAGTTAGTGCCGTCAAATTGTGGAGGCCTAGCGGTATCCATCCCCACCACTCTACAATAGCGTCGGCTCAACGGCGGTTAAGCCAAAGGTCCAAATATGAGCCAACCGGCTCTGATACCAATTGAAGGACACGTGGACGCCTAAGAGGGGGGGTGAATTAGGCAACTTAAAAAACTAACTCTCAACTATGGCCTCTTTTTCTACCTCTAGCAAAACCTATGCAAAAGATAATCTATCTAGATGTGCAACTACGATTTTGCTAGTGTGTTGCTATCTCTACCGCAAATGATAATAATATGATCAATGTAAATGCGGAAGCTTAAAGAGCAAGGTAGAGATATGCAAACTCCCGTTGACGACTCTGGTATTTTTACCGAGGTATCGAGAAGCGCGCAAGCTTCCCCCTAGTCCTCGTTGGAGCCCCTCGCAAGGAATCCCTCGCAAGGGCCAAGCTCCCGGTCGGGTAACTCTGTGGATAGCCTCGGGCCTTCCCCACGCGCAAGTGGGTCTCCGATGTGCCTTCCGGCAAGCCTCTCCCGGATGCTCTCCGCCGTCTTCACTATCAAGCTTTCGGCCGAAACGCCGCGGGACTTGTTCCCTTCGGTACACGGTGGCGGCCGCACCACAAACGCGGTTGGTGCGATCTCGCAAGACTTCAAGCCCCTCCGATGTACAACTCTTGTGCTCGTAAGCACGGGGTGGCAGGAGGTATGCAAACCTCACTAAACACTAGGCATACACCTAGAGCAAGCGCATAAGCGGTGGTCTAATCAACCTAAGCACTTCGCAAAGCACCTACGCTAATCACCTGATGAAACACTAAGCACTATGCAAGTGGAGATCACTAGAATGGTGTATCTACACCTTTGGTATGTTTCCTCAGCTCCACTATATTCAAATGGCCGGTTGGGGGTTGTATTTATAAGCCCCACTGAGCAAGTAGCCGTTGGGGTCGAACTCCCGTGAAACTGCTACTGACCGGATGCAGAATCGTCCTGACCGGACGCGTCCGATCGTCCCGACCGTTGTAGCCGCGAACTACCGATCGGATGCTGCCAGCGTCCGGTCGTAGTTTTGCGCGCCTGGAACCTCTCTGTACTCGATCAGACGCTGCGTTCCTGCGTCCGGTCAGTTGCCACCAGCGTCCGGTCCTTGTGTCCGGTCGCCTGTCTGCCGAGCCACCGATCCAGCGTTCGGTCGCGCTTCCAGCGTCCGGGCCAGCGTCTGGTCGCCTCTGCGAGCTCATTTCTTTGCGATCTTGCGCACGGCTTGGTTCCTATCTTCATGCTTGGACTTTGCTTGACATCTTGGGTCTTTTCTTGTGCTTGTAAGGTCTTGCTTGAGGTGTTAATCATCAGATCATCATGTCGCCTTCGTTCAAGTCACGTCTTGCACCCTATTGGACTACAAAACAAACACTTGCAAATTCATTAGTCCAATTTGGTTGTGTTGGTCATCAAACATCGAAATCCAAAGTAAATGGGTCAAGGGTCCATTTTCCTTATAGTGTAGTTCTTGAAAAATTACCTCTTTTGTGTGACAATGAGAGCATGGTAAAGCTTGGTAATAATCCGGTTCAACACTCTTGCACCAAGCACATAGATACCCGCCATCACTTTCTTAGAGATCATGTTGCTAAAAATGATATATCACTAGAAGGTGTGAGGACTGAGGAACAATTGGTGGATATCTTCACTAAATCGCTAGATGAGGCTACATTTTGTCGGTTGACAAATGAGCTCAATATGTTTGATTTTAGTAACTTTACTAGAAAATGAGCTTGTGTTGCCTCTTGCATTGCATTGTAATATACAACATGTTTAATTTTTGGTAATGCATTTAGGGCTTGTCTAACATGGTTAAGATAACAGCCGAAAAGTGGGTGAAGAAGCTTAACCTTGGATCAAACTTGACAAGCAACTAGAATTACTTTCGAGTATTGCATTGCATATGCATGAGTGTTGCTTTGTCATTTTCTTTTGATTACCTTTTTATTGCCTATTTTCTTAAAAAGAAGTATAGCCTAAGGCAAAATATTTTGAAAATTTTGAGGGTTTGAGAGAGGTCACTCACATCAGTCCCAATTGGTGTTTATTTGGGTCTTATTGAAGTTGGGACTTGATTGGCAATAGGCAGCGCGAAGGAACTTTTGAAGATTCGCTGAAAAAGGGCGACCGGACGTTGGACCAGACTCTGCTTTTAGCATCCGATCAGTTCACAGGAGGAGAACCGTTGCTGCACAAGAGCGACCGGACGCTGAAACAGTGCTCATCCTATGTCCGGTCAGATGGTATCCCTATGTCCGGTCAACCGAAGAAGGCGTTGTTAGGACCGACCGAACTCTGGTTGCGTCCGGTCAAGGGTAACCGGATGCGTCTGGTTGCAACTTGAGGGGATTTGGACCTCTCTATAGTCGACCGGACTCCGGGTGACAGCGTCCGGTCATTGCCACCGGTGCGTCCGGTCAGTAGAAAACGTGTGGATTCCGATCTCTTTTCGTTTCCTTTTCTAATCCAACACGGGGGGCACCATATTAACTTCGTACGCCGCGCCGCCGATTACCCTAATCTCGCAGCGGCCGCACCTTCGCCGCCTCGACCGCGCTTATGCCCTAGAGCCACCGCATCCTCGACCTAGCCGCGCCCGCATTGTGCCCTAGCCACGCCCGCTCCTACCGTCGAGCTCCCGTGCCCGCGCACCATCGCCCAGCCATCACGCAGCCGCGCATCTGCCTCCGTCGCCACATCCACATTGCGCTGCTCCACCATGGGCACATGCCTGTGCCCTAGCTTCACCGCACCCGCACCTTAGCCGTGCGCCTACGCCGCATTGCTCCGTTATGCCCGCTGCATCCACGCCCGTGTGCCGCGCCGACTTGAGTTGACCTAGCCACGCCTGCGATCACCCCTACATTGCATTGCTCGGCCGTCACACCACTTTGCATCCAACCCTAACCCTAGCCTCTCATTGCCGACCCGGTGGTTCCCCGCGATTCGTTCCTCTACTGATTGGTCGTCGATTTGTCGGTTCGTTAGGTAGCAAGGCATCGCCTCCAATTTCGTATCTACTACTTGCTTATTAGGGTTTCATATCTCTAGATATATATTGTGATTATTTATATATCCTATCTATTCTATCATGTAGCGAGTCGGTGCTTTTGTGGTTGTCTTTGCAGTTGTCATTGAACTCAGGGCTAAGCCCACGAGTACGGATCGAGGCCAAGCACCGCGAGTGTCAGTTGGCAGTTGATTCTCATATGTGGTAGTAGCTCTTTTTAGCTCCAGCAATGGCATGTGTCAAGAATGCCGAAGGTGGTCCAGGTGATGAGGATCCGAGGCCTCCGCCTCGCTTGACTGCTCAGGAGAAAGGTAAGGCGAAGAAAACCACAACAAAGAAGTGGAAGCTTGTTGATGTGGAGGTTGAGAGAGCAGCAGCAGCTGAGCTAGCAGAGAGAGGTGGAGCTCCGAGTGGTGTCCATATTGCAGACCAGCTATCACCAGCTCAGAGGGTCGCCGTCGAGAGGGTTGAGAGTCTTCATGGTAGTCCAGCTGGGACTATCATGCTTGGAGGACGGTGTGTCGGTTTAGAGGAGAGTCAGCCTCAGGGGGAGCCAGAGCAGCAGACACAGCCAGTAGAGCGGTCAGCAGATATTCAGCAGGTAGAGCAGACTAAGGAGATAGAGGAGGCACCTCAGCCACAGCTACGATGCTCTGGTCATACTCGTACTCAGGTGTTGCCGAGGCCTAAGACACAAAGGAGGGGCTCTCGTCCACCTTCTAGACCACAGGGTCCACCTCCGGTGACTCACCTTGACCTAAGGGCAGCCACAGCCAAGCTGGTACATCAGCTTTGGTTTGTGTAGTTTGAGGACTGGTTTCCGCCGAGGTGGGATGAGCGTGCTTCATAGCACTTCTATACACCACTGCAAGAGGATTTCTATAATGCTTATTTGAACAGTGGAGTTGCATTCAGAACTCAGAGAGTCTGCTCCATTGAGTCACTTGTTGTAGCTACACGCGAGCAGATTCGTCCCCATCTATCATATCTGCCAGGGTTGACAGACCTTCTTGGATGAACTGGCCGCTATATTCCATCATAGGTCCGTGAGTTCTACTCTTCACTTTGGATTGACCCAAGGCACAGATTCATACACCTTCATTCAGAGGTCGTGACTACAGGCTACAGAGCTCGAGGGACAGAGAGATTCTCAGGATTCTAGAGTCACCCATTCGCCTTCATGAGGTTTGCTACGGTCAGATAGATCCTCCCAGACGCCCTCACGGCGGGCTTGTGCCACCCATAGATCTTGTCCGACCATGCTTCACAAAGCCTTTTGGCGAGGGGTCGAGCAGGACACCACATGACCTTACTCCTATAGCTCGGCTTCTTGATGCTATCATGAGGAGGACTCTGCTCCTAAGGATGGGTTACCGCGAGGGATTGACTCGTAGTCATCTATGGTTGGTGAACTCTCTAGTGCAGTAGATAATATTTGATATTTGGGATGTCATTCTTTCAGTGATGGAGGACACTCTTGTAGAGGGGTTCAGAGGTCACAGATAGATGCCTTACGCTCACTGGATTACCTTCTTAATTAGAAAGGCAGTTACACAGAAGTCCCCAGAGATGATGGCTGAGTACACAGGTACTACAACAGAGTTCCCTCCTTATAACATGACTCGGATGCTCCTCCATAGCAGTGCGAGGACACCTCACCAGCCAAGTCATCGCCCAGAGGTCCTAGAGACAGCAACCCAGCAGGATGAGATCATCAGGAGCATTGCAGCGACAGAGGAAGAGCAGCTAGATGCTCAGCAGGAGGGTGTGGTCGAGAGCGACCCTAGTGATAGTTCAGATGATGATTATCAGGCGATTACTCAGATGTCTCCTCGACCACATGACAGAGAGACCAGTGGCTCTAGCTCAGCTCCACAGCCACCACAGACAGACCCCGCTATTTTAGCAATTCTTGAGCGGATGAGGCAGGATCAGGCATGCCAGGCCTAGGAGACCATAGCTACACTAGCACAGGTTCAGGCTAGACAGGACGAGTTCCAGAGACAGCAGCAATAGGCCATGCAGCAGTAGCAGCTCCTGATCTAGCAGCAGTTACTTGGTTTTATGCACCATGTCATCACTGCTATTGGGGTTGCTCCACCATAGTCTACACCTCAGATCAGCCAGCCTGGCACCACTTTCGTAACTCTAGCTGTACAGCCCAGTGGGCTTCAGAGTTAGGGACAGCTAGCTACTCAGTTTGCTTCACCTATAGAGCAGGTGTCCTAGTAGTTTGCTTTGCCAGTGACAGCCTAGGGTTCTCACTTCACACCTATTGTTATGGGCTTCACTCCACCTCAGAGTTCCTCGGTGCTTGTGATTGACACCCTAGTTTCTAGGAGGCTTGGTGCCACTTTCAGTGCAAGCTTACAGTGCAGCCTATACCGCCAGAGCTATGAGTTCCAGCTCCTACCACAATTGCTCCAGTTACTAGGACTACTGAGACGCTCCCATCATCTGTTGCATCATTAGTGCCACCGACTACAGTGATACCTCCAGAGTCACAGGCCGCGCTAGTCCTAGAGCAGACCCAGACTGCTTCAACTTTACTTCCAGCAACAGAGGGTCAGACCGCTCAGAGCTCAGGGTCAGAGGATGATGCTACATAGTTCCAGATTTCTCACCGCACCTCAGCGCACGACTCGTCTGCTCCTGCCCCGCCATCTGACCCTTAGGTTTTGGTGCTTGACGCCAAAGGGGAAGAGGGATCGAGTATGTTAGATCTAGGGGAGCGTTACATCTAGGGGGAGCATATGATTTATTTCTTTTGGCTCTTTATGTGTGATACATTATGCATTCATGTTTACTTTCATGCATTGAACTACATATGTGTGATTGTGATACTTATGTGACATGTGTGCTCTCTACTTTGATTTATATATATGTCATGTCACTTGGTTATGCTTATTTGCCTTGCTTCCGCATTTTACTCTGATTCAAATGAGCTTTATTTCTTGTACTCATGCTTATTTCATATCTATTGAGTACACCATGTTGGCTTAGGTCATATAAGCATGTCTAACTCCTTTGCTCTTATTGTCAAAAGCTTATATGAACTAAGCATGTTGAAAACCTCATCTCTTTTACATACTCGAGGTTGTATTGTCATCAATCACCAAAAAGGGGGAGATTGAAAGCATCTAGGCCCCTAGTTGGGTTTCGGTGATTAATGACAATACGAGATTACTTTGACTAACGTGTGTTTTGTAGAGGCAATTTAAGTTAGGTCATGGTAATGGCAATTGATTAGGCAATCATGGTTGTCATGCCCCTATGATGGAAATCGTTTCGGTTTTCAAAGGATGGACTAGTTCTAAGTGTCGTTTGGTGTTGAAGAGACACTTAGAGTAGTTTAGGACTTTGTTTTTCCTTTGGCCGTACTATTAAGCGAGGTATGGACTACTAGCTTGACCTAGGTGAGTCTAGTGAGTTTGGGGTGGTGCTCACTTGTCAAATCTAGCACTAGGTAGCTCCGGAGTAGCCCTAAGATCAATTGGAGCAAACTTCATTCACATATGATTTCGAGTTGAAAGTGAATGGAGGGTGAAAGGTCCTAAGATGGCTAGAGGGGGGTGAATAGCCTATTTAAAAATCTACAAATCAACTAGAGCAATTTGATTAGTATGACAAATAGCGTAATGCAAACTTGCTCTAGCTCTACAAGGGTTGCAAGCCACCTATCCAACAATTCTAGTTGCAATGATTACTTAGGCACACAAACTTGCTATTCTAAAGAGCTCAACTAGATGAATGTAAATAATAAAGCAAGCTCTCAATTCTAATTACACCAAAGAGCTTGTATCAACTAGTTTGCAAGAATGTAAATAAGTGAGTAGGGTGATTATACCGCCGTGTAGGGGATGAACCAATCACAAGATGAATATATAGCCAATCACCGGGAGAATGCCAAAGACAAGAGACAACCGATTTTCTCCCGAGGTTCACGTGCTTGCCAACACGCTACGTCCCCGTTGTGTCGACCAACACTTGGTGGTTCGACGGCTAAGAGGTGTTTCACAAACCTCATCCACACGATAGGACACCACAAGAACCAACCCACAAGTGAGGTAACTCAATGACACAAGTAATTTACTAGAGTTACCTTTCGGCACTCCGCCGGGGAAGGTACAACTCCCCTTACAATCACCGAAGATGGCCACGAACAATCACCAACTCGTGCCAATCCTCCACCGCTGCTCCAACCGTCTAGGTGGTGGCAACCACCAAGAGAAACAAGCGAAATCCGCAGCGCAACATGAATGCCAAGTGCCTCTAGATGCAATCACTCAAGCAATGCACTTGGATTCTCTCCCAATCTCACAATGATGATGGATCAATGATGGAGATGAGTGGGAGGGCTTTGGCTAAGCTCACAAGGTTGCTATGTCAATGAAAATGGCCAAGAGAGTGAGCTTGAGCCGGCCATGGGGCTTAAATAGAAGCCCCCACGAAATAGAGTCGTTGTACCCCTTCACTGGGCACAACACGGGGTGACCGGACGCTTCGGTCATATTGACCGGACGCTGGACCCAGCGTTCGGTCGCCCGATGTAAGCCACGTGTCATTCTGAGTTAAACCTGAGCCGCCAGATCTCAATGGCTATTGACTGACCGGACGCTCCGGCACAAGTGACCGGACGCTCCGGCACAAGTGACCGGACGCTCAGACCCTAGTGTCCGGTCATTTCCAGTAAGCTCCCAAAACCGACTTTTGCCGACCGGACCGGACACTGCCCAGTGTCTGGTGCAATACCCTAGGTACTGTGCCGACATGTCAGTCTGACCAGATGCAGTCCTTCAGCGTCCGGTCGCTGAGCGACCCAGCGTCGGGTCAGTTGACCGACGCCAGCATCTTTGCGACCAACTCCATTTCACTTCTAAGTTCTCCACCCTTGCTCAGATGTGCCAACCACCAAGTGTATCACCTTGTGCACATGTGTTAGCATATTTTCACAAACATTTTCAAGGGTGTTAGCATTCCACTAGATTCTAAATACATATGCAATGAGTTAGAGCATCTAGTGGCACTTTGATAACTGCATTCCGATACGAGTTTCACCCCTCTTAATAGTACGGCTATCGATCCTAAATGTGATCACACTCGCTAAGTGTCTCGATCACTAAAACAAAATGGCTCCTACAATTTATACCTTTGCCTTGAGCCTTTAGTTTTTCTCTTTCTTCTTTTCCAAGTTTAAGCATTTGATCATCACCATGCCATCACCATCGTCATGATCTTCGCCATTGCTTCATCACTTGGAGTAGTGCTACCTATCTCATAATCACTTTGATAAACTAGGTTAGCACTTAGGGTTTCATCAATTAACCAAAACCAAACTAGAGCTTTCAATCTCCCCCTTTTTGGTAATTGATGACAACCTTTACACAAAGATATGAATTGAGATTTAATTGAATCCACGTTGCTTGCCCAAGCATATTTACCATGTGTAAAAGAATATGGACAAGTTTCATGAACTCCAAATGGTAGCAATTGCTCCCCCTACATATGTGCTAAGAGTTTGGATTGTAGCTTGCACATATGCTTAGATAGGAAATATAGGAGACAATTTCTACCAAATGATGCTAAGGTATAAGAGATGGACCTTTAAAGCGTGATACCAATCGGAGTGCACCAATATACCATCCTTAGCACCATTAGTAACTAGACATACACAAAAACTAGATTACCTCATGAGATCAACATTGCAAGTAAGGGTCTAGTTTCCATAAAATGATTTTAAGTCTAGTTACTTTAGCTCAATACCACTTGGAAATACAATCACTAGATTACCTATGCATGCTAGTTTTTCATTTCATCAATCAAGCATATAACTAGCATACACCACACAAGCATGGATATTGAAATTTTAAAACTTGTGCCATGCAAGCAAACATATGAAATGCAACATACAAGTTTATAAGCTTGCTTCCCCTACTTGTGTGCTCAAAATTTTAATTGATCCCTTTCCTTTATCATATATCTCATATCTCTCCCCCTATGTCAAATACTCCCCTATCACGCATATCTTTGTTTCTCTCCCCCTTTGTCAACAATTAGCACAAAAGGTGAGCTCAAATTATAGATAGGTTGGGGTGAAACCATGTGAGATGAGGATCATTTTCCCAATTTGGTTCAATCTAGATTACTTGCAAAAGATATTTAACTCGATTTGATCCAAGGACAAGCTTCTTCACACCTCCAAATAAGGGTTATCTTGTACCATGTTGAGTTAAACACTTAGAGCTCATTTTCTAGATCAAATACTAGGTTTACAAGCCCACAAACATGTCATATGCTACCACTAGATCATTTCAACCATATAAGCAATAGTGGTACCATACAAGCATCAAATTCATTTGGTTTTTCATGAATGAGCCTATTTCAATGTGAAATATGTCTAGATGCACTAATCATGTCCTTAGCAAGGATGTATGCCATGCCAATCAACTTTTACCTTGAATTGCTCGAAGGAGAGGCATGTCTTAGAATTGGGGATGCATCAACACATATTGGAGAAGTCAAGTATGTTCAATTCATTCCTTAGCTTGCAAAACCTCTTCTCATCAAGTGGCTTGGTGAAGATATCAGCAAGTTGATCTTTGGTGCCCACACTTTCAATGCAAATGTCCCCTTTTTGTTGGTGATCTCTTATGAAATGATGGCGGACATCAATATGCTTTGTTCTTGAATGTTGAACCGGGTTGTTAGTGAGCTTTACGGCACTCTCATTGTCACATAGCAATGGCACTTGCTTAAATTTGATTCCAAAGTTACTCAAAGTAGCCTTCATCCAAAGTAATTGAGCACAACAACTACCGGCCGAAATGTACTCTGCTTCGGTGGTTGAAAGTGCTACACTATTTTTCTTCTTTGATGACCAAGATACAAGTGATCTTCCCAATAGTTGACATGTGCCCAATGTGCTCTTTCTCTCAACTTTGCATCCCGCATAATCGGAGTCCGAATATCTAATCAACTCCAATCTTGCTCCTTTGGGATACCATAGTCCAACATGTTGTGTATGCTTCAAGTACCTCAATATTCTCTTAGTTGCCTTTAAATGACTTTCTCTTGGTGAGGTTTGAAATCTAGCACACATGCACACACTAAACATCACATCCGGCCTTGATGCGGTCACATAGAGTAGGCTTCCAATCATAGACCGATACATCTTTTGATCCACCGTGTTGCCACTAGCATCACTATCCAAGCTTCCACTTGTCCCCATTGGTGTACTAATAGCTTTACTATCATCCATTCCAAACTTCTTGAGCATGTCCTTGATATACTTGCCTTGACTCACAAATGTGCCATTCTTCATTTGCTTGATTTGAAGACCAAGGAAGTATCTAAACTCTCCAATCATGGACATCTCAAACTCATTTGCCATCATCTTGCCAAACTCCTCACAAAAATCTTGATTTGTTGACCCAAAAATGATATCATCAACATAGATTTGCATTACAAACAAGTCATTTCCAAGCTTCTTGGTGAAGAGAGTGGTGTCAACCTTTCCCATCTTAAATCCCTTAGAGAGTAGAAAATCCCTCAATCTCTCGTACCATGCTCTAGGTGCTTGTTTCAATCCATACAAAGCCTTTCTCAACTTGTAAACATGGTTGGGCTTCTTTTCATCTTCAAAACCAGGAGGTTGCTCAACATACACAAGCTCATTGATGTACCCATTGAGAAATGCACTCTTCACATCCATTTGGTACAACTTGACGTTGTGGGCACAAGCATAGGCTAACAAGATTCTAATTGCTTCCAATCTTGCAACCAGGGCATATGTTTCTCCAAAGTCAAGACCTTCAACTTGTGTGTAACCTTGAGCCACTAATCTTGCTTTGTTCCTTATTACTATCCCATCTTGATCTTGCTTGTTCCAAAAGACCCACTTGGTTCCAATCACATTATGATCCTTAGGTCTCTCAACTAACTTCCATACTTGGTTTCTTGTAAAGTTGTTTAGCTCTTCATGCATAGCATTTACCCAATCAACATCCCTCAAAGCTTCATCTATCTTCTTAGGTTCAATGGATGACACAAATGAGAAATGCTCACAAAATGAGGCCAATCTTGATCTAGTTTGCACACCTCTTGAAATATCACCAATGATAGTGTCCAATGGATAATCTCTTGCAACATTGGTTGGTTGAAGCACTTGCACTTGATTGCTTGCACTTGATTGATCACTTGGTTGAGATGATGAACTAGCCACTTGTTGTTGATCTTGCACTTTTTCATGACTAGTACTTGCTTGATCTTGATCATGAGAACCACTAGCTTGCACATTTGAGTTAGGGAGCACTTGATTCTTGTCATCTTCAACATTAATCACCTCTCTAGGCCTTATATCACCAATGTCCATGTTCTTCATTGCCTTGACCAATTGAGTGCCTTTTACATTATCTAGATTCTCATCTTCCTCTTGAGAACCATTTGTTTCATCAAACTCCACATCATGAACCTCCTCAAGAGTACCACTAGCCAAGTTCCAAACTCTATAAGCCTTGCTAGTAGTGGAGTAACCAAGCAAGAAACCTTCATCACATTTCTTTTCAAACTTGCTCAATCTAGTGCCTTTCTTCAATATGTAGCATTTACAACCAAATACCCGAAAGTATGCTATGTTGGGCTTTCTTCCATTCAAAAGCTCATAAGGTGTCTTCTCCATCATGGGGTGACAATAGAGTCGGTTGCTATAGTAGCAAGCCGTGTTGATTGCTTTGGCCCAAAATGAATGACTCACATAGTACTCACTCAACATTGATCTTGCCATGTCAATCAAATTTCTATTCTTCCTTTCAACAAGACCATTTGATTGTGGAGTGTACTTGGTCGAGAATTGATGTCTAATTCCAAATTCATCACATAACTCATCAATTCTAGTGTTCTTGAATTCACTACCATTGTCACTTCTAACTTTCTTGATGGTTGTTTCAAACTCATTATGAATGCCCTTGACAAATGATTTGAATATTGCAAACACATCACTCTTGTCCACTAGAAAGAATACCCATGTGTATCTAATGAAATCATCCACAATCACAAATCCATATTTGTTTCCACCAATGCTAGTGTATGTGGTTGGTCGAAACAAGTCCATATGCATCAACTCAAATGCCTTAGATGTGCTCATCATGCTCTTCTTAGGATGTGTGTTTCCAACTTGCTTTCTGGCTTGACATGCACTACATAACTTATCTTTCTCAAAAGTGACATCTTTCAAGCCTCTAACTAGATCATGCTTGACCAACTTGTTCAATTGTTTCATTCCAACATGACCAAGCCTTCTATGCCATAACCAACCCAAGCTAGACTTAGTGATCAAACATGTTGACAATTAAGCTTCTCTAGTATTGAAATCAACCAAGTATAGATTATTATATCTAAATCCTTTGAATATCAAGTTAGACCCATCTACACTTATGATCTCTACATCATCCACACTAAATATGCACTTGAAACCAAGATCACACAATTGATCTACCGACAATAGGTTGAAGTTCAAGCTCTCTACTAGTAGCACATTGGAAATGCTCAAATCATTGGATATTGCAATCTTACCAAGCCCTTTGACCTTGCCTTTGCCATTGTCACCAAATGTGATACTATCAAACCCATTGCTCTTGTTTTCATTGATTGAATTGAACATTCTTGAATCATCGGTCATGTGTTGTGTGCACCCACTATCAAGCACCCAATGCCTTCCTCCGGCTTTATAATTTACCTACAAAAAGAAGATCAATTCTTTTTAGGTACCCAAACTTGCTTGGGTCCTTGTAGGTTAGTCACCAAGGTCTTTGGTACCCAAATGGCCTTTTTCTTTGGGCCCACAATTGGTGTACCAATGAACTTAGCCTTCACACCATTTGCACCCTTAAAAAGCATGTAACAAGAATCAAATTTAATTGAGGATACATTAGGTAGCTTGTTCTTGTTAGTCTTGCAATTTTGCTCTATATGCCCAACTTGCTTGCATCTATTGCAAAACCGATCATTGCCCTTCACAAAGCTAGCTTTGGGAGTGACAAAGGCCGCCTTGCCTTTCTTGGGGGTGTAGCCTAATCCCTCTTTGTTGAGAGAAAACCTTTGGCTACCCAAGCACTTTAGCAAGCGGGCATCTCCACCATAGGCATTGCCTAAGGCATGAGTGAGCTCATTCACCTCCTTCTTAAGGGTTTCATTTTCCACCATTAGTGATGTATCATTCATAGGTGGAGTGGTAATGGTTGTGCTACAAGAAGTGTTAGTAGGAGTAACAATAATGGGTTCATGAAAAGATTCATCAATAAGATCACATGTTAGTCCCACATCACATGTTACTATCACTTGCTCCTTCTTGGCTTCCTCCTTCTTGACTTGCTCAATGAGAGAGGAGTGAGCCTTTTCAAGCTTAGAGTGAGCTTTGCCAAGCTTCTCATGGGCATCCATTAGCCCCTCATGAGTGGCATTGAGCTCATCAAAGGATTGTTCAAGAAATTTGACTTTCTTGTTCAATTCTTTGCACTCTTTTCTCTTCATCTCAAAGCAAGTATGCACTTGCTCGCACATGTCCATAAGCTCCTCCTTTGAGTACTCCTCATCATCATCATCACTCCAACAAGCATCACTTTCACATTCATCATCACTCACATCATATTTTACCTTGGTAGGCTTTGCCATGAGACATGTCGATGGAGTGTCAAAGATGGAGAGCTTCTTGTTGATGCCGATGCTTGCTAGTGCTTTCTTGATAGATTTCTTGTCATCATCACTAGAGCCATCACTATCCGATGTGCCATCACTATCCCATGTGACCACATAGCCTCCACCCTTCTTCTTCTTTTGAAAGGTCATTCTCTTCTCCTTCTTCTCCTTCTTTTCTTTCTTATCCTTCTTGTGTTTGTTCTTCTCATCTTCATCATTGTCACTATTGTAAGGACAATTTGCTACAACATGATCGGGGCTCTTGCAATTGTAGCATCTTCTCACATATTCTTTGATCTTTGTGTGATCTCTTCTCTTTCTTGCTCTATAGCCCTTCTTCTTCATGAATTTGCCCATCTTGCGCACAAAGAGAGCCATGGCCTCATCATCAATATCACTTAGATCCTCATCATCACTTGATTCTTTCTTGGACTTGCCCTTGTTTTTGTATGATGATGAACTAGCCTTGAATGCTATGCTTTTCTTCTTCTTGTCTTCTTCTTCCTTCTTATCATCCTTGTCATCCCCTTCCCTTTCCACACGGTATGTCTCTTGTTTCATGACATCACCTAGTACTTGGTTAGAGGTGATATCCTTTAATCCTCCTCTTATGATAAGCAATCTCAACATCTCAAACCTTGGAGGTAGGAACATCAAGAATTGATGAGAGACATCATCATCCTTGATCTTCTCTCCCAAAGCCTTCAAATCATTGACAATGACTTGCAATCGATGAAACATCTCCAGAATGCTCTCGTCATCCTTCATCTTGAAGCTTGTCAATTTGTCCTTGAGGATATACAACTTGGCACTCTTCACCGCCGGTGTGCCCTCATATGTTTCCTCCAATCTCCTTCATACCTCATTTGCTCTTTCACAATCTTTGATTTGCTCAAACTCCTTGGAATCAATGGCATTGTATATGGTGTTGAGAGCCATTGTGTTGCATTGCTTGTTGGTCTTATCTTGGTTAGTGGGATTGTCGGGGTCAATGATAGCATAATCATTTTTTGTCACTTCCCATACTTGATCATTGATTGAACCAAGATACATTCTCATCTTTCTCTTCCAATAATCATAGCTTGTGCCATCAAAGAACGGTGGTTTGCCCCCCACATGGTTGAACACAACTTGAGCCATAATTTTGACACCGAGGTTATTAAGCCTTTAATCAAACGGTGACCACGGCTCCGATACCACTTGAAAGGTCCTAATATGGCTAGAGGGGGGGTGAATAGCCTATTTAAAAATCTACAAATCAACTAGAGCAATTTGATTAGTATGACAAATAGCGTAATGCAAACTTGCTCTAGCTCTACAAGAGTTGCAAGCCACCTATCCAACAATTCTAATTGCGATGATTACTTAGGCACACAAACTTGCTATTCTAAAGAGCTCAACTAGATGAATGTAAATAATAAAGCAAGCTCTCAATTCTAATTACACCAAAGAGCTTGTATCAACTAGTTTGCAAGAATGTAAATAAGTGAGTAAGGTGATTATACCGCCGTGTAGGGGATGAACCAATCACAAGATGAATATATAGCCAATCACCGAGAGAATGCCAAAGACAAGAGATAATTGATTTTCTCCCGAGGTTCATGTGCTTGCCAACACGCTACGTCCCCGTTGTGTCAACCAACACTTGGTGGTTCGATGGCTAAGAGGTGTTTCACAAACCTCGTCCAAACGATAGGACACCGCAAGAACCGACCCACAAGTGAGGTAACTCAATGACACGAGCAATTTACTAGAGTTACCTTTTGGCACTCTGTCGGGGAAGGTACAACTCTCCTTACAATCACCAGAGACGGCCACGAACAATCACCAACTCGTGCCAATCCTCCACCACTGCTCCAACCGTCTAGGTGGCGGCAACCACCAAGAGAAACAAGCAAAATCCGCAGCGCAACACGAATGCCAAGTGCCTCTAGATGCAATCACTCAAGCAATGCACTTGGATTCTCTCCCAATCTCACAATGATGATGGATCAATGATGGAGATGAGTGGGAGGGCTTTGGCTAAGCTCACAAGGTTGCTATGTCAATGAAAATGGCCAAGAGAGTGAGCTTGAGCCGGCCATGGGGCTTAAATAGAAGCCCCCATGAAATAGAGCCGTTGTACCCCTTCACTGGGCACAACATGGGGTGACCAGACGCTCCGGTCATATTGATCGGACGCTGGACCTAGTGTCCAATCGCCCGATGTAAGCCACGTGTCATTCTGAGTTAAACCTGAGCCGCCAGATCTCAATGGCTATTGACTGACCGGACGCTCTGGCACAAGTGACCGGACGCTCAGACCCCAGTGTCCGGTCGTTTCCAGTAAGCTCCCAAAACCGACTTTTGCCGACCGGACGTGTTCGGTCCACCTCGATCGGACACTGCCCAGCGTCCGGTGCAATACCCTAGGTACTGTGCCGACATGTCAGTCCGACCGGACGCAGTCCTTCAGCGTCCGGTCGCTGAGCGACCCAGCGTCCGGTCAGTTGGCCGACGCCAGCATATTTGCGACCAACTCCATTTCACTTCTAACTTCTCCACCCTTGCTCAAATGTGCCAACCACCAAGTGTATCACCTTGTGCACATGTGTTAGCATATTTTCACAAACATTTTCAAGGGTGTTAGCATTCCACTAGATTCTAAATGTATATGCAATGAGTTAGAGCATCTAGTGGCACTTTGATAATCGCATTCCGATACGAGTTTCACCCCTCTTAATAGTATGGCTATTGATCCTAAATGTGATCACACTCGCTAAGTGTCTCAATCACTAAAACAAAATGACTCCTACAATTTATACCTTTGCCTTGAGCCTTTAGTTTTTCTCTTTCTTCTTTTCCAAGTTTAAGCATTTGATCATCACCATGCCATCACCATCGTCATGATCTTCGCCATTGCTTCATCACTTGGAGTAGTGCTACCTATCTCATAATCACTTTGATAAACTAGGTTAGCACTTAGGGTTTCATCAATTAACCAAAACCAAACTAGAGCTTTCAGAGGGTCAAATGACTGATCGGACGCTAGTCTGGTTGTGACTAGATGCTGAAGGGTGAGTCCAGTCAGTTCATTTGATCAACTAGAGCCATCTGGTTGCGACCGGACACTAAGTGAAAAGTGACTGGACGTTGGGTGCCAGAGTCCGGTCAACTCTAGAGAGGTTCCAGAGAGGGAGATTCCTGATCGGACGCATCCGGTCAGAGCTGACTGGACGCTGGTCAGGATTCGGTAACTTACCAGACGCTGAACAGTGAAGTGACTAGACTCTAGGTGCCAGCGTCCGATCAACATCAGTAAGGTTCCAGAGAGCAGTTTTCATGACCGGACGCATCCGGTCAGTACTGACCGGACGCAGGTCAGATTTCAGTCAGAACTTAACGGCTCTTTCTGACACAGTGGCGGGGATAACTGACTGGAGCGTCCGGTTACCCCGTAGAGTGATGACTCAACCTCCAAACGTTATGTTTTGAATGAGGGGGTATAAATACTTACTCCACTCGTCCAAGGGAGTTCTCTTGCCCATTTGTTCAGCTGAGAAACATCTTTGCGAGTACAAAGGAGAGCAAGAGTCTAGTGAGGTGATTGAGATTTGAGAATCCAAGATTAAGGCCTCTTTAGTGCAAGGAGAGTAGCAAGTGTGCATCCACCCTTCTCATTAGGCTTGTTGTGGTCAAGTGAGAGTTCGTGCTTGTCACTCTTGGTGATCGCCATCACCTAGACGGCTTGGTAGTGATCGGGAGTTTGGTGATCATCCGGCGAAGCTTGTGGATGACCCAACTCAAGTTGTGAGCGGTTGTGGGCGATTCATTGTAACACCTCTGGTGTTTTAAACCCTAAAATATGTCATGTCATCATATGCATTGCACATCATTTTTGTGTTAGTGAAAATTTGGATATGCATCCACTAAAACAAGTTTACTTTTATGTTATATGTGTTGACTTGTATGGATTGAATCAATTTCAAAACATTGGTATTGAATTGGATTTCCGAAAAACCCTAATTTCCAGTATTTAATTTTATCCTAGAAAACCTAATTTAAAATCTAAGCACAATTTGGGGTTGAGCCCAATAGGAAAAGTGTAGAGTTTGTCAATGTGTACAAAGTTGGTTTTTAGAGTTTTCAAAGTTGTTATATAAAATTTGAAGTAATTTGAAAAGGAGTAAATTCTTTAAGTATACCTTTTTGAATTTAAACTTGCATTTTAAAATGTAGACTGAATTAGAGTGTAGTTATTAAAGCAAAGTTGTAGAACTTTGAATTTGGAACAACTTTTATTTTTGGAGATTTTTGAGTTACCACACAAATTTGGGAGTAATTTGAGAATTAAATCAGTGGCAATTCGGTAATTACCTTGAACAGTACCCGCGGGCGACACCTCACCGTCGGTGATCTTCCATCGCGTTCCAGTCGCACTCGTGGCCACCTTCGGCTTCGCGCTGGCGTGGAGAAGCTGCTGCGTGTTGTCTCTGTGTCCTTGGCCGCGCTATAAAGCCGAGATGACATCGCCGTTCTCCTACGTTCCTTTCCCCTGTTTTTCCCGACGTCGCTGCTCAGCTCCGTCGAGCTCGTGTCGTCGCCATAGCGTCCACCCAGTGGCAGCAAAGCTAGTCTCAGCTCTGCCTACTCCTTGCGAACCCAACTGACCAGTTCTAAGCGCCTGATTTTGCCGAGATACGCTCCTCGCCGTCGTTCTTCCTCGCGGCCGGCATCGTCACCGTCGTGCTTGCGTCACCGTGGCCAGCACCCTACGGTGCGTCCCTGCCCTTGCTCAGCGTAGCTCCAGCTTCGCCATGTTGCCGTAATGCTCTGTGTCTTGTTGGGTGACCTTTTCGTCCAATGCAGCCACTAGAACGCCGCCGTCGACGCAGCTTGCTCCGCCGTATTTGCTCTGATCGCCGACCTGCTTTTCTGTTGCTCCTCGGGTTTCTCTTTCAACTCGGGCGTGTTTGGGGTGAGCTGCCGATTCTTCCCAAGCATTTTATTTAACCGCTGTCCTGTGACCTTTAATACCAATAGGTGCGCCTTGTCGTAGGGATCACGCTGGTACCTTCGCCGTCGCCGGAGACCTCGCCATCGGCGAGAAATCACCGATCAAGTGCCTCGCCATGACCTTGTCAAAGTGAGTATAAAATATGTGGGGTCACTTACAAGTAATGTGATTAGTTTGAAAATGAATTTTCTATTTTTTTAGAATTGTTTAAATAGTGTTGTGTTTTGTTTATTTTGTGTAGAATTAATTAGAGCTCCAAAAATTATAAAAATTTTTGTGTGACCTCTCTGAGATATAAAATAGTTAGGAAAAATATTAAATGTTATTTTCAATACATTTTGAATGTGATAAAAATTGCTCAAATTAATTAATAAATGGGTTCCATGATTTCTCTAGGCTTAAATAATTATCCAAAAATTATGAAAATTATTTTGCCACTTAGTTATCATGTGATGAGCCTTCATAAAAATTTTAAGCTCATTTGGAAGAAGTTGATTTATTTCATAATTTTAAATTAAATAATTAATTCATAAAAGCAAATAGTAAACCTTAATAACTTAGGTTTTGTTTGAATTTTGGATTGAGTGATGACCTTGGGTCATTAGTATAAAATAATTCTTGATACTTAAAGTAAGTGTTTGAGTATATGAAAAGGTTTAGTTAGTTGTTGGTTTGCAACTGTACCGCGAAGGAAAGTTGTATTCAAGTGATTAATTTTTGCATCCATTGTCAAGCATCATGTTTTGTATCTCGCATCATATTAAACATGGCATTGTTACTACGTGTAGTGAACGAAAGCGAGAACGTGGTAGTCAATCAAGTTGTTGAGGAAGTTAATCCGCCTGTGGAGGTCGGGTTTGATATCTGTGGAACATCTCCAGAACCTGACTTTTCCGACAATCAAGCCAAGCCCCGGATGCATTTAAACCTACCTTGTGTTTTACAAATTTATATCGCTTTTGCTTTTAAGTACTGCATTAAGTGATTAGGAGTTAGTGAAAACCTAATTGGTGCATTACCAACCTTGTTTTTTTCCATATCAACCTTGTTACCAGTTTTAATTCGAGAATGCCTAGCTATGGTTAGCCATCCTTAAGCAGATAAAGGTCGGGTGATTACCTGTCACCTGTGAGATATAAAAGGATTTTTGATACGACTGGTTATTTATGTTATCATGAGATATGAGCATGTGGAGTAATAAATCTTGACCGGGCGGACTCGGTGTGTGAGAGCCACAGAACATGGATGTCTTATCAGCGGGTTCTTTCCGCCTGTGTCGATTAAGAACCGTCCGTTGTTGAATTGCATGAGGTGAGACTTCGTAGTACTGATCGCATACTCCGGTAAGCCTTAACTTGGCTATTCTATTACGAGAATGGCTACTCACGCACTGGAAGTGGAGAGATGGCGAGAGTAGCATGTACCCACGTGGCAATGGGCTGGATTGGTGGAGTACTGTGCTCTCGAGTGGTGCGGACCCGTTCTTGTTTTAGAGGACCTGAGGGTAGGTTGGTATATGTAGGTTAGGGACCTGTATATGTCGTGTGGTTGGGAATCCCCAGCTGGGTTATAATCGGTTTGAATCATCATTGCTCCTCGGTTATGGAGACTCAACTCACTGTTCATCATCGTAGTTAATAAATGTAACTTGACTTGGATTTGAGAAAGATTTGTTATGAAGTTCATGATCTCATTACGGATCATGGCAAATTCATATATGGTCTTTATGAAGTATTAAATGTTGAAAGAATCTTTTTAAAGAGCTTTTATACAAAAGAACTTTGTTGCTTGTTAAAGCCATACCTTGAATTCCTGAGCCTACATTCCTGAGTCTTATCAGTTTTTATTTCGGTTAAGTCTTGTTGAGTACTTTTGTACTTAGGGTTCGTTGACCCTTGTTGCATGTGAGTCTCTTGAGCAGGTCTGCTTTGGACCGTGTTGCATGATTGTTTTTCAAATCGAAGATGACAAGTAAATGTGTGGCCCTTGGGCAGGGCACTTTCTTTGTGTGTTATATTTTATATTACTAATGCCACTCCACTACTATGGTTTGTAATAATAATCATACTTGGTTTGTAAGATTTGAAACTACTGTTTTGTAAACTAAGTTTTTGTAAGACTTCCGCTATGTTACTCTGATGTAGATATTTGAATAAATGTTGTAATACTGCAATGACTCTGTAATGGATCCTGCTCGGAAAAATCATGGATGATTCGGGGTTCCCCGAGGACACCCGACAGTCTTTTTAAGTTATCAGGAACATATGCATAGTCGTCAGAGGTCATTAGACAGTGACAGGTGCATGTGGGCCCTATAATTTAGGTGGTTCTGCCACAGAATGGTATCAGAGAGATCATTACAAAGTTTTTAGTTGTATTGATTTACAAAAACTTCAAAATGATTTGGGCAAATAAATTTAACCTGTTAATTTGGTCCAAATTGCTTCCGACTTATCTTAATTCTTACTCGCCATTTCCTTATTTGCTTAAAAAGGCTTTGTGTGGTGGAGTAGTAATCTTATTATGCCCTATATAATAACAGCTATTGTTTATGTACCATAGGAGCTTTGATGTTTAAGTTTCATATGGACGATTCATGCATCATGATTAATCCACTTGTTACTTACTTTCTCTCTTAGTCTGGGTTGAGTAGTGTAATCCATCCTTGCTGCTCTTTAGACTGTTTTTAGATCGTCTTACTGTTTTGAAATCTTGCTTTCTACAGTATGGCTCGTACCAAGGTAACGCCCCATAAGTCTGTTGGACCTAAAGGAGTTCCTCGTTACCAGCTTGCCCCTAGGAGCGATGGTGCTAGCAGTAGCAGCTTTAGGCCTGATCCTCAGGCTGAGATACAGAGGCTTTCAGCAGAATTAGCACAGGCTACTAGAGATAGGGCCTTAGATGTCATCCAGGTGGGCAAATTATAGGATCAATTGAGGTGTCTCACCACCGCTCATAAGAACTGTGAGCGTATGTTAGTTCATATGGTGGGAGGAAGAAATGAGGCTTGGCATAGAGAAGATGTAGCTAGAGCCCGAGTTCACGAGTTAGAGTTCTATGTAGAAGACTTAGAAGAATATTCTACCAATCTGCATGAAGAAGTCCATAGGCTGAACAATCTCTTGGATCCAAATCATGAGCCTCAGGTAGATGCAATGGACCCAGGTGTCATCATAGCTAATGATGATGAACCTAAAAAGGAAGAAGAAGAAGATCCAGAAGAAGTAGTGATGGTTAATGAAAGTGATAACGAAGGCGGAAATGTTTCTGGAATGGATACCGATCACGAGGTTTGAGGTGATCGAGGAGAAGAGTACGGTTGTAATATAGTGAGTTCTAGTCTAGTTGGGTAGTCTTGCTTAGGTGCAGACTTGTGTATAAATAAGTGAACCCAGTGTCATCTGTTTGTAGTAAGCTCTTTTACTAGTTCAATAAATATGTGAGTAAAGTTTGGTTTGTCATGAACAGATGCGTCATACTCGGGGTTCGAATATTCCTGGTTCTTCGCAAGATGAAGATGGTGTTCCTGATCCACCACCAGTTCCGCCAACTTTGGCTGATGCAATAGCAGCACTGGTCAATGTGACCATTGATAATGCTCAATTGCTTCGGGAGTTAGCTCAAAGCAATCAAAATATGATGCAAGGGAATCGTGGTCATAATCATCAAAGACAAAAAGTTACGTATGTTGACTTCACGGATACATGACCACCAGTATTTACCAAGGCTGACAAACCACTTGAAGCTGATGATTGGCTTCGTACCATGGAGCAGAAGTTTGATCTTATTCCATGCACTGAATTCCAGAAGCCTGTTTTTGCTGCCCAACAGCCTAGAGGTGCAGCAGGTGCTTGGTGGGTGAACCTTGTGGCTATGCAACTAGCCGGTATTCGGTTAACTTGGGCTGAGTTCTGCACTGCTTTTCATGCCCATTATATTCCAGAGGGAGTTATGGCCATGAAGCTTGATGAGTTTCTTGCTTTGAAGCAACGTGATCAAATAGTCATGCAGTATGTGGGCAAGTTCAATCACCTTTCATAGTACGCACCTGAGCATGTTAACATAGATGCCAAGAAGAAGAAGTGGTTCATGTGTGGCCTTAATACCAAACTTCAGACCATGATGACTACCTGCACAAATGTCACTTATCATGAGGCAGTTAACATTGCTATTGCTTCAGAGGAGAAATATCTGCAGCATTAGGAGATTAAGAAGAAGAAGAGTGTGCCACCTGGGTCTTTTGGTGGTAATCAAAAGAGACAGAAGATAATCTATCATCTAGTGAATCACTATTGCCCTCCTTATCGTCTGCCGCCGTTCCAAGCCGGTCAACGACCAAATGTCCATCCTGCCGTGACTTATCCAAACTCACAACAATCAAATGTTCCTGGTGTTCGTGCTCCAACACCCCAAGGCCACAATTACCCATGTTTTAATTGTGGGAAGTCAGGTCATTTCTCGAGGGAATGTCCGTATCCTAAGCAGTATAATCCAAATTTTCATAAGGCTCCCGGAAGTCAACAATAGGGTCAAGCTCAGAACAAGAACAACAACCAAAATGCTCAGAAGGGCAAGGATGAAAATAAGACGGGTGGGTTTTCTATACTCAAGTTGGGGAGATTCCAGAAGGGGAACCCGTGATGATGGGTATGTTTCCTGTCGCTGATCATCCTGCAGTTATGTTTTTGATTCTGGTGCATCTCATACATTCATCAATAGAACCTTTCTCATAAAGCATGAAATTCCAATTGGGGCAAGAAAGGAAAATTTCTATGTACAGTCGCCTAGGGGACGTCTGTGTACTAAGGAAATGGTGTACCAGGTACCCATAAACCTAGCTGGGCATATTTTTCCCACCACCATGATTATTCTAAAAGATCAGGATATAGATATGATCTTGGGAATGAATTGGATGTATCAGCATAAAGCTGTTGTAGATACTTTGAATAAGACAATAAGGTTGAGTTTGCCTGATAGTAATTCTCAGCTTCTTATCCAACTTCCAATCTTAAAGAGATCAATGGAAAAAGTTTGTGCAACTTCCATCAAGGAGATTAGAGATATCCCTGTAGTTTGTGAATTTCTAGATGTTTTTCCTGAAGATTTACCCGGTCTACCACCTGATAGGGATGTTCAGTTTAACATAGATCTAAAACCTAGAACAGCTCCGATCTCTAGGAGAGCTTATAGGATGCCTCCCAAGGAATTAGCCGAGTTGAAGACTCAGTTGTAAGAGTTGATTGATAAAGGGTTTATCCAACCTAGTTCATCACCCCGGGGATGTCCTGCAATTTTTGTGAAAAAGAAAGATGAGACCCTAAGATTGTGTGTGGACTATCGGCCGTTGAATGAAGTGACAATTAAAAATAAATATCCCTTACCTCGGATAGATTTACTTTTTGATCAACTGGCTGGAGCCAAAGTTTTCTCTAAGATTGATTTGATGTTAGGTTATCATCAAATCAAAATTAAGCCTGAAGATATTCCCAAAACGGCATTTACCACTAGATATGGATTATATGAATACCTGGTAATGTCTTTTGGTTTGATGAATGCCCCATCTCATTTCATGTACCTGATGAATTCAGTATTCATGCCTGAGCTAGACAAGTTTGTAGTGGTCTTCATTGATGACATCTTAATATATTCCAAGAACAAGAAAGAACATGCTGAACATCTCAGAGTTGTTTTGACACGTCTAAGAGAACATCAGTTATATGCCAAGTTTAGTAAGTGTGACTTTTGGCTAAAGGAGGTACAATTTTTAGGACATGTTTTGTCAGCAAGGAGTTGAAGGAGTTGCAGTAGATCCAAGCAAAGTTAAGGATATACTAGATTGGAAACCACCAACCACTGTCCATCAGGTTCGGAGTTTTCTGGGAATGGTGGGTTATTACCGTTGTTTAATTTAATATTTCTCTAGAATATCTAAGTCCATCACTGGATTATTAAAGAATCAAGCCAAGTTTGTCTGGTCACCTGATTGTGAAGAAGCTTTCCAGACTTTGAAGAGATTATTAACCACCGCACCAGTGTTAGCACAACCAGATATCGAGAAGTCGTTCGACGTATATTATGATGCTTCTGGTATTGGAATTAGGTGTGTATTGATGCAAGAAGGCCGAGTCATTATCTATGCTTCCAGACAACTTAAGCAACATGAAGAACATTATCCAACTCATGATCTGGAGTTAGCAGCAGTTGTCCATGCTTTGAAGATTTGGCGGCATTATCTGCTTGGTAATGTTTGTCATATGTATATAAATCACAAGAGTTTAAAGTATATCTTTACTCAATTAGAATTGAACATGCGACAAAGAAGATGGTTGGAATTAATTAAAGATTATGACTTGGAGGTGCATTACCATCCTAGTAAGGCAAATGTGGTTGCAGATGCACTCAGTCATAAGAGTCATTATAATTGCCTAACAATAAAAACAATGGATCTGACTTTATGTCAAGAGATGGAAAAGTTCAATATATAGGTAATTCAACAAGGTAGTTTGACCAATATAACTGTTAAATCAACTATTCGAGACCAGATTATTGCCGCTCAAAAAGAAAACAAGGGTATAGTCCATATCAAAGAAAGAGTCAGAAATGGAAAAGCGGCATGCTTCAAAATAGATGATGTAGGTGTGCTATGGTTTAAGGATCACCTTGTGGTACCAAAGGTTTCTAAGTTGTGATAGTCAATTCTTGAAGAGGCACATACCACCAGGTTATCTATTCATCCTAGAAGTAATAAAATGTACCATGACTTGAAACAGAGATTTTGATGGACCAAAATGAAGACAGAGATTGCTTGGTATATAGCCAAGTGTGATACTTGTCAAAAGGTAAAAGCTATACATTTGAGGTCCGCTGGAGAGTTACAGCCATTGCCTATTCTAGCTTGGAAGTGGGAGGATATTAGTATGGACTTTATCATCGGTCTACCCAAGACATCAAAAGGTTTTGACTCAATATGGGTTATTGTAGATCGACTAACTAAGTCAGTACATTTTCTTCCAGTCAAGAGTATATACCCCACTATCCAATATGCCAAGATGTATTTAGCATGAATAGTAAGCTTACATGGGGTACCAAAGACCATTGTGTCGGATAGAGATACACAGTTTGTCTCCAACTTTTGGAAACAATTGCATGCGTCGATGGGTACCAAACTTCTGTATAGTACCGCTTATCATCCACAGACTGATGATCAAACTGAAAGAGTAAATCAAGTACTTGAAGATATGTTAAGTGTTGTATCCTTAACTATTCCAATAAGTGGGATGAATGTTTGCCTTTGGCTGAGTTCTCGTACAACAATAGTTATCAAGAGAGCATTAAGATGGTTCCATTTGAAGCACTCTATGGTCGTAGATGTAGAACATCGCTAAATTGGTCTGAACCCGGGGAAAGATGGTTCTTTGGAGTTGACCTTGTGAAAGAAACAAAAGAGAATGTTAGGCAGATACAAAGTAATTTAAAGATAGCTCAGTCCCGATAAAAGAGTTATGCAAATAGACGACGTAGACCATTGGTATTTAACAAGGGAGACTATGTATATCTAAAGGTATCACCAATGAAAAGAGTTAACTGTTTCGAGGTTAAAGGCAAGTTAGTACCTCGTTATATTGGACCATTTCAAATTTTGGAGAGGTGTGGAAAGGTGGCATATCGCTTGAAGTTACTAGAATATCTCTCAGTTGTACACGATGTGTTCCATGTTTCTCAGTTAAAGAAATGTCTTCAAGTGCCTGATCAGAATGTTGAGGTTGAAGGAGTGGAACTTGAACCTGATTTGACCTATTCTGAATATCATATCCGAGTTCTTGATCAGAAAGACCATGTCACTCGAAGGAGTACAATCAAATTCTACAAGATACAATGGAATCAACATTCCAAAGAAGAAGCTACTTGGGAATCCGAAGATTACTTGCTAGAACAGTTTCTGGAGTTTCTTGCGTCAATATAGAATAATGTTAGTTGTGCTCTGTCGTTACAAATTATGTTTGTAATGGGACCTTCGCTGTTTTATGAATAGGTTGAATGTGTTTTGGATTGACATATTTCCTTTTCTATTACTTACCCTCGGACTTTAAATCTTGGGACGAGATTTCTTTTAGGGGGAAAGATTGTAACACCTCTGGTGTTTTAAACCCTAAAATATGTCATGTCATCATATGCATTGCACATCATTTTTTGTGTTAGTGAAAATTTGGATATGCATCCACTAAAACAAGTTTACTTTTATGTTATATGTGTTGACTTGTATGGATTGAATCAATTTCAAAACATTGGTATTGAATTGGATTTCCGAAAAACCCTAATTTTCAGTATTTAATTTTATCCTGAAAAACCTAATTCAAAATCTAAGCACAATTTGGGGTTGAGCCTAATAGGAAAAGTGTAAAGTTTGTCAATGTGTACAAAGTTGGTTTTTAGAGTTTTCAAAGTTGTTATATAAAATTTGAAGTAATTTGAAAAGGGGTAAATTCTTTAAGTATACCTTTTTGAATTTAAACTTGCATTTTAAAATGTATCCCGAATTAGAGTGTGGTTATTAAAGAAAAGTTGTAGAACTTTGAATTTGGAACAACTTTTATTTTTGGACATTTTTTAGTTACCATACAAATTTGGGAGTAATTTGAGAATTAAATCCAGTGGCAATTCGGTAATTACCTTGAACAGTACCCGCGGGCGACACCTCACCGTCGGTGATCTTCCACCGCATTCCAGTGGCGCTCGTGGCCACCTTTGGCTTCGCGCTGGCGTGGAGAAGCTGTTGTCGCGTTGGCTCCGTGTCCTTGGCCACGCTATAAAGACGAGACGACGTCGCCGTTCTCCTCCGTTCCTTTCCCCTGTTTTTTCCGACGTCGCCGCTCAGCTCCATTGAGCTCGTGCCGTCGCCGTAGCGTCCACCCAGTCACAACAAAGCCAGTCTCAGCTCCGCCTACTCCTTGCGAACCCAACTGACCGGTTCTAAGCGCCTGATTTCGCCGAGATACGCTACTCACCGTCGTTCTTCCTCGTGGCCGGCGTCGTCACCGTCGTGCTTGCGTCACCGTGGCTAGCACTCTACGGTGCGTCCCTGCCCTTGCTCAGCGTAGCTTCAGCTTCGCCATGTTGTCGTGATGCTCTGTGTCTTGTTGGGTGACCTTTTCGTCCACTGCAGCCACCGGAACACCGCCGTCGACGCAGCTTGCTCCGCCGTATTTGCTCTGATCGTCGACCCGCTTTTCTGTTGCTCCTCGGGTTTCTCTTTCAGCTCGGGTGTGTTTGGGGTGAGCTACCGATTCTTCCCAAACATTTTATTTAACCACTACCGGCCTCACTTCATCGGTGTAGCGCAGCCGCACTGCCGTGTCCGCCATGGCCGACGTCGAGCTCGAGTTGTGCAGCGATTGGTGCAATTAGTGCCACCAATAGGTGCGTCTTGTCGTAGGGATCACGCTGGTACCTTCGCCGTCACCGGAGACCTCGCCGTCGGCGAGAAATCACCGGTCAGCAAGCCTAGCCGCCATGGTCAGCGCGGGAGTACTGTGCCGACATGTGGGGTCACTCTGTCAGTGACAGTTAGTTTGAAAATGAATTTTCTATTTTTTCATAATTGTTTAAATAGTGTTGTGTTTTGTTTATTTTGTGTAGAATTAATTAGAGCTCCAAAAATTATGAAAATTTTTGTGTGACCTCTCTGAGATGTAAAATAGTTAGGAAAAATATTAAAGTTATTTTCAGTACATTTTGAATGTGATAAAAATTGCTCAAATTAATTAATAAATGGGTTCCATGATTTCTCTAGGCTTAAATAATTATCCAAAAATTATGAAAATTGTTTTGCCACTTAGTTATCATGTGATGAGCCTTCATAAAAATTTTAAGCTCATTTGGAAGAAGTTGATTTATTTCATAATTCTGAATTAAATAATTAATTCATAAAAGCAAATAGTAAACCTTAATAACTTAGGTTTTGTTTGAATTTTGGATTGAGTGATGACCTTGGGTCATTAGTATAAAATAATTCTTGATACTTAAAGTATGTGTTTGAGTTTATGAAAAGGTTTAGTTAGTTGTTGGTTTGCAACTGTACCGCGAAGGAAAGTTGTATTCAAGTTATTAATTTTTGCATCCATTGTCAAGCATCATGTTTTGTATCTCGCATCATATTAAACATGGCATTGTTACTATGTGTAGTGAACGAAAGCGAGAACGTGGTAGTCAATCAAGTTGTTGAGGAAGTTAATCCGCCTGTGGAGGTTGGGTTTGATATCTGTGGAACATCTCCAGAACCTGACTTTTCCGACAATCAAGGCAAGCCCCGGATGCATTTAAACCTACCTTGTGTTTTACAAATTTATATCGCTTTTGCTTTCAAGTACTGCATTAAGTGATTAGGATTTGAGTGAAAACCTAATTGGTGCATTACCAACCTTGTTTTTTTTTCATATCAACCTTGTTACCAGTTTTAATTGGAGAATGCCTAGTTATGCTTAGCCATGCTTAAGCAGATAAAGATCGGGTGATTACCTGTCACCTGTGAGATATAAAAGGATTTTTGGATACGACTGGTTATTTATGTTATCATGAGATATGAGCATGTGGAGTAATAAATCTTGACCGGGCGGACTCGGTGTGTGAGAGCCACATGACACGGATGTCTTGTGAGCGGGTTCTTTCCGTCTATGTCGATTAAGAACCGTCCATTCTTGAATTGCATGAGGTGTGACTTTGTAGTACTGATCACATACTCCGGTAAGCCTTAACTTGGCTATTCTATTACGAGAATGGCTACTCGCGCACTGGGAGTGGAGAGATGGTGAGAGTAGCATGTACCCACGTGGTAATGAGCTGGATTGGTGGAGTACTGTGCTCTCAGGTGGCGCAAACCCGTTCTTATTTTAGAGGACCTAAGGGTAGGTTGGTATATGTAGGTCAGGGACCTGCATATGTCGTGTGGTTGGGAATCTCCAGCTGGGTTATAATCGGTTTGAATCGTCGTTGCTCCTCGGTGATGGAGACTCAACTCACTGTTCATCATCGTAGTTAATAAATGTAACTTGAGTTGGATTTGAGAAAGGATTTGTTATGAAGTTCATGATCTCATTACGGATCATGGCAAATTCATATATGGTCTTTATGAAGTATTAAATGTTGAAAGAATCTTTTCAAGAGCTTTTACGCAAAAGAACTTTGTTGCTTGTTGAAGCCATACCTTGAATTCCTGAGCCTGCATTCCTGGGTCTTATCAGTTTTTATTTTGGTTAAGTCTTGTTGAGTACTTTTGTACTCAGGGTTCGTTGACCCTTGTTGCAGGTGAGTCTCATGAGCAGGTCTACTTTGAACCGTGTTGCATGGCTGTTTTTCAAATCGAAGATGACAAGTAAATGTGTGGCCCTTGGGCAGGGCACTTTCTTTGTGTGTTATATTTTATGTTACTAATGCCACTCCACTACTATGGTTTGTAATAATAATCATACTTGGTTTGTAAGATTTGAAACTACTGTTTTGTAAACTAACTTATTGTAAGACTTCCGCTATGTTACTCTGATGTAGATATTTGAATAAATGTTGTAATACTGCAATGACTCTATAATGGATCCTGCTTGGAAAAATCGTGGATGATTCGGGGTTCCCCGAGGACACCCGACAGTCTTCTTAAGTTACCAGGAACATATGCATAGTCGTTAGAGGTCATTGGACAGTGACATGTGCATGTGGGCCCTATAATTTAGGGGGTTCTGCCACATTCACCGTGATGGAGTGTCGAAGAATCAACCCGTAGAGAACACTTGATCCTTGCGCGGATAAGGGGGAGCTACACCCTTGCGCGGGTGCTCCAACGAGGACTAGTGGGGAGTGGCGACTCTCAGATAGCTCGGCAAAACATCGCCGCTTCCTTCTCTCCTCTTTACTTTAAGTATTTACATTTGAGCAATTCATTTCTTGTCTTTACATTCTTAGAATTGCCATGTTAAAGTAGGATTGAAACCTAGGGTGCAAAACTTTTGTGCGGTAGAACAATAGGAACACATTCTAGGCACAAGGGGTGAAGTGGGCTAAGTGTAGGGTTTAATTATTGTAAAGAATTTTAGAATTAGCCCAATTTACCCCGTCTTGGTCATCTTGATCCTTTCATATATCCCTGATCGACATCCAGTTGGCGGTCACCAAGGAACTAATTCTTCATTTTGAGCGAATGGCTAAGATTCACATGTGTGTCTATCTAGTGACGGGCTCGAGCGACCAAAAATCCGATCCTTGCAGCCTTTGGTTGAGGGTTGCTTTAAGGTTGAGAAGCTAAGGTTCTTCCCATATGGGATTATGTTGCCTGTTTTTTTGTAGTTCTTGGAAAATAATGTTAGGATCACTATTGGAGGAGGGATGTTTCCTGCTGTGTCTATTTATTTTTTTGGGAAATGTTCCGGTTTAGGATTATTGAGAGTGGAACTATTAGTTATGGTGGGAGATAGTCTAGAGATAGCATGGAATTGGGCCAAAACATGTCATGGGCTGAAAACTATGAAAAGAGAAAAGTACTCGCAACGATGTGCACGCTTCTCTTGTCTAATAAAGTTCGTGGTAAAGCTCTCTTGCACTCCTATGGAATAAAACGTGCATGCTGATTGCATAAGCGATATATAGCATTTAAGCTTTTATTTTTGGAATCGAGCTAAAAACATTAGTGAAACATATAGTTTACCATTTGACAAGAAAACGTCACAGTTTTGATACTTTGTATTCAAATTGCCTGTTGCCAAGTTGCAATGACCAAGAAATGTCACACATAAATGAAGAGTCTTGCATGCAAGCTCGAGAATAATCCTTGGAACACGAGAAACACGCGCTCATGAAAACATGCAGAAGCACAAGCTCAGCCAGCGAACATCACGCCAACTGGTCAGCCGGCGGCTCACCTGCAGGCCCAGGGCTGGATCTGTTGTGCCCATTGCTAGGCCCGGAGGATGGGATGCCTCTCAACGCCGGTGAGATGCGCCGCTCCACCGAACGTGCTGTCAACGCCGGGGAGACAACGCTTTGTCCCGGTGCCTGGCGTTTCGGAACCGGAAGGAGAAGCCTTGGTCACCACCAGCAGCATGCCGCCGGCGACGGACACCTCGCCCAGCTCGACATCAATAGCCACCGGCGCTGGAGCGGCAGGTTGTGTGCTGAGGGTAGCAGCAGGACGCGCCGCCGAACAGCGAGACGGTCATTGCCAGTAGAAGAAACGGCGGCAGAAGCAGCCGTGCCACCGCCGGGGCGGTGGTCCTGCTGTTTCGGGTGGCCATTGTTGGATGTTGGTGAGCTCCTAAACATTTTGGTGTGTGACGCACGCAGCTAGCTTGGCAAGGTGCTAGCTGGGTCGGCTACTACTGCTCTCGTTGTGTATATACACATGCAGCTGATCCCTTGATAAAAATAAACACGAGCTGTAGTGGCTGCACTAATAAATGAGAAAATGTCTAGTCAACAACATGTTATTTTAGCCTCTCTCATCAACCAAATTTTTCTCATATACTTACGTTGTCTTATAACTATATTTACATTGTCTTATTACTATATTTATAATGATTTTTTTCGTATAATTTATTGAAAAGAGTGATGTAATTTAGGGAATAACACAAATATATGCCAAATTTTTTAAAAAGATTTACAAATTATTTCTATAAATTCCAAACATAAGAGAAATATATATCAAATTATTCACAAATTCTTCAGAAATTAAAAAAAAATAAATCCACACAAGGAGGTAAGAGAGGAGAGATTGTCGCAGGGTGTTCTGTGCTCGCGTTCGTGTGTCAGGTAGGGACACAGGCACTGGCATGATTGCTTGCTTGACGCTGAAGCCAAGCGAACACACGCACAGGGACGCATCGCATGCACGCACGCGCCAGCATGATCTCAGAAGGCGACGGGGGTGTGTGTGTGTGTGTTGGGGGAAGGCCGACGCTTCCGCATCGCACGGCCCAAAAAACGGTTGATAACAACCGGCAAATCAACCGGTTGATCATTAGCCTTTCTAATAAATGAAAATATATATATATATATATATATATATATATATACAGAGATCATGCTTTCGTTGAGCTGGATGGTGCTTATTTTGAAAAAAAAATGGTGAAATTGCCTATGAGCTCACGATATCAGCGCAGGAAGAACAAAAAAAAATCTTCTATTACCACTAATATATACTCCACATTAATCCTCATGAAACGTGCTGTGAAAAGAGATAAATCTAGAAATTCCCAAAATAATAACTATCCTTTGATTCAATGTACTCTAATTATCATCGTCAAAAATACGCCTATATTGGATTCTATTTTATTGTATACTCTCTTGGTTCTAAATTATAAGTCACTTTGATTTTTTTTTTCATCCATTTTGCTATGCATCTAGATATAATAATATGTCTAAATACATAGCAAAATAGATAAACCAAAAAAATCAAAGTGACTTATAATTTAGAACCGAGGGAGTATAAAAAAATACCCACATTTGCCATTATGGCAATATATAAATTAAACCCTAAATTTGCATCCAAATTAATCACCTGTGCCATTATGAAAGATAATTTAAAATAACCACTAAAGTTTTGTATCTAAATTGCTCACCTCTACTATTATTAAAATAACCCATAAATTTGTATCTAAACTATACCCATCTCTGTCATTGTGAAAGATAATTTTAAAATAATCCTAGTGCTTGTGTTTTCATCTAAATCACAAAAACTGAACATGATCCTTACAACTCTTTTTCACTTCTTGAGCTGCAGTATCTAAACTATACCCATCTCTCAAAATGCAGTATTTTTCTAGAGTAATAGGGCATGGCCCAGTCTTATCATAGTGAGACCAAAGATTAGTTACAATAACTGGATGGGTTACATCCAAACAAGGAACATCTCAGGTTCAATCAATAGAAGATAAAACAACATAGCAACTGCTACCCATACCCATTTACGCCTTAATGGATAGCCATCTATTTCCCTGCGTTGAACGCCTCCTCCATTGCAGACATGGGTAGGAGAAGGTTCTGGGCTCTTCCTCAGGTATCGCCATCTCTCAGGTCATCGCCGTTTGGTATAGTACTCTGTTTCAAGTTGGCTTCTGCAAATCAGGCCTCATATTATTTTGCAGGATGATCCATCTGTGCCATGGAAGACTAATAGAACAAGCGCCACCTGGAAAAGTAGAGAAATAATTTTCAGTCCTAGTTAGCAGTGGACAAACCAGCCAAAAAAGACAGAAAATTATACAAATTATACTGCCAAAAAATTGGTAATTCAAGGTTTGTACGCCAGGGCCACTTATTGTGTGACAAAAGTACATAACCTTCATTAAAAGTTTATCTTGGACAAAAAATTAGTTCCGAGTCTAAATAGATGAAGGTCCTGATCCTAAAGTTATAGGAGCAGTTTAGGTAGCCTACTCTACAAGGTTATGAGAAGAACAAATCTGCAGTTCCTATGGTATGACCAGAGGAAAAAAAAGACATGTCTAGTCTAAATATTTTTAAGCTATGTATTTGGCGAAAACAAAACAGGTCACTTGGAGGTACCGTTTATAAGCTTCTCCATCAATTGTAGTCCTAGTTTAAATGGAAGAACGAAATTTTTGGCTGTTAAAAATTTTTACCATGGTTTTTGGGCAATATTGTTGTGAACAGACTGGTATGCAGGACGTATTAAATCATTTTGAAATGACGAGTAAGATATTATGAGAAGATCTATTGCCCTTGAGGCCTTGACCCAAGTGCGGTTGTGCCTATCTGTTATGCCACTATGTCTGAAGGAGCCGTGAGAAATGAAGGCATGAACAGGGCATCCAAAGTAGCGGAGCAATTCTAGCCATCTAGGCAAGTTTCTAGCAAATTCTAATCAAAGAAAGAAACAGAGCTAACATGATCAGGGTTCATAAATATAAAAAGAAATGAAACTCAGAAGAAACTATGGAGAAGATAAGCGTACCAGTAAGTAATTCATCACCACGCTTGACATTTAATCCTCTCCACTGATTATTCTTACGTACTGTCCATTTTCGTCATACTCAGATCCGCTTACATCAATCTCACATGCGGCTCACCATACTTTGAAAGGAGGGTGTTTGGTTGAGCATGCAGGTGTGGCAGCCACAGACCAAAAACGCATCTATCTGCACCGTTGAAAACTACTTTGACATTCGTGCTGCTCACTCTACTCATTAATCCACACTACTGTTTTTGGATGGCACATATCTCGATGTGGTGTTTGGACAGTTGAGATAGTCCATGCTCAGCATGTATGCACAGAAAAAACTACTTTGATTTTTCTAGTGCAAATCCACGCCACAGGTGTGGTGGCCATTTTTAGCGTCACAAAGTGTGGGGCTAGGAACCAAACACTCATAATTAATTGTGCAGTGTAGCCCAGCCCTTTCAAGAAAGAAAAAAGGTTTGGCTGGTAGCATCTTGGCATCCGTTGATCAAAGTGATATGACATTAGGACCAGTTATAGGGCTATTGCTAAAAAAATCCCTTCTACGCCCTCCATCATGATAAACAAGGGAGAGTGTTCAGAGTTTATCTCAAAAAATGGGGGACCATACCCACGTGAATTCCATGTATATGTATCGATGTGGTTTGCCACCAAGATCTCCTGGCTCTAGCCAATTAATCGACATATGGCATGCACCGCATGACAATGGTTTGTCCTTGAGATCCACACCCATGTGAGACCATGTTAATTAATCTCACATTCCCAGATTCCCCTGTTAATTAACACCTCTCTCTCTCTCTCTCTCTCTCTTGTATAATTTTCTAGGATTCCTTAAGCAGCCAGGACACTCATAGATGTGTGTGGTTCTGTGCAAGGTGGCACCTTAGAATGAGGGAATATTGTAGAGAATAAAATTCGTCCAAAAACATATAAGGGTACTTGAATGAAGGGAGTAAACGTATACACAAGCTGACTACTGTCATCGGGGGAAACAGAGGTGGTGCACACACACAAAGCACTAATGAAAAAGCGGGGCAGAGATAGACTCAATCAACTGTAGTCATAGTTTAAATAGAACAGATTTTTGGCTGTCAAAATTTTTACCATAGTTTTTGGGCAATATTGTTGTGAACGCCTGAACGGACTGGTATGCAGGACGTATTAAATCATTTTGAAATGACGAGTAAGATATTATGAAAGATCGACTGCGCTTGTGCGGTTGTGCCTATCTGTTATGCCACTATGTCTGAAGGAGCCGTGAGAAATGAAGACACGAACAGGGCATCCAAAAGTAGCAGAGGCTAGCCATCTATGCAAGTTCTAGCAATATTCTAATCAAAGAAAGAAACAGGGCTAACATGATCAGGGTTCAAAAATATAAAAAGAGACGAAACTCAGAACAAACTATGGACAACATATGCGTACCAGTAAGTAATTCATCACCACGCTTGACATTTAAGCCTCTCCACTAGTCCCTGCAGCAGTATTTCAGATTTCTCTTACGAATTTTCCATTTTCATCGAACTCACAACCGCTTACATCAATCTTTATGGCTTGACTTTTTGGGTGCCTGCTGATGGCATCTCTGCATCCAGATTCTATTTTGGCCCACTGATTGCATTTGGCAACTATAAACAAGGAGATCTCTTCAAGGCTAGCAAGGTGCTCAATGCCACCAACTGGACTGCCCCCTTGCAGTTGCATTGCACCTTGTTCGCGAGCATCAAGTTGTATCTTCAGTCTCTGTAGCCGCAGCATTGCGGCTGGCTCAAAAGTTATGCGTGTCAGCTCATCATCACTATAGAATTTGAAGATCTAGAGGCTGTGGAATGTTTTGGGGTGGATAATGATGCTCTTCTCTGGGATTGTGTATGCTCTTAACTGGAGGTTGATGAGGCAGGGAAACTGTGCAAGAACCTGGACATCATCACTTTGGAGCTCCTGGATCTCTAGCACAGCATCCGCCAACCTGTCAGCATGCGCAATCCAATTTGGTAGCTTGGGCATTAATACCTTGTACAAGCTAAGGCTCTGTAGATGCCGTGGACGTGTGAAGCAGTTACTCCAGAATAGTGCTGACGGGGCCCAAGGACTAAAATGAACTAAAAAATCCAGAGTGCGGAGGTTGCTGTTGCCAAGCTTGTTAAGAGAGGCAGCCAGGATTGTCTCAGGATTATTTTCTACGCCATCTGCACTGGAGTCATAATTGTACATCACTTGAAGATTCCTAAGATTGGTCAGCTCACCAAGATCTCTGATGCACTCAATGGAATTAATCCCAATTTCAAAACCGGACAGATAAAGTAGGTTGCACAACTTGCTAAGCCCATTTATGAACACTACAGGTCCTTATAACTTGAGATGCCTTAGAGATGACAAGGAATTAAAATCCGTTAGTTGTTCACTAGAACTAGCCTCCAACCATGGCTTGAGCATATCAAGGGTCATCAAATGCTTTAGCTTGTCAAATTTCTTTGGCAGCTTGAGACGAAAGCCACTGACCCTCACATACTTGAGCAGAAAAAGGTGATTTATAGCAGACAAATCAAGGCACATAGAGGTCATAGGAGTTCTAGGTTTTATGTCCAAGACTCTCAAAAGCTCAAATTTCGAAAGTGGAGGCATACAATCAACCGCAGGGAAGGAAATATATGACCGAACCTGTGATGCCCTCATACTCTCGACTGTTAAGGCCATGTCTCTGTTATTGAACTGATGGCTGATCCGGCGAACTTGTGATGCTCCATTCATTGGATACTTCCTATCAATTATAGTGATGAAGTTTTCCTCTTCGCACTTCAATATAATAAGATCAAGCATTAGGTCGTGAACTTGACATGCCCACACCTCACCAAAACCATGTTCATTGAAGCAAGGTTGGATCATACTCCTGTTGATGAGTTCATTCAAACAGTTCTCAGCAGCTTCCTCCAGATCTACACCACGCTTTTCCGTAACAAATCCTTCAGCTATCCATTTTCTCACTAAACCTTCCTTGGGGATTTCATAGTCTTCAGGATACATACCAAGATACAACAAGCATGTCTTGAGCTCATAGGACAGGCCATTGTAGCTAAGACTTAGCACGTGCCTCATCCATTCCAGTGTAGGATTTGTGTCCAACATTGAACCCAATGAATTATGTATCTTCTCCCATATCTCAATGTGCATGCTTTGTGTATTAGCCAAAAGGCTTGCAATGCTTGTAATTGCCAACGGCACCCCTTTACATTTCCGTAACATGTCTTTCGAAATCTCTCTGAATTGCTCAGGACAACTATCTTCTGTGTCAAATAACCTTCTGAAAAACAGCCTTCTTGAGTGAAGCTCATTAAGGGGTTGCATCTGGTATACATAGCCTTGACTTGGAAAGCAACAGGCTGTACCAACTTCTTGATGGCATTGTTATTTTTCACAAAAGCACACTCAATAGTGCGCCAATCCTTGATGCTCCATAAGTCGTCAATTATGACAAAGTACCTGCAAAGTAAGTAACTTCTATGTCAATCCCCTTTGCATCACAATATGAAAAATTAAATATGAGTAATATGTCACTTAAATAATAATAATGAAATTTATGCTTTTTCCATTACTTCAACTACCATTTTGATATTTGGTAGTAGCTGAGCAAAAATTCGATATGAGGAAGGACAGATCGAAATATCTGGTTGCATGACCCAATAACTTTTAGGAGTTATTGGGGTGTGGCAATACAAAATTTAATATTTCTCAAGAGTTTTTTTTTAATAGCCAGCGGTCATCAGTCCTTTTTAAATTCTTCGTACTGTAACTGAGACATCTCCTTGATGTCTTTATTAAGTGGCCAATAATGAAAATTATTGGGTAATGATTCTTTGTTACCAATTAATTTTGGTCCTTGAGGAACACAGGTACGTACTACACTACAACAAAAGGATTTCTAGAGGTGGTCAAAATCGACTTTTAGGATAGGAATGCAAACGACCTCTATGCAAGGGTCTCTGTAGATAAGTTGATTCTACCAGCAGGTACACAACAACTATTGAAACTTACAACAGTAAAGTTACTTGCTTTAGCAGCCTATCACTTATAATAAAAGGTGAAGGATGGTGGATGTCGTCTGTCACTTATGCTTTTTGTAAGAATATATTTGCCAGCCAATAAAAATATATTGCTCAATAAATCTGAAATATGTAGAATATCTAATTTGGATATAAAAGATGAGGCATTGAAATATAAATAATTAATTAGACAATAGCGCAGAACACTTAAATTTCTTCAAAGAGCAAACAGAACCTAGATATGTTTTTTCGTGCATAGTAAATTTATCTGACAACTAAAAACTCATCCTAAATTTTGAATGTACAAAATGTAACGTTACTACACCAAAGTATGCACATATAGAAATACTGATCCACCCATCAATGTAGCACAATGTTGATATCCAAAAATCCATTCCCCGAAAACCACAAAACAAAAATTCCACAAATCAGTTAAATTGAAAGATAAAGATATATGTGAAAAAGATAAAATATGAACTGCTAGTACTATTTAAATTTATGATATTATTAAATTATTTTAATTTGTTGGAATAAAATAACGCTTGGCAATTCGAATGAATTGAACTTATTTGCTCAATGAAGAAATGATATAGCTATAGATAAGCTTTAGAAAATAATAATTTGGTAAGTTTACCATAAATTCCAGATAAACACATACCTCTTACTGTCGTGAGCCTTGCTCTAAGGATCTCGATTAGCTTTTGGACGTCATCTTCCATTTCTGTGCCACCATATCCAACTCTGGAGAGTATGTCCTTCAGGATCTTTGGCATGTGAGGAGTTCTAGAGGCCGACACGAACGCCGTGCATTCGAACTCATTCTTGATTTTAGCATACACTTGGTTTGCAAGTGTTGTCTTGCCGAGGCCACCAAAACCCACGATGGGCAGCACTTTAAGTCTTCCAGATTCGCTGTCATCTTCTTCCATCAACTGTTTGATGATCTCCTCCCGTGGACCATCAATGCCCACAAGAAGCCTCTTTGCATCCTCAAACATAGCAGGCAGCCTTGGGTCAACTTCCACTACCCTAGATTCTGGGATCGATTCATCAATCATGTATCTATCTCGGCATTGGCTCTACTCAACACAAGCTCTGAGCTCTTGAATCTTGTTGGCAAGCTGATAGTGCAGTCGCAGCTCCCTAACCTTGCGTGAAATCTTGTGAAATAATCCATCCTTGTCATCGTCTTCTTGGCCAAGCTTGTGCATGAAGATGTCAACACTGTCCTCGATATCGTAGGCCATCTCGCGAACCTTGTCTCTCCACACCTTTGTTTGGATATCAAGCTTCTCCATGCCCGCCAGCTTCTCCAGTGCTCCATTCATGTCAGTCAACTCACTGCAGAGGAACTCAATATCCCTTCGGACCCCCTTGCGTTGCTTGTACAGGTCAGTGAGCAGGTCTGATAGCTCGGAGAGGAGTGAGCTCAACACCCCGGTTGCAGCGCTCACCACCATGCACGCCATCTCAACCTCCTAGCTAGCTCCCCTCTCTGTCAGCAACAAGCCAACAATGGTGTGAAATCACAATCAGAATATTCAGAGCTTATCTCAAACGGAGAACCTTAATCACAACGGTCAACTCCTTAATCGCCGCGGCAGCAACAAGTAAGGCCAGCAGGTAGCCAGCAAGCAAGACCTTCCGAGGCAACGCACCCCATGGCACGGCCGGCCGGTCGGCGACGGCGACGGCGACAGCTCGCGTGACAACGGTACGGACGCCGGCGAATGCACCACCCAATCAGCCAAGAACGGAGTGGGAGCAATAGGATTAGACTGCTCTTGGCACCATCTTGAAGAATAATCTTTGGATTTGGAGGAATTTTGGTGTTGGGGTTAGAGACGAGAAGCCATGAAGGTGGGGAATTTCTTGAGAGCTCTTCCCGTGTTCTCCTTCTGTTCGCTTTCTTGTGTCTTCAGTACCTTTTGCATTATTATAGTTGGGGTAATTTCTGGAGCTCTTCCTGGATCCTTCTTCTGTTGATTTTTTAATCTCTACTACTTTTTTTTTTTTGAACGTAATATCTCTACCACCTTTTACTCCGTACATTCTAGTCACTTGCTTACATAATCACAATTAGAACACGCCAAAATAATATAGAAATCAGGGGTACGGTTAATCTGCAGTTGACTCCACTCAGCGCCTCATGAAGGGAAGATATTATTCAGATTTTATTTTGTTTCAATGGGGAAACTTAATTTTGTTACCAATGATACACACATAATAAATAAAGTAAAACACCAATACTCCTCTTTCAAAAAATCGCACGAATCTCAAAGTCCCAGCTAATTAATTGAAGTTTTTTAATAAAGTTTTTCAGTAGGGGTGCTTCACCCCTCCTGTTTGCCTCAAAAAAAAATTTAAACATTTGCTTAATTATTTTTCACCTGGATCCGCATGGGCTCAGCCCATGAGTCCAGACCCAAGCCGAACTCCCTTCCTTCAGATTCTGTTCGTCTCTTCCATTTCTCTATAGCAAGGAGGGAACCTATGCGATCGAGATGGGTTATGGGAATCTCTGTCTGCAATGACCGACTTTCAGTGAAACTCACCTATCTCGGTGAGGGTCGAAACAACATCGTACGGTCAAAAAATTCAATCAAATTATAGTTTTAAATCTAGTTTAGCGTTCAAACAAACCCACAAGTTTTTCCTTCTTCATTTTATCCTTAAACAAATATAAAAGAGTGCAAACTTACCAAACTATAATTGATTCGTTTTCTCTTCGTTCCGGCAGCCTCGTGAGTAGGCCCGTTCTGCTATGCTACTATGCTATGGACGCCACCACCACTGGCGCGTCAAGGTTCATACTATCGAAATATATGCAGGCAGTAGCAGTGTTATATTAACCCAAAAGTTCTTTGGAATTAGGCCAGACCCTAGGCAAGTTTGGTATGACAGCATGTGGCGCTGAATAATGAAGCTTGTACAGAAGTGTTTTCTCAACAAATATTTAACTTGGCTCCATATTTCTTTGACCTGGGGTCTCATTGACCAACGGAAAATTAATTGCAGAATAAAAGAGGGCACTTAGGATATTGAAAACAGTAACAGCTCGTTTGAGAACATACAGAAAGGGAGCAAGCATACTACACAAGTGAGTACCATCGTTTGGAAAGACATAGTCTCAATCTATTTGAGCATTGCGCTTCTGCAGACCAGCCATCATTTTATTTTGCAGGGGGGTAATGTGCCATGGATGAAGAAAAAGAAACCAAGTGCCACCTGGCAGAGTAGGCGATCTGCAACATACACGGTCCTAGTTAGTACTGGACAAACCAACTGTACATTTTGTGAAAATTATACAAATCGTACTGCCAACAATCGGACAATTGGTAATGCAATGCTCCTGTATACCAGGGCCACTTATATTGTGAGGAAAAAATTAATAACCTTCTGAAGAAATTTGATTTTGACAAAAACAAAAATAGCTAAGTTTCAGAGCTCCAGAGAAGCTATATACATTTTCAGAGTGTAAATAGATGACAGATACGCCCCGTGAACATAACCATTCCCCTTATTTCAAGCACCTTGATGATGATCAAACTTCTAAAGTCATAGGAGCATTTTAGGTAGCCCTGGTCATAAGGTTTTATGACGAAGAAATCTGCAGGTACTGTGGCATTATTGATAGTTCTTTCATTTGATCAGAGGAAAAAATACATCGTCTCTAAAGTATTGAGGCAATGTACTTGACAAATACAAAACAGTTGAGTTGGAGGTACCAATTATAGTTATTCAATCAACTGCATTCTTAGTTTAAATGAAAGTAAAAAATATATATTGGCTGCCAAAATTTAGACCATGGTTTTTGGGCAGCACTATTGCGAACAGATCATATGTAGGACAAATTAATCATTTCAAAATGACGAGTACGATATTTCGAAATGCCTACTTGTTATGCCACTATGGCTGAACCAACAGGGGGAAGTGAAGGCATGAACAGGGCATCCAAAGTAGCAGATCAAATCTTGCAAACATATACTACGAATGTAAAACTTGGTGAAACTGTAGCAAATCCAAGTCAGCTGTAAGGAACAAAGCAAACATGACCATGGTTAAAAATTCAAAGAAGAGACGAAGATCGGAACAAATAAAGACAGCTCAAGCGTACCAGTAATCCATCATTTTTAGTCTTCTTGGCTCCCTTGTACTTCATGTCCAATTTCGTCAAACTCGTTACAGTATACACTATAAATCAGCATGGATTGACTTTTCGGGTGCCTTCTGATGGCTTCCCTGCATGCGGACTCTACTTTTAGTCTTCTTGGCTGCCTGCGAACGCATTTGGCTCGTATCAACAAGTAGATCTTTTCAAGGCTAGCAAGGTTCTCGATGCCACCAACTGGACTTCCCTCTGGCAGTTGCATTGTACCTTCTTCACGACCATCAAGATCTATGTTCAGTATCTGTAGCCATGGCATCGCGGATGGCTCAAAAGTGAGGAACGATAGCTCACAAGAGAAATCGAAATGCTTCAGGCTAGGGACTGTGTTTGGGTGGATAATGATGTTTTTCTCTGGGATTGTTTTAGCTCTTAACTCGAGGTACATGAGGCAGGGCAACTGTCCAAGAACCTGGATGCCATCACGCCCGAGCTCCTGGACTCGTAGTTCTTCCAAATAGGCCAACCTGTCAGCATGCACAATACAATTTGGGACCTTGGGTATTATATGTCCGTCCAAACAAACCTCTGCAGATGCTTTGGACGTGTGATGAAATTACTCCAGAACTGTGTTGAGAGGGGCCTGCCATAAAACTGATACTTATGAAAATACAGAAGACGGAGGTTGCTGTTCCCAAGCTTGTCAAGAGAGGCAGCCAGTATTGTGTCAGGATCATCTTCTACGTCACCTGGCCAAGAGTAATAAATCATAATAAGCTCCCTAAGACTGGTCAGATCACCAAGATCTCTGATGCACTCTACGGAATTACTAGTCCCGATGCAAAAATAGATCAGTGTGCGTAGGTTGCACAGCTTGCTAATCCCATTTATCCGCACTACATTTCCAACTCGTTTTGGAAGAGTGAGATGCCTTAAAGATGACAAGGAAGTAAAATCTGAGAATTGGTCCATGGGGCACAATATTGTGGATTCAATATCTAGAGTCATCAAATGTTTCAGTTTCCCAAACTTCTTTGGCAGCACCAAACGAAAGCCCGTGACTCTCAGATACCTCAGCAGAAAAAGGTGATTTATAGAAGATAAATCAAGGCACGTAGATTCTGGTCGCATATATCTATATGAGTCCAGCTGGTCCATGTCCAAAACTCTCAAGAGCTCAAACTTCGAAAGCGGAGGCATGCAGTCAGCTGCAGGGAAGAAGTTATATGACCGAACTTGTGATTGACTCATCCTCTCAAATACCAGGGCTATGTCTCTGTTATGGAACTGATGGCTGATCCGACGAACTTCCAGTGCTCCAATCATGGTGAAGTTCCTATCAATTATAGTAATGAAGTTTTCCTTTTTGCACTTGGATATAATAAGATCAAGCATTAGGTCATGAACTTGATGCTTGCACCTCACCATGAGCATTGAAGCATGGTTCGATCATACTTCTGTTGATGAGTTCGTTCAAACAATTTTCAGCAGCTTCCTCCAGATCTAAACCATGCCTTTCCCTAACAAATCCTTCGTCTATCCATTTTCTCACCAAAACATTAGTCCAAATTACAGTCTTCAGGATATGCACCAAGATATAGCAAGCATGTCTTGAGCTCATGGGACAGGTCATTGTAGCTAAGAGTTAGCACATGCCTCATCCATTCCAGTGTAGGATTTGTGTCCAACTCGGAACCCATTGAATTATGTATCTTCTCCCATATCTCGACATGCATGCTTTGGTTAGCCAAAAGGCTTGCGATGCTAGTAATTGCCAATGGTACACCTTTGCATTTTCTTAACTTGTCATTTGAAATCTTTCTAAATTGTTGGGGACAACCATCCTGTGTGCCAAATAACCTTTTGAAAAAACAGCCTACTTGACTGAAGCTCATTAGGGGGTTGCATCTGGAATACTTGGCCTCGACTTGGATAGCAACAAGCTGTAGCAACATCTTGAATGCTTGTGGTAGTTATCACTCTACTGCCATTATTATTCTCCACAAAAGCACCGTTGGCACAAAAATGTGGCAACGTGACCAACACACAGTAAGCCGGACGATCTGAACAGAATGAGATTGGAGATTTGCTTGGCTTCAACACAGGACCAGTCGATTCTGAAAACCCGACGACATGTCATTCAATTTAACCTACAATTGATAATGAGAGAAAATCTTATCAGTAATTTAAGACGGAACATATCCAGTTCTAAATATGTAGCTAAATAGCCGATTCGATAAGGCTATCGACTAAATAGTCGATATCTAACATATCAGTAAAAGCAAGGATCGCTAAACTGAAGATTATCGGCTAATATCAATGATAATGATACGAATTCAAGATAACCGATACTCATGGGTCACAGCGATTATATTGTGGTTGATTAATCTGGACGAAAAAACAAGTACAATACACTCAAATATAAGTAATATAAGAAAATATCGTCAGCTAGATGGACATAATCAGCGTAAAGCGTTGAGCTAATAAGTTTAACGAGAAATGACATAACATACGAACAAATCAAACTGTCTAGTATAAATGAATTTATAAATACTCTGAATCTAATCTGTTATCATCAACAGTGAGGTTCAATCGGATCGATACAGTTATGATAATGGCATCAGACTAAGGCCAAAAAATCTATAAATCCGTCTATATATTGACAGATTCATGAAATCATGTCATATGCGTGAAATCACAAGCAAATCGGTTAAAATAGCCGATTGTATGCATAGCAAACAAACAAAGTACATGTCTTGATCGTGAACAAAACCACTAATCGATAATTTTCAATCTAAAGTCTTACCAGTGAGGTTCGACCGAGTCGATGCAGCTATAGTAGTATCGTTAGATTATATCTCATTAACTAGTGAGTTTATTCAAAATTTGAACATGTCTCTAAATGCATACTATTTTTTTGATTAGGATAGAAATAAAACAGCCGATCTAGCAGAATTAAGCCATCAATTATAAGATTTAAAGCTTGACCAGATCAAAGGACGACTAATTAAAATAATTTGAGGCCAATCTATCTCTATCTTAATCGGATAATTTATTATAATTAATAAAACATTAATTATAATAAAATTGATAACCCGTAAATCAACCAAAAACAATAAGTGAAATCTTACTAATTTTAGTCGATTCGATAACTGGTGATATTGTACTAAACAACAAGTTATTTAATACAAAACCGATAACTTTAATCTATATTATGATTTGTAAGAGATCAATCAGCTGATGCAGCCTTACAAACAACAATATGAATCGATAACTAACTTACAGTATAGCTCATAAAAGATCAATCAGCTGATGCAGCTTTACAAGCATAATACAAGTCGTGGCAGTACTCACAAGCAAGCTGGAGGCCGATCAGTCGATGCAGCCCTGTTTGCTGAAGAACTCGCCGAGATCTATAATACTCATACTCCTAATGCGATGGCGAAAGCTGGAAAGTTTGTGTTGATTGATTGTTCGTGTCCTTATATAATAACCAGGGTCCAATATTTATACTTGAAACTTAAATATGAATCCTACTCAAATACGACTCATTACGATTTTTGGAATAAAAGAAAATATTCCTAACTTAAAAATAACTTGGACCCTAATCTTTTCCTTATTTGTAGAGTCCGACATATTTTCCCCCGACGTCATCCAAACATAGTCTATTGACGCCGTCTGCTGATGTCATTTATAAAATAGCCGATTCCGATACTGCATCTAAACGAGCTGATATCGATTCACATCTGATCGATTCTCGACGACACAATCTTAGAAGCTTTGAGTTTATACTTTCTTCTTTTCCAAATTTTGGTGTAAACCAGCACATTCAATAGTGCGCCAATCTCTGGTGCTCCATAAGTCATCAATTATGATAAGGTACCTGCAATAAGTAATTTCTAAGTCAAAGTCTCCACATGATACATGCAAAGTGATAAAGTTTTAGATACAATGACAATAGGTCAAAGAAAATATGAGTAACATGCCACGACTTAGGTCTCGTGGAAAGAAGCAGAGGAATAAACATTTGTTCCATGATGTTTTGATTATGGTTCATGCTTAATTCCACGTAATGGGTAACCTCAAAGTAACCTATTACATATTTAGTGCCTAGTAAAATTTATTTGAAAACTAAAACTCATCCTAATTTTTGAAAGTGCAAAATATACCGCTACTACTACAGAGTATAGACACCAGTTAATATTTTTTTCATCTTTAGTACAACTTTATATACACCATTAAGCTTGAGGGGGAACTTATCTAAGAAAAAAAAGTCCCACGAAAACCAGAAAAAAAATCCATAAATCGTATAAATAAAAAAAGATCTATGTTGAAATAAGAACTCTTAAAATTTAATTTTGTGATGTTAGATATTATGACCTTTTGTTGGTAACAAATCATGCTTGAAAATTTTTAATCAAAACGACTTGCTCAACGTACAAGATAGCTATCTATAAGCTTAATTTAGAAAAAACTTGGTATGTTCACATATTGCTATTAGACAATAAACTGTAGATATTTGAGAACAGCGACTAGAAATGGAGAATTAGAAACTTCGACTAATAAATACATTATCTTAAATCCTAGGTAAACATATACCTCTTATTTGTGAGTTGTGCTCTAAGGATTTTGACAAGCTTTTCGACGTCATCTTCCACTTCCTTACCATCAGATCCAACTCCGGACAGTATATCCTTTAAAATCTTTGGCATGCAGGGAGTTCTAGGGACGGACACAAACGCCGAACATTCAAACTCATTTTTTATTTTAGCGTGTACTTGGTTCGCAAGTGTTGTCTTGCCGAGGCCACCAAAACCCACGATGGACACCACTTTAAGCTGTCCAGAAAGACTGCCATCTTCTTCAATCAACAATTTGGTGATTTCCTCCCGTGGACCATCAAAATGCCCACAAGCCTTTCTGCATCCTCGAACAATGCAGGCAGCTTTGGGTCAACTTCCACCACCACTCTAGATGTTGAGATAGATTCATCAATCCTGTATCTATCTCGTATTTTACTCTGCTCCTCAACACGACCTTTGATGTCATGAATCATGTTTGCAAGCTGATAGTGCAGTCGCAATTCTCTAATCTTGCGCGCAATCTTGTGAAACAACATCTCCTTGGTCAAGCTGGTGCATGAAAATGTCAATGCAATCCTCGATATCATAGCCCATCTCACGAACCTTCAGCCTGTTCGTTTCGGCTGAAACGATCGTGGATTATAAGTCAGAAGTACTGCTGGCTGGTTTGGTGTAAGAAAAAAAAAATACTGTTCCACCTTATAATCCACGATCGTATAAGCCAAAACGAACAGGCTTGTCTCTCCACACCTTTGTGTGGCCATCAAGATTCTCCATGTCTGCTAGCTTCTCCAGTGCAGCATTCATGTTAGTCAACTCACAGCTGAGGAGCTCGATATCTCTTCGGACCCCCTTGCGTTGCATGTACTGATCACTAAGCAGCACTGATAGCTTGGAGAGGAGTGAGCACAGCACCCCAGTGGAAGCACTCACCACCATGCTTGCCATCTCAACCTCCTAGCTAGCCCCCCTCTAGCAGGGGCAATGGTGTGAGGTGGTTTGTGCTCTACATTTGAGTGCAATGGTTTAGTGGAATTTCCATGTAACTGGGTGGTGGAGGTTCTTATGAATTATGATGCAGAAATCTGCGCAATTCATTTTTGTCATTGGGATCCACACCCAAGTTGAAAGGACCATCATGGAGATTGGCCAAAGGACAAACAGAATGCACCATAGATTCGTCTCTCTTGCTTTGTCTTCTAGGATTCCCCGTGAATTACAATGCCTTAATAAAAATTCAATGGTGACTAGTTCCTAGGGTGCTCAGTCGGCTAAAGTTTGAGCCTTCCTTTTGTTAACGATTATTTGGGGGCTCTGGATAACATGGAAATGAGATATTTTTTTAATAAAGGAAGCTTTTTTTTTATAAAGGGTGTTTCTCGTTGATGCTTGTCAATCCATACACGCCACCTTAGGAGTAAGTGGTCTGCAACATATATTTAGTCCTAGTTAGTACCGGACAAACCAGTCGTACATTTTTGTGAAAGTTATGCTGATTGTACTGCTGAACAATTGATGTTGCAAGGTTTCTGTATATTCAGCTGGCTCAAAATTCAGGCATGACAGCTCAGAAATGAATAAGCATATTCACAAGTGATTAATATGGTCATCTAGCAAAACAGAGGTAGTTGTATCACAAAGAAGCGAAGAAATAATGAAAAAGCTGGACACAAATGATCTTAATCTGTATGAAGTTGGCTTCTGCAGATCAGACCTCATATTATTTTGCAGGATGATCCATCTGTGCCATGGAAGGCTAATAGACCAAGAACCACCTGGGAAAGTAGACATATATTTGCAGTCCTATTTAGTACTGGGCAAACCAGCAAAAAAAAAAAAAAAGGAGAAAAAATTAGACAAATCATGCAGCCAAACAATTGGTAGTTCAAGGTTTGTACACCACTACACCAGGACCACTTGTAGCGTGATAAATCATGCACATAACCTTCTTTAGCAGTTTAGCTTCGGCAAAAACATAACCAAGTTTCAGGGTTCCAGGGAACTCGCATACATTTTTTTTTCGAAAACGCAGGAGAGCTATGCATCATTATATTAAGAAGATGAAAAAGGGGGCAAGTGGCCAAACAACACAAAAACTCACAAAAAACACACAAGACAGGCCCTAACCACCTGGAGCAATGGCAGCTAGGAGGTGATAAACCTCGAGCCCCTGCCAACGACCATGCCTTTCCCTTATCTTCACCTACAGCCAGTGCGCCTGCAATATTTGGGGCTGTGCCATAAAAAACACACTTGTTGCGGTGTGTCCATAAAGTCCAGGCTCCAAGGATAATGAAGGAGTTCATTCCTTTCCTTAACATGTCACCAACAGTACTGCTCACCATTTCCCACCACAAATGGAAAGAAGTTTCTGTGACTCAGCATACATTTTCAGAGTCTAAATAGATGACAGCTACACCGTGTCAATATCACATTCCTTACTTCACGTGCCCTGATGAAGGTCATGATCCTAAAGTCATCAGAGCATTTTACATAGCGCTAGTCATAAGGTTAAGAAATCTGCAGTTCCTATGTCATAATTGGTACTTCTTTGATCAGAGGAAAAAAAAACCATATTTGCAGTTTCTGTGTCATTAGGTTATGAGGAAAAAATATGCAGTTTCTGTGGCATTTTCTTATACTTCTTTGATCAGAAAAAAGAAATATATCCTCTCTAGAATTTGAAGCTATGTATTGACAAAAACAAAACAGGTCACTTGGAGGTGTCAGTTATAATCCTTTAATCAATTGTAGTCTTAGTTTAAATGGAAGAACAAAATTTAGAGAATGGTCTTTGGCAGTATTATTGTGAACAGATTGTATGGACAGATCAATCATTTTAGTCTGATGTCAGGTAAGATTTTCTATTAAAAGAGCAATGACCTTGTGCCTATTTATTTTGCCCCTGGCAGAATCAAGTAATCAACCATGAGAGTTGAAGGCATGAACAAGGCATCTAATGTAGCACTGTAGCAGAGCAAAACATATACCATATATTCAAATCCTAATCAAAGAAAGGTACAGAGAGGATATGATCATATATTTCAAAAATAAAAGAAGAGACAAAGCACAGAACAAACTAAGAACAGCATAAGTATACTCCATACCAGTAATCCAGCATTTTTAGTCTTCTTGACTGCCTGGTACTATTGCATATTTATCCTCCTCCACTAATCCCAGCAACAGTCTCTGACGTTTCCATTTTCATTAAACTCATATACAGTCTACATGAATCTGTATGGCTTGACTTTTAGGATGCCTGCTGATGGTGTCTCTGCATGCAGATTTTATTTTTGACCCATGATCACATTTGGCATATATATACATGGAGATCTCTTCAAGGCTAGCAAGGTGCTCGAGCCCACCAACTGGACTGCCCTCTTGCAGTTGCATTGCACCTTGTCCACGACCACCAAGTAGTATCTTCAGTCTCTTTGCTGTGGCATTGTGGCTGGCTCAAAAGTGAGGAGTGACAGCTCACAACAGAAATCAAAATGCTTCAGGCTAGGGAATGTGTTTGAGTGGATAATGATATTTTTCTCTGGGTTTGTCTTAGTTTCTAACATGAGGAAAATGAGGCAGGGCAACTGTGCAAGAACCTTGATGTCATCACTCCAAAGCTCCTGGACTTCTAGCTGATACAAATAGGCCAACCTGTCAGCATGTGCTATCCAATTTGGGATCTTGGGTACTATTACTCCGCCCAAACGAAGCCTCTGCAGATGCCGTGGACGTGACAAGCAATTACTCCAGAATTGTGTTGAAGGGGCTCTAGAACCTGACACATCCTTAAAAACCAGACAGCGGAGTTTGCTGTTCCCAAGTTTGTCAAGAGAGGCAGCCAGGATTGTGTCAGTATTATCTTCTGCATCACCTAGCCTAGAGTAAAACACACTTCGCTCTCTAAGATTGGTCAACTCGCCAAGATCCCGGATACACTCTATGGAATTAATCCCGATGTCAAAACGGAATAGAGTGTGTAGGTTACACAGCATGCTAAGCCCATTTCTCAATGCTATACTTCCTCCAAGTATTGGAAGAGATAGATGCCTTAAAGACGACAAGGAAGTAAAATCTGATGATTGGTTACTGAGATACAACCCTGCCCATGACAAATTTATGGTCATCAAATGTTCCAGTTTCCCAAATTCCTTTGGCAGCTCCAAATGAAAGCCTCTGACCCTTAGATACCTCAGCAGAAAAAAGTGATTTATAGCAGACAAGTCAAGGCACAAAGATTGTGGCCCCGCATACGAGCCCTGGTCCATGTCCAAAACTCTCAGAAGTATAAACATTGAAAGTGGAGGCATACAATCAGCTGCAGGGAAGGTATTATATGACCGAACTTGTGATCGATCCATCCTTTCAACTGACAGGGCCATGTCTCTGTGACTGAACTGATGGCTGATCCAACGAACTTGCGATGCTCTATTCATGGTAAACTTCCTATCAATTATAGTGATGAAGTTTTCCTCTTTGCACTTCGATATAATAAGATCAAGCATTAGGTCGTGAACTTGACATGCCCACACCTCACCAGAATCATCATCATTGAAGCAAGGTTGGATCATACTTCTGTTGATGAGTTCATTGAAACAGTTATCAGCAGCTTCCTCCAGATCTAAACCATGTTTTACCCTAACAAATCCTTCAGCAATCCATTTTCTCAACAAATCAAACTTGCGAATTTCATAATCTTCAGGATAAGTACCAACATATATCAAGCATGTTTTGAGCTAATAGGACAGATCATTGTAGCTAAGACTTAGCACATGTCTCATCCATTACAATGTAGGATTCGTGTCTAATTCAGAACCCAATGAATTACGTACCTTTTCCCATGTCTCCACAAGCATGCATTGGTTAGCCAAAAGGCTTGCAATGCTAGTAATCGCCAATGGTATCACCTTTACATTTCTTTAGCATGTCATCCGAAATCTCTTTGAATTGCTTAGGACAACCGTCCTCTGTGTCAAATAACCTTTTAAAAAACAGCCTTCTTGAGTGAAGCTCATTAAGGGGTTGCATATGGTATACATGACCTTGACCACTAAAGCAACAAGCTGTAGCAACATCTTGATTGCGTGTGGTAGTTGTCACTCTACTGCCATAATTATTTTCCACAAAAGCACACTCAATAGTGCGCCAATCCTTGGTGCTCCATAAGTCATCAATTATGACAAGGTACCTGCAAAGTAAGTGACTTCAAAGTCAATGTTGTCTGCATGATGTCTGTTATCCAACCCACATGGCATTTCCAAAGATACAAGCAAAGTAACAACATTTTAAATACAAAAACGATATGACAAAGTAAATGAGTAATACGTCACTTGGTCTCGTGGAAACAAACACGAGAATGAGCAGCACTTGTTCGGTGATGCTTTGGTTTATGATTCATGCTTAAATCAAGGCAACTTCAATGTAAAGTACATATATTTTTGGGCACAGTAAAATTCATGTGAAAAACTAAAAACTCAATCTAAATTTTAAAGAAAAAAAGAAAGATCTATGTTAATAAAAATAAGAACTCCTAAAATGTAATTCTGTGATGTTATTAATTGATTTTTTTTTGTTTGAAACAGAATCATGCTTGGCAAATAATTTTTCAACTTCATACAACATTAAGCTCAAGAGGGAAATTATTTAAGAAAAAGCATTCCCACAAAAACAAGAAAACAAAATTTCAATAAATTGGTTAAATAAAAAAGAAAGATCTATGTGGATAAAAATGAAAATAAGAACTCCTAAAATTAATTCTGTGTTGTTATTAAATGATTTTTTGTTGGAAACAGAATAATGGTTGGCAACTTGAAAATGAATGAAATTGACTTGCTCAACAAACAAACAAGATAGAGATAGCTACTGATAAGCTTCCTTGGTAAGTTCACATATTGCTATTAGACAATGGAAACATCTAGATATTTGAGAAAGTCGATGAGAAATAGAAAATATTAAATTTCCACAGTTAAATATATCATCATAAATCCCAGATAAACGTATACCTCTTATTCTTGAACGATGCTCTAATGATCTCAATAAGCTTTTGGACGTCATCTTCCATTTCCGTGCCACCATATCCAACTTTAGATAGTATGTCCTTCAGAATCTTTGGCATGTCAGGACTTGTAGACACTGACACGAATGCCGTACAGTCAAACTCATTCTATATTTTAGCATGCACCTGGTTTGCAAGTGTTGTCTTGCCAAGACCACCAAATCCCATGATGGATACCACTTTAAGTTGTCCAGGATCACCATCACCTTCCAGCAACAATTTGATGATTTCTGACTGTGGACCATCAATGCCGACAAGCCTTTTTGCATCCTCAAACAGCGCGGGCAGCCTTGGGTCAACTTCCACCACTCCAGACTTTGAGATAGATTCATGTATCCTGTACCTATCTCGGCTTTGACTCTGCTCCTCAACACAAGCTTTGAGCTCTTGAATCTTGTTGGCAATCTGGTACCGCGCTCGCAGCTTCGTAATCTTGCGTGCAGTCTTGTTAACTAAGCTGTCCTTGTCATCTCCCTGGCCATGCTGGTGCATGAATATGTCGATGCAATCCTCGATATCATAAGCCATCTCACGAACCTTGTCTCTCCACGCCTTCTTTTGGACATCAAGTTTGTCCATGCCCGCTAACTTCTCCAATGCAGCATTCATGTCAGTCAACTCACGGTTGAGGAACTCAATATCCCTTCGGACCCCCTTGAGCTGCCTGTACTGATCACTAAGCAGCAGCGATAGCTTGGAGAGGAGTGAGATCATCACCCCAGTGGCAGCGCTCACGGCCATGCCTGCCATCTCAAGCTCCTAGCTCCCCTCTCTGGCAGTGACAATTGTGTTATGGCATCTCCATCGGCGGCTGTATCAGCTAGCTTCAAAGGGACATATCAGCTTGTCGTGCAAGGTGGATAACAGAGCACGCTGTCAGGCAGGTGAAGTCGTAGGTCCTTTACTCTCTGCTCCTGCTCTTCGTCTCGCGCCGGTGAAGGCCACCGCAGCCCGCAGGTGATGGGTATGAAGGGAGCTCCAGCCCTGTGCTGGCCGGCCGTGGCGGCGACACGGCGGTGGAGGAAGCGGCGAACGGCGGTTCGAGGAGGACTGGAGCAGGCGGACAAGACACAGGGAACGAAGGGACGGAAATCGAGGAGGGGAGGACGATCCACGGAAGCACAGGAGGCGGACAAGCGCGGCCGGTGGTGCAGTCCGACACTTGGGGCTTAGATCAGGCCGGCGGTGGCTCGGAATCGGATCCGCCCGATCTGTCCGGCGTGGCCTCCATTGGACGCCACCGTCGTCGATACCGCGGTGGCAGAGATTGGCAGCCGGCGGAGTAAGACGAGATGGGAGGGAGGGAGCTCTGCCGGGGACAGGGGGGAGGCGACGGCGTCGGCGACTGAGGGAGGTCGGGTGAGGAGGGAGATGAGAAGAGAGGTCCGAGAAGAGCCAGTGGAGGAAGACGAAGACCCCCTTTTTTTTTAAATTTGACCCCAAAGATCTTTGAACCCCGGGGTCGGCGCTATGACTCATGGCTTCGAGGTAACACGTCTCGACGCCACAGATCTTAATTCCGAGGTGCCTAAACATGTACAGCAGAGTATTCTAAGTGGCGTTGACATGGCCGGTACCTCGGAGCCACAGATCTCGGCTCTGAGCTCGGAGCTGTGGATCTCGGCTCCGAGCTCAGAGCCATGGATCCTGGCGCCGAGCATGGATTCAAAATCCACGACTAAGTTTCCTTTGCCGAGGCTGCTTTCATTTCTTCTTTCTCTCTCGGGTTCTTCCTCTCCCTAACCCACCAATCTCTTGAATCGACGAATTTGACCTTGAATACTTGGATTTGATCCATACATCTTCACAAGCAAGGTATCCTCTCTCCCCTTATCATTTTTACGCATTGATTTGGTATATATTACGTCTATTTTGCAACCCTAGATACGTTATTACCTAATGTTGTGTGTGTTGAATTAGATAATCCACTACTTCGTTACGTTTTATTTGCACTGCGTGAGCTCGTTTCACTACCTATGCAATATTAAACTCAATATTACGACAACAAATAGTGAAACCAACAACATTATGAAAGGTCCAATAATAGAGCACATTAATCAACATAACAACATTTAAAGTACATGACGACAAACTAAATAACGCAGAACATGCCCTAGGTACGTCCATACTTAATGTGCATTACATGACAACATAATGTAAAGTCCAAGGTTAGACAACATTGTTCATAAATAAACCATAGAACTAGCAAGTTATGAAGACTACTGAGTGGAATAAGGCCACTTTTTCTTTCTTTGGGCATCAGGATTCTCCCCCATCGTTGTCTTCGCTCGGAGCGCACGCTCAAGCTTCCTCTCCCTCTCATCCTTGTACGCAGCAACACGCTTCCTTTCCTCCTCTTCCTTGTGCTCCTTTTCTAGAGCCTCTTCTCTGCGTCTCTTCTCTATCATCTCCTTGTCCTCTGTCTCCCACCGTAACAGTTCTGTATCTACTCCTGGTCTTCCGGTTTGATCTCAGTATTGATCCACTGCTCAAAATCATAGAGCGATAGAGGGGTCTACAACAAATGCAATTGTTACAAAAAAATTATGCAAGACTTTATTTGACACAAAATAATTATTACACAACATCAATTTCTCACCATCTTGTTAATGCGGCGCTGATGAAGTGTAGCCTCAAACGCAAAATTGACACACATTCAATACCTCTGCCTATATGTGTCCTCTTCATCGAACTTGGCTACCTTGCAAGGATCACCGCACCAGCACATGGGCACTGGAACACCAATAGGCAGAGGCAATAGGTCGAAGGCATTTCCGGTCATCCGACCATAACTACAATTGAACCAAATTTGTTCTAAGAACCGAAAGCAATAAACATTAAACCCTAAACCTAGGATTTTTCCATTTGTTGCACATAAATGAAAACATAATATAACACGATGATAAGAGATTACCTTGGCTTACTAGCTTTACCACGCCTTGGCATCCTACCGTTACATAATAAAAAAATAAAAAAATCATTTCAAACATTAGGTAATAACGTATCTAGGCACTACAAGAAGTATGACCTTCTACGACGATTTTCTCATGACGACAGCTAAATTTGTCGCTAAGTCATTTTGTTTTACTACGTTATTTGGTGGGAGTATGACTTTACGATGAAAATTATTTGTCCGTCACTAAGATCTAGAAGCAATCGTCGTAAACCAAATGATTTCCATATTACAACGAGTTGCAATTTGTCATGACATGCTAATAGACAATCGTCGCAACTTATGATTTGAATTTTAACATGATAAGCTCAACTTCACATATAATATTTTAAATTACAATTTTCTTGAATTGTCCAAACAACATTGGATAGAGAAACAACTAAAACCAAATGTTCTATATCTCGATGAGATCAACAATATCTAGACTACTAAAGAAAAATATCATCTATATCATCTATTTAGTCTCAAATGACTTTTGAGGTGGAGTGATTAGAGGTCTACACGTGAGGTTGCAAGTTGGAGGTTCAAATCCCATCAGCCATACGCGTGTATTTTTCGCGCGAAAAATAGGGCGACTTGCTCGCGGCTATGAGATTTCAATATTTTTTCTTTTCCATCCTTAATTTTTTTTGTTCTAAAAAAGAGCCCATTAGGCCCCGCAGTCTCAATAAACCTTTAATTTTTTTATGTTCTAAAAAACAGCCCATTAGGCCCAGCAGTCACACTAAACCCTAGCTCTCTGGATCCCAAAGCAAAAAAACATCCACCGCTACTACGCTTGCATCTTCTCCCGCCGACGCTGGGAGAAAAAAATTCATCCGCCGCCACCAGCTTCTTCTCCCGCCGACGCCATGCGCTCCCTCTTTCTCCCGGTGAAAACTGTCCCAAAATTTTCTCCTACCGCCATCTATTTCTATCCCGCCGACGCCACATGCTTCCTATTTCTCCCAAATCTAAATCGCCGCCCCCACTCCTCCTTGCCTTGCCCGACCTCGACGCAGACCTTGGCGCTGCCCTCACTCCGCCCAACCCGAGTGGCGTCGCTCCCCAAAGAAGCGCCGCCCCTCCCCTCACGCCGACTCAAGCAAAGGCACCGTCTGTCGGAAGGTGCGACCCGCCCTCCCTCCCAAGATGTGTCAGTGACCCTCTCCCCCCACTCCACGCCACTTGAAAGGTGGGAGCACCATGGCTCTTGGTCGGAAGGTTGGCAAACTGCTTAGTTTATCGGACTTGTTCGTTCTTTGGATCGTAAAAAATCTTCGCTAGTTGGTTTGGTGTGAGAGAAAAATACTGTTCCGGCTGAAAATTTACGATCGTTTACGAGGGAATAATCCCAGCCGAACAGGCTGTGGAGCAAGCAGCCAGCAACCAAGAGGTAAACAAACTCCTGAAAATCTGTTGAAATTTTTGAGTTACTGTTAGGGTTTTCAGTTGCTTGTTGCGTGAACTTGTGTAGTGCCGTAGTGGTAGTACCCTTTCATTTTTTTTTCTCTGATTTTTTGTGGGATTTAAGTGAATCCCCCAGTTCTAGGTTTGCCTCTACTTTTTAGCGTAGTGAATCTGCTCACCATGTATGAGGAAGACAATGGGAAAGGTTCATCGTCTACCATCTTTATTTGTCTTAAGATCTTATCACTGAAGAATTGCTAGAAAATTTTCAATCAAATGATTTTGTTATTCAATAGTCCCCTTTTGCCCGTGTATCCTCTTGTTAAATTGTAAATGTAGTCCATACAATTGCGAGTGTGGTCTTTTTATTTGTATTTTTTAATCTGTATAGGTACAAGTGAGTGCTATTTGTACAATCTCGGCTATTTGTTTAATCTATATGGCTACAAGTGAGTGCTACAATATTCTACTAGGGGCTGAGATGCACTAGCTGTGTTAAATAAGTATGATTGGGAGGCTGGAACTTTTTGTTTCTGATATCTATATAATGGATCACCTTTAAAATTGGTACCTATATTAGCACCAAGCATTTTCAACTTAGCAGTATGAAGATCACTGTAGTGTGTAGTTTGAAAGAAACTCGCTATCTTCACTGATGGATTGGATGTTCCCATTATCAACTTTTTAAACATGTCGAAATTTTGCATTGATTAAAAATCATGTTTTGTAGCAGTGTATGGAAGTGATTAGTATCTGCTGATTCATCAATTTTTGCAATGATTAAAAATCATGTTTATGTTCCTGGTGCTTAATCACAGTTTGTTCTATTTCTAGTTAATTCCTTTTTTGTGCATCTTGATCTGTATCATATTTTCAGATATCACTTATGTGGCTTGTAGTCTGAATCTAACAGATAGCTCTCATGTTAATATTGTCCTAATTTAGAATTAACAAGGCATCATAATTCACATGAGTTCTGGGGCAACATATTGTTCCTTCATGGCTTGGGATCATTTTTTCATCTTTCAGAATTTTTTGAAAGTTCGGCTTAGATAAATCAATCTCTGTTTGTCCTGACTTGATGCATCCTTCGCTGGATCAGTAAGCTACCTGATGCTAATTTCAGAGAGTCGGCTGAAATCCTCTGCTATTATTGCAGAACTTACGATAGCTGAAATTAGTGCTATTTTTCAGACAAAGAGGTTTGAATTAACTCATGCATACAATAGCTATTCATCTGTACTACCAATTACTAATTGCCTGATGAGTGATGAGTACCTATTCATCTATGCATTTTAAATAAGCCTACATTAGTGCTACAGGTTACTCTTTCATTCAATAGCCTAAGCTCACATTTATCCATTGGGCCTATGCTTTCAATTCATTTGTCTTGCTTCTGCTGCTTGACCTCAACTATACAAGCAGGAGTACAAGAATGATGATGAAAATGAAAATCCTTTTAAAAACTACATGGGAAAGATGGGCGTAAGTAGAAGAAAGCCTTTCCAACAGCGCAATTAATGTTTTCTTTTTTGTTATGGTTTGAATGCCTCTTTTCTAATCTATGTGCTCTTGACATGCTCTTCACTAGATCAAATTTTCCATAGACCCTGATGACAAGGAAGTTGAAGCTGCATGCTTCAAGACTGGGCAACGACAATTAAGGCACAAGCTGAAGAGGGCTTACTTTGATGGAGTACCTGCAAATGAAGTCAGAACAACATCGCCGGTGAGGAGTATGACTGATGAACAATGGATTGCATTGGTGGAGCTGTGGTCATGCCCTAAGCATAAGGTATAGAGTTAAATGGACAATTTAATTTGATTGCTCACAGTTTGTCTGAATGAAGCTTAAGTTGTTTACATATTAAAATTATGATCGACAAAATAGTCTGATTATACGCTGGACACTATATCTGCATTTGTTCACAAAAATAATGATGTCATTTTACTTCCAGTACACAAACTAGTAGCTGGTACTAAAAACGAAATGGCATTGATATATGTAGTAGTTTTCTAGAAACTACCTTTATAATCTGATCCTTTAATACTACGATATATCTTATAGGAAAGGTGTATCAAAAACATCAGCAACCGTGGAAAAGTATCTCCTTAGACTGATTAATACCATGAACCTAATAATATACAATGTCCCATCAATAAAATGAACCTTCTATATGACTGATTACAATGTTGCAACAGCAGCAATTTTGAGTTCCATACTAGTTAGCAGACTCAGCTCAACCTTTAGCTATCTTTTAAGTTTCAGTCTAATAACTTACAATACTTGCTTAGTGTGCTCCTGCAATACTACATGGCTTCTCGTTGGTTATGTGCTTATTATTTTATTTCTACAAGGCTATGAAAAGAAGACTCATCTGTTGCTTGTGGAAACTAGTAGAGAACAAATTAATGCTATTTTATTTCTACACCTTTAAGTGAATCACAGAATTTTAATATGACATGATGTTGCCATAGTGTAAAGTGGACATGCTAATTTTCTACTTTAACAGTTTAATTATGCATACAGAATAGTCGTTTCATGCTACATGTTCTTTATCAAATGTTTAATTATGCATATAGAGGAGTCGTTTCATGCTACAGTTTGCAGCAGCAGCAGCAGCATATATTAAAGTACCTACACTTGTATACTAATGCAAACTAATTTTCTTATCATGTTAGGGTCAAATGGATACCATGACGGCTCAGCCTACACCAGAAGGGGGACAACCAAAGACTCCTGATGAAGTTTTTGCTCATGTTTTGCCATCAAGTAAATTTCTTCGAAATGTTGGCCTTGACACAGCAGTCTCCAAGAGAAGCGCTACTGCTGCTGCACGTGTACAAGAGCTGGAGGTTGAAGTTGCGGCCGAGAAGTAAGGAGCTGTAGCACTTAGAGATCAACTTCATTGCCAGCAGGATGAGTTGGAAGCGTTGAAGAAAAAGGTTGAGGAATCAGAGGAAGCAAGAGAGAAGCAGACACAAGAGATTGGAAATTTGAAGAAACAAGCAAAAGAAACAAATGCTCTTCTTCGTCGGTTGTTCACGTTGAACAAGGACTAGGTCACTCCTTACCTTTTCCTTTTATCCTACTGATCATGATGCATGTCCTCAACATGGCTTGGATATGTGTCTGTTTATTTATTTTGGTACAATGGCTTGGACCTAGTAATGGTTTGCATCTGGTTATCTATTTGGTAATGCCTTGGATACGTGGCTGCTGATTTTGCCACTTGGGTGGATCTGGTAGTGACTTGGACATGAGTTTAATGTATTTTGGGTTGAGTTTGACATGTGAAATTATTTGAACATGTAACTCTGAATGGATCTATGATGTAATGAATGTGAGCACTTGATGGTTGACAAATGATTTCTATCTGCAATGCTGCGATGGGTTGTATATTGTTCAATGGACTTCTTGTGAGCTGCAATATGCCATGTCAAATCCTGTTGCATCATATGACAACAATATTTTATGATGATCTTTTTTGTCATATGTGGCACATGTATAGTCATCTATGGTCAAATTTTTTACGATGTTCTCTCTACTTGATAACGACGAAAATCGAACGTCGTAAATCAATGACACAAGTATGAACGTTGCATAATTACGACGATAATATTAGTTTTGTCGCAGAACACCTTTAGCTATGGGGAATAGGCGACGAATGCATTTTAGTTGTGCATTCGTCGCAAATTGTGAAATACGACATAATTTTCACTTTTTGCGACGTAAATGGAACGTCGTAGAAGGTCATATCTCTTGTAGTGAGGGTTGCAAAATAGACGTAATATATACCAAATCAATGCGTAAAAATGATAAAGGGAGAGAGGGATACCTTGCTCGTGAAGATGTATGGATGAAATCCAAGTATCCAAGGTCAAATTCATCGATTCAAGAAATTGGCAGGTTAGGGAGAGGAAGAACCTGAGAGAGAGGAGGAAGAAATGAAAGCAGTCTCGACAAGGGAAACTTGGCTGTGGATTTTGAATTCATGCTCGGCGCCAGGATCCATGGCTCCGAGCTCAGAGCCGAGATCCATGGCTCCGAGCTGGGAGCCACAGATCTTGGCGCCGAGCTCGGAGCCAAGATATGTGGCTCCGAGGTACCGGCCACGTCAACGCCACCTAGGATGCCCTTCTGTGCACGTCCAGTCACCTCGGAGCTAAGATCTATGGCGCCGAGACGTGTTACCTCGAGAGTCATGAGTCATGGCGCCAACCCCTAGGGTCCAAAGATGAGTTTATGTCTTCCAGAGGGCAAAACATAAATTTTCTTCAAAAAAGGACTAAATTATAAAAAATTGGGACGAAGAGAGGGTGCTGTGATTAAAAAATATCCTGACATGTGGAGTCCACGTGGTTTTGGAATTAAAGGTCTCACATGTAGCTCATAGTCATTTTCATCCGGCTCATGAAAATGATTCCGAACGTGAGATTCAAAAAGAAAAAAAATGATTCCGAACGTATCATGTTGTTGAACAACTCATGATTTTTAGGCCAGTCTAAGTAGAGAGTTTCATTACGTTGTTTCCAAGATGGCCACGTCATGTAGATTGAAATTAAATATGGATGAAACACATATTTTCAATGGAGAGTTTCATTCTAGAGTTTTATAGATATCTGATTCCATAACTCATAGAGAGTTGGTATTCGTGCCAAGAGAGTTTTATCCTCATGAAACTCACTTTTTCTCTCTCTTCTTAAAAACCTTGCCACATCATCAAAAATGCTTATGTGGCAGCTCATTAAATACAAATGCAACTCTAATGAAACTCCCAATAACACTGGCCTTAGCAATTGGGGACGTTTATGTCGGAGAGGGCGCGCTGCTGGAATGACCGTCCACATGCCAAAAAAACATGCATTTTAATGTAACAAGACAACTGTTGTATTAAGTACAGCATTACAATGTGAGAAAATTTGAGCTCAGCTATCTCTCCAGCCTGAACACTCTGATGTCAAGCTAAACTCCCTCCTCTCTAATCCCGCGGGCTATACTACATGGGCAGATTCAAGGGTATTCCCTTGTATTCCCGGGAATATCCAACTATTTTGGGACATCTTAATGTATATATGAGTATATACTTATATGTATATATGTATAATACAACATTCTGTATAGCATTTCCACTCAATTTAGCCCAAAAAAGAAAAAAAAATCAGCCTTTGAGCCTTGCTTCCCAAATATTTTAAGCCTATGGATTCGATTTTTCTATGAGATGGAAGTGGGAATACCCAAGTTTCAAATCCTGGCTTCGCCACTGTTATAGTACTCTCGTTAGGTGGGCTACAACATTGGGCCTCCACTATTTGTTTCTCGAATTACGCACGAAAGCTACGGATCATTTCATTAAGAAGAAAAATAAAAAATACAAAGGGAGGGAAAGTAAGACAGCCCCTCTAGGCACCCCCAAAGAGGGTTTAGTCAATACATCATGCTAGAAAACAAACTAGGGAAACATAATCAACAACCTCAAACGACCAAGGACCTAGGGATGATCCAAGACCAACGGACTAGCAAGGAACTCATGTAAGGCCGAGGTTCCCACCATACACCGTAGATTACTCTCATTGGCCACAAATTGAAGAAGCACCTCTATATTAGGCCAAGCACCTTAAAAAAAGCAAGCATTTTGGTGCTTCCACAATTCCTAATAAAAGCAACTAAAATTATCAGACTATTGGGGCCTTTGTGTGAAGCCCTTAGACCCCCTTTGCGGTGTTTGACGTACGACTTTGCCTGTCTCAGGAGCTCGAGACTCGGTCCCTTGGGAAATCGTTGTTCCTACTGAAGGAGATGGGAGTCTGGGAGCAGCTCCCAAATACTTCGTGACAAATGGGCTGCTTATGTTACGCCTGAGAGCTATTGTCGGTCTTGAGTCTGTCTGAAGTGGAGGACCTCCGTCATTGTGTGTCACTGAAGGCCGAGGTGGCCATGGCTAAGGAGCAGTCTGCCTTTTGGTGGCGAAGATCAAGGAGCCGGAGGAGGAGCGGGATTCCCTCAAGTCTCGGGCCCAAGAAGCAATGGCCTCTGCCAAGGTCACCGCCGGGCAGGCATTGGGGCATAGAGCAGAGTGAACATCACCGTGACGAAAGTCGCTTTGGCGAGGGCTACCAAGCGGCCGAGGCCTCTCGAGTCGAGGCTTTAGCCCGGAAGAACAAAGCCGAGGGTAAGTTCCACTGAACCGCGCCCTTGTTCCGTTTGCTCTGGTTTGCGTTCGACCCCGACTCTTTGTCGTGGTGTAGGTCTGGAGAAAGAGGCCTCCCAGTAGTGAGGCCTCCGTCGCAGCCGCTGGCGGGCTTGGACGTTGAAGTCTAGGAGCACGAGGCTCATGCAATACTGCCGCCTGCCGCCTGCAAGGCTCGGAGGTCGAGGGGTCCAATCACCAGCCTCCCTTGGGAGCCACCGATTCGCTTGAGCGGCCGTGTCCACGAGAGGCTCCGGGGCGTTGCACACGTGTCAAGCAAGCGCCCTGGCCGTCGCTTCCTCGCACTACGCCGTCAACCTCGAGGTCATTAGCGATGGCTACGTCTTGCCTGGAGATGATGAGGAGGCCGATCGCAGAGGTCACGGGCCGATGGAGGCGGTGGAGCGCTGGCACGGCGTTAGCTAGCCTGTTTGAAGAAGAGGTGGTCCCTCCCCGCCACCCGATCCTGAATTTTGACTGGGCGGCCAGGGCCATGTAAACGGATTGGTTTAATTGTCACACCGTGACGTTTTGTGGCCGTCGAGGCCTTTTTTAAATACTTGCGTATGTGCGTTTTTAACCGCTTTCTTATTCCATTTCCGAGCCTGTGCCCCTGCCTCGTTCTTGGATACCCGCAGAACTTCCTCGAGCCTAAGCCATCCCTTGGCGAAGGGTGGCGAGGAGTTGTCGTAGCCGGCGTGTTCTCACGGCTCGACCGCCCTTTGGCCTTAGGACACGCTTTTGGTCCTTAGGTTTCTTCGACGGTCCTGCCAGGAAAGCGAGAGAGTTTGGCGTGGAAATTTTCGAAAGACGGTTAAGAAATGGCGTTCGAGGACTTAGGGGTTCCCCTTTTTTTAGCCCCCCTGGGGAGGCTCGGCTCTCTGAGCAGGCGAGGCGAGTCTCTCTCGTAGCGTTAGGCAGTGACGTCGAGCCCTATCGATAGACAAGCTCTTTGCGAAGAACTTCCTCGGAGCCTAAGCTATCTCTTGGGCGAAAAGGTGGCGAGGGAGGTGCCGTAGCCCAAAGGCGTAGGTCATTCTCACGGCTCACCGGTCTTTTTGCCTTTGAGACGAACTTTTGGTCCTTAGGTTCCATACAATCGAAAGGCTTTATTATTAAGGGGGGGCCTCGAAAGATTGTAACAACTTAAAGAACACTTCTTTATTGTATTTCGAGAACAATGTAAACAACGTTTGGAAACTTAAGGGTAGAAACGACGTAGTCTGTTCTATGTTCCAAGCGTTGGTGAAGATTTCGCCCTTCCCTGTTGGCCAGCTTGTAGGTTTCGGGCTTTAGTACTTAGGCGACGATGTACGGCCCTTCCCATGGCGGGGTCGACTTGTGGCGGCCTTTGTCGCTCTCGCCTCGACCTCGACCAGTCGCCCACCTTCGTGTCTCACTCTCTGAATGTGCCGGGGGCTTGGTAGCGTCAGTGGGGCTTCTTGGTATTTGGCCGAGTGTGTAGGGGCAATGTCTCGGGCTTCCTCAAGTTGGTCGAGGGCGTCCTCATGGCGGTCTTGGTTGCTTTGCTCGTTGTAGGCCTGTAGTCTCGGGGCCGTACTCCAAGTCGGTGGGGAGGATGGCCTCGGCCCCATAGACCGGGAAGAACAGTGTGAATCCGTGGCTCGGCTCGGTGTATTCCTCGAGGCTCCAAATGACCGAGGGAGTTCGGCAAGCCATTTCTTGCCAAACTTTTTCAACCAGTTGTAGATTCTTGGCTTGAGGCCTTGTAGGATCATGCCATTGGCACATTCTACTTGGTCATTTGTCCTAGGGTGTCCTACGGCGGACTGCACCACCGGATGTGTGTGGTTGTCGCAGAACGTCAAGAACTTGTGGCCGGTGAATTGCGTCCGTTGTCGGTGATGATGGTATTTGGGATTCCGAACCTGTGGATGATATCCGTAGAAGAACAACAACTTTTGCTTGCGGATTTGATTTGGGTGATTGGACGAGCCTCGATCCATTTGGAGAATTTGTTAATGGCTACGACGAGATGGGTATAGCCTCCGGTGCCTTCTGCGCAGAGGCCAACCATGTCCAAATTTCCACACGGCGAATGGCCATATGATTGGGATGGTTTGGAGGGCTTGGGACGGGAGGTGCGTCTGTCGAGCGTAGTATCTTGGCATCCTTCGCAGGCGCGTACTAGCCCCATGGCATCGATCATCGCTTGTTGGCCATAGAATCCTTGGTGGAAGCGTTTCCCACTAGCGCCGAGGCTGCGTGGTGCCCGCAGTGACCCGCATGCAAGTCCCAGAGTAGTGATTGGCCAGCCTTGGTGGTGATGCACCGTTGGAGAATACCGGATGGGCTACGCCTATACAACTTCATTGTAGAGGACGACGTCTTGGCTCGTCGCAAAGCCATCGGGCCTCGGTCCCGTCTCATGGAAGCTCTCCTCGCATGAGGCGATCAAGAAAAGGGACTCGCCAGTCCGTTCCTTGGTCGGCCTCGGGGAGGCTCTGTGTCAATTGCCATGGACTCGGGCTCGGCGGCGAGTCTCGATGGCAAAGGGGCCTCGGGACCTGGGGGGGCTCGGCCGATGGGCCCTCTACCTTCGCCGAGTCATAGTCGACGAATGGCTTGTGGAGGTCTCTGGCGAAGATGTTCGGGGGACCGGGTCGTGCCGACGCCATCTTTGCCGATTCGTCCGCTACCTCATTGAACTTTCATGAGATGTGATTGAGTTCGAGGCCATCAAACTTGTCCTCTAGGCGGCGTCATCGTGCGATATGCCTCCATCTTGAGGTCATGGCGGTTTGATTCTTTCATCACTTGGTTGATGACAAGTCGTGAATTGCCTCGAACGTCGAGACGCCTGCACCCCAAGTTCAATGCGATCCGTGAGGCCGTTGGCGAGGGCCTCGTGATTCGCCACATTGTTGGAGGCGGTGAAGTGTAGTCGGATTAGTAGTGCATATGGACTCGAGGGGTGAGATGAAGAGCGCACTCCCTACGCTTTGCCGGTCTTCATCGAGACCCGTCGAAGTACATGGTCCAATAGATCTACCGGACTTGAATAGGTGGTAGTTGGGTATCGGTCCATTCTGCCACAAAATCGCCAAGACACGAGACTTAATGGCTTTTCGGGTGCGAAAAGATGGGCTTCCCCATGAGTTCCACGGCCCATTTGGAAATCCTTCCCGAGGCCTCCCGGTTATGGATTATCTCTCCCAAGGGAAAGATGACACCACAGTCACCGGGTGGGACTCAAGTAGTGACGCAGACTTAGCGTCGAGCCAAGATTATGGTGTAGATTAGTTTACGGATGTGGGGTAGCGCGTCTTGGTATCGGAAAGCACCTCACGATGAAGTAGATGAGTCGTTGGATGGGTAGAGCATGCCCTTCTTCCGCCTCTCGACCACTACGGCCCGCTTGACCGACCACTTGGGTCGTTCTGGCGACGTAGAGTAAAGAGGGCCTCGTCTTCGATCGGTGGTACCGAGCATCTGGGGTTGGAGAGCGGCGCTTTGAGTTTGGTGAGTGCTTCCTCGGCCTCGGGGTCCAGAAAAGCGCTTAGATTTTCTCAAGAGACGATGCAGAGGTAAGCCTTTTTTCGCCGAGGCGCGAGATGAAGCGGCTCAGGGCCGCTAGACATCCCATAACCTTCTGTACTCCCTTGAGGTCTCGGATCGGCCCCATATTGGTCACGGCAGAGACCTTTTATGGGTTGGCCTCGATGCCGCGCTCTGAGACTATGAATCCCAGGAGCATGCCTCGGGGGACCCCGAAGACACACTTTTCGGGGTTGAGCTTGACGCCCTTCTCCCTGAGGCATTTGAAGGCTACCTCCAGGTCATTGACGAGGTCATTGGCCCACTTGGATTTGACAACGACGTCGTCCACGTAGGCCTCGACGGTTCGTCCGATGTGCTTGCCAAAGACCTGGGTCATACACCGTTGGTACGTGGCCCCCGCGTTTCTGAGGCCGAACGGCATAGTCGTATAGCAGTATAGGTCAAATGGGGTGATGAAAGAAGTTGCGAGCTGGTCGGACTCCTTCATTTTGATTTGATGGTAGCCAGAATAGGCATCAAGGAAGGATAGGGTCTCGCATCCCGCAGTGGAGTCAACGATTTGATCGATTCGAGGTAATGGAAATGGGACTTTTGGGCATGCTTTGTTCAGACCGGTGTAGTCCACACACATTCTCCATTTTCCATTTTTCTTCTTAACTAATATGGGATTAGCTAACCACTCCGGATGTGACACTTCCTTGACGAATCCGGCCGCCAAAAGCTTCTATACCTCCTCGCCGATGGCCCTATGCTTTTCCTCGTTGAATCGGCGCAGGCGTTGCTTCACCGGTCTGGAGCCGGCCTGGATGTCGAGGGCGTGCTCGGCGACCTCCCTCGGTATGCCCGGCATGTCCGAGGGACTCCATGCGAATATGTCGGCGTTCGCACGAAGAAAGTCGACGAGCACGACCCCCTATTTGCTGCCGAGGGTCGCGCTGACCCTCAGCACTCGGTTGTTTGAGCAGGTGGGGTCGACCGGGATGAGCTTGATGGCCTCCGCGGGCTCGAACGTCCCGGCCCGATGCTTCGAATCAGGCACCTCGCTGCCGAGCTGGTCGAGGTTGGCGATGAGGGCCTCGGACTCCACTATAGCCTCGGTGTACTCGATGCACTCGACATCGCAGTCGTATGCATGCTCGTACGTGGAGTCAATAGTGATGACACCGTTGGGGCCCGGCATCTTGAGCTTGAGGTAGGTGTAGTTCGGGACCGCCATGAACTTGGCGTAGCACGGCCGTCCTAGGATGGCATGATAAGTCCCCTTGAACCCCACTACCTCGAAGGTGAGGGTCTCCTTGCGGTAGTTGGAGGGGGTGCCGAAGCAGACGGGTAAGTCTATGCGCCCGAGGGGTCGTGCGCGCATCCCTGGCATGATGCCATGGAACGGCGCGGCGTCGCCTTGGAGTTGTGACCGGTCGAGCCCTAGGAGCTCCAGCGTGTTGACGTACAGGATGTTGAGGCCGCTGCCTCCGTCCATCAACACCTTGGTGAGTCGGGTGTTCCCGATGATCGGGTCAACGACGAGCGGGTACTGGCCGGGATTTGGGACATGATCGGGGTGGTCATCCCGATCGAAGGTGATCACCTCCCAAGACTAGTCGAGGTACCGGGGAGTGGCCACCTTAACCGAGAAGACCTCTCGGCATTCCCTTTTTCGTTGTCGCGCCGTGAGGCACGTCGAGGGCCCACCGAAGATCATGAAGGCATTGTGTACCTCGGGGAACCCGTCGCCCTTGTCGTTGTCTCCGTCATCCTAGCCCCTCTTCTTGGCATCGTTGTTGGGGAGCCCGAGCTTGGCATAGTATCGCCGGAGCATGGTGCACTCCTCGAGGGTGTGCTTTACCGGCCTTGATGGTAGGGGCGGGTCTTTTAAGCATGTTGTCGAAGAGCCACTGGGCTCGAGGATTCTTGCGGTCTCTGCTGACACGATGAGCCCGGCTCAAGAACCTCCTGCTTCCCTGGGCGTCCTTCTTTTTCGGGGGGCGGGCGTCGAGGCCCCGGGGTCTCCTCCGCCTCTTCCCTTTGGAGTCGTTGTTGGGGAAGATGGCCCGATGGCCTCTTCGCCAGAGGCGGTGGTGGCGATGTCGAGGAGTGCGGATGCCGTGGTGGTGTATGCGCTCCGGCCTAATTCTCGGACCAGTCTCGGCAATGGTGCCGAGAGGAATGCTCGGACGATTTCTAAGTCGCCGATCTTTGGGCAACTCGGTGCATTGCTTGGAGAAACGTCGGATGAAGTCTCGGAGAGACTCTCGTCCGATCTCTGGCGGCAGCTCTTGAGGTCCTGTGAGTTCCGGGGTGCGTGTAGGTGCCACAAATTCCCGATGAAGACCTTTACCAAGTCACGCCCGATCATGGATTTGCATAGGGGAAGGTGTTCGAGCCAAGCTCGTCTTGAGTCCCGACAGAATAGGGGAGGTTGCGGATGACGGCGGTCATCGTCCGCACCGCCTAGCTAACAAGCCGACGGTAGTCGGCCAACCATAGCTTCGGGGTTGGTCTCGCCATTGCTTTTGAGAGATTCATTGGTGGCCGACGAAAACCGGGCCGGGAAGCGGCGCTTCATGGACGGCCTTCTCGAAAACTCTAGGGCCAGCGGCGGGAGAAGGACCGCGGTCCTCCCAACTATCATAGCGACCGCCTCGGTGCACTCGGTAGCCCCCGGCGGCCCCATCGTGGTCGTGGCGCCGCCGTTGTCTACCCGCCCATGTGGTGGCCTTTTTTGGTCGCCTTGGTCGTTGTCGATGCGTCGGTCGGCGGCCGGCATGCACCGAGGGGCCCCGAGGCGTCGTGCACCGAGGGTGTTTCGAGGCGTCCCGCGTCGAGACGCGAGCTTTCGCTTTCTTTTGCCGCATGGCGCGATCTCGAAAAGGCCCCGAGTTCGCCATGGACTCGTCGCCCCTCCGTGGTAGAGGGCTCGGGCATCGCTTCCGGACCAGTGTTGCCGCCCGCGGCGACGTTCGCTAAGCGCGATTGAAGACAAGGGGTTGCTCGCCCCTTCATCATCGCAATCAGGCGGTTGACGCCGCGAGCCCCCCACCGGGCCGTTCCGCCATCGCCGCGTGCCCCCCGCCGCTCTTGCTCGAGGGGTGGCTCGGAGTTGCTGCAGGAGAGAGTCGATCTTGCTCGACCTTGGCTTGAAGCTCACGGAGCTGCTCTCTGGAGGTCTATCGTTGAAGTTGCTCGGGGTGGGGATATCTACCGCTGCTGGTGGGGGACCCCATGCGGTGGTGTGGCGTTGGCTGCCCTACCTCCATTGTTGCCCATGCTCAGCATTCCGAGTCCAACGTGGAAACACTCACGAGTCGGGTTGTAAGCGTCCTCGCCGTCGGAATCAGAATGGCCGAAGCGATGGTAGTCTGCGATCATCATGAAGCGGTGCATCGCCTCGGGTTCGCGAATCCCGAGAAATGCGCTCCAACCCACGCCTCATCCTCCTCCGAGGAGTCGAGTGGGGTGGATTGGAGTTGTGACTATGGGGTTATGGGCATGACGTTGATGAATGGAGACGAGGCGGTGGCGTGGGGCGGCGACATTGGTCAGCCCAAAAGTGCAGGGGATGGCGCCGTCGCCATGCTCTCTTTCCGTCAAAGTTGGCTCCTCGGGAGGGCGGCGGGATGAGCTTGATGATGGGGTGTCGCCGTCGCCCATCGGCCCTTTTCCCCTCGCCGAGGCTTAAGCCGGACAGTCCCCGTCTTGAGGACTCTGCGCCAGCCGCGGTATGGGATTCTCGTGGAGCATGATCGGATCGGCGTTCATACTTGCATGGTGTTAGGGTGGACTCACCCGCACGGCGCTTCAGCGAGCTTGACGGGAGGCGGCGGCGGCGCATCGCCAGTGTGTGCGTGCTGCGGTGCAAGACGTCGTCGTCGGTCGATGGCGCTTCTGGGTGAGAGGAGTACCATGTCGTACTTCGTGCCCTAGAGACATGAATTCTAGGCTCCCGAACCGACGATCGTCCCGAGGCGCAACGATCGCGACGGGATCTGCCATCCGGAATCTGGTGGGATGACTAAGCTGACACGCAGATGCCCCTACCTGGCGCGCCAACTGTCGGTGTTTCGGAACCGGGGGTCCTTAACCGACTAGTGAATTTGTGCTGCGTGCTCCCAATTCTGGATGGAGATGCAAAGAGACACAAGGTTTATACTGGTTCGGGCAATGGATGCCTTATGTCCAGTCTGAGAAGGTGTTCTTGTATTCCTTGCACCGGGGTGCTCGTAGTAGGGGGTTACAAGCTAGGCGAGAGAGGGAATTCGTCCCAGGTCTCTGTGAGGGGAGGTGATATGAATTACAGAACGAGGCGTGTTGTTCGTGCGAGTATCTGTGATTCTATCCGTCGTCCAAGAAACGGTCCTGGCTGCCTCCTTTTATAGCCGCAGGGAGGAAACCAGGAGTACATAAAAGAGCTACACGTGGAGCAAGGACTATTCGATGACGTATTTACTCCTGGAGCAGCATGGCATTGTCGTGGGAGTTCCCGTAGATGTCTAATCGGTATGGTCTTCACTGCAAGTAACATGCTGCGCATTTATTGACTTGGTGGATTGCAGAGGCTCGGCGGCCTTCGTGGCCGTCCGTCTGCGAGGCCTGTCGTCTGAGAGGCCTATTGTCTGCCGAGGCCTGCCATGCCGAGGCCTGAGAAGTGACCCAGGTGCAGATGTGGGTCTCAGCAGCCATCAGGCGGAATAGTGCGAGACGTGCGCCTACAGGATATGGTACCTGTGTTGTCAGTAGGGATGGTAAAAAAGGTGATCTGACCGTTGTCCCGTCGCTCCTATTGCAGCGCACTGCCGATCGTGGCTTACGTAGTGGGTGCGGCCGAGCGCATTAATTGGATGTGACAGCCTGCCAGAGAGACTTTTGAGGCAGAGGCGATGAGGTTGTGGGACGAGCCCGGCCTCGGGCGAGGCGGAGCGCGGCCGATTCGTCCGAGGCCCTTTCGAGGGGGTCTCGGGCGAGGCGAACGGGCGAGGCGTAGTAAGATCAGTGAATCCAAGGCCCTGTCGAGGGGGCTCGGGCGAGACGGAGTGGTCGGTCCGCTGATTCTGAGGCTACAGGAACCCGTTCTGACTCCCCACGTTGCGATGTCCTTGGTGCAAAAGTTAGGCAGCACAGTGGTTGGTAACCCCTGCTCTGTGCCGTCTCAGATGGTAGGGGGTTGACGCGACCGGCGTGTAGCCGGTCACTCCGCCGTTCTGTGCCATCGTGCGTCTGTCGGAGTGGTTGGGCGCTTGGATGTGATGTTCGGTCAGAGCAGTTTGGTCAAAAAGGTGGTCACGGGGTTGGTGCCGAGCCGGCCTCGCGCGAATCGGAGAATCGACACTTCTTCCGAGGCCCCGGGCGAGGGGGCCTCGACGAGGGGGCCTCGACGCGGGGGCCTCGGCGAGACGGTCTCGGGCGAGTCGGAGAACCGTTTGCTTCCGCTGGGGTTCAGCGATGGGGTCTCGGGCGAATCGGAGATTTCGGCCGAGACCTCGTTTGTTTATTCCGTTGGTTCTGTTTTTAGGGTCTAAGCAGTTTTTCGATCTTTGCTTGGGGTACCCCATTTTCTGGTATCCGACACCAAGATAAGTCTAAAACTAGGTCATCAACCAACCGTGCATGTTGTTTTCATTAGCCAATGAAAATAAAATGTAGCATCTCAAAAAGTAGAGTTCTAGTAGTTATTTACACTTCGATCCATATGTTTTCATTTCTTTTGTCAATCTTGTCCTGAGTCGAATAAATCGAACTACACCTTCTTGTCGGCTTGTTAGTGATAGGCTTTGTTTGTTTGCTATCAGCTTGCAAGAAACTAGAGGATCTTACAACACAAGGTTGAGACGGTGGTTGTCCGAAGGGTATTGTAGGCCACTTCATCTTTGAAGCAAAGGTGACTTTCGGGTTGCGAAGAGAATCTTTCCGAGACAATATGCATGAACTCAACAAAAATAAACAACCCAGAGTGCTCTTATTATTTATGTTCTTGCTTAGAAGTTACATCACGTCATCCTTGAGTATTCATCCCTCCATTAGTAGCAAGTTTCTCATTCACATCGAGCGCATGCTTACCATGGTCAATGAAACCAATATCAGTACACCCTCTCTTTTTGCACTCTCCCATCTCAAACCTGCATCATGTATATAGAGTGAGGATAATAAACACAGACATATACGTATGTAGCGACTTATTATTAATTAGTAGAAAGAATCACTTACAGACAATAGTAGTAGATGAGAGTCTTGTCGAGAGAGTTTCGGTGGACTAGTTGGTGTAATTCAGCTAACTCAATGTACATAACGTCATTGCCATGGAACCAATGGTCATCTTTGATTCTGACAGAAATATAGAACTCTTTCCAGTGACACGCGTCGAGGTACAAGGTGTTTATCTTGAACAATTGTGTACCCAATTCATTGATGGTCTTAGGATTCTATAGACTCCTGCCATGCTCATATTTCTGCCATTCATCCGCTAACGGCGCACTTTCGAAGAGGAAATCATCAAGGTCGATACCTCTCATAGCATAAAAGTTAGTAAGTTCCGCCATATCCACTTCTTTATCAGCAGGTATTTCCATCATATCCAGCATATCTATGTTTGAACCATATTCATTAGCAATAACTAGAGGAGGGACTGATTGCAATTCTTGTTCTCCGAGTTGTGCAACAGTTTCCCCTACTTTAGCAGCTTTCTTGATTATCTTGCTAAGAGTGCGGTCAAAGTCTGATGGTGGCGAGGGCTTACGAGCTTGCCGCCTCTTTTTCTGCTTAGCTTCCACCATCCGCCTTAGTTTAGCTAGGAGGTAGGTGGAAGTGCTTCTGCTCCTGCTGCTTCCTCTTCCCTGTGCCTGAGAAGAATGTTTCGACGGTTTTTTTAACCGCATCATCTAACTCCTCTTTACTCATTTCACCAGGCAATTTCTATGGAATTAGCCTTGGTTTCACGGGGGCCTTCTTGGTCGTCTTCACCGGCGGGGCAGATGGCTTATTTGTTTGCAGCCGTCTTCCCTGGTTCATGGGAGGAGGTGGGGGAATAGGTGTTGGAGACCTTCGAGGCGGCGTTGGGGAACGCCTTGGAGGCGGCGGTGGAGACCATCTTAGAGATGGTGGGGATGCAGCCGTGTCTTCTACCCCATCGTAACCGTCGCCCGAAGCACTATGCTGGTTTGGTGATTGTACTATTGGACTTAGGTTGGGGGAGACCCTGCTGTGTGCGTACAGAAGACAATGAGTCAATTGTTATTTAAGAGGCAATATAAAATTAATAAAAAAAATTTGTTTCGTTCACTTTCATCCGTACCTATTGTGCGGCAACAGCTTCCCGGGAATATTGATGTAGCGCTTGCGCCATGCAATGAATGACTTCTCTACTTCTCCCACGGTCTTCTCCCCATCACCCCCATGAATGTCAAGAGGCACATCGCTAAAACCTTCAATAGCTTTATCCACCAAGACGGTAGCATATCCAGCTGGTACTACTGCCCCATGGATTTTTGGTGTCTTGGTACGGTCCATAGGGTACAACACCAATAGCCACCTTCACCATGCCATTATCTTTTGGAATGTGCAGCTCACATGATGTAAAAGGTTCAGTGACGTCATCCACGGGGAAGCGCAGCTTTGCATCTTTTATGGCATCAGGCAGCTCCGTAGAAGCACAACTGCTTCTCAACTGATCGGAGCTAATGTTGATTCCCGGAGCTGTTGTAATCCCGTGAGCACTCAATTGTATTTGCACTTGCCTTGCGACTTCCTCTTGCATTTTCGCTTGCATTTCTTTTTCTCGCCTTTGTGATTCAAGCACCGCTTCTCGTGACTCAATAACATATTGCTGCAAGATGCGGATCCTCTCTGCCTCCTCATCCTTCCGTCTCTGGCGGCTTCTGTATGAATCGATCCATTCAGGGAAACCTTGCACCCACGGAATGACCCCTTTGCCTCTAGTTCGTCCACAATGCTCAGCAGTCCCGATGAAATATGTTAGTTCATCTTTCTCTCTGTTGGGCCGGAATAGTCCACTATCTCTAGCTTTTAGAATTTGAATCAACCTTTCTATTGCTCTTTCGAGTTTTGTGCCATGGACGAGCTTCCCGATGACTGGGTCCAATCCTCCCCCATGACCTAAAAACCAACGCTTTGTGCGTTCAGGCCACGGTGCTGATTCAGGTACGACCCCTTGGCAATAAGGTCTGCTTCCATTTTTTGCCACTTGGGAACGGAAGTCGTGTAGCCACCTGATCCCATGTTATGGTGGTATTGCTTTTGTCTAGAATTCTCTTGGTTCCTTCTCACCCGTTCCGCACCCTCTTCTGATATCTTGTACTGTACAAATTCCTCCCAGTAGGGCCTTGCCTTCGCGATTGGGCCCTTATCGTTCCAATTTGGAGTCTTGTTCTTCTTGACGTATGATTTGTACAGCTGCTTCTTCCAAGATTGGAATTGGGTGGCCATCTTCTTCATTGTCCAATGCCTAACTCGTTCCATCAACCTTTTGTGGGTGATGTCTTCATGATAATCATCTGTTTGGAACGTGAAATGTGCAAGAACATCTTGCCAAATCAGCTCCTTGTCCTTATCAGAGACATAACTAATATGAGGAGCATTGTTATTTTTTTCCATTCACGGGCATTGATCGGGAGCTTGTCCCTTACAAGGTACCCACAGTGGTACACGAATTTCTATGCATATTGTCCTAGTGGTCCGCCTGTAGCCACGTTGAATTCTGAGATGATGTAGCGGCCTTCCAACGGCTTTTTGGCCCCTCAAACATTCTTTGTGTTCCCCGTCGTTGTCGTCGATCCAGACGGCTATGTACACATAGAAACACAAAAAGTATTATAAAACGAAGGTCGATCCAGTGGGCTACATGTATGCATAATAAATAAATGAGAGCTAGATATTGAGAAATATATACCTCATGGAATTATCTTCATGAACAACTTCCTCAACAATATGATCGAGATTCAAGTATTGACTCCCATCGTCTTCCTGCTTTGGTCATTATCAACATCGGCACAATGTTCAAGTCTTGCGTTGATAATATCCATCATTCCGCCTCCGGTCATCGTCTCTCGAATTGACCATAGAGAGCCTAAACAATTATAAAACAATAATTATGCAATTAGGGTTTCATAGACATTTCATACACATTTGAGGCGGGTGCTGCTGTGAAGGCGGCCACCCGTCGGTCGTGGTAGGGGGGGTTTAGGGTGGTTTAGGGTTTAGGGTTTAGGGTGGTTTAGGGTTTAGGTGGTTTAGGGTTTAGGGTATAGGCCACATGGTATCGAATATAACACAATTGATTTTTTTCTAAGGAAAAATTATACATGTATACATTAATTGATATATATATATATACACACACATTAATTTCATACATATATACATTAATTGATATATATACACATTTCATACATACATAATTTCATACATATATACATTAATTGATATATATACACATTTCATACATATATAATTTCATACATATATACAGTAATACACATTTCGTCAATATAATTCATAAATATAATAAATATAATATATATATATATATACCGGCGGTTTAGAATTAATGGAGTGTTGGCGACAGGCGGTGGTGGACAGCGGCACTGGATCGAGGCACGGGGGCTCCTGGCCAGGGGCGGCGTCGTTGGGGCTACTCCGGCGAGGTGTGGGTGGGCATCGGGATGCCCTCTGGTGAGGAAGAAGGAGCGGTGGCATGGTGGCGGCGTGGCGTGGCGCGCGCGTGGCGTCGGGGGCAGCCAGGGGCTCCTCCTTGAGGGGCGCGGCGTCGGGGCTACTCCGGCGAGGTGGGCGGGCGTTGGGGTGCCCTCCTATGAGGAAGGCGGCGTCGGGGGTGGCCGGGAAGGCGAAATGGGCGGCCGGGGGCTCCTCGGTGAGGGGCGCGGCGTCGGGGCTACTCCGGCGAGGTGGGCGAGCCTCGAGGTGCCCTCCGGTGAGGAAGCAAGCGTGGCGTCGGGGTGGTCGGGGGAGGCGAATCGGCGGCGGCGGAGCTCTAGGCACGCGCTAAAGACGAAGACGATCGATGAGGAGGAAGAGAGAAGGGAGGCGGCGGTATATAGGAGAGGGACCTTTAGTCCCGGCTCCATGCACCGCCCGGGACTAAAGCACCTTTAGTCCCGGCTCCTGCCACCAGCCGGGATTAAAGGGGGGACCTTTAGTCCCGGCCGGTGAAAGGAGCCGGGACTAAATGATTTATTGGTGGGCCGCCAAATGTAGCCCACCTTTAGTCCCAGCTGGTGGCAGGAGCCGAGACTAAAGGTGGGCTACATTTTCATTTCCCGCCAACTTTTAAGCAGATTAGTTTATTTTATATATGTTTTGTATTTAAATGTTTAAGTCTTATTATTTACGTAGTAAATTCAATACTAGGCATAATTCTTTTTAGAAAAAAGTAATAAACTTTATTTTCATTTACTGCACAAAAAAATATGTGACCTAAACTATTGTGTTTTTTATTATAAATATTGAACATAATGCAACTAATACTCACTATTTTCGTTAATGCAAAAATGTAGACTTTAATTGAAATTATTAAATTTATTGGTTTTCGACAGGAAATTAGTTTTCACGTAATTGTAACGTAAATCTTTAGGTTCTTCATTAATCATTGTATAATTAATCGGTGAGTTCGGGCGGAAATTCAATTAAAGTTAAAAAAGTACCAAACCACCTCAGAAAAATCTCAAACTTGGTGGTGGCTACACACAGGGCATTTGTAGTCTTGAGAAAATGTTTGAGACCAATCTAGCACTGGGAACCAAATGGACTTCAGAGTCCCAGAGAACCTAGGTGTATAGATCGGGTTTGACGAAATGTTCTATATACCTCTGTAAAGCACGTCGACTCCGCCTATGTCGAAATGGCTTGAAATTTTTTTGGCAGTCATTTACACCCAAAATATGACCCCACACAAGATCTTAGATTTTTCTGATAATTATTTTTATTATTACATTTTTCTTTGTGCCGCGTGAGACAAAATACGGTGAATTACATATTGAAAACAATATAATTTTGCATCAACCTCCACAAATATTTGTCTCCTAGGGCACAAGAGACCATTTGGCAAAGTTTGGCACCATTCCGGATCTTTTCAGGGGTGGACTCAGTTCAACGTATAATTAATCGGTGAAGTCGCGTGGAAATTCAATTAAAGTGAAAAAATTACCAAACCAATTCAGAAAAATCTCGAACTTGGTGGTGGCTTCACACTGGGCATTTGAAACCCTGATAAAAATTATGAGATCAATCAGGCACTAGAAAGCACATGGACCAGAAAATTCAAAGTATAGTTAACAAAAGAATATAATCAATTAAAGGGTCTTTTCTCTTATTAAATAAATATTTGGGTGCTTTCTTGTCGAGAAAGTGACTTAGTTCAGATGGCTAGCTAGTGCGCTGCAGTTTGGACCTTGGCTATGAGGTCATGGGTTCAATGCCTGGCTGCCCCATTTTTTTGTCCAGCGTGACTATATTATTTTATTAAGAAAGATTTTATCTCGGTTATAGCCCAGAGCCGGGACTAAAGGTCATCCTTTAGTCCCGGCTGGAGCCTTAAGCTGGGAGTAAAGATTTATTCCCGGTTGGAGGGTCCAGCCGGAACTACAGGATAACCTTTAGTCCCGGCTCTAGGCTATAACCGGGACTAATTGTTGCCTGCCGTCGCCACACACTTGGGGCAGAAACTTTGTATCCTTGTTTGAGGATACAACCGGGACTAATAGTCCTTTTAGTCCCGAACACAAAAATACCGGGACTAAAGACAAAAATAGAGGCGGGATGAAAGGTCTGTTTTCTAGTAGTGATACACAAGAATATGAATTCTTAACTTTTGACAGTCGTAAGTGTGAGCGACAAGTGTGATATTATTGGCCACACGCGGTGAAGTGTACATGGCGAGATTACTCGGAGCAAGGGAGGCAGAAGGCGATGGTGTAGCCGGCGGCGCTATGGCAGGTGAAGGTGCTGGAGCCGTCGTCATAGGCGTAGCTGTACGTGCGCGGGCACGCCGACTTGAACACGGACGAGTAGGCCGTCGGGCGGCATGCCGTCGGCGTCGCATATGCGCCGCTGCAGCAGGGGCATGCGGGACGTTTCTGAACCACGCCATGCTCTGGTCATGGGATACTACGTGAGAAGAGAGAACTAGAGGGATTAAACATAAAAACACATGCCACGTTGTCACGCCACGTTAGGTAAAAATACCTACGTGTATTATATGAACTTGCGGTGCACTAAGTTTAGAGATCAAAAATGTATTTTTCGAGTTCATGGACCCAAGTGACATACGCTTACAAGTTTGAGGGCCGCTGGTGCATTTAACTCAGCATTATATTATTGTTTCAGTGGTGCATGTCGGTATATTAAGATGCATTAATCTTAAGATCAGCTTTGAGGTGCTCAGCTGGGAAATAGGGTCTACGTGTATTTATATCCGTGAGTATATAAATATGCAAGTTTCTGTGTCTATACTATATTTGCAATATAAATAAATTAGGTGCAGAACCTGCTTTTCTCGAGGTTACGTATAGTGTTGAAAATGGTCGGTAATGGTACGAAGAGATCTAAATTGTTTTTGTTTTCACTTTTTTTTTAATTGAAACTAGACGAGTGCCCGTATGTTGCAATGGGTGCAACATAAATTGAATGAGATGTTTGTTAGCTAAGTCAAAATCAAAAATATATCAATTCAATATTTTAAGTGTATTATACCATGATAATGTCTAAAAACACATTCATTATCGTAATGAATCCGAAATAAAAGCTAGGCTTTGAACTTGTTGTCTGAAAGTTACGACAAACATCAGTTGCCTCAAAGGTTGAAAATTTATTGCTAGGCATCGAATTGAATTTATCCATGCTCTGCCTTACCCAAAACATGTATACTCGGACTTACAATATCCTAGCCTGCATGAGGCATGGCAACAATTCATTTTTGGGAAAAAAGTATCTGTTGTCAACACGCAACGCGAAGGACGACGAACGAGATTTGGATCACGATCATGATCATTGCGCGGTGATATTCCAATAAATTCCTTTCTCTTTCCATAATTCTCTTTCTATTTTATTTACTTGCCTTCCAGTGTCTCCATGCAGTGATTATTTGCCTGCCGGTGATTCCGTGAGTTTTATTTCATTTTATTTACTTGACTTCCAGTGTCTCCATGCGGTGATTATTTGCCTACCGGATATGGATCGCATGAGTGTTTTGATCCTGCGGGTAGATGTTGACAATCCGTATATCTTAATTGTAGAGATAGAGACAAGTGTATTATATCATGATAATGTCTAGAAACACATTCATTATCGTAATGAATCTGAAATAAAAGCTAGGCTTGGAGCTTGTTGTCTGAAAGTTATGATAAACATCAGTTGCCTCAAAGGCTGAAAATTTATTGCTAGGCATCGAATTAAATTTATCCATGCCCGACCTTGCCCAAAATATGTATACTCGGACTTACAATATCCTAGCCCGCATGAGGCATGGAAACAATTCATTTTTTGGAAAAAAGTATTTGTTGTCAACACGCAACGCGAAGGACGACGAACGAGATTTGGATCATGATCATGATCATTGCGTGGTGATATTCCAATAAATTCCTTTCTCTTCCCATAATTCTCTTTCCGTTTTATTCCATTTTATTTACTTGCCTTCCGGTGTCTCCATGCGGTGATTATTTGCCTATCGGTGATTCCGTGAGTTTTATTTCATTTTATTTACTTACCTTCCAGTGTCTCCATGCAATAATTATTTACCTGCCGGATATGGATCGCATGAGTGTTTTGATCCTGCGGATAGATATTGACAATCCGTATATTTTAGTTATAGAGATAAAGATAGAGATAGAGATAGAGATAGAGAGAGATAAAATCGAAGATGCTATAGCCGGGAACAAAGATAGCACTGGTATTACGGCATATGTTAATATCGGTCAGGTCGATAAGACAGGTTAAAGGAACAGTTACATAGGGCTGTATATATAGGAATGATAAGACAAGTCTTCAACCATGTTAGGTCCAAATTACCTGCTCCTTTTTGTCATATGTCCAGATTATCTCCTACACTAATTTTGGGTTCTACTTACTTCGTTCGGCAACTATTTTAGTAGGTCAAATTTACCCTTTAACTAGATTTGTTATTTTTGTTTCTCCCTTATAAGTTGAATTTTAATTTCAAATTTTCTAAGATGATAGAGGACATTATTCTTAAGCTTAAAAATATATCTTATTTTTTCATCATTATTTGTCATAGGTTAATGTTTGGGGGGAGGCCTCCCCGGCACCGCTTCTCCCCCGGTGCTCCGCCCTTCTTTAGTCAGACTAAACTACCTCGCAGTGGGTACTAACCCTCGCGGCAAGGGTTTCCAGTGTACCATGTTTCATCCGTGTGTTCAGGTACCGCGCACGAAGACCCGCTTCGTGGGAGGAGTACGGCGAAAGGAGAGCAAGTCGATGATGCCGGGCCGACCCTCGGTCGGGATGCACGAAGGTTTGGTGCCCGCCACGGGGGAAACCGACTTGGCGGCGGCGGCGGTCCCATCAAGGTGGTTAGGGTAGAAAGTAGCTGGCCAAGGGAGGGACATTACCGCCGTACCCTTGGCCGTTATGTAGCAGTTGCCCCATTGGGTTTGGCCCTAATGTAAATTTACTGCGCCTGCAGGTATGGCCTATAAATACCTGGGGCGCTCATGTAAGAGCGGGGATTCTTGGATCCTGGGCAAATTAATGGGCATTTAATCCGTATTTTTCCATCGCCCTACGCACTATTACCTTCGCTCGCTCTCACACGTTTGCTCGAGCACTTTCCTGTGGGAAACCCTCAGGCTCTCCCCGCGTGTTCAGTTACGAGGGTGAGAGGCCAGGAGTGACCCCACGGTTAATAAATTTAATGTTAAATTGACACTATGGGATACAATATTGTATGCAACATATTGATGAAAAATTGGCAATGTATTTTTGTAGCACAAAATATGATATTCTCTATCATCTCACAAAAAATTTAAAATTAAAACATATTTTTTTATCTAGAGAATAGTTGAGGGAGTAAATTGAACCAAACATAGTTTAGGAGGCGTAGCTTTGTGACCCAAACTCTAACAAGAACCCTCAAATCTCAGCCTCCACTATTTTTCCCGAATTACGGAGCTGCATATCATTTCATTAAGAAGAAGAATAAAAAAATACAAAGGGAGGGATGCTAGAACCCCCCTCCTATAGGCAACCCCTAACGGGGTTTAGTCAATACAACGTGCTAGAAAATAAACTAGGAAAACATGATCGACAACCTCAAACGACCAATACCTAAGGAAGAACCAAGACAAACGACCTAGCAAGGAATTCATGTAAGGCCGAGGCTCCTGCCATGTATACACCATAGATTACTCTCATTGGCCACAGATTGAAGCAGCACCTCCATACTAGGCCTAGCACCTTCAAAAACACAAGCATTTTGGTGATTCCATAATTCCCAATAAAGCAACTAAATGATCAGACTATTGAAGCCTTTGTGTGAACCCCTTGGAACCCCTTTGATGGTGTCACACCACCAACTAGAGAAGAAAATATTGGATCCTTGAGGAGTACAAGATAACATGTCTAGCTTTTGTAAAATCAGTTTCCAAATTTGCCAGGCCAACACACCACATGATATGAGGATGTGTTGAATATTTTCCTCAGTCTAATCACAAAGTAGGCATGCTATTGGGCGAGGTAGCCCACGCTTGGCCAGGTAATTGGTAGTCCAACAACTGTTGTTAATGGCCAACCAAACAGAAAATTTACATCGCAATGGTGCCCAGCCTCTCCAAATACGCTTCCGAGGCATGAACCTGATGCTTCCAAGGAAAAAAAAGCATTGTATGCAGACCTGCTGCTGTATGTTCCAGTAATACTTAGCTTCTATTTGTGCTAAAACTGTTGGCTGTAAAACTAGGCCATCAACCAACCCCCAAATAAACAGGTACCCTCTTAGCACTTTTACATTCAAAGCCCCTCTAATATCTGCTACCCGGGGCCTAGACCACCGTGCGTTGCTTTACCTCTCTTTTGGAGATCAAGTTGAATAGATTGGGTGCGAGTTCAGAGATTTTCCTACCTTCAACCATCTATTCGACCAAAATTTAGTTGACTCCCCATTGTCAACTAAAGTTTCAACAGCATCATTGAAGAGGGCTATGCCATTTTGTGGCACCTGGATTGGCAATCCTGCCCAAGATCTAGATGCATCGGTTTTTTGTGCCCAAAGCCACAGATGTGCAGTGCCCAACCAAGACTTTCTAAGTTATGAACTGTATGACCACCATATTGAAGAAGATGCAACACTTTTTCTGAAGCAACTAGATAGTTCACACCATTTTGTTGCTCTTGGCCTTTCCAAAGGAAGCCTCTGCGCCACTTATCAATTGCCTTGATAACCAACTTAGGCAAGTACATACGATCATGAGGTAGATGGTGACTGTAGTTAAAACCACCTTAACCATGATCAATCGACCAGATTTGTGCATTAAGGAAAGCCTTCCATCCAGGGAGGTAATCAGCCACCTTGTCAATCAATGGGAGAAGGTCATTCTTGGTCGGCTTGTGAATTGGGAGAGGTAGGGCAAGATAAGTGCAAGAAAAATCCTTTAAGGCACACGACAATATTTTAGAGGTGAATGTTGTTTTCAATAGCCACTAAAAATAAAATGTAGCATCTCAAAAAGTAGAGACCTAGTAGTTATTTACACTTCGATTCATAACTTTTAGTTTCTTTTGTCAATCTAGTCCTGTGTCGAAGAAATTGAACTACACCTTCTTGTTGGCTTGTTAGTGATATGCGTTGTTTGTTTGCTGTCAGTTTGCAAGAAACTAGAGTATCTTACAACACAAGGTTGAGATGGTGGTTGTCCGAACAATATTGTAGGCCACTTCATCTTTGAAGCAAAGGTGACATTCGGGTTGCGAAGAGAATCTTTCCCAAACCATATGCATGGACGGTGGCTTGGTAGGTTCGCCGCAGCGTGGTATTATCCTCCATGGTGGCTTTCTAGGCCCAGAAGGCGGTGACATGCTAGGCCCAGAGAGAGGTATCCTCCATTGTGGTGGCATTGCCACCAAGGGTGGCGGATGGCTAGGCCCGGAGGGTGGTACTCTTCCTCGTGGTAGCAAATCCCCAACCCCATCAGGTGGCATCGCCATCATGGAAGGAGGCTTCCTAGGTCCAACGGGTTGTATTAAACATGGTGGTGGCATCGCCACCATGGGCGGTGGATGGCTAGGCCCGGAGGGAGGTACTCTCCCCATGGCAGCAAATTCCCAACCACGTCAGGTGGCATTGCCGAGTATGGCTGTGCATTTGTCATCGTCGTGAAATGTGCGGTCAGTAGTGTCAGTGCCACCATGACCGCAATTGATGATGCGGTGGCCCCAGCGATGCTATTCTTGCTGCTAGCCATGGCTAGCTTGTGATGTTTTTTCTTCTCTTTATATGGATCTTTGTGCATAGGAGAGCATCGAGGTGGATGGAAGCTTGGACCCCATGAATATATATATATATATATATATATATATATATATATATATATATATATATATATATATATATATATATATATATAGTCAAGCCTAGCTTCTAAATAAGGCATGCATATGGAAATCAATCTGATTAGTGGAATGCTTTTATGGCCCTCACATATGTTTGGCTTGCACTTAGAGTTTACTATATTTATCAAATTTTTATATATGCTCAGATAAAAGACTTCTATTGCATGGCTGAATATGTCTAGCTTGCACTTATATCTTCCTTAACTTTTCAAAAGTATGTTCAAATAGAAGACCAACTTCGGAATGTGATTAGTGCATTTTTGTGCTTTGCCTGCTTTTTTGTTAATTAGTCCTTATTAAATTTTTCTATCTTAAAGACATAACTTCAACTCTTCATTTACTACTACTTTATAACTCAAAATAATCAATATGTTATAATTCAACCAACTGTAATATAGGTCCCTTAACTTTAAGATTTCTATCACTTATACTTTCTCAAGCTCTGACAATAGACATACATGAAAACATAGTGGCATTATAAAATAAATTCTATTAGTGTATTCACCAAAAAAAAGGTACTTCTGTAGTATACAAACCTTTTTATTTTCAATGCCATATTTTTCTAAGGAATTCAAGTCAAAGTTCAATCATAATTGTGGCAAGGGGAGTTATAAAAGTAAAACATTTTTATAGACTTCTATCTAGCAATGTTCTCTCCATATAGCAAGTGGAGCTGCTTTGCCCATCGGTTTACCAAAATGGCTCTTGCTCCACTAATGGAGTTGTTTATGGAGCTGCAACCAAAAAATGGTTTCACTGGTGAAGTGAAGCCTTGCCAACAGGGCCTTAAATATCGATCGATAATCGAAAATACATGGTAAAGGAATGGTTACACATGACTGTATATATAGGAATGATAAGACAAGTCTTCAACCATGTTAGGTCCAAATTACCCACTCCTCTTTGTCATATGTCCATATGATCTCCTACACTAATGCTGGGTCCTACTTATTTTGCCAACTTAAGTTAGGATCGCATGATCTATTGTTCTTAAGTATGCCTGTATGAAGTCGCACAACAATATACATGTACGAAGATTGGTCTAGTATTTACTTGCATGCCATTTGTGTTACCACATTAACATACATAGTTGGTAACATGTTGAAAGGACCGAGGATGCCACCTAGAGGGGGGGTGAATAGGCGTTTCTAAAATTCAACCCTTCAAAATACAGAAACAATTATTGTTGGAGTTTCCAATTACTTGGGAACCCCAAGTCAGAGAACAAAACCCCTCACGAGGAAGCCAATAGAGAAAATAAGGTGTATAGGAACAATCTAGAAGATACAACCCTTAAACACAAAGTTAGAGCAACAAATAAATAAAATCAGCACTGCTCCCCAATACCGGACACGTCCGGTATATGTGGGCTGTGCAGATCAGCTCCCAACTCCTTCCTTTCGATTCCTCCTTTTGCACCAAGTTGCGGACACCTTTTGGAAACCTGTTTGCAAGCTCAAGCAACACACAAATATCACAAATCCCAAAAGAAAGAGAGATCGAGGCACTATATTTGTTCTACCGAAGTTCGGACTCCGTCGAGTCCTACTCTCCGTTGAGGGGGCTGCAAGCGACCCAGCGAAGGTCAGCTCTAGAGAACCATGAAGGCCACTCTAGCCAAGTCTTTTCCAACTCCTTTTCCTCCTTCCACTAGATGATTCCTTCCCTTTCGGCGGTGGAATCGAACCATTACAAACTTCCCGAGGCACACCACAATCTCTTGGGTGCTCTCCGACGACGCCTAGCCGTCTAGGACCAAAGAGTCCAAGAGTAGCAAAAGCAAATCATGAGATCGACAAATATGCACAAGTGCTCAAGGGTGGCTTGCTCTCAATTTGAATCTCACTGAACCCACAAGATGGATTTTGCAAGTTTGAATCAATCACTCACTAAGAGAGGGTTGGAGAGAATCCTCAAGGCTCAAAAACGTGTATAAATGTCAGCAGAATCAGCAGGCTCCAAAGGTGGAGGCTAAGGGGTATTTATAGCCCCTTTGAAAAACTAGTTGTTAACTAGCCATTGGGGAATACCAGACATGTCCGGTATTACCTATACAGCTCCAACGGTCACTAAGTTAACGCAGCGAGACGCTGGAACTCCCGACAATTGTCGGAACTTCCGACTCCCAGAACTCCCGACGTTTGTCGGAACTCCCTGCGAACCAAACCGAGAACACCGAGAAAGCTGCTATGGCTGAGAAGATACCGAACACGTCCGGTATCAATACCAGACTCAGCAAAACCTGGTTAGCTCTTTTGACTCTCAAACACTCAAACTTCACATAGGTTGTCTTGAGCACTTATGAATAAGTATCTATCAACATGATGCATCCCTCTTAATAGTACGACATACCTATTAACTCAAGATCAAATGAAAACGGAGTTGAGCCGCTTGAGTTGATTTCCTTCAAACCAAATGCCATAGACTTCAACCATCATCAATTGAGGGTGTCAATCATGTCGATCTTGATTTTCTCCTTGAGCATAGCCATCTTGAACATATGACTTGATTCCATTCAACAAATGTGAATTAACTCCAAATGTATCAAGTCATTTCCACAATTCATCCAATGTGTTTGATCCTCCAATTCAATGTGACCATCATAATTTGATTGGTACCTCAACTAAATGCAAGTACTCCCTTCTTCACCCTAGCTAGGTTCCTCGGCTGCCAAGCCATCGCTTGCCCTTCACCCTTGCTTAGTACCTCAAAGCCTTTCCTTGCTATCTTCACCATCTCAAGCTATCAAGTCACACTTGGTGTTGAATCATTCATCAAGATCATTTGTATAATTGTCTTTCAATATAGCAAGCTCTAAAAAGTGAGATCATTCCATATGCAATCCCTTATGTCTCATTAATTATTTTTTCAACGTGCTTGCTTTCATATGAGTCATCGAAATCCCACAATGAATAAGCCTTGTATGGATTACATTTGCATTGTTGTCTTGTGTTTGAAACTAGATTGTTTATACAACAACACATCATTTTGGCTTTCATCAAATACCTGTAAGATAACCCATTTTCTATCCAACACTTAGCAAACGGGTTAGACCTTTAATCACGTTGTCATTCAATCATCCAAAACCCACTAAAGGGCTTGATGCACTTTCAATCTCCCCCTTTTTGGTGATTGATGATAACTTGATTAAAGCTTACAAAAAAATATTAAATATTAAAGCTTTTCGGGTTCAATGATTTATGAGAGACTCTCCCTTAATATGTGCATATGAATGGAATTCACAAATGACCTCAAATGCCAATTGCACATATTAAAACATACAGAGACTCCCTCTAAATCATTGCATCCATGGGGTGCAAGTGTGTGTGACAAAATAAAACCGTGATGCATATGACAAGATATATCACACAAGAATCAGTATAAAAGCATCACACCATACATTTTCATTCTAAGACATGCATGGTCCTTATAAAAATAGATACAACACATGTATATCACACACAACACTCATCACAAATTTTCTCAAGTCCACAAACCACTAAGATAGATTATATTACAAGATAAAGATCATGTCTCATGAGTCTCAAAAGATACATCCAACAAGAACAAGTCTCATCTCATACATGATACAAAGATAAAGCTCATATAATCTGTCTCAACTCAAAATGATACAACAATAAAGCTCATAAGATACAAAAGATAACTACAGCTGCAGTAAGTATATCCAGGTAGAAGCTAAGCAAATGAAACACCCTGAAGCTTTAATCACTCTCTCTCCCCCTTTGTCATCCATCACCACAAAAGGTCGTTAGATGATAAAAAAGGACAAAGGGGCTACAAGCTGTATCTGGAAGTTGTGATCACTCCTCATCAACGTCATCATCCTATCCACCATCATCCTCATCCTCTGAGCGTGGAGCACCATGTGGACGAGAACCACCCTCACTAGCATGGCCATAGCCACCAAACCCGTAGTAGCCGTATCCACTAGTGAGGTCATCCCAAAAGTCTAAAGCAAAGGCCTCTCCTACACTAGGATGTGGCTGAAAGTCAGAAGGCACACATGCCTAGAGTGGCAAGGTGTCAAGGTGCTCTAGTGCATGTTCCTGCTGCTGCTCCTATCGTTGAAGAAACTCAGCAAACTATCTGTCGTGCCTGACCTATCTCTAATCCTCAGTCTCATTCTCACTAGAGGGGGTCGTCATCTAAAATAGGAGACCTAGGAGGGTTAAGCTCAAGATTCTAGGAAATCATCTTGAGCATGCAGGTATCCTTCCTCCTAGCCTCCCTCTCCTTCCTCTGTCTAACCTCACTGCCCTTGCACATCCCAAAGATAGCACTGAAGAGCTTGCGAATAGGAGAAGGAGGGCTGCAACAATGTGAAGAAGAACATGGAGGAGCACGTGGTGGAGGTGAAGCTCCTGCTACTGCACCACCCTGAGGTGCATCTGCCTCTACTGCTGCTGCTGCTCCCCCCCCCTAGACCAGGTGGGGGTACTCCTACCTCTGTCAGATCAACCACTATCTTCAGAACCTTGTGAGGTCTGTCATAATCAAACTGGTGCCCTATCATTTGTTCAATCATATGCATAATGTATGGACCAAAGACACAACCCTTGATGGGCCTCTCACCAACACTATGGATCTCACACCAGATAAAATCAAAGATACTAAAGGGGTGAGCATCTGGTTCCATCTTGTGGAGAAGGTTCCTAGAGTAATCTGCAATAGTGCCTTTGTCACCACCCTTGCAGTCAATCATCTTCCTAGATATCCTGTCCAGGTACCTATATGTGGGATGAAGGCCATTCACCTTCCCAACTGAGCCACCTCTATACATATAAGCCATCCTCTCAGGAGGTAATACCTACTCAGTGTGAATCCTGTCTCTCTAAAGCTCCTCCTCTAAAATACCTAGATGCCCTGCGAAGACTGCATAGTCAACACTATACCACTGTCCCACTAGCATCCAGTGCATACACCTTGGCTCCTCTACAAACAGGGTAGCATAGAACTGTGCAACAACTTTAGAGTTCTAGGGATGCTGAAACTCCATGAGCTGGTAGACACCGATGCACTAACAAGTAGCAATAGCATCATCAAGAGAGCACTTCTGTAACTCTCTAACATGTGTCCAATCAATCCACTGAGACTTAGCCACAACTGGGTTCCTAGAGGATCACACTAGTATAAAAATCAAGCTGAAACATAGTGCGAAACCTATGATCATATGGGCAACTCTCTAGCCGACTCCTAGGATCAATTCTCCTCTGCCCTCTGGCTCTCTCGATCATACCTTTAGCCTTGTAGTTCACTCTAGCAACATAGTTGGGTATCTTGGTGCTATGCACCTCAAGCATACCAAAGTGAATACTGTGAGCTGGTTGTCCTCCCTGAGGTGGGTGCTGAACTGGAGGTGCCTCCTCCTCCTCCTCAATCTCCTCCTCCTCATTTGTACTATGTTATCATCTAACTCTCTGTCGGTGCTCTTTCTCTTCCTGTTCTCAACTCTATAATCCTTAGTGTCATCATCATCAGAAGAGGAGCTACTGCCATCACCACTCTCTCTATACTGTGTAGCACCTCTAGTAGTTCTAGTAGGTCTCCTGCTGCTCTCCTCCTGACTAAACCTAGGATGCATCTCTTGTCTTGCCTTCTTGTGTCTGTCAAAAGAAGCTCGGGGGTCATGCTTGGCCTTGGAACGAGGCTCGACCTTGCCATACTTATGTTCCGCCATCCTTTGCTACCCTGTATCCAAGTAGGCATACCACAAAGATTGGTCTTAGAAGCATGTCCAAAAGATATCTCAATTTAGTTGAAATATAGAACAAAGATGTCTTAGTGTTTTACAAGCACCTTAACCAAACTAGGTCACAAGGTTTGCAGAACACAACGGACAATTAATCCTAACTCTATGATCAACCAGTGAGAGGATTGGAGCAATTGGAGCGGAAATCCTACTCTGCTGACGGATACTGGACGCGTCTGGTATGCATACCGGACACGTCCGATATGTCCGGTATGCATACCGGACACGTGCAGCACCCCCACCGATGGTATGCCGGTCCAGCGTACCATCCGACAGTGATACTAGAACCATCGATGATGGGCCGGCATACCGCTCGTCGGTAATGAGGGAACCATCATCGCCGGGCCGGTGTACCATCCGGCGGTGATGATTAAGACACCAACGCTACTGATAAAATTTTTAATCCTTTTTGTGAATCGGCAAACGCTACTGAAGTTGTGGCATAATCTAGCACTGTTCATTGATCAGCAATAGGTATGGCACTAGATAAAAGATTGCAAACTACATGCTACTTACTATGCTTCTTGATGGAATGGCGGTCCGGCGTCGATGGTTCCATCATTACCGCCGGTTAGCACGACAAGCTGGCGTTGATGTGTACAATGTCAACGCCGGCCTGTGAGCTCGCTTAGCGTTGGTCACGAGATCATCACCGCCGGATGGTACGTCGGACCGACGGTGGTAAATATCGTTACCGGCGGAGATGAAGCTCGCCGAACACCACTGACTTTTACCAACTGGGGCCAAAACCGTCGGTAAAGGGGGTTGAGAGCTGGTGATAAACTGTCTGTAGTAGTGGCGCAAAGTTCCTGACCGATGTTATTTAGATCAAAAGATGAAAATTAACGTGTGTTGCAATAGGAACAAAAAAAATAATATTGTTATAATTCATTTTGAACGTATTTTAGTATATTAATAAAAAGTTTAGGTAACTCATCATGACTCTTTGTACTACTTTAAGTGAGGGTAATATAGCAATAAGAAGAGGTGGTTTTAGTTTAGGTGTGGCACTAATTAATAAAATTGAAAAGCGCTAACATGCAAAAGAGTATATGAAACTTGATCGAAATAGTAATATACATTTCGTCACAAACAACAAATTAGAAAGTTTGATCAAACATGTAAGATCAATCAATTAAATGAATACAGTGGATTATTCCTGACACAAACATGACCATGGCTGGGTTGTTGCCAGAGAGACAACAATGTTCCTATAGCATGCAAAAAAGATCTAATTGCTAACCCATGGCACCTAAGTTGACAATAATATTTCCAATTTTTTTTGGCACTGATGCTGCTCAACAAAAGCATGTAGATTTAAAAAGTTCAGAATGCAGAATAAGAACTTAAAAAACATATATTCATGCAAAGGGGTATCCAAAACTGGCTAAGAACACAATATTGTGATTACCTCGTCCTGAAACAAGGTGGCCATGGAAAACCTGCACGATGCAAAAAAAAAAAATGTTTAGAAGGTCTGTCACTTGTTTCCACAAGTTCAGGAATCACAGGAACACTCAATTTATTTTGCCCATGCCAATGCCAATGCTCTTATTAGCATAAAACAGTATGAGTTATATGTATGCTAGATAAATCCAAAAATTCCTCTGCACGTAGCATGGGGCTGCAAGTCCATTGCTGCAGATTCCAAATGTTTGTCGTACTTTTTTTCAGAAATGTATCCAATGGAGTTCTGGAGCAAAATGGAAACTATCAAAGTCACGGTCGGGAAAAAAGCAAATGGAAAAAAAAAAAAAAAATAGAAACCAAATAAGATGAGATACGTATACATATTTGTACTCTTACTTTTACTATTTGATTAGAACTCCTATTCTAAACAATAGAAACCAACGTCACGTTGGGAAAAAAAAGCAAACATAGAAAGACCCCGTTCGCGTGCTCTTAAACCTGGCTTGATCCGCTTCTTTTTTCATCCGGAACAGTGTTTTCCTCTCACAAATTTCTCCAGATTCATCCAGATTCCTCCAAGCGAACGGGGCCAAAATTAAAAATAGAAACTAAGTAAGATGAGATACATATAAAAATTTATACTCTTACTTTTACTATTTGATTAGAACTCCTGTTCTATTTAGTTTAGGATTTTTATTAAGATTCATGATTGAAGATATCTATTTGGATCAGAATATAACTCCTATTTATCCAGATCGGACTCTGTACCGTATTAGACAAGAGCTATTTTAACTCGTATGAGAACGGGTTATATATAAGTCCGGACAGAAGAAACTCTATATTGTCCGATAGTTAGAGGGAGACAGACAAAAAAATAGATAGACAAAAAAAATAGCCTGAAATTTTGCCTTTTATTATCAAGTATAGATGAGGTTAAGAGATATGGATATGTGCATGTCGTTGTGATAGTGTAGATGGGTTGTTGCAGTGTTTAGATTTCTTGTATAGTTAGTTTGTTATCTTGTTGTTCCATCTACTTGTTACCCGAGATTGTAATGCCACGCTAGGGGCGTTCCTAGCTTTATTTCACGAAGCCGTGAGCCTGAGAAGACATCACGTTATACCAAACTTTACAATTGTCACACATATTTTTTTTCATCCTGACTCTTCCCCATGCTATCGCCAATTATAATTCCCCTCTCGATGTGGCTCCACCAATGAAGCCATCGGCCGGTGCGGCTCCTCTCCACGTCACCCATCTCGTCACCCATTCAATGCAGTTCCTCCCCTCCCAGGAGGGCACTCAGACCCCACCCTTGCCATCTCTGGCGCTCCTCGCCCTCGCTCCTACATAGCTCAATCGATTAGAATGACAACAGATACGGTCAAGTTATGAGTGGGTCCAATGTGCTAGTGCCTACTAGAAAGGATTTGAGGATCCTAATTTGAGGGCTTCTGTGGGAGTAGATGCAACCAACAAAAACCATACCCTAAAAAGTAAGAGTAACCTCTCAAATGAAAAGTATGGGCCCTAATTTGAGGGCTTTTGCTGGAGTTGCTCTAACTCATCAATACCTATGTTCTAATTGAGCCAATTGTACTTACAAGTCACTCTAAGAATTCTGCCACTCAAGCTTTCTCAATTGATTAAAAACAAAGATACAGTGACAATGCAAAAATTATGTTATGGGCCTGTTTGGTAAAGCCCCACTAGCTTCAGATTCATCAAAACCAGATCTGGATCCCATTTTTCTAGCCAAATGGTTTTGGTTGCAGCAGCTCCACCATGGATCTGCTCCACCAAAATGGTGGATCTGCCCCCAGATTCACTAAATTGGTGGAGCAGCTCAGAGTGCTCCACCAAATCCAAGTTTGGTGGAGTTAGAGGAAATTACCCACCACTACCACTGGTTACACAGAAATAACGATTTGATTCGTTCTGTTTTGCATCTTCCTCGCTGCCGTGAGTGCCCGTGTCCCCATGCCTGGTCGTCACGAGCGGTGCAGCCGCGAGCGTCGCCCCGGTCATCGCGCCCCTCCCGCTAGCTCCGTCCACGACTGTTGCGGTACGCCTGGCCATCATAGCCGTGAGCTCCATCTGCCATGGCCGAGCCCTGCCCCGCCCGGCATGAGGTGTGTCCGCCCGGTGTGACCGTGCCCACCCGTGAGGCCGTGCGCCCGCCTCACCTCCTGTGCGCGTTGGAGGAGGAAGCTGTTGTGTTTTTGTTGCATTTTTCATGTTGTACCCTACAGCATGGGACCTAGATGGAAGTGAGATAGAGATGGAGGTGGAGCTGTACCAAACATTTTCACGAATCAGACCCGCGGTGGAGCAGATCCACGGTGGATCCAGGTGATTAACTGATTGCAGATTCAGATACACCTTTTGCACTGGTGGAGCATATTGAAACATTTTTTTTCGAAGAGAATGGGGACTTATATTAAATCTTGACACAGTATATCCCTAAATTATACATTAAAAATCTGAAATAAAAATATAACAATATTCTATCCAGATCATTCCACGTCTTCTTTCCCAATGGCCTCCCTCGAACGTCGGAGCCAAAGTGCAGTCCTTATGCCGAATCCAATGACCAACCCAAAATATTGGACATGTCACAAGATCCAACGCTTCAGAACCAGTCCAAAACCCATCTAAATTACTGAAAAAATATCGGGTTCCATCATCACATACGATATAAGATGTAGATTCATTACCTCGAGACCTCAAAATTCTCTCCACGACCATCGACGATGAGATCGATGACCCTGAGTCACTGTCCTCGTAGTGGGCTCCTAGAAACACCCATGCCCTTGCAGATAAAGGCCACAAATTGGCCGCCTACCGGTGAAATCGACACCTACAACGACGATCTTGTCGTGGCAATAACCGAAATCATCGTAGGCAAACCCGACCCCGACCGAAAATCATCTATTTTCGGCGAAAAATTTATTGGACTAAACCCTAAGCAACTAGATAGAAAAACTGCGGAAAAAAGGATGGGTCCCCTCCTCTTCTTGTCCCCGGAAGACGCACTAGAGACAAAGAAGAGAGGGCCCTAGGAACGGCGGTGGTAGCGAGAGTTGCGGTTGCGGCCGCTTCCATAGGGCTGCGAGTCAGGCGGCGGCGAGCATATTGGTACATTCACCACGAACAAAATATATTTTGAAGATGGTTCGTTGTTATTGATTCAACTCGGTTGCTCACACGATTCGTCATTCGTTTGTTCGGTAATCTGAATATTCATTACCTTGACCTCCCGCTCAATGAGAAGCAAGCACAAGATAATGCGGTACTCCAGAGCCCACACAGAAATGCAGCTATTTTTGGGCTCACGTAATTGTGTTCGGAGATAGTTATGGCATAGCTCGGCCCACTCGCATACATCGGAAATTAAATTATGCAAAGTTAATTAAGTTTATTCCTCATCATACATAAAACCATACAACAATATGGTGCTGCTTAGCTTTCAACTGATCTTATTATAGAGCGGCGGCTTCAATTGATCAATTCCAAGGCTGCAGCGACGACCAGCCGGCGCCGGCAGGTTGGTCGTCTTGCTGCACTGCCGCCGGCGCCTGCTTCTGCTTGTCCATGGTGGAGGGCAGGTCCACGTCCCGGCCGTGGTGCCCAGAGTGTGGAGGAGGCCGTACCGGCGACGGTTAGATTACCGGGGGCATCCATGGTTAGATTACCGGGGGTTCCCATTTCTGATGGCGTAGCGCCTCCGACGCGGTGGACGACAGCAGCAGAAGGACGAGGAGCGCCACCATGGTTGTGCTCCTGCTGAGCCCGGACGCCGCCATTGTTGTTGTTGCTATCTGTGCTTCTTCTCGTTGGAGGAGAACGACGCCGGCGTTATACTATTTATTTATACATATACAGCGTGAACTCTCCAGGTGCTTAACTTTAGCATGCATAGATGAGCGTCGCCTAAACTAGGTGGTTATTTATTTTTTGCTCTGAGAGAGCTGCCAATACTGTGTTGCATAGATAGATGGACAATCGATCTTGGAATGAACTTATAATGGGCTTCCATACTTTGCCTGCTTTCTCGGATGTTAATTTGACCTTATTAACTTCTCCCTATCTTTGTGACGTAACTTCAAGTCTTGAACTACTACACATTTTATAATATCATCTAAAAAAATACACATTTTTATAATAATTTATGAGTTCTATGTTCTAATTGAGCTAATTATAATTGCAAGTCGCTTTACGATTTCAGCAAACTTTCTAAACTTCTGACCATCACTAGTATAGAAATGTGTTCTACTGGCGGTAGTTTTTGTTTCTTTATAGGCGGTTTTGCAAACGTACTGCCACCATGAAAGATCAATGAAAATGGTGACGTTCTACTGGCATATACTGGAGAACCGCTAGTGTAAATCTATTTACACCGGTCCTTATTGACATAACAATGCCGCTTGTGAAAACAAATTTACATAGGCGAAATACTTAAGTCAACCACCATACCAGTGCAAACGTTTATAATGGTGGTTTGTGTAACAAAGTTGCCTCTGTTAATTAATTTCTAGAGATGTCTTAATAACAATAAACCACCTAAAAAATATTTTTTTAAAAAATAAAATGTTCACTAATAACTACTGAAATGGTTTTGAGATGCGGGCATTTTGGATTTCCAGAGGTGGGCATGGCGTCCGCCTCTGGCAAATGATCACTATTAATTGGCCATTTCCAAAGGCAGGAGCCATGGCCATCTCAGATAATCAATTAGCTGAGGCGGGCGCCAAGGATGCCTATCTTCGTTAATGGTATTAACAGAGCTAGCCACCTTAAAACGCCCGCATCTGTTAATCATTAATGGACACTACTAGCAAAATGATTTTAGGAGTCAGGGTCAAATCATTTTTGGAGACGGGCATACCTAGCGACCGCCTCCGTAAATAGTCAAGGAGGCTCCAAGAAAATACCTATTTCCGAAAATCAACGGAGGTAGAAGTCCTAAGACGATGACCTTGAAAATCATCAATTAACTGAGGTGGTCGTCTTAGGACGTCCGTATCCGTAAATCGATTCTCGGAGGCGAGCATCTAAAGACAACTGCCTCAGTTGATTAATGATTTTCAGAGGTGGTCGTCCTAAGCGTCTGTCTCCTAAAATTGATTTACGGAGATGGACGTCTTAAGATGTCTGTCTCTACAAATAGTTACATCAAAAAATAATTCATAACTTTTTCATATAAAATCGGTTGAAGACAAATTTTAAATCAAGACTATAGCTCTCGACGTGATCTACATCTACAACTCTGTAGTTGAAACGTTTTTGAATTGAAACTGTTTAGTGTCCTAAAATATTGTTGTAAATTCATATATTTTGAAATTTAAAATGATCAAACAATCTCGGATGTTGAGATGGTCTATACAGAGTTATAGTTCTCAATACGGTCTACAAATATATAGTTGAAAAGTTTTTTATTTGAAGTCCAATAAGAGTCTCAAATATGTATTCTAAGTTTATAGATTTTAAAATTCCTAAACGACCTCGAATGTTCACATAGTTAACACCAAACCTGTAGTGGCCGACCTGAGCTACATGTTCTCTGTTGATAAATTATTTATTTTAAGTTATTTAGAGTCTCAAATATTTGTTTTAAATTCATATATTTTGAAATTCAATTTTTGATTTTTTCAAACAATCTCAGATGGAGAGACATATATATAAAAGATGTAGTGCTTGACAAGATTTTAAACTTTATAGTTTAAAGTTTTTTCATTTGAGTTCATTTAGTAATCAAAATATTCGATATAAGATTACCAAATATTGATATAAAAGATAACATGTTCTATATAGTCATAATCAGTGTGTGCGGTAGTGGTGGAGACGTGCTATTGCTAAATGGCAGGTCACGGGTTTGATTTCTTGAGGTCACAATTTTTTTTGTCTTTTGGGTTTTCTGGAGACCAGGTCACGTGTTTAATTTCTTGAGGTCACAATTTTTTTTTTTTTTTTTGGGTTTTTTGAGACCAGTAACGGAGGCCGGCGTGTTAAACTACCTGTCCACATAAATGTCATTAACGGAGGGGGAGGTTTTAAGATGCTTGTCTTGCCTCCGTTAATAAAAACCGATGACCGTCTGCAAAAAAAATAATTTCTTTGGTAGTACGCCTGCCTCCGTTAACTCTTAACAAAGACAATAATAACTAAGATGATCGTCTCTCTGTTAATGTTTTGTTGATTTGAATTATTTCGTTTCCTGGCAGCAGTAAGATACACAACATTCATATCTATTTGGGGTGATTAATTTATTTGATCATATAAGCATAATAAACTAAAAAAGTATTCTGCCTCATCAAAAAATTAAATCCGGTCTATCTCGGCCAAACATAACATTCCTACGAATCAATCAATAATTACTTGGCACCGTGGGCCAGTATGTCTCCGCGCGTTGACGCACGGTGGTGGTAGGGAAATCCAGGGTGGCTGGAGGGAACCTGAATGATGTATGGCGGCGGTTCAATCAAAAAACCATCTCCAAAATTATTTATAGAGACGACCCACTTCTGAAAATTGATTTGTAGATATGGTTGAAAGCTCTAGTTTGGTTTTGGTGAATTGATGAAACCCTAAGTGCTAACCTAGTTTATCAAATGATCATGAGATAGGTAGCACATTCCAAATGATGAAGCAAATGAAGATCATGACATGATGATGGCTATGCCATGGTGATGATCAAGTGTTTGAACTTGAAAAGACGAAAGAGAAAAATAAAAGGCTCAAGGCAAAGGTATAAATGGTAGGAGCCATTTTGTTTTAGTGATCAAGATACTTAGAGAGTGTGATCACATTTAGGATCGATAGCCGTATTATTAAGAGGGGCGAAACTCATATCGAAATGCGGTTATCAAAGTGCCACGAGATGCTCTAACTCATTGCATATGCCTTTAGGATCTAGTGGAGTGCTAACACCCTTAAAAATGTTTGTGAAAATATGCTAACACACATGTGCACAAGGTGGTATACTTGGTGGTTGACACATTTGAGTAAGGGTAAGAAACTTCACCAGCGGAGTGTCCGCCCGTAGAGTGCGTGAAAGGATCAAGATGCCCAAGAGGGGGGGTGAATTGGACTAATTCTAAATTTCTTTGCAATAATTAAATCCTACGGTTAGCCCAATTAACCCCTTATGTCTAAAAAGTGTTTCTAGTTGTTCTACCGCACAAAAGACTTGCAACCTAAGTTCCAATCCTACTCTAGCATGACAATTCTATGAATTGTAAAGACAAGAGTTGAATTGCTCAATGTAAATGCTCAAAGTAATTACTCAAAGTAAATACTCAAAGTAAATGCTCAAAGTAAATAGAGAAGGAGGAACGCGGCGATATTTTGCCGAGGTATCGAGAGTCGTCACTCCCCACTAGTCCTCATTGGAGCACCCGCACAAGGGTGTAGCTCCCCCTTGATCCGCGCAATGATCAAGTGCTCTCTACGGGTTGATTCTTCGACACTCCGTCGCAGTGAATCACCCACAACCGCTTACAACTTGTGTTGGGTCATCCACAAGCTCTCCGGATGATCACCAAGCTCTCCAACCACCACCAAGCCATCTAGGTGATGGCGATCACCAAGAGTAACAAGCACGAACTCTCACTTGACCACGACAAGCCTAGGGAGAAAGATGGATGCATATTTTGCTACTCTTGATCTCACTAATGAGGGCTCTCTTTGGGATTCTCAAATCTCAATCACCTAACTAGGACCTTGCTCTTCTTGGCACTCTCTAAGGTGTGTTTCAGCTGTTGGAATAAGCAAAAGTCACCCCACACACGAGTGGAGCTTCTACTTATAACATGGGCTGAAAAACGAACCGTTATGTGCCTCTGCGGGGTGACCGGACGCTCCGGTCATGTTGACCGGATGCTCCGGTCAGTACATCCCGAACTCCAGTGTTTACAGTGTGACCGGACGCTGCCAGCGTCCGGTCAGCACTGACCGAACGCGTCCGGTCACGATTTTCCCTCTTTGGAACCTTACTGGAGCCGACCGGACACTGCCTCTCAGCGCCTGGTCACTCGACCTCTCAGCGTCCGGTCATGCCAGACGCAGTCACCTTGGTCAAATGAACTGACCGGACCCTGAGCCAGCGTCCGGTCAAACCGGAGCCAGCATCCGGTCAGTATTTGACCCTCCATTCACTTCTAACTCTCGATCATATGTGAATGAAGTTTGCTCCATTGGATCTAAGGGCTATTTTGGAGCTACCTAGTGCTAGTTTTAACAAGTGTGCACCACACCTAACTCACTAGACTCACCTAGGTCAAGCTACTCGTCCATACCCCCTTAATAGTATGGCCAAAGGAAAAACAAAGTCCTAAACTACTCTAAGTGTCTCTCCAACTCCAATCGACACTTAGAACTAGTCATCCTTAACCTTGTCGTCCATCCTTTGAAACCAAAACAATTTCCATCATAGGGGCATGACCACCTTGATTGCCCAATTGATCTCCATTACCATGACCTAACTTAATTGCTTCTGCAAAACACACGCTAGTCATAGTAATCTTGTAGTGTCATTAATCACCGAAACCCTACTAGGGGCCTAGATGCTTTAATCTCCCCCTTTTTGGTGATTGATGACAATACCACCTCGAGTATGTGAAAGAGTTGAGGTTTTTAACATGCTTGGGTCATATAAGCTTTTATCAATAAGAATAAAAGTGTTAGGCAAGCTTATATGAACCAAGCCAACATGATGTACTCAAAAGATATGAAATAAGCATGAGTACAAGTAATAAAGCTCATTTGCATTGGAGTAAAACGCGGAAGCAAAGGCAAATGAGCATAACACAAGTGATATGACATATAAGTAATTCAAAGTAGAGAGCACACATGTCATATATCATGATCACGTAGATATCACTATCACATAAATATAGTTCAATGCATGAAAGTAAACACACGATGAATGCATAATAGTGTATCACACATAAAAACTCCAAATGTAATAAATAATCTAATATAATAACTAAGCTCCCCCTAAATACGTCGCTCCCCCTGAATCTATCATACTCGATCCCTCTCCCCCTTTGGCGTCAAACACCAAAACCTAAGGGTTGGTCGGCGGGGCTGCAGCGGACAAGCCGGGCGCTGAAGTACGAGGAGCAAGCTAAAATTGGTCACCATCATCATCTAACCCTGAGCTCTGAGTAGTCTGACCCTCTATAGCTGGAAGTGATGCTGTAGCAGTCTGGGTAGGATCAGGAACTGGAGCTACTGTAGACTGAGCTGGTATGACTATAGTAGGCTCTGATGATGCCACTGAGGAAGGGAGCGTCTCTGTAGTCCCGGTAATAGGTGCAACTGTAGAAAGACCTCGGACATGTAGATATGGAGGAGTGGGCATCCCTATCAACTCACTGAATGAAGCACCAAGGCTCTTGGACACGGTGGTCTCTGGCACAAGCAGCGAAGACGCTCTAGCCGGTGTGAAGCCCGTCTGAAAATGTGTGAACTGCGGGGCTAGCGCTGGTGAAGCAAAGTACTGGGACACCTGCTTTGTAGGAGAAGCAAACGGTGCTGGTGGCTGTCCTTGACTCTAAAGCCCACTGGGTTGTAATGCTGGAGTCATCGAAGTAGTGGCTGCCTGACCAAGCTGGGGCGAAGGCTGTGTCGGTGGAGCCCCAATGGCTGTCACTACATGCTGCATAAATCCAAGGAGCTGCTGCTGCATAGTATCTGCTGCTGATGCATGGCCTGGCTTTCTTCTTTGTAGAGCTTGAGTCTCTTCTTTGAATAGCTAGCTAGTGCTTTGCTAGATCACCCGCTCTTGTCGCTTTGGAACTCATCTTGCTGCTGCAGGAACTGCAAATTAGCTTATCTCCTGAGCCTAGCGTGCTTGGTCCTGCCTCATCCGCTCAAGTATAGCAAGGAGAGCGGTATCTCCACGAGCCTGGCGCCGAGCTAGAGCTTGGTCCGCCTCCTCATGATCATCCGTTGTCGAGTATCCGAGAAGGAGAGTGGTAGTCATCATTAGAACTGTCACTGGGGTCGCTCATGACTACACCCTCCTGCTGAGCAAGCTCCTCCTCCTCAGTAGCTGCTATGCCCCTGATAATATCATCCTACTGAGCTGCAGTCTCTGGCACCTCAGGACGTCGACGCGGTTGACTGGGTGTTGTAGGTGTACTGTGCCTGATCATCCGTGTCATGTTATAGGCAGGAAACTCTGTGGTGGCACCACTGTACTCAACAAGCATCTCTGGCGGCCTCACTATGACTGCCCTGTGGATAAGCCATGTGATCTAGTGAGCATAAGGTAGCTACCTGTGTCCTCTGAATCCCTCAGCTATGGTCTGTTGCATCAGAGACTGTATGCGAGTTAAGCCCTCTCGATACCCTATCCTCGGTAGCAGTGTCCTCCTCATAATGGCCTCAAGTACATGAGCAGTGGGAGTGAGATCACTAGGGTTTCTCCTCAACCCTTCACCAAAGGGCTCCTTGAAGCAGTGACGAACAAGATCTGTAGGGGCACATTACCGCCATGAGGGCGTCTAGGAGGCTCTGTCTGTCCATAGCACACCTCATGAAGTCTGACAGGCTGCTCCTAAAGTCTGAGTATCTCCCTGGCCCTAGTACTCATCAACCGGTAATCTCTGCCTCTGAATGCAAAGTGTATGAAGTTATGGTACGGATCAATAAAGAGATAAGCATAGAACTAACGAACCCAAGATGGAACATATAATCCTGTCTGACCAATCAAATCTGTCAGCCCCGGCAGATATGCAAGGTAGGGTCGAATGTGCTCTCCAGCTGCTACAACAATAGAGTCAATGTGACACACTCTCTGAGATCTGAAAATTGCTCCACTGTTGAGATAGGCATTGTAGAAGTCCTCCTGTAGTGGAGTGTAGAAGCCCTCTGAAGCTCTCTCATCCCTCCTCGGGGGAAACCACACCTCAAAGTCCACGAACCTCAGCTGCTATACCTGCTTGGCCATGGTGGCCCTCATGTCAAGATGGGTCACTTGAGGCGGACCCTGTGGTCTGGGCGGTGGACGAGAACCCCTCCGTTGTGTGTCAGCCCTCGGCGTCACTAAGGCACGAGTATGACTAGAGCGGCGAAGCTATGGCTGAGGTGCCTGCTCTGTCTCCTCGGCCTGCTGGCCTCCTAAGTCTGCTCACCCTCCTAGGCCTGCTCTATCGGCTCTATCGACTCTGCTAGCTAGGTCTGCTGCTGTGACTCTCCCTGAGGCTGACTCTCCTCTAACAGAACTCGCTGTCCTCCAATCGTGGCTGTCCCAGGTGGACCACCATGAAGACGCTCAATACGGTCAAGTCTAACCCTCACTTCTGGTGTAAGCGGGTCAGCAATGACAACACCACTGCGAGTACCTCCTCGCTCGGCACGCTCTACGGCCTCTGCAACTGTGGCTGCCCTGGCTGTCTCTGCATCAGGATACTTTCGCTTCTTTGATGCAATTTTCTTTGTCGCCTTGCCTTTTGGATCTACAGGCTGGCGAGGCAGGGGCCTTCGATCCTCATCACCTGGACCACCTCCGACATTCTTCGTGCGAGCCATCTGATGAATCTGAAGAGAGCAACTAAAACTATCAAAGATCAACTGCTGCTGACAAGAATAACTACCACTGACACTTCCAAGGCTTGGCCTCGATCCGTACTCATGAGCTTGGCCCCGAGTTAATTGACAACTGCCACATGATCTCAACGGCACCGACTCGCTGCACGATGGAATAGAAGGATATACAAATAAATACAATATACCTAATAGATGCGAAACCCTAGGAAGCAAGCAATTTAGATACAAAATTGAAACACGGGCATGCTACCTAACAAACCAGTGATCCAATGAAAAGAAAAGCGACACACGGGGAACCACCAAATCAACTAGGGTTAGGGTGAGCAGTGAATCAAAGGCCCAGCATTGGATTGGTAGTGCTGGCGCAGTGGATGAGCTCGACGGCGTGGAGGCATGGCGGCGCTGGACTGGACCTCGGCGAGCTCGGCTTGACGTGGGCGTAGCTACGGCACGGGGAGCTACAGTGGCGTTAGGGCACAACAGCGAGTCGGCAGAGAAGCTCGGTGGCACGCGGGTGGAGCAGTGGGCGTGGTGAGTAGGGCGCAGCGTGTGGCGGCGGTGCAGGGCGAGGCTGTGCTGGCGCGGTGGCTAGGGCACGGCTGGCGCGGCGGCTCTGTGAGACTTTGGAGGCGGCGATGTCGACGCTGGAGGCGAGCTTGCTCGGTGGATAGGTTAGGTCAAACGTCACGCTGAGACTAAATGAGGTGCCCCCCCCGAGTCAGAGAAGGAAACGATAAAAGAGATTTGATGCCGCACGTTTTCTTCTGACCGGACGCTCCGGTGGTAGCGACCGGACGCTATCACCCAGCATCCGATCGATTCCAGAGAGGTTCAAATCCTTTGGAATCACGACTGGACGCATCCGGTGGACACCAACCGGACGCAGCCAGAGTCGGGTCACCTAGCCTTGATGTCTTCATCATCGACCGGACGATGAAGCTCCTTCTGACCGAACGCTGGGAAAACATTGTTTCAGCGTCCGGTCACTCCTTCGCAGCAAGTTCACCTCCTGTGAACTAACCAAACGCTGAACACCAGAGTCCGGTGCAGCGTCCGGTCACTCCTTTTCCAGCAAATCTTCAAAGTTCTTCATGCTGCCTGTTCCCAATCAAGTCCCAACTCAAAGAAGATCCAAATAAACACCAATTGGGACTGATGTGAGTGACATCTCTCAAACCCTCATGTTTTTCAAAATATTTTGCCTTAGGCTATAATTCTTTTTAAGAAAATAGGCAAATAAGAGGGCAAATTAAGATAAACGATAAAACAACATTCATGCATATGCAATACTTGAAAGTAAATCTAGTTGCTTGTCAAGTTTGATCCAAGGTTAAGCTTTTTCATACGCTTTTCGGCGGTTATCTTAACCATGTTAGACAAGCCCTATATGCATTACCAAAAATTTAAACATGTTGTATATTACAATGCAATGCAAGGGACAACACAAGCTCATCTTTTAGTAAAGTTACTAAAATCAAGTACATTGAGCTCATTTCGCAATCTACAAAATGTTGCCTCATCTAGCGGTTTAGTGAAGATATCCGCCAATTGATCCTCGGTCCTTACACCTTCTAATGATATATCATTTTTAGCAACATGATCTCTAAGAAAGTGATGGCGGATATCTATGTGCTTGGTGCGAGAGTGTTGAACCGGATTATTTGCAAGCTTTACCACACTTTCATTGTCGCACAAAAGAGGTACTTTCTCTAGAACTACACCATAGTCTAGCAAAGTTTGTTTCATATAAAGTATTTGTGCACAACAAGGCCCACGGCAATGTATTCCGCTTCAGCAGTGGACAAAGCCACACTATTTTGTTTCTTGGAGGACCAAGACACAAGTGATCTACCAAGCAAATGGCATCCTTTGAATGTGCTTTTTCTATCAACTTTGCATCCGGCATAATCCGAATCGGAATAGCCAATTAATTGAAATCTAGCTCCTTTAGGATACCAAAGGCCAATGCTTGGTGTGTGCTTAAGATACCTAAGGATTCTTTTTACGGCAATTAAATGAGTTTCCTTAGGATTAGCTTGAAATCTAGCACACATACACACACTAAACATGATGTTGGGCCTAGATGCGGTTAAATATAACAAGCTACCAATCATAGAACGGTAGAGAGTTTGATCAACCTTGTTACCTCCCTCATCTAGGTCGAGATGTCCATTGGTTGGCATTGGTGTCTTGATTGTCTTACATTCATCTATCTTGAATCTCTTGAGAAGATCTTTTGTATATTTCTCTTGAGAGATGAAGATCCCTTCTCTCATTTGCTTAAACTTGATAAATGAAGATATGCCCATCAAGCTTCTTGGTGAATAGTGTGGTGTCAACCTTCCCAATGGTGAAGCCCTTCTCAATGAGGAAGTCCCGAATGCGCTCATACCAAACTCTTGGGGCTTGCTTAAGCCCATATAACGCCTTGGACAACCTATAAACATGATTAGGATATCTAGGGTCTTCAAACCCGGGAGGTTGATCAACATAGACTGGTTCATTAATAAAGCCATTTAAAAATGCACTTTTCACATCTATTTGATATAGTTTCATTTTAAGATGTGATGCATATGTAAGGAGGATACAAATGGCTTCTAGTCTTGCAACTGGTGCAAAGGTCTCTCTAAAATCCAAACCTTCAACTTGAGAGAACCCCTTTGCAACTAGTCTTGCCTTGTTCCTCACAACAACACCTTGATCATCTTGCTTATTAGGGAACACCCACTTTGTTCCAATGACTCTTGCACCTTTTGGTCGCTCTTCAAGAGTCCAAACTTTATTATGGGTGAAGTTGTTCAACTCTTCATGCATGGCATTGATCCAATCCGGATCTTGAAGAGCTTCTTCTACCTTGGTAGGCTCAAAGCAAGAAACAAAAGAGTGATGAGCAATAAATAAAGTAAGTTTTTGTGAATAAGTCATTACACCCTTTGATGGACTCCCTATGATGAGATCTTGTGGATGATCTTGTAGTAGAGGTGTATTTCTTCTATTGACCACTTGAGGAGGAGGTTGTGGAGCATCAACATCTTGTGCTTGTGCCACCATTTGATCATGAGAGACATGAGTATCTTTATTTTACACTCTTCCATCTTTTTCACCATCTTGTGGCACACTTGATGAAGAGGGTGGATCAATCACTTGTACATCATCTTCATCATATTTAGGCTTAATGTCTCCAACCGGAATGTTCTTCATAGCCTCCCTCAATGGTTCATCACCCACATCATCAAGATTCTCATGTGCTCCTTGGGAGCCGTTAGATTCATCAAATTCCACATCATATGTTTCTTCAACCAAGCCAATGGCATGATTAAATACTCTATAAGCTTTGGACTTTGATGAGTAACCAACAAGAAAATCAATATCACAACGTCTTTGAAACTTCCCTAGGTGTTGTCGCTTCTTGTAGATGTAGCATTTGCAACCAAACACCCAAAAGAAGGAGACGTCCGGCTTCTTCCCATTGAGCAACTCATAAGGTATCTTGCCAAGGAACTTTTGAAGGAATAGGCAGTTTGATGCATAGCATGCGGTGTTGATTGCTTTCGCCCATAGAGCTTCGGGGGTGTTGTACTCATCAAGCATAGTTCTTGCAAGAGTGATCAATGTCCGGTTCTTCCTCTCAACTACACCATTTTGTTGAGGAGTGTATGTTGCGAAGACTTCATGTTTGATTCCTACTTCATCACAATAGGCTTCTATGTTTGTGTTGTTAAATTCTTTGCCGTTGTCACTTCTTATCTTCTTGAGCTTCACTTCAAATTTATTTTGGGCTCTCTTGGCAAACTTCTTGAAGTAAGATGCAACTTCGGATTTGTCATGAAGAAAGAATACCCATGTATACCTTAAAAATCATCAACAATCATAAGACAATAAAGATTTCCTCCCAAACTCTTGTATGTTGTTGGTCCAAATAAGTCCATGTGAAGGAGTTCTAGCACTCTTGTGGTTGACATGAAAGCTTTGGTTGGATGAGTATTTGCAACTTGCTTGCCAGCTTGACATGCACTACAAAGCTTGTCCTTCTCAAACTTCACATCCTTCAACTCTCACTAAATCATTCTTCATTAGATTTTTGAGTGAGCTCATCCCGACATGAGCAAGTCTTCTATGCCATAGCCACCCAAGTGTTGTTTTGGTGAATAGACAAGTCTTCAAGTTTTCATCTTCAGAGGTGAAGTCCACTAGATATATGTTATTGTATCTAAATCCTTTGAATATCACTTTATCATCATCCTTCTTAGACACAACAACTTCCTTCTCGATAAACAAGCATTGAAAACCAAGATCACACAATTGTCCAACGAATAGCAAGTTGAAACTCAATGAAGCAACATACAACACATTTGAGATAGAATGATCATTTGATATTGTCACTTTGCCCAATCCTTTAACCTTGCCCTTTGAATTATCCCCAAATATGATTCTTTCTTATCCATCTACTTCTTCATCTAGTGAGGTGAACATACGAGGATCATCGATCATATGTTGTGTGCAACCACTATCAATAACCCAATGACTTCCACTGGTCTTGTAGTTCACCTACACACAAGAGATCAAGCTTTAGGAATCCAAACTTGTTGAGGGCCCTTCACCTTCTCAACAAGTGACTTAGCAACCCAAATTTTCTTAGGCCTATTCTTGTTGGGAGGTCCTAAGAACATCACTTTCATTTTCCCACTAAAATCCTTTCTAAGCATGTAGTGAGCATTGAAGGCAAAAGGTCTAGCATGCTTGGGCAAGGGTTGAGGTGGTGGAGTTTGGCACTCATGAGCAAAATGGCCTTCTTGTCCACATTCAAAACATCTCTTTGGCTTTGGCTTTGGCTTTAATTGTTGTTGTTGAGCTTGAGCCTTCTTCTTCTCTACATTTGCCACATATCCAATGCCACTTCTATCCATCTTCATGACGGTGTTCATCAATAGCTCACTTTGAAGATGCTTGCCTCTTGTGAACTTGCTCAATCTAATTTTAAGATGCTCTTTTTCCAACTTGAGCTTCTTGTTTTCTTCCTTGAGTGCATTATCATTTTTCTCTTCCTTGAGTCTCTTGTTTTCTTCTTTTAGCTTCTCATTTTCAAGGACCAAGTCACCATCATGATCAAGTGTTTCAAGCACAATGGTGTTGTGGGTCTTGAACACTTCAAACTCTTTCTTAAGCTTTTCATTCTCTAGCTTGAGCTTGACATACTCATCATAATCATTGCACTCAACCACTTGCTTGCCTTTGCCACTAGATCCTTGCTCAGTGCTCTCATCAATTAAATCATCACACGATGTAGCTATATCAATCTTAACAACATGGTTAGTAGCATCATGTGGCTCATTGGGTAAAAATTCTTGGTCAATGACAAGGCTATCATGATTAATCTTAAGAGTGGTATAATCTTCTTTTAGCTTGTTGTGGCTAGTGATAAGCTCATTGTGCACCCACTCAAGTTTATCTGTTTATCTTTAAGCTCTTTCTTAGAAGATTTGAGCTCCTTGAGTTTGGATGATATAGCATCATTTGCTTCTCTAAGCTCAACATTAGCCTTTTCCGCTACATCACATTTAGCTAAAAGAGAATCATTCTTTATCTCAAGCTTTTCATTTTTAGCTCTAGTCTTTATAATGATCTTAGTGTATTTCTTTAGCAATTTAGCAAGATCATCATAAGAAGGTGATTCATATTCATCATCATCGCTGTCACTATCACTATCATCATTATGAGCATGATCATCACCACTACTATCATCATGTGATACCTTTCATTCACCTTTGGCCATAAGGCATAGGTGTGTAGAGGATGATGGCGATGGTGGCGGCGAAGATGATGAAGAGTTAATAACAATAGATGCTACCTTCTCATCGTCACTTTCATCATCGGATGATCCACTAGATAAATCAATGTCCGTGAGCCAATCACCGACGATGTAAGCCTTTCCACTCTTCTTCTTCTTGTGGAAGTCCTTCTTGCCATCTCTTTTCTTGTATGGCTTATTCTTTTTCTTCTCATCTTCATCTTCATTGCTTGAGTCATCTTTCTTGCCCTTGTCTTGGCTAGCTTTGAATGCTAAGTCTTTTTCTTTCTTCTTTGTAGAGGATGAGCCATCTTGAGGTGTGATGTGCATGTACATCTCATGAGCATTGATCTTTCCCAAGATTTGTGTTGGTGTAGCGGTGGAAAGATCACCTTGATATAGCACGGTCACAATATGCCCATATTTATCAATGGGAAGGACACTCAAAATTTTTCTTACAACATCGGATGGTTGCATTTGAGTGAGTCCAAGTCCATTGACTTCCTCTAGAAGAACATTCAAACGTGAATACATTTCATTAGCACATTCTTTAGGAAGCATTTCAAAAGAGTTGAGCTTTTTCATGATAGGATGATAGCGTTCCTCATGCTCACTCTTTGTTCCCTCATGGAGCGCACAAACGTCCGACCATAGTGCATGGACGTCTTTGTGGTTCCTCACCCGGCTGAACACATCTTTACAAAGGCCTCTAAATATGGTGTTTCTAGCCTTTGCATTCCATTTTTTATAGTTCAACTCATCGCCTTGTGGGTGTGCATCATCCTGAGGTTTTGGGAAACCTTGTGAGGCGGCTCTAAGTATTCCAACGTCTAGAGCTTCTAGATACGCCTCCATATGAATTTTCCAATAAGGAAAATCGTCCCCCTCAAAGATAGGAGGTGGTCCATTCCCGTGAGACATCTTTCACTAGGCGGTTAAGCCTAAATATGTGAGCACGTGGCTCTAATACTAATTGAAAGGATCAAGATGCCCAAGAGGGGGATGAATTGGGCTAATTCTAAATTTCTTTGCAATAATTAAATCCTACGGTTAGCCCAATTAACCCCTTGTGTCTAAAATGTGTTTCTAGTTGTTCTACCGCACAAAAGACTTGCAACCTAAGTTCCAATCCTACTCTAGCATGGAAATTCTATGAATTGTAAAGACAAGAATTGAATTGCTCAATGTAAATGCTCAAAGTAATTACTCAAAGTAAATACTCAAAGTAAATGCTCAAAGTAAATAGAGAAGGAGGAACGACGGCGATGTTTTGCGGGTATCGAGAGAGTCGCCATGTTTTGCACCCACGAGGTATCGAGAGTCGCCACTCCCACTCACATAGTCCTCGTTGGAGCACCCACACAAGGATGTAGCTCCTCCTTGATCTCACCAAGAGTAACAAGCACGAACTCTCACTTGACCATGATCAAGTGCTCTCTCTTTTAAAAGGTTGATTTTGGTAATTGACACCTAGGTGGACTAATTGTGTTTATGTGAATACATCCACATCCAACATATGCCATGAAGGTGAAAATGGCTTGGAGATGTTGCAAAGCTCACAACATTGAGTTGGGTCATCCATAAGCTCTCCTCATGGATGATGGACAAGACAAGACTTGGCTTGATGTTCTCCAACCACCACCAAGCGTCGTAAGGTGATGGCGATCACCAAGAGTAACAAGTAGAGTCAAGATCGATGAACCAATATGATCATGTGAACTCTCACTTGACCATGACAAGCCTAGGGAGAAATATGGGTATAACACACTTTTTCTACTCTTGATCTCACTAATGAGGGCTCTCTTTGGGATTCTCAAAGTCTCAATCACCTCATTGTCTAGGACCTTGCTCTTCTTGGCACTCTCTAAGGTGTGTTTAACACACATACACATGTGGTGTACACTTGGAATGAGCAAAGTCACCCCCCACACGAGTGGAGCTTCTACTTATAACATGGGCTGAAAAGAAGTGAAAAACCGTTATGTGCCTCTCTGGGGGTGGCCGGATGCTCGGTCAGACACCGAACTCCCGTCGTTCGATCTGTGGCCGGACGTATCGATCACGATTTTCCCTCTCTAGAACCTTAGTGGAGTCGACCGGACCCGCTGCCTCTCAGCTGTGGCGACGCCCATCCGATCAACACGACCGTAGTCAGTCACCTTGGTTAAATGGGGGCTATAAATAGAAGTGGCCCTCGGCCATGGACCCTCAAGGGACTTAGTGTCCATGCTTGTGAGTGCTTGGGATCCCTCCATCACACATATACTTGATAGTCAATTCGATTGTGTGAGTGAGCGATTCTAGTGCGATTGCATCGTGAGGTTGCATCGAGTGGCACTAGGTGATCGAGTTGGTCAATTGCCACCTCCTAGTTTTGACCCTTCATTCACTTCCAACTCTCGATCATATGTGAATGAAGTTTGCTCCATTGGATCTAAGGGCTATTTTGGAGCTACCTAGTGCTAGTTTTTAACAAGTGTGCACCACACCTAACTCACTAGACTCACCTAGGTCAAGCTACCCGTCCAATTAGTCCCCCACCAAGTGAGCGGTAATAGTACTGGCCAAAGGAAAAACAAACCTCCTAAAAATCATCGTGTCTAACCTGTCTCTCTAACTCCAATTAACACTTAGAACTAGTCATCATCTAACCTTGTCGTCCATCCTTTTGAAAATTACCTTCTTGCTGTGTAGCAATTTCCATCTAATTTGGTTTTAGTAACCTTGGGCATGACCACCTTGATTGCCCAATCGATCTCCATTACCATGACCTACTAGCATGTGTAGGAGCTCCTGTTACTTAAAGTAAAGTGGCACACGTTAGTCATAGTAATCTTAGTTGCTTATCATTAATCATATATAGAAATTTATATCGGTACTACCCACCCCCTCTAGTCCGCCATCTCGACCTTTCAACTTTGCTACTCTTGATCTAGATGCTAGATGCTTTAAATTCAATTCATGACGCCGATTAATTTAGAAAAGACTCTTGCAGACTCTTTGGGATTCTCAAATCTCAATCACCTTCTTACTCTTCTTGTGCAAAAGTCACCCCACACATGAGTGGAGCTTCTACTTATAACATGGGCTGAAAAACAAACCGTTATGTGCCTCTCACTGACCGGACGATCCAGGTTGATCAGACCCCGAACTCCGGTCAAAGATGACGGACGTGATCCGGCCACGATTTTCCTCTCTGAACCTTACTAGAGTCAACCGGACGCTGCCTCTCATGTCCAATCACGCCATGTATGATCACCTTGGTTAAATGGAACCCAGAGCGTGTCCGATCAAACCGGCGTCGGTCTCCATTCACTTCCAACTCTCGATCATATGTGAATGAAGTTTGCTCCATTGGATCTAAGGGCTATTTTGGAGCTACCTAGTGCTAGTTTTAACAAGTGTGCACCACACCTAACTCACTAGACTCACCTAGGTCACCCGTCCATACCCCCTTAATAGTGCGACTCTAAGTGTCTCTCTAACTCCAATTGACACTTAGAACTAGTCATCCTTAACCTTGTCGTCCATCCTTTGAAACCAAAACAATTTCCATCGTAGGGGCATGACCACCTTGATTGCCCAATCGATCTCCATTACCATGACCTAACTTAATTGCTTCTGCAAAACACACCTTAGTCATAGTAATCTTGTATTATCATTAATCACCGAAACCCTACTAGGGGCCTAGATGCTTTTAGTGCGGACGGATCTTTGGTGTGAGTCTATACGAAAAAGACGGAGATTTTCGACCGTGACGCTGGTCTCGGTAGGACCGGCATGTCCGGTCAATGGAACCGTGAACGACGCTGGCGTCGGTCTTTGACCGGACGCTGGGTCACTTAGTGACCAGACGCTGACGGGGAAAGTCGTCCGCCCTGCGATGTGGCGGCGCATCCTTTGGGTGAGTCCGATCGAGATTTTTTGCTTCTGGATGCTTACTAAAAACGCGTCAAGTCCGGTCACTTCATCACTTCGGTCATCACTTGACCGTTGGGATTGGGTGCTTAGTATTTGAAAAGATGGGACACGTGGCGTGCATCGCACGATCGGACGCTGGGGTCCTGCTTCCGGTCGATATGACCGAGCGTCCGATCACCCCGTGTTGTGCCCAGTGAAGGGGTACAACGGCTCTATTTCATGGGGGCTTCTATTTAAGCCCCATGGCCGGTTCAAGCTTACTTTCTTGGCGATTTGCATTGACATAGCAACCTTGTTAGCTTAGCCAAAGCCCTCCCACTCATCTCCATCATTGATTCATCATCTTTGTGAGATTGGAAGAGAATCCAAGTGTATTGCATGAGTGTTTGCATCTAGAGGCACTTGGTGTTCGTGTTTCGCTGCGGGGTTTGCTTGTTACTCTTGGTGGTTGCCGCCATGTAGACGGCTTGGATAAGCGAGGATCGTTGAGCGGAGTTTGGTGATTGTCTCCGGCTCCGATCGTGGTGATTGTGAGGAGTTCTTGACCGTTCCCCGGTGGAGAGCCAAAAGGTACTCTAGTGAATTGCTCGTGACTTGTGTGATCCTTATCTTGTGTTGGTTGTGCAGCACCCTATTGAGGGTTTGGCGTGTGATGCCAATTAGCGCGTGAACTTCCAAGTGAGTGAATCACCACAACGAGGAGTAGCTTACCGACAAGCAAGTGAACCTCGATAAAAAATCATTGTGTTCATCATTTGATTCCGAGTTGATTGGTCTTCATTGATATTGATTCTTGTGATTGATTGGTTCACTTCTCGACACGGCGGTATAACTATCTTGCTCTCTCTCTTTACATTACCGCAAACTAGTTATCAAGCTCTTTAGTGTAGCTAGTTGTGAGAGCTTATTAGTTTGGTTAGTGTGGCTCTTTAGTTAGTCTTTGAGAGCACACTAACTTAGTATAGTGCCATAGCTATTGTGTGGTTAGAGACAATAGAAACTAAAATTGTGATAGGTGGCTTGCATTTTTGGTAGGCTAGCGCAACACTTACTTCGCCTCATAATTGTCTAACCGGTTTGTTAAGTGTTATTATAGAAAATTTTAATAGGTTATTCACCCTCCCCTCTAGTCATTAGGACCTTTCAACGGTTCATGTTTTTTCGCGCGCCCTTAGAAATGTCCTCTATGTTCAGATACAATTGACAATACCAGGTGTCTCTAGAAATCTTATTTCTAGAAGAGGTTAGAGTTTCCAACCACTTCTAAAAACAAAGACATTTCTATAGGCGGTTGAAAATACCATGTACATTTAGGAATCGATTTCTAGAGACGGTTAATAATGTAGCTCGCCTCTAAAAATAGGTGCAGTATAAAAAATCATAATTTTTGAAGTCAAGTCGATGAAGACAAACTTTATCAAGGTTGTAGAACTAAAAAATATCTACAATTTTTGTAGTTGATCCATTTGAAATTATTTAGTATCTTGGAGTTATGTCTTAAGTTCTCGAGATTTCAAAATCACTTTTTTATTTTTCAAATGACCTCGGATGGAGAGACATGCTATACTTGATGAGATTCAAAAATTCATATTTTACTATTTTTAATTTAAAAATTTTATGTAACATCCTAAATTTTGCCTCTTTTCAAAAATAGATTAAATTGATTTAATTATGCAATTATATGTGCATTCAAATGTAGGAAATAATAAATTTTTGCTTAATTAAAATCAATCATAAGGCTAGACACATGTTTCTGCATTCATGCTGGTGCATTTGAGTTTTTGTATTGTGTGATTTTGACCAAAACTGAAAAGGATTCAAAATCTAATTGAAAACATCTTTGAAAATTTGTTTAGGAAAAAGAAAAGGGGATTCCTTTCCCTGTTTTTCCCTCTCTCCCAATCCGGCCTGCAGGCCCAGCCGGCAGCTCCCGCAGCCCACTCCTCTCCCCACGCTCTCCTTCATTCCCTGGGCCGAAGCCCACTTCCGAAGCAGAAGCGCAGCCCGCGTGGGCGCTCTCTCCCTCCATTCCGCCGGCCCAGCAAGAACTGAGGCCCAACACGCCTCAGCTCCCTCCCTCTCTCTGTGCAGCTGACGGCTCGGCCCCGCGTCTCTCTCACCGACGTCTGGGTCCCACCTGTCGGCGCTTTCCTCTACCTCCGGCTCCCTCTTCACTATCCCGATCCGCCATGGCCGCTCGTCCGCGAGGACCGAGCACTCCGACCAAGCCAGGCCGCGGGCTAAGCCCTTCCGCGTCCACCGCACCCGCGCGCCAACCGCAGCCGCCGCGACCTCGTCCCGTGCGCGCCGAATCCGCCGGCATGGAGCCGAGATCGCGACCAAGCTCCTCCGCTCGTCCCTCCCACTCCTCTGCTCACTTCAGTGGCCCGTGGCCTCGTGGACTCGCTCCACCTCCACTCGACCTCGCCCGCGCTCTCTCTCGCCCTACAGCGCCACCAGCCGCAGCGCCGCCGCAAACCAATCCGCCGCCGTCGACCTCCTGAGTCCAGCCACCTCCCTCATCTCGTTTTGCTCCCACGGCTTCGCAGTGACGAGCCGCGCCCGCTAAGGAACTCCGCGACGCAAATCCGTGACCGTTGTGAGGTCCTTCGAGCTCGCCGGAGCTCCAAGCCGAGCTGCTCGCCTCCGCCGCCCAATCCCCCTCTCCGGTCCGCCTCCGGCCACGAGAACCCCCGCTGTTGGATCCGAGGTAAGCTCCTCCTCCGTTTGCGCCTATCCCCGAAGGCTCCCGTGGCCCGTAGGCCATTTTCCACTCTCGCCGGCGAGTCTTTCGCCACCGGTAATGGCCGCGCCGCGCCAGCCACCCTGTTCTGGCCGGCCGGTTTCGCTCTCTCCCTCGCCCTTCTAATCTCAGCCGCCCGTCTCCAGATCAGCGGCCAAGATCACGCCATACCTCTTCGCCGTGGCAATTTTGCTAAAGAGACCCTTCCTTTACTGTAATCAACCCGCGGTCCAGATGACCCCGCTTGTCAGCCGCAGCATATTTTGCTCCCAGCCCCCTAAGCTTTTCATCATTTATGCCTACTGTCCCTCGCCGGTTTTAAATTCAGTTTTGATTTATTTTAATTCAAAATTAGTTCGCAATATTTATAAAACTGCCGTCCAGAGCTTTAAATCATCATATCTTTTCTATTTTAAATCTGATTTGAGTGCAATTCACGTCTACGTGTTCATAGCGACGTGTAGAACAATTTTACAAACTTTTAAACATCTTTTTCCACTATTGGTGTACTGTTCTAATTATAATTCTTGTTTGCTTCGTGCATGATTGCCTGTGGACGCTTGTATGTTGATATATAATTGAGTATAGACGGTGAGCAGTACCTTGGTGAGCAGGATCAATATTTTGAAGACCAAGACCAGCAAGGAAACTCTGAGCAAGGCAAGTATAGTATGAGATCATCTTTGTTGTTCTATTCACCTTAATAACATTTAATCATATGCATGTGTCTACCTTGATACCCATAGAAATTTATCCTAGTTATTTTGATATCCTGATTCCTTGACACCTTGGGAAAATTTGCATATGGGTAGCTGATGCTAGTGCTCAATTAATTATGATCATGAACTGTAACTTGATTAATGGAATATGCAACGGAAAATAAAAGATGCTTTTAGCAAGATGAATTAAAGGGTGAGAGCATTTGCTCTTATACATGATGCTCTTGTCCTCCTAAGAACTTATCTGTAAGTGATCACCTAGTACTTACAGTACAACCATGAGTACTATATGGCTCTAACTTTAGTAAGGTATGAGGATATTTTCTAGCTTGTTAGTGGTTACCCGAAAGGGCGCAAAAGGGGCGTGACAATATGGGTATAGGACAGCCTCTGTTCTTATAAGTATAGATGAGAAGGAATTGTGCCATTTGAAAAGGGAGGTTCCTACACCTTACCACGAAAACCTAGCGGCCCTAACTTGTTAGACGAACCTTTGAAAGACTTCATAGTGAACCCTACCGACCTTTCCTTGGTAGTGGGTCAAGAGATTAGCTACCTTAGGCGAAAGGGTAAATCACGGCTCATGGGTAAAGATGTACAACCTCTGCAGAATGTTAAAAACCGTTATAACAGCCGTACTCACGAACACGAGCGGCCTGGACTCCTTATGGAATAATGACAAATGATCGACGATGTTTTTAAATGCTATCTCATTATTCATGTTATTAGTTTCATGTGATTAATTGGGGCATTGCTAAACTTATTGCTACTAATGCTAAAATTTGACTCATTAAAAAGCTAATTGCAGTAAACCCGTGTCTCAACCTTTTTGAGCCTCATGAACCCATGTTATATTTGTTAAGTACGAGATGTACTTATGCTTGTTTATTTTTATTACTTAGATAAAAATCCTAGATGGGTAACAGTTTATGGCGCTTATGATGAGTTTCCTAAGGATTACTGGACTTGTGGTTCACCAGTCAACCGTCCCTGTGGCGCTTGGAGCCCTCACATGAAGATTAGATTTGAGTTTCCACTACTTTGATAATTTATTTGTTCCAATGTATGGATTATCATTCGATATGTAATAAACTCTGAGCTTGATATAATGTAATTTGTCATCTTATGTGTGTGATTGATTTCTGGACACACATAGGATTCTTTATCCGATTTTGTCCTTAAAATCGGGGGTAACAATTTATGTATCAAAATATGTGCTGCAAGATTTGTAAAAGTCAATAGAAAAATAACGTCCCACACTTTGTCACGTAGTAGTAGAGGGGGGCTTGCGTGAGGCTTGAGGTTGGAAGTTCAAATCTATAGCCGCGCGTTTCTCTTATAATATAAAAAATACTTTTTTATGGTTGTTTTTCAATTTTTTTCAAAAAATATTTTCCTAGATACGGACCATGTTGCCAAAAAAATGACTTGCAAAGGCAGTCCTGGACATGACCTGTCTACACCTTCTCGCAGGCCTATTAGTGATAGGCGTTGTTTGTTTGTAGTCAGTTTGCAAGAAACTAGAGGATCTTACAACACAAGGTCGAGATGAGGTTATCTGAAGGTTATTGTAGGCCACTTCATCTTTGAAGCAAAGGTGACATTTGCGCTCAGAAGAGAATCTTTCCTTGACCATATGCATGAACTCAATGAAAATAAACAACCCAGATGCTCTTATTATTTAGGTTCTTGCTTATAAGTTACACCGCATCATCCTTGTGTATTCATCCCTCCATTACCAACAAACTTTTCATTCACACCGAGCACATGATTACTATGGTCGATCATTTCCTCCATGGACGGTGGCTTGCTTGGTCCAGAGGGTGGTAGTCTCCTCCATGGTGGTGTGGACGGTGACCTTCTATGCCCAGAGGGTGGTGACTTTCTATGCCCAGAAGGCGGTGATTTGCTAGGCCCATAGGGTGGTATCCTCCATTGTGGTGGCATTGCCACCAAGGGTGGCGGATGGCTAGGCCCGGAGGGTGGTACTCTTCCTCGTGGTAGCAAATCCCCAACCCCGTCAGGTGGCAGCGCCACCATGGAAGGAGGCTTCCTAGGTCCGACAGGTGGTGTTAAATATGGTGGTGGCATCGCCACCAAGGGCGGCGGATGGCTAGGCCCAGAGGGTGGTACTCTCCCCCATGGCAGCAAATCCCCAACCATGCCAGGTGGTATTGCCGAGTCATCGTATGGCTGTGCATCTGCCTCCATCATCAAAAGTGTGGTCAGTAGTGTCATTGCCACCACGACCACAATTGGTGATGTGGTCGCTCTGATGATATTATTCTTGCTACTAGCCATGGCTAGCTTATGAATTTTCTTCTTCTCTTTTTGTGGATCTATGTGGATGGGAGGGTATTGTGGTGGATGGAAGTTGGACCCCTCTATATGTAGTCGAGCCTAGCTTGTAAATAAGGCATGCATATGGAAATCAATCGAACTAGTGGAATGCTTTTTTTTGTCCCTCACATATGTTGGCTCGCATTTATAGTTTCTTGTATTTATCAAAAATGGATATATGCTCAAATGGAAAACTTCTATTGCACTACTGAATATGTTTAGCTTGCATTTATAGCTTCCTTAACTTCTCAGAAGTACATTCAAATAGAAGACCGATTTTGGAATTTGTTTAGTGCATCTTTGTGTTTTGCCACCTTTTTTGTTTCTTAATTAGTCCTTACTAAATTCTCTCTATCTTTGAGACATAACATCAACTCTTCATTTACTACTAGTTTTGTATAACTCAATATATCAATATGTTATAATTCAGCCAATTGTAATTATAAGTCCCTTTCAGCCAATTGGGACTTCTATGCCCGCTCTAATTTTTTTCTTCCCTTTGGTGCCCTTTCCGTCAGTTGGCATTAACTTTTAAAGCGGGTATAGGAGCCCAAACGATTATTTCGAGGGCACAGAAGGGGCAACCACTTTTTCTAGGGGTACATAGGGAATTCTCTATATAGAAATGGGTTTTACTGGGCGGTAGTTTTTGTATCTTTATTTACAGGCGGTTTTGTGAACCACCAGCATGAAAGATAATGAATGCCCTATCCGTCAGCTGGCCATTAACTTTTAAAGCGGGCATAGGAGTCTGAACGATTATTTCGAGGACACAGAAGGGACAACCACTTTTTCTAGGGGTACATAGGGAATTCTCTCTATAGAAATGAGTTTTACTGGTATATATAGACGGTTTTGTGAACCACTAGCATGAAAGATAATGAAAATGATGATGCTCCATTGGCGTATGCTTGAGAACTGCTAGTGTAGATCTATTTACACCGGTTATTATTGGCATAACGATGCCGCTTGTGTAAACAAATTTACATTGGCGAAATACTTAGGTTAACCGCTAGTGCTAATGTTTATACTGGTGGTTTGTGTAACAAAGTTGCCTGTGTTAATTAATATCTAGAGGCGGCTCAATAACGTTAACCATCTGAAAAAGATATTTAAAAAAAAATGAAATGTTCACTACTACTGAAATGGTCTTCAGATGCAGCCATTTTGGATTTCTAGAGTTGGGCACGGCTTCCGTCGCTATTAATTAGCCATTTTCTAAAGGTAGGAGCCATGGCCGCCTCTGTTAATTAACTAAGACGGACGCCCAAGAATAACTTTGTTAATGATGCATAATTGATTTGATACGAAAAGGCTAGGCAAAAGGTCTTGCTCCTTGTCAAATCATCTCGAAGGACCCGCTGCAATCTGTAAATGACAAACATAAATAAGTTGTTGTCTTGTTGATCTCTAAAAAAGCTAAACAACATGCTGGCTTTGGAACTGATGACTCTTTCTTCTTTTACATCTACCTTTGAAAGTTCAGTGCAGCCAAAACAAGGTAATAATTAAATCTGGACATGATTCAGCCGTTACCTCTTGACTGATCCCATGCTACTGTGAGAAGCAGCGCCTTCAGGATCAAATGGTCCTTTTTTGCTCAGCTGAAAGGGAACAAAAACAATTATTAAATCTGAGGTTAGACAAGATGCCACATGGCACCCAAGGAAAATGATATGGAATACGGTTTTAAGACCAAGTTTCAGACAAATACACTGTCAGGGAAATTTTAGAACAATTTTAGCTGGGGATACTGACTCTAGCTCCCCAGCTACTCATATCTGCTTCTTGCCATGTGTCATGAGTGTGGCAGTGTACAAATTGAAAATCTTTGTGCATTTCAATTTTGGGAGCTGAGTTTTTAAGGTATATCCTAATATGTAATAATCCCCGTGCATACATTGGACATCCGATAGTTGTTTTGTTTTGTAACTTTGGTAATTTTAAGTCTTATAAACCATGACATGCCAACATGTATTATATCACGAACACTCAAGAACCAGAAGAATCGCATACCTTCTTCGTTAAACCTGAAGAGGAGTGGTGTGCAGTTCACAAACTCGCCCCTGCAACATTTAGGAACATCTCTGTAATTTGTTTGTCCTTTGCCTGTACTCTTGTGATTTACTATTAGAGTAGGTAGCGAACTGCAGCGGAGCAAAGGGGAGGAGCCATCGCTGCCCTTTTCGATGGGGAAGATGTGAGCGATGCGTCTGCCAGGGATCTGGAAGGGTGGTCGCCATGGCTGGCAAGGCACGTCCGATGCTGGATCTTGAAGGGCCTGGTGAAGGAGGCTGGGGAGGCAATCGACGGCGCGGGCTCGGACGGCGAGGCCGACGGTGCGTGTGCGATGAGGTCCTTCTCGGCGGTCCGTCGGCCGCGGATCAGGGCGGAGCGAAGCCGACGGCGCGGGTGCGAACAACTTTTCGGCGGCGGAACGGGCTTGCGGCGGCGGCGCGGCTTCTCGGCAGGGAGGGAGAGGAGGCCGCGGCATAGGCGAGCCCGGGGCGATCATCAAGATTCGGCGGTGTGTGGATTATGTTCGTGCGGCGTGATCTAGCCTGGAGGTGACCGTGCGTGCGAAGCGTATGTTCGTATGGCGTGATCTATCCTGGAGGTGTCCGTGCGTGCGAAGCGTGGACTCCGGCGCAAGCAAGGAAAGGCAAGAGAGGAGTGAATCATGACGGCGGGTACAGGAGCGGGTACGTTGAGAGGTGAGTGGAAAAAAATCACGAGAGGAGAAGGTGTTCTGTCCTTTTAAAAGGCAGGAACGTGTAAGGTGTCTTACAGAGACCGTAAGATGAGATGGTAGATGATCCACAATTTGATTAAGGTACACTGTCAGATTTAAAGATGCTTAGTTTTTCAAGGGTCTAGATATAGAGCAGTAGGAAACTTTTATGTGACAACTATTTTACAATTCCTTCGCTCTTTTATAGTATAGATAAACAACATTATAAATTATTTCTTGTGAGTTATGTATTTAGTTGTATGTAAGATTATCATCTAAAATCAACTTAAAATTCAGACACCATACTAGAAATATAGAAAAAAAATTCTATCGGTAATGTTGGTAAGCGGGCGTCCACCAGCCCGGATGCCCATGTTGGTGGGCCTCGACGACCAAAAGGCTCCGCAGTTTCTGAAAAAACTGACGCAGCACCGCGACTGCGCTCCGTCATGCCTCTCGCCCGCCCTCCTCTCCACCGCACCTTCCACTGTCTTTCCTCTCCACCGCCGCCGCACCATCACCGCAGCGGCATGCTCCCCCGCGACCACACAGCCGCTGTCGCCTCGCCGCGCGAGGCCACACCCGCCCAACTACTGCAGCCGCCTCCACCGCGGCAGGGCACTGCTCACCGGTAGGGATGGCAATGGGGCGGATTCGGATCGGGTGGAGTCTCTATGCACCCGAACCCAAAATCGAAAACCTAAACCGCACAGAACACCGTTTCATGTGATAATCCGCCCTCAAAACCAAACCCACGAATACCCGAAACCTGAATGGATACCCGAAACCCGCTTTGTATGGCAACATAGTAAGACCAACAAGGACTTTCTATAAACATATGTGTCAGATTCATAAATCCGGGTTCCCTAATAGGCCCGCTTCCAGCAAAAGCTCGGCCCAGCAGACGGCATTACAAACGACGCGCAACTCCTGGGCCGGCCCAGATACCTAACGATAGGGCGGAAGAGCGATCCAGTCTCCGACCGGAAGGCCTGGCCAAGGAGGGGACGACACTCGCTTCCGACTCCGACCCGCTTTTTCGATCAGAAGGCCTGGCCAAGGAGGGGACGACGCTCGCTTCCGACTCCAACCCGGTTCTCCGACCGGGAATACACCGAACCTTTGCTTACGGCTCTTCTCCGACCGGCGTGGTCGGAGCCGACTGGGAACGACCGGCCGGGGACGCCTGCTCGATGAGGACCCAAGAAATCAGGCGGAGTAGATAAGGTAAGGCGCTCAAGTCAACCGCAATACCGAGGACCGTACCCTACACACCCGCAGGACAGTACTGTCAGGCCATGCCAGAAGGGTACTTTGCAACCTTCCAGACATGTCAGAACACGAATAGTGTTGTGGACGCCGACATTTGTCCTACAGTATGGTAGGCGCTGACATTTGCCATACCAGAAGAACACGATGGAGCCTGCCACATGCATATGGGCATCAACAGTATTGTGGGTTCCGACAAACTGTCTTGTACCCGACGACATGGGCAACAAGACTAGAAAACACATACTCTCTCTCTCTCTCTCTCCTAACTTGTAAGGTCGTCTCCTTCACCTATAAAAGGGGATGCGCTCTCTCCTAAAAGGACGGTCATTCTGACTCTCACTCTACTAAGCTTCAGACATTCTGAGCACTCAAACAGCTCCACGGCTCTAGAACTCTAAAGCTGCACAGAGCATACGTTCCAATACTTAGCGCATGTAGGAGCTCCCGTCACTCTTGGCCTTTCGGTCCAGAATCCGACCGGACCTCTAACACCCCCATCTTATTCCCACTCATTTGTAACCCCACAACAAACTTCGAGCACCTGGGCTCAGGAATAAAGTCACCGACCGACTGAAACTGGACGTAGGTCACATTGGCTGAACTAGTATAAACCCTGTTTCATTGAGTGCTAGGCCACATCCAATCACAACGTACAGCAAAACTATAAATATTTACTTGTTGGTCACTTTTCGCACCGACAGTTGGCGCTGTCCGTGGGGAGAACACCGTACGTTCACGCTTTTAATCATCGGATGGCCCACCTTTCCGACATCTTGGCGCTGTCCGTCGCTTCGGCTCGTTGGAGTTTCCCACGCTCCCACCTATTGGGATGTGGATTCCTCCCGTCTTCGAGCCATCCCAGACCTTTCTCTTTAGAAGCCTGGACTTCATCGCCGACCAGCTCGGCGTGCTTCCCCATTGCGAGAAGGCACTTGTCCCAGCGCCCATCGGAGGAGAAGCGCCTTCCATCGGCTCTGGGCCACCCGGCGACCTCAACGACGAGACGCCCGTGCTTCGCTCTGAGCCCACGCTGGGCTCAAACCCCACTGTGAGTAACGTACATATTATTCTTTACTCGCTATTTGATATCTTCCGCTGACTCTCTGGAGGGACCCCGTTGTCCTCACCGCAACCGCTGTGCAACCAGTTATCCTACGGCCTCGCCTCCCCCGTGGACGTGTATGCGTAGGGGCTCCGAAAGATGCTGATGCTGCCCCGTCTCACATCTGAATTCATGGGGATGGCGGGCTACGCTCCTGCCTCTTTCCATGACCTCGTGGATGACGAGGTTGAAAGCGATGGCTCCAGCATCGACAACGTCGTGGCACCTAGCCACCCTCTATCCCGAGAGTGCGCTATGGCGGACGCTTCAGGACAGCCACTGGTGATAGCGGAGTCTCTACAGACTCACACCCCTTTGGACCCTCGTGCAGAGGCCCTCGTGCGTGCGTAGGAGCATGGCGAGGAGTTATGATGAAGGCGGCAGAGCCAGCCGCCACCTACGCCGGCGCACTTAGCGCAGCACGCTGCGCCACACGCGCGTAACCCGGCGAGCGACGCCCGGGGACGCGACCATTAGGTCCAGCGCAACATCATGGATGGAGGAAATGATCCCCCATAGCTCGCCCGGGCTGGCCAGAACATCACCGCTGCGGCGATGCTTCTGCGTGGCCTTCCTGAGCCTGTCGACCCCTAAGAGCAGGCGATCCACCGGAACCTCCGGGCGCTGGTGGAAACCGCCGCCGTTCAACAGGCGGAGAGCTCCGCGTCGCGGCACCGGCTCACGGCCTCTTTCCCTACCGAGTGAATGGTGGTGCACCAGTCGAATCGCTCCATCCGCTCACCACTATAGGCGCCGGGTGTGGAACAAGAGGCCACAGCTGCACCATGGCCTGACCCGGTGCCCGCTCCACACCGATCATCCATGCGCGAACGGCTCAGGCTGAACCGAGACGCTCGTAGCATCATCAACAATCGACGTCAAGCCCAGCGTGATGATGACGTCCATCATGGGGCGGTGAGAGCAGGCGGCATGGACCCCGGCCGGACCATCGAGGGGAGTGGGGAAACGCACCCTAGACATGGTCACCGACCGAACGACCGGAGTCCTAGCCCGAACGGCCAGGGACCACGGGCCTTTGGCCGTCGCATCCAGAAAGCGTCGTTCCCACAGCGCTTTCGACCACCTACCAACATCACCAAATACACCAGGGAAATGAATCCTGGTATATGGCTCGAAGACTTCAGGCTCGTCTATTGAGTCAGAGGAGTGGATGATGACCACTTCGTCATTCAATACCTCCCCATCTACGTGGGGGAGCACGTTCGAGCATGGCTCGAATTCCTCCCGCCTGACAGCATCCGTGACTGGGCAGATCTCAAGAGGATCTTCATCGGGAATTTCTAGGGGACGTATGTCTGTCCTAGGAATTCCTGGGACCTCAAGAGCTACCAATAGGAGCCCAACGAGTACCTGCGGGATTACATCCGTAGGTGCTCAAAATGATGCAACTCCCTTCCTGATGTCGTTGATGCGGATGTCATCAGCGTGTTCCTCTCTGGGACAACCTGTGAGTCCTTGATCCACAAGCTCGGCTGTCTGAAGCCCTATACCACCCGTGACCTGCTCGACGTCGCCATGAACCACGCCTCCGACGAGGAGGCAGTCGAAGCGGTATTTAGTGGATGCCGAGACAAGGGCAAGGCCAAGTGCGAGGACCAAGACGAGGGCCCCTCCACGCAAAGGGGCAAAAAGAACAAGAAGGATCGGCGACGCCCGGCTAACTCTGCTTTGGTCGCCGCGACCGATCGTGCGGGCAAGCAGCCCCAGCAGGGCTAGACTGACCACTTCGACCAGCTTATGGAGAGCCCATGCACCAACCACGCCTACCCCATCAAGCACCTCTACAAGGACTATGAACTCCTCAAGCGCTTTCTACGACAGGACGGTGGACCAAAAGAAGGAAAAGGCAAGGAGGCAGTGGCCAAGAAAGGAGGCGTGACGAGCAAGGATGGGGATGGCTTTCCCAATCCCGAGGAATGCCTCATGATCTTCAGGGGATCCAATGCCATCTACTCCAAGCACCAGCACAAAGTGCGCTACAGAGAGGCATGCGTCGCTGAAATGGCCATCCCCTCTTTCCTTAGCTGGTCAGAATCTTCGATCACTTTTGATCAGAGGGACCATCCTTCCCATATCGCCAGACCGGGTCGCTACCCGCTCATCGTCGACCCCATTGTTCACAAGAAGTGCCTCACCAAGGTGCTGATGGATGGAGGTAGCGGCCTCAACATACTCTACGTCGACACCCTCGACGCCATGCGCATCCCCCGGTCGGAGCTCTGCCCAGTGAGCTCTCCTATCCATGGTGTGATCCTAGGGACGTAGGCATACCCGCTCGGGTAGATTGACCTGCCCGTCACGTTTGGTGACCGAGCCAACTTCTGCTCGGAGGTCCTCACCTTCGAGGTGGTGGACTTCCTAGGGTCCTACCATGCCATCTTGGGACGACCATGCTATGCCAAGTTCATGGCGGTCCCCAACTACACCTACCTCAAGTTGAAAATGCACCGGGACTGAACGGCATCATCACTATGGGTAGCACCTTTTCGCATGCCTACTGTCAACATAGAATTTCATCCCATGCCGAGGACACACGAGCAAGCCGGAAGGGTCCGCTCGATGGAGCCGGAGATCTGCCTAGCTTCAGCGCAGGGGTGGTCGATCCTGTCTTGGCTAGTGAACTTAGCAAACTCTAGGAGCCTGTAATTTGTGGAAAGAGCAACCAAATCATACCATTCTGGATATGGGCATTTGTATGAAAAAGTCAGCCCTTTTTGGCTTTAGACCGAACTGATTCTTCATCATCTCGGTCACCCTCAACAATAACTCATCAACATTTGAATTTGGATTTCTCTGTACTTGCTGACCCATCTGTGGATTGAAATCCCGTGTGCCTTGATACCCTGGATTTGGAATCATGTGAAGGGTATTATAGTCTGATCCATAGTGATATCCTTGTGAAACCTCTATCTGCTGGGTCCTTTGATGGCTTGCTGCTTGAAGTCTCTGATTATAAATATAAGGATCTATATCTCTACGGATCCTTTACAATGATGGTGCTATTTTTTGAGCCGACGATGGTATGTGGCCTGATGTGCCAAAATTGATCACCTGGTTCTAACCTTACCCCGCCGGCTGTTGCACATGCTGTACTGATGGTCCAGGATTATAATGTATCTGATTTGCAGTAATTCCTTGAGTTTGTTCAGATGAACCCTGAACTACCTGGACATCACCATTACTAGCTGGTGCTGCTTCTTGATGGTTGGTACCGACTTGATTAGTCCCTTGGGTCGACGGATCTGGAATGTTGTAATAAGTCAGCCCACCTTGACCAACTGGAAACCCATGAATCGCCTCTCTCATGGTGTTGTGGAATATGTCCAAGAAAGTTTCATTTTGGCTTGAGATGACATCACGAATAGATTTGTCTACAACCTTCGTAAAGAAACGCCTGTCTTCAGCTTTAGTTGTATCTGTCTGCCCGTGTAAAAGAACTCTTGGTAGTGAAAATTTCTAAATAATTGTGTTGTCACGTGTTTTGGTATAGGACAACAAGCACTTGTTCTGAAACTCTTCTGTAGCTTTACTGATGATACCCTTATCCCCATCAGGTAGATCTTCATAATGCAGCATAAGAATATCGTTGTTGTTGTGAACCGCCATGACGATTGTGGGGTCCCACCGGGTGTGCCAGAAACGTGTGTCGACATAGAATTTCGTCCCGTGCTGAGGACACACGAGCAAGCCAAAAGGGTCCGCTCGATGGAGCTGGAGATCCACCTAGCTTCAGCGCAGGGGTGGTCGATCCTGCGCACTCCTCCCGAGATGTGCCAGTCAATTTGACCCTATAATTGATAAGGAGAGAAAGTTTATCAGTAATTAAGGGCGGAACATGCTGGTGTTGCCAGACAATCCCGAATGTGCGGCTCTAAGAGCCGATATGAAAGAAGATCGACTAAATAGTCGATTTCAGCATATTCATAAGAATAAATCGGTTAAAGTTCATGGGGTTGTGTAAGAAGAATCAGTTATCATTCTGGATGAATATCATTGTTTAGACAAATATTGGTCACTGGCAATAGGATATCAACAGTAATTAGTTCATGGTAAGCCAATGACTGCAAGTAACCGAACCCCTTTTTATGAAAGAAACAGTTCATCATCATTCAACCATTTAATAAAGATAAATCTAATGAACATATTAGATCTCATTTATTGCTATGACCAGTGGGGTATGAGGCATAATCATGCAGGTCATAGAAACAACAATAGACTCGATGACCTTAACTTATTACTAATATCAGTGGGGCATGAGGCAGAATCATGTAGGTCGTAATACAATAATAAGATCATGGGGCTAACACATCTTTCAACCTATTGATACTTCAACGATCTCGTGATGTGAACTGTTCGTGAAAGCGCTCGATATCGGCTAAAACAGCCGATTCAAGCATAGTGCACAGTTAAGGTCATGTCCTCTCAGGAGCAGATCTACCAAATAACAATCCCCACTCCACGGTGCTAACAGTGGGGTGTGAGACAGAATCACATAGGCCATGATAATGGGCCATGGAACAGTTTTCGCTAGCCAATAGATCTACTCAAGATCAAACACGCCTTTACCGCATGCTATGCACGATCAAGATTGATGTAAAACAGCCGATAAAACATAACTCATCGTTTAAAGTACAGATTAGATCAGTTTAGATTAACAAGTGATGGGTTAAAAAAGATATAAGGCTGATCTAGATCAATCCCAATCGGACGAAGTGATATTGCTGTAATTAAATAAATAATGAAAGCAATAAGCAATATCGGTAACTTAATGAATCTATCCAAAGGAACGCCACCCTTAGATAGAGCCGATAACTTGACCTTAATCTAGTTCGAGCAGTGGAGGTCGACCGGATCGATGTTACCATACTTGAACTAGACAAGAGTCGATAACTAACTCATACCAGAGTCGCAGTGGAGGTCGACCGGATCGATGCAGCCGTACGAACAGAGGTTTAAGCCATGATGGTACTTACAGACAAGTAGTGGAGGTCGACCGGATTGATGCAGTCGTACTTGCTGAAGAACTCGCTGAGATCTACTCTACTCCTACTCCTAAGGGGTGGTCGGAGCCGAAAAAGTAAGTAACTTTTATTTGATTGATTGTGTTGTCCCTTACAATAGCCGGGCTTTGATATTTATACCCGGGACCTGCGCATGACTCTTGTCTAAGCACGACTCATCATAATTTTTGATCCTAGAGAAAACATTCCTAATTTAAGATAACTTAGACTCTAATATTTCTCTTTTTGTAGAGTCCAACATGTCTCGCCTTGGCACCGATCATAGCCTTTGTCGTTATCAGCTGGCGCTATCTGAAGAAAGCCGATTCCAGTTTTGCATTCGAATCAGCTGGTTCCGATCTGCACGCAATTGATTCCTTGATGACATGATCTTGGGAGCTTTTGAGTCCCTGTGACTCTTCTTCCAAATTTTGGTGTAAACACATGCCCCCCAATTTTTGGATAAAAGTTATTTGATTCCAAAATTATCATGTCCGTGCCCCCGATAGGCCCGTAGTCACGGGTAAAGAATCTTGATCTAGGGTCTACTGTTTGTCGCCGTCTATGTCAACTCATGAGTCCATGCTTCAAAACTTTTATGAAAGCATCATTGCTTCACGGGCACTTGGATTCATCCTTCCAGGTCGGCTATAAAATGTCTATCCGACCCTGGCGAGAGCAACTCAACAATTCAGCCATGTTTCTCTTCTACCTGCCTCCCCGAGTGCTCCCGACTCCGCTGGACCCTCCATGGTCTATCTTTTTGCTATGAAGATCTCAAGCGGTTAGAAGAATTCTTGTGCATAGGGTGATTGTGTCGCTCATTTTAGCGCCTCGTTGAGAAAGAAGACCAGCCATTACGGTTAGAAGAATTCTTGTGATATCACCTGAGTCTTCTCTCCATGCTCGCAAAGCTGTTCTAGTGTTTGTGAGGGCTAAAATGTGTGGACATCTTCCCCTTGTTTGCTCCTCCAAACGCCCACTGGGAAAGCCACAGGCTTCTTTTAGGTGGGCTACCTTTCCTCTTTTTTGGCACAATTTTATCAATGGGCCTATGATTCGGTTCACGATGAGTTTTGGCCTTGTGGGGATCCGGACTCCCTTTAATCCAAAGAAGCCCTGGTGGGTTAATCTCTGGTCAATGTAAATTCTTCGTATCCATCCCATGATATTTTGAAATTTGGGGAAACAATAAGTTCGAGTCCGTTATCTCTTCGTTATCCGTACCCTGAATTTCTAGAGTGTTGATCCATTTCCATTTTTGATTTCAATTTCACACCCTCAGTGAAATCTACCTTCTCGCTTTCCCAGGCTATATATACGGGCCACGGTTGTGGATCAAAAAACAACCCGCTTCGTCTGAAACCTTCTTCGTCTTCCATATAGTTCCCGCCTTTCCATAGGTTTGAGGTCATGGAGAACAACAAGAGGTCTGCTGAAGAGGCCCTCAATGGATCTGCATCATCACACCAACGCCTTTGTCGCCAAGAGGACACAACTTGGGGTACTCCCATTGCCTCAGATCAGAGGGCTGACTCTACCCAGCCTTCGGGGTCATCTTTGGCACTAATTTGCCGCCAGCTTCCTCATCAATCGAGGAGGCAGATCGACAATGATGATCTGCTGGCCTCCATCGATCGGACCGACCAGCATCTGGCCAACTGCCTCTCCCTAGCAGAATCGGCTTTGGCCATGATTGAAGGCCGATCAACCATCGAGGTCGGCCTTGGTGGGAGAAAGGTTGGCCAGGGCTGAAGCTAGAATCATGGGTGAGATGTCTTGCCATAATTTCTCTGTTTTCTTCTTAATTTTGCCCTCAAGATTTCTAATCACTCTTTCCTTGAATCTTTTTAGATCTAACTGCTCAGTTGGAGAGTCTTCGATCAGCTGCGGATCACGCGGTGGGATTTGTCAATGCTAGGGGTGCCATTCTGGTGGTTCGCTTGCATGACATCCCGAATCGTGTCAGGGAGGTTGCCCTTCATGGTGTTCGTCATGGTGCTGCCATGGCGCTGGCTGCACAAGCCTGTTATGGTCGTAATCTTCGGCTTCTTCCCCATGGTTTTCCAAACGCAGCGTACCCTGGGGAGCATGAGCGCTTGGTTGAGGACTTCATGAGCGTCGCCAACTCTATAGCCTTCAATACCCTGGCCGATGATATAGTAGGCAAAGTGTTTTCCAGCCCGTAGCTTGTAATAAGTGACGTTTAGCAAACAACTTCCTTGTCTTGAGTGATTTTCCTTTGTTTCATGCTTCATACATGTTACTTCGTCTGTGTTTGCTTTGCTTCTATAGGCGATACACACTGTACCGTACCGGCTTTTACCCCTTTGGGTTCATTTTTGCACCGGAGGTGATACCTTTCTAATATTGGCTATTAAAGCAATCGACCGAATAAATCACTTATTAATTATTGATCCAAACGCTAGGATAATATTTCTTTAAATATTTTTTGTTGATTGCTCGACCAAATTCTTCCTCTCCTTTTAGTGTTTCCAAAATATAAGCATTACCAGGCGCACAACGTTTGATCCGATAAGGTCCTTCCTAGTTAGGTGACCATTTGCCGAATTTACTGTCCTTTGACCGGATCAGCAATTTCACTTTTCAGACCAAGTCTCCTTTAGAGAATTGCTTAATCTTGACCTTTTTAATGTAATATTGCACAACCCTCAGTTTATTGGCTTTGATATTTTCAAGAGCATGCAACCGAAGGCAACTCAAGTCCTCCAAATTGTCTATCATAAGATTCTTGTAGACTTCGGTTGACAAATCGTTCTGCAGTGTAACACGCCTCGATCCAGTCCGAACTTCCCAAGGAAGAACTGCATTATGGCCATACACAAGTTTGTAAGGCGACATTTTAATTGATCCATGGTAGGCCATCCTATATGCCCATAGCGCCTCATTTAGCGTCGAATGCCACTTCCTTGGCTGTTCCTCGATCTTTTTCTTGATTAGCTTAATCATAATCTGGTTGGACGCCTCTGCCTGGCCATTAGTGTCGTAGAACCGACCAATTTATAAGAGTACAAGTACAATGGCGGCCCGCAAGCAGTCGCACTATCATACTTGAACCCATATAAACCCGATAGTTCATCGTGTACCACGACGGGTCTCGATAAATGATTTACAACAACCAAGATCATACATGATTCAACATACATGCCACATATTACATAAAGTTCACAGATACATTTTCATCATCAGAGTATGAAACCAGTTATTACAAACCGAGTTTGATAGATAAAAGCGGAAGCAAATTAAGTTTGAAAGTAAAGTTTCCAACATAGTTTAGTACAGTGCCAAAATACGATCACGGTCCACAAAACCATGTAGAAGGATTAATAAGAAGCCTACCCAAGGCTTACTCCTCATCCACAGCGGAATAGAAGCAACTCTTGCAATAACCATGATACATAGTGCCATCTGCAACAATGGGAAATAAAACTCTAAGTACGAGAAGGTACTCAGCTAGACTTACCCGTCATAAACCAGAAATAAATTGACTCCAAGGATTATGCAAGGCTGTATAAGTGGGGATAGCTTGACAACATTTTGCATAAAAGCGATGAACTTAGCTATACAATTATGGTTCCAATATCAGGTTAATTATAACTATCCATCTCTAGATTAGCAACTATCCTGTGCCAAACATGTGGTATATCCATTTAAAAGCATACAATAGTAACCATAGCAGGTATTGTAATTCCATATTCATCCAAACCATCATGTTCCATAGCACAGTTACTACGATGTTGGGACTAGCCAAGTTTCTCACTATCCGAAAGAGACGGCGATTCGAATCGATTTCAACCAGCTGGGAATTTATTCCTAACACAAACCCAGGCATACCACGCGAAGGCAGCCTTAGGTCACCTTTGGTATAACTCAGGTACATATTTCGCGGGTCCGTACCGTGCCGCACAGTCTGGGACACCAGATGCCAGGACGTTTAGGCCTAGCCTACCCTTGGGCTCAGTCTGATCGCCCCCTGCAAGGAGCGCACGATAGAACGAGGCCCGGCCTGAGTTGAGCTACTCGGCTTTGCGGTCGGAACGAGTTATCCGGCCAGCTAAGTGATAGGCATGCGTTCAATCTTCTCAGAAGTTCCAACAACGGTACGGTCCTTGATCGGCACAGACGGAATCTCATGAGTCATCCTACGCATAGACTCTGCCCGGCCTTGATTTTCTTTTACCCCATGGTTCTGTTCTCACGATAGCAAATATAGCCAACCGTGCTCCGGTATCCACCTATATCTCGCAGGTGACAGGAAATCACCCGACTTCTACCGATCTAAGCATGGCTAAGCATATATTCGATCCTGGACCTATACCGGTTAAAGGTGTAATATCTAGACAAGGAATTTATATGCATCGAGGGGTTCCAATCAACTCTTATAACCTAATGCATCAATCATAAGTACTTAAGTAACCATTTGTAAAATACTGGGAGACTTAGAATGCTCCGGGGCTTGCCTCGCAGAAAGGAAGTGGGGCGGTGGTCAGGACACTCCAGAAGCTCTTCAGGATTCTGCTCCACGCCTTTGGGAACTGCGACTTGAGGATTCTCCTCGCTGGTCCCCTTCCTCTGCTTCATCAAATTCCAGCAACGCTATTTCTTCCTCCGATCCTAGATGCATGAATATGGCATAAGATATTGCGAATGCAAATATGTTAACAAGTGTGGTTTGATGATACATGAAGAATGCATTCTGGCAAATATTCTTAATGGCATGTGGTTTAAGTAACAACAAGTGCATCGCGTTTACTGAGTAGGTGCATATCTCTTCTTGATTATGCAATCAACTACTTCAACAATTCATCAACTATTTCACAAACAACAGCTACTTGTTTTACTCATAAATGGAGTTCTAATTATCCAAATGTAGTGATCCTAGACTTTCTGGAAAGCTTATAAAATTACCTACAACTCTTATTTAATTCACAAAAGCTAAATCACAAATTATCTTAGCCAAAATAGACAATCATATCAGTGTTGTCCAGAAATTCCAGAGAACAAGTGAATTCGGAAAAGCTAACTTTAAACAGTTGTAACTCCTAAACCGTTTGACCTATGGTCCTGAAATTTTAACACAAGACATATGATGAAGTTATCTACAACTTTGTTATTAACCATTTTTACAGCAACCATCATTTTGACTATGCAACATTCTAAACCACATAATCGGTCCGAAAACTCTTCTCTCCCGAATTATAAAGCAACGATATTTCTATTGCATATAAACATTCCAAATTTGACTTCACCAATCATACCAACAGTACAAGGACATCAAATACACTCAAGAAAACATAATGGCCATGCCCAAACTATTTATTTAAATGCCTTTATCAATTTACTAAGATACTTAGGTTAAATAATAAACATATACCAAATGTGCATCATAAATTCTCAGAAAATTATAGTGGCTTACTAGTGCTACCAATAGACTACTGTAAAAGTTTCATGCCATTTTACCAAGTAAAACATCCTATACAAAAATGATAAGGCAGCAAGGCTTGAAATAGCATAAATAGAAAACCCTATTGAAAAGTGTCAAGCAACAGATTTCCTACTTTTCTTAGCATACATATGGTACTAGGACAACCTCCAACAAATTTCATGAATATTAGATTCATAAATAATTTATAAAAATTCATACAAGGATCTCCTAATTATAAAAGAAAAATCTATAACTACAAATCTATACATGCACTGACCCTCAAACTTTTACCAGAGCTCGTACATGTCAAGAATAGCTTGCTACCAAAATTTCATAATTTTTGGAGAACAGGAACTCTAGATATAAAATAAACAAGTTTGCATGCATTCAAAAACGCATTTCAAATTTCCATTTAAATCTTCCAAAATTTCTATTGTAAGTGTTAAGAATATATTTTTACTAAATACTACACTTCCTAAGGAACACTACCAAATTTATTTCACAATTTTTGAAGCTACAAAACTGGAGATACAAATATTACAAAACAGTACAAAATCTAGAATTAATGAACTATCCTATACTCTCACTGCCGCTGACCGGTGGGACCCACAAGTCAGACGACCCCACACGTCAGTGATACAGAAGCAGAGCAGCGGCGCTGCACGACGGTTGCGCGGCCAAGGCTCAACGGCGGCGAGTTCGCCGGCGGTGACATCTTCACCGCGTGACCTACGTGACCTAGCGCACCGGTTGAGCTACTCGGTGGGACCTCTCGTCGGGGCTACGCATGGCGGTGGCGCTCATGGCGGAGCGGTGGTGTGGGACGCCGGCGGTACGCCGGCGGTGACCACGGTGGCTCCAACTAAGGCTTGGACGAGCATCTCTAGACCATAGCGAACCTATATCACAAGCTATCATAGCCAATGGTGGACGGAGGCGTCCCAGCCACTATGACGGGGCTCGGCAATGATGCTCCGGCGAGGTCGTGTGCGGTGCGGCGGCCTTACCAAGCGCGGCTAGCGAGCAAAGGAGGCGCGGTGATGCGGTAGGGTCACTGAGGAGCTGCTGTGGCGGTGGAGAAGCGGCGAGGGCGAGCTGGCGGAGTAGCTGCGACGGCGATGGCGACGGCGGCTGCTACGGTGGCTACGCTGGTGCTTCGACCGGTAAAGGAGGAGACTGAGAAAATGAAAATGAGGGCGTGGAATGGAGCGGGCGAGCGCTGGCGTGTTAAAGGCTCGCTCTGGTCGGCCTGGCCGCACGGGGCAGGGCGTTGGCGATGCACGGCCATCGCTGCCTCCACATGGCGGCCCTGTCCTGGCGACGGTCGACCATTGACGACCGAACGAGTTGGCCATCAGAACCCCGGAACCGAGCCTGACGACGCGAATTCGTGAAGCACGATCTTCTAATCCGTGAAGAGTTAGCATACAAAATCTAAAACAAAATCATAGACCTACATACCAGCTACAATTACTCTTAAAGAATCATGTGCTAAATCGCAACCAAAAACAAGTTATGTCTTCTCAAAGTAGGGCTGTCAGACTGTCAGTGTACACGACTTGGAGAATTTTTTTGCTAAGTGTTGAAATTGTTATTTTTCTGATTTTTGTGAGCTAAAAAGGACTAAGCTATGCACCTTATTAGCCCCTGACCCAAACATAAAAGTTGTTCCCCATATCAAATACTACAACTTTGCTTTAGTGCACACCTACATGCAAAGTCTCTAGCATATGATTCAAACTTGGTCAAACATGCTACATTCAAATGATGGCTTGTTCATGGACTATGACTTAGTGATCTATTTAGCCCTAGCCATGAATACCAAAGTTGTTCATGATGATACTCTAAACATGTTTAAGCTAATTGCAAGGTCACCCAATCATTTCATGCATTAGTCACTCATAGCTATCTAGTTTAACACATGAAATCTTAAGTGTTTGGTCATGAAAGGTGACCTTCATGAACAATGTTCCACTATTCATCCTAAGTGTAGCTAAGATGTTTTAGTGACTAACATCAACCATTTACATATATTCACTCATGATCATAAGCATACATACAAGGAAACATAAAATAACAAAGCATGTTTCATATGTTTCAATCCAATGTTTCAATTGTAAATGCTTGTTTATGAATGCTTGATGATCATGCTCATGCTATGCAAGTCAATTTATGCAAGGCTAACACCTAGGGTGTTACAATTAGCCTGAGCATAGTAAGGAGAGGAATTCAGTAGCTTGATTCCCATACTGGCAGCAAAATCCCTAAACTCTTCTGATGTGAACATTGTTCCTTGATCTATAGTTATAGTTTGAGGAATCCCAAAACGATACACAATGTGTTCCCTAACAAAATCAACCATGTTCTTTGAGGTTACCGTCTTCAAAGTTGTTGCCTCAACCCATTTAGTGAAATAATCTGTTGCTACCAATATGAACTTATGTCCTTTGCTTGAAGGCGGAAAAATCTGGCCAATTAAATCAATTCCCCAACCTTGAAACGGCCATGGCTTGATTATTGGATTCATGGCCGATGCAGGCGATCTTTGGACATTACCAAAACGTTGATAGTCCTGGCACCCCTTGTAATATTCAAAACAGTCTTCCAACATCATTGGCCAGAAATATCCGGCTCTGCGGATAATCCATTTCATCTTATAAGCCGATTGATGAGCTCCACATATCCCTTCATGCACCTCACCCATCAACACCTTAGCTTCTTCTTGGTTTAAGCATTTGAGCAACACCCCATCGACTGTTTTATAATATAACTGGTCATCTAATAAAACATATTTAGCCGATTTATACCTTAGCTTTCTGGTAACTTTTTGAGATGGATTTCTAAGGTAGTTGGCTATTTCGAATCTCCAATCATCACTTGAGGTTTCACTACTCAAGACTTCTTGAAACATTTGATATCCTGATGCACTTTGAGCTAGACGGTTAGCTTCTTGGTTTTGTGCTCTCGGAATATGTTGGAAAGAGATATGAAGAAACCCCTTGAGTAACTTTTGGCACTCATCATAGTATCCTTTCAAAGTCTCTTCTTTGCACTCATATAGGCCTATCAACTGATTAATAATTAACTATGAATCTCCAAATACTTTAATTGTTTCAGCCTTTACTTCACAAAGAAGTTGAAGTCCCTTGAGAATAGCTTTGTACTCCGCTTGATTGTTAGTAATCATTGGCTCAGTTGGAAGAGTAAACTCAAAACTTGCCCCCAAGGCGAAATAATAACAATACCAATGCCACCACCTTGCTTGCATGATGACCCATCAAAGAATAACGTCCAAGGCATCGTCTCTACATAACCAATGCTTGGCTTATGATGCTGGGTGACAAAATCGGCCATTACTTGTCCTTTGACTACTTTAGCCGATTCATACTTCAAATCAAATTCCGATAACGCAAGAATCCACTTTTTCACTCTTCCATTCAGTATTGGCATTGATAACATGTGCTTAACCACATCAGCCTTGGAAACAACTGTATCGTCGGTAGATAATAAGTAGTGTCGCAATTTAGTGCAAGAGAAATATAAGCACAAGCATAACTTTTCGGTGGGAGAATATCTTGTCTTTGGATCCAGTAGTCTTCTACTCAGATAGAAAACAACTCTCTCTTTTCCTTCAAATTCTTGCATCAAGGCCGATCCAATTGTCTTGTCATCAGCCGATATATACAACTTAAAAGGCTTACCTTGCTGAGGAGGGACCAGCACAGGTGGACACTTTATATATTCTTTTATCTCTTCAAACGCCCTTTGTTGTATGTCACCCCACTTGAATTCTTGATCATTTTCAACTTCAACAAGGGAGAAAATGGCAGGATCCTTTCTGACAAATTTGAAATGATTCTTCTGATGAAATTGATCTTACCAAGCAGAGATTGCAACTCTATTTTGGTAGTTGGGGGAACTGCCTCATCAATTGCTTTTATGCTTTTCTAACCAACTTTGATTCCTCTCTCGTGGACCATGAATCCTAAGAATTGTCCAGCTGATACTCCAAAAGCACACTTATTAGGATTCATCTTTAAACCATGCTTTCTTGTGCATTCTAGAGTCTCACGCAAGTCAGCCAGGTGCTCTTTGTACCTTTTGGATTTTATCATCACATCATCGATGTAGATTTCAACAATCCTGCCAATCAACTTATGGAAAATGTAATTCATCGCCCTTTGGTAAGTTGCACCGGCATTCTTCAGACCAAAGGTCATCACAACCCACTCGAACAGACTAATTGCACTGGGGCACCAGAAAGCGGTCTTTGCTATGTCCTCCTCAGCCATGAAAATTTGGTTGTATCCTGCATACCGTCCATGAAGCTAACAACCTTGTACCCGGCTGCTGCATCTACTAACATATCAACTATCGGCATTGGATAACCATCCAAGGGTGTGGCTTTGTTTAGATCCCTAAAATCGATGCAAACTCTCAATTTTCCATTCTTCTTATATGCAGGGACAACATTCGATATCTACTCTACATATCGGCACGGTAGAATAAATTTTGCTTCCAGTAACCTTTCAGTCTCCTTTTTGATATCATCGAGCACGTTCGGGTTGAATCTCCTCGGAGCTTGTTTAAACGGCTGATATCCAGGTTTGATTGGCAATCGATGTTCAATAATTGACCGGTCTAAACCAGACATCTCATAGTATTCCCAAGAAAACAGTCTTTAAATTCCTTTAATAAATCAATTAATTCCCACTTATACTCTGGATCCAACTTAGCACTTACGTACGTCACCCTAGGTCTATCTCCAGGACCAATATCTACTTCTTCCAATTCACCGGCCAACGTGAAGCCATGTCCTAGTTTGCCATCTGTATCATCTATTGGATTATCCATTAATACAAATTTTCAAAGCCGACTACTTGGATCGGCTGTTGGCTTTCACCATTGACTCTGAATTCTGATGGCAATAGAAAAGCCATTTGGATATTAGCTGATGGTTGCTTTCTATTGGCTGTTTGCTTGGTATGCCATACTTGAGGTTTACCGGATGCCTGAGCCTGTTCCATCTCTTTATTCCTTAGGCGTTGGACCCTTCTCTTCTGGCTTCTTGTTAAACCTCCTAGACACCATTGTCCTTCCTGCCAAACATATTCTCTTTTGTTGCCTTCTTCTTCATAATCAGTCCAGTCCTGATCGACAACTCTTTTTCCCAGCCGATTATGAATACTTCCATTTTTTAAGCGCCGATCCATGTTATTATGATGATATATATCTTGAGCATGGATAGACCGGCAGTTGGTTTGGGATTGCCTAAACTCCCAATATTGATTGCTGCATTCTGTAGTCATGTCTGGTAGGCAACTTCAAACCTACATTCTAGCAATGTCTAAAGAAAGGATAATTCCAATGTGATTCGGCTTGTTTCATTTCATACCTCTCTTCTTTCAGTTAATGCTGGTATGCTTGATCCTTTAACCAACGCTGATAACCCTTTTTCTTCTGCCGCTGCCACTTATTCAACAGGATGTGAGATGTAACTCATGGCCTTGTCACCCCTGCTTTTGATGTCTCCCCCTGCTCTTATCGGCCCTTTTGCTTAGCGCGACGTCTTCTAATATCTCTGTACTCGTCAGCCGATATTTGCATCTTGGGGTCGACTATTCCAGCTTCTCTTGATTTGGTCGATGTTAGGACCTTAGCTTTTCCTTTGATCAGTCTAGCATCAACCATATTCTGATCTCCTAGGAAAGGATTATTATCAACTTTCATTTTCCGAGGCGTGTCAAATTTGAGCCTCCCTTGCTGAATAACCCTCTGTATATGCTGCCTGAAGATTCTGCATTCATTAGTGGAATGAGAGGTAGCGTTATGGAACTTGTAGAACTTCTAATTCTTCAATTGATCAGGGGGCAACATAACATGACCATCGGGCAACTTAATCTGCCCCTTCTCAAGTAAGAAATCGAAGAGCTTGTCTAATTTGGTGACATCAAAGTCATAGCTCTTCTCGACTCCTCTTCCCCAAGGATTTGACACCATTACTATCTTCTTGCCCTAATTCCATTCAGATGCAGCAACTTCTTCTTCATCTTCATAGCCGTCATCGACTGAGTATGATCATAAGCTTCAGCTACTGTGGTACTTTTCTGAAATCAGGTATCTCTACGCATACTCTGGAATTGGCTATTGAGCGCTGCCACTTGTTGAGCCAATTGACCCAAGTTGTCAAATTCTTGTCCTAGCAGCTTTTCTTTCCACATTGGCAGCACTCCTTGAACTGCTAAAGCAGCTAGTTGATCATCAGTCAAGTTTAAGGAGAAGTACAAGTTCCTAGTTTCTCGGAACCTCTGAAGAAATTCAGTGCCCGATTCATTAGTCCTCTGTCTTATAGTTGTTAGATCGGTAATCTTATTTTCTCTAGTCCCAGTGTAAAAATATGTATGAAACTTTTTCTCTAGGTCAGCCCAATTGGCAATGGAATTGACTGGTAGTGATGAAAACTAAGTGAAGGCTGGCCCTGATAAGGACAAGGAGAAGAAACAAACTCAATGGGCATCCTCAACTGATGCTTCGCCCAATTGTGTAAGATACCGACTGACATGTTCTATCGTGCTTGTAATGTCTTGGCTAGTGAACTTAGCAAACTCTAGGAGCCTATAATTTGTGGGAAGAGCGACAAAATCATACCATTCTGGATATGGGCGTTTGTATGAAAAAGTTAGCCCTATTGGCTTTAGACCGAACTGATTCTTCATCATCTCGGTCACCCTCAGCAATAACTCATCAGCATTTGAATTTGGATTTCTCTGTACTTGCTGACCCATCTATGGATTGAAATCTCGTGTGCCTTGATACCCTGGATTTGGAATCATGTGAAGGGTATTATAGTCTGATCCATAGTGATATCCTTGTGAAACCTCTATCTGCTGGGTCCTTTGCTGGCTTGCTGCTTGAAGTCTCTGATTATAAATATAAGGATATACATCTCTACGGATCCTTTGCATTGATGGTGCTATTTTTTGAGCCGACGATGGTATGTGGCCTGATGTGCCAAAATTGATCACCTAGTTCTGACCTTGCCCCACCAGCTGTTGCACATGCTGTACTAATGGTCCAAGATTATAATGTATCTGATTTGCAGTAGTTCCATGAGTTTGTTCAGATGAACCCTAAACTACCTGGACATCACCATTACCAGCTGGTGCTGCTTCTTGATGGTTGGTACCGACTTGATTAGTCCTTTGGGTCGACGGATCTGGAATGTTGTAATAAGTCGGCCCACCATGACCAACTGGAAACCCATTAATCGCCTCTGTCATGGCGTTGTGGAATATGTCCAAGAAAGTTTCATTTTGGCTTGAGATGGCATCACGAATAGATTTGTCTACAACCTCTGTAAAGAAACGCCTGTCTTCAGCTTCAGTTGTATCTGTCTACCCGTGTAAAAGAACTCTTGGTAGTGGAAATTTCTAAACAATTGTGTTGTCACGTGTTTTGGTGTAAGACAACAAGCACTTGTTCTGAAACTCTTATGTAGCTTTACTGATGATACCCTTATCCCCATTAGGTAGATCTTCATAATGGAGCATAAGGATGTCGTTGTTGTTGTGAACCGCCATGACGATTGTGGGGTCCCACCGGGCATGCCAGAAACATGTGTCGACATAGAATTTTGTCCCATGCTGAGGACACACGAGCAAGCCGAAAGGGTCCGCTCGATGGAGCTGGAGATCCACCTAGCTTCAGCGCAGGGGTGGTCGATCCTGCGCACTCCTCCTGAGACGTGCCAGTCAATTTGACCCTATAATTGATAAGGAGAGAAAGTTTATCAGTAATTAAGGGCGGAACATGCCGGTGTTGCTAGACAGTCCTGAATGTGCGGCTCTGAGAGCCGATATGAAAGGAGATCGACTAAATAGTCAATTTCAGCATATTCATAAGAATAAATCGGTTAAAGTTCATGGGGTTGTGTAAGAAGAATCGGTTATCATTCTGGATGAATATCATTGTTTAGACAAATATTGGTCTCTGGCAATAAGATATCAACAGTAATTAGTTCATGCTAAGCCAATGACTGCAAGTAACCGAACCCCTTTTTATGACAGAAATAGTTCATCATCATTCAACTATTTAATAGAGATAAATCTAATGAACATATTAGATCTCTTCTATTGCTATGACTAGTGGGGCATGAGGCAGAATCATGCATGCCGTAGAAACAACAATAGACTCGATGACCCTAGCTTATTACTAATATCAGTGGGGCATGAGGCAGAATCATGTAGGCCATAATACAATAATAAGATCATGGGGCTAATACATCTTTCAACCTATCGCTACTTCAATGATCTCATTATGTGAACTGTTCGTGAAAGCGCTCGATATCGGCTCAAACAGCCGATTCAGGCATAGCGCATAGTTAAGGTCATGTCCTCTCAGGAACAGATCTACCAAGTAACGATCCCCACTCCATGGTGCTAACAGTGGGGTGTGAGGCAGAATCACACAGGCCGTGATAACGGGCCATGGAACAGTTTTCGCTAGCCAATAGATCTACTCAAGATCAAACACGCCTTAACCGCACGCTATGCACGATCAAGATTGATGTAAAACAGCCGATAAAACATAACTCATCGTTTAAAGTACAGATTAGATCAGTTTAGATTAACAAACGATGGGTTAAAAAAGATATAAGGCTAATCTAGATCAATCCCAATCAGGCGAAGTGATATTGCTGTAATTAAATAAATAATGGAAGCAATAAGCAATATTGGTAACTTAATGAATCTATCCGAAGGAACGCCACTCTTAGATAGAGCCGATAACTTGACCTTAATCTAGTTCGAGCAGTGGAGGTCAACCGGATCGATGCAGCCGTACTTGAACTAGACAAGAGTCGATAACTAACTCATACCAGAGTCGCAGTGGAGGTTGACCGGATCGATGTAGCCGTACGAACAGAGGTATAAGCCATGACGGTACTTACAGACAAGCAGTGGAGGTCGACCGGATTGATGCAGCCATACTTGCTGAAGAACTCGCCGAGATCTACTCTACTCCTACTCCTAAGGGGTGGCCGGAGCCAAAAAAGTAAGTAACTTGTATTTGATTGATTGTGTTGTCCCTTACAATAGCCGTGCTTTGATATTTATACCCGGGACCTACGCATGACTCCTGTCTAAGCACGACTCATCACAATTTTTGACTCTAGCGAAATCATTCCTAATTTAAGATAACTTGGACTCTAATCTTTCCCTTTTTGTAGAGTCCAACATGTCTTGTCTTGTGCGCCAATCATAGCCTTTGTCGTTATCTGCTGGCGCTATCTGAAGAAAGCCGATTCCAGTTTTGCATTCGAATCAGCTGGTTCTAATCTGCATGCAATTAATTCCTTGATGACATGATCTTGGGAGCTTTCGAGTCTTTGTGACTCTTCTTCCAAATTTTGGTGTAAACACCTACACATGCGACCGCGAGCATTATGAGCTTGCCACTACCGTCATCAACTCAGCCGAGCTCCCTCAGCTTGGAAATTCGTCGACTTCAGCAGTCCTAGACTGCAACAAGCCAACCTCCTTGACTGCCTTCCACCCACTTGAGGAAACTAGGGAGGTGGGGATCGACCCCACCGACCCAACCAAGACGGCGCAGATCGGGGCCAAGCTCTCGGCCAAATAGGAATGTGAGGTCACCGACTTTCTATGTGCCAATCACGATGTCTTCACATGGAAACCTTCTGACATGCCAGGCATACCATGGGAGGTCACTGAGCATGCATTACGCCTCATCCCATGCTCAAAGCCCACCAAGCAATGCCTGCGTCGCTTTGACGATGAGAGGCATAGGGCCATAGGCGAGGAGGTCACCAAACTCCTGGCAGCCGGATTCATCATAGATGTATACCACTCCGACTGGCTAGCCAATTCTGTTATTGTTAAAAAGAAGACTGGGAAATAGACAATGTGCGTTGATTACACTAGCCTCAACAAAGCGTGTCCAAATGACCATTTTCCTTTACCATAAATAGACCAGATAGTCGACTCCACCTCAGGATGCGAAATCCTTTGCTTTCTGGATGCCTACTCAGGCTATCACCAGATCATGATGAAAGAGTCCGACCAGCTCACAACTTCATTCATCACCTCGTATGGTTCGTACTGCTACGTAACCATGCCTTTTGGTCTAAAGAACGCTGGCGCCACCTATCAATGGTGCATGCAGCAATGCTTTGCCAAGCAAATCGACCCGCTCGACCAGCCTGACCAAGTCGAGTGACCAAAACCAACAATCGTCATCTATGTTGATGACATAACTTGGCACAACATTCGTGAACCTTCGAAGGTTCAACATCAAATTGAATCCTAAAAAATGTGTTTTTAGGGTTCCAAAGGGGAAGCTGCTTGGATACATCGTGTCCAAATGTGGCATCGAGGCCAACCCCGAAAAAATCACAGCCATCTCCAACATGGGCCCTATACGCAACGTCAAGGTCATATAAAGGCTCACCGGCTGTTTGGCCGCCCTAAGCCAGTTCATCTCCTAGCTAGGCAAGTGGGGGATGCCTCTCTACAAGCTTCTCAAAAAGATGGACGTGTTTGTCTGGACTGAGGAAGCACAACAGGCTTTGGAGAGCCTCAAAATGTCACTAACATTGGCCCCAATCCTCATTCCTCCTGAACGGGAAGAACCCCTCCTCCTCTATGTCGCGGTAAGCAACCACGTGGTGAGCGCCGCCCTAGTCATCGAAAGGGAGGAGCCAGGACACCACCTGAAGGTCTAGCGACCCATTTACTTTGTCGGTGAGGTACTCACCAACACCAAGGTTCGGTACCCTCAGGTGCAGAAACTTCTATACGCCGTCCTGATGGTGACCCGGAAGCTCCTCCACTACTTCACCAACCACGAAGTCATGGTCGTCACTTCATTCCCGCTAGGAGACATCATCCGCAACCACGACGCCGTGGGATGGATCTCCAAGTGGGCACTCGAACTGATGGGCCATGACATCAGGTATATCCCCCGCACCGCTATTAAGTCTCAGGCTCTCGTGGACTTTGTCGCCGAATGGACGGAGGTCCAGCTCCCGACCCCAGACATCACCCACGAGTACTAGATGATGTACCTCGATGGGCCAGTGATGGCGCCCGGCTCAGGGGCTAGAGTGGTTCTTGTCTCCCTAGATGGGAGCAGGCTTTGATACGTGATCTGTCTTCACTTTTTGGCCTCAAACAACGCCGCAGAATACGAGGCCCTCATCAACGGACTACGCATCGCCATCGAGCACGACGCTACACGGCTGTACATCTGTAGTGACTCGGAGTTAGTCGTTGACCAAGTCATAAAGGAGTCCTCTAACAAAAACCCCCTCATGGCAGCATATTGCCAGGAGGTGCGCAAGCTCAAGGACAAATTCCAAGGGATCGAACTACATTATGTCCCCCGAAAGGACAACGATACCGCCGATTCTCTCGCAAAATTTGCTGCCAGGCGGGTTCCGTCTCCAGATGGGGTCTTCATCAATGACCTTCATGAGCTGTCTGCCCGCATCCTAGAAGGTCCAATCCAGACACACTCCGACACCAATCCAGCACTCGGGGGCTCTGACCTTGGTGCATCCGTGACGACGTCGCCCACCAACATCACCGTGGTAGCACTCTATCAAGCCGAGTAGAGAGCATCGCTACTCGCCTACCTCCCCGAGGAGATTCTCCCACCCGAAAGGACTAAAGAGCGATGGATCTCTGGACGTGCCAAGATGTTCGTCACATTCGATAACAAACTTTACAAGCGAAGTCCATCGGAATACTCATCAAGTGCATCCCTACCGACCAAGGGAAATAGGTCCTCCTCGAGGTCCATGTTAGAATCTACGGACATCACGTGGCCCCGAGGTCATAGGTTAGAAAAGCCTTTCAACAAGGTTTTTACTGGCCCACTACACTGCGAGAGGCAGAGGAGGTCGCCCTGCAGGCGTGAGGGGTGCTAGTTCTACGCTCGGCAAACTCATTTGCCAGCACAGGAGCTTCAAACCATCCCCATCACTTGGCCATTCATGATCTGGGGCCTCGACATGGTCGGACCCCTCAAAAAGGGCCTAGGCGGCTTCACTCACCTACTCATAGTAGTGGACAAATTCGCCAAGTGGATAGAGGCGAAGCCCTTCACCAACATTCGCTCGGAAGAGGTGGTCAAGTTCTTCCTTGACATCATCTACCGTTTTGGTGTTCCTAACTGTATCATCACTGACCACGGAACTAACTTCACTGGGAAGAAGTTCCTAGACTTTCTGTGATGGATACGGTATCAGGATCGACTGGGCCTTGGTCGGACATCCACGTATGAACGATCAGGTCGAACGAGCCAATGGCATGGTCTCCAAGGACTTAAGCCACACATCTTTGACCAACTCAATAAGTATGCTGGGCGATGGGTTGCAGAGGTCCCAGTGATCCTCTGGAGCCTAAGAATGACCCCAAACTGATCCACAGGGTTCACACCTTTCTTCCTAGCCTATGGAGCTGAAGCAGTGTTGCCCTCCAACCTCGACTACGGCGCCCCAAGATTGAAGGCCTTCGACCGAGACTGAGCCACGAAGGCTCAGCAAGATGTGGTTGACCTACTCAAGGAGGCTCGTGAGATGACCATTATCTGCTTCGCTCGCTACCAGCAAACTCTCCGTAGGTACCATGAAAGAAAAATCAGAGGGAGGATCCTCGAGGTCGGTGATCTCGTGCTCCGAAGAACCCAATCAACCAAGGAGAAACATAAACTCTCTCCACCATGGGAAGGACCCTATACGGTGACCAAGGTGATCCGACCGGGCACCTACCGACTGAAGGACGACAATGGCAACATTCTCACCAACACATGGAACATCGAACAGTTACGTCGTTTCTTCCCCTAAAACTCGGTCTTACCGCTTTCTTTCATTCAACGTTTGCTCCTACAAGCACCCCTGCCCAAACACTCTTGGCCTGGGTCACTCGGGGGCTCCACGAGGGTGCGATACCACCTCTCTTTTTTACTATCATATAGTAAATACTTTTCACCCAAACGAAAGGGTTGTCCTCTCCTTTAATTGCCCTACGTAACTTGTGTTTTAAACTCCCGACCGATCACACCCCGCGATGACCTACGGTTACGAGAAGCTAAGTCTCACGGGCCACACCCGGGTTCTTAAGGTTGCAGCCTACGGGTCAAACGGGCAGGTGCGAAAAAAGGATAAAAAACAAAGCTATGCTAGGGTAAAAACAAGGAACGGATGGGGCAAGCTTCCCCTTACGAAGTGATTCCATCACAAAACGAAATTAAAGTATTCATGAATACAAAAAACTATTCACACGGGGGCTCCCCCATGAACTTATCCTTTACATATACTGACTGTTTCTACTCTAAATTCTATTGTGGCCTCCCAACGGCATCGGCTGACGGCTCAGTCAACGAGGATAAGGGCTGCTCGCCTTCCAACGGGACAACGTTTGGCTCGGTCAGAGGCGGGAGGATGCTCGCTCTCGACCCGGTCTCCACTCCGTCCGACAGCTGATGACATCTTCTTGATGCATGCCTTCAGCCATGCTTGAACAGCCAACCTCCATCACCCACTGCGCGGAGACTTGCTCGGCAACCATCTGTGTGTATGGCACCAAGCTCTCCCCAAGCGCATGGATGGCATCCATGCTCTAGTCATCGGTGTACCCTCTGTAGATGATGGCGAAGTCCAAGTCCGGTGGTGCATCACCACTAAGGTCAGCACCCCCAATGTCCCATAGAACATCCCATCGGAGATGAGCTCCCGAACTTTGTTCGGGACCTCCGCCAGCTGGACGGCAGGCGTACTGGTGCTCGGCGCTGACCCAAACACCTCAGAAATGACCACCTGGGCGACATTGCGAATCTAGTTGAGCTCCTCCTTGAGAGCACATCGCTCTTCAAGGGACTTAGCTAGCGCCTCCGTGCTCTGACCGATCACCGTCTTGGCTGTCTCTAGCTCTCGCTCCAGAGAATCGATTTTTCCACCCAGTTCTGGAAAAAGGACGACAAGTTCAAAAGAGAAGGAAAGGAAAAACCAAGGCATCAACCAAAGGTGGAACAGATACATACCAAGGCGGGTGCTTTCGAGGATGGAGAGTCTAACCTCTTGCTGGGTGACCTTCTTGAGCAGTCGAGCGTTCGACTCCTCTACCCCAAGCACCTGCCCCTGGAGCGTGAGCACTTCTCGATCAGCCTCCAACCAGATCTTCCACTCCATCTCTAGAGCCTCCAAGGACTTCTAGAGTGCCGCCTCATCTCCGCTAGGTGGACCTTCGTTGCATCGAGTCCCCGCTCAGCAGCAGTCGCCCATTCCGTCGTGAGTAGTTCCGCCGCCATGCTCCTGTCGCCTCGGCCGCCCGGTCTTGGGACTCGTGGTGGGTAGATTCTAGTTGGCACTCAAGCTCGTCTACCCGCATCGACATCATGGCTTCCCGCTCCATCCGACCATGTTCCTCCCGGAGGAAATGGAACTTGCGGATCGACGTCGCCTCTAACTCATGTATGGCGAGAAGCAGGCATGCTGAAACAAACAATGGAAGACCAAGGAGTCAAGGACAAATGCTAAAAATGTAGAAAGCTTACCTCTGCGACACGTGGCAGGTCAACTAAGACCGCCTGATGGACGAGCTCAACCCGCTCCAAGGCCTCCTTGAGCTTCGCCTTGGTTTGGGTGAGATCGGACTCCATCGACAGTCCTCTCTCCTCCAACAAGTGCTAGAGCATCACCTCCTCCTCACTGCGAAGGATGAACCGAGCCTTCCTTGGGTCGTTGGGGTAGGGCCACACCAGCTCCCGGGTCACCCCCAACCTGTTGGAAGATCCAGCCATCGCAATATCATGCGACGATCGGACCATCGCCAACTCCCAACAGCGGGATGGCTGGCGGCTCCACCCTACTGCCTACCTCACCGGAGCAAGGGATCTCCACTATCTTGACTCCATGGCCCATCGGTGGATGTTTTGCCTCTGGCCTGGCCATGTCTCATCCTGACCCCTCCAGCTCTGACCAGGAGGGCGAGCCATGTGTTCCTCCGCTGGGCGAGGCAGGGAGCCCGATCTCCTCCTCTCTCTCCACCATGGCTGTTGGGGGAGGGATCGCAAGGGTCACCTCCTACACAACCTTCGCCATCACCATGGGGATCACCGCCACTGCTGCCGTACTCATGATCGACTAGGAGGACGCAACCCCCATAAGGAAAGGTCGCACCGCCACTAGTTTGCTTTCCCCGCCGCTCCTCGTGACTTGTTGCTGGCAAGGTCTCCACTCCTCCGCATTGGGGGTGGGGCGATGCCTAGTCCTATTAGTCCCTGGCCGCTGTCAAATAAGTACAGGTCAGTCGCGCTCAAAGAACTCAATTGTGAGATCGAAAAGGAACAAAGATGCATACCTGGATGAAAGCGGCAAGGCCCTGAAGCCCCGACCCGCTGGCGATGAGACCTCCGGACAAGGACTTCTTATGGGTCACAACCTAGGCCACCTCACATCGACCGAGGGAGGAACCAACCCGATGGGTTCCCGATTGGCCCGCCAATCACCACGACCGCCGGCTCGTGGAGCACCTACCGGAGCAACTGACGGGGCATCTCCCCATTGTGGGTCACACACACGCACTGACCCCGAAGACGCGAGGGTACAAGCATGCTCCTCTAATCGGCCAACATGCCCTGCCATGCTCGGAGCAGGAGGGTGCAAAGCCAACAACGCCTTCGAAGGGCACGACGACCGCGCCCGCTTTGCCTCTCGCTCGACGGCAGCGTCCGAGCTCGCGGTGCGCTTCCTTGACATGGGGAACGTCGCCGTGCCTCTCCATATCCCGCCCACCGCTAACGAACGCGGCCGTAGGCTCATGACGCTCCACCGAGGTCACAACGATGCCCTGGTCTCCTTCATCCTCGGAGGTGCTCGTGTCGCCACCCATCTCCATGGGCTCCTTCGACTCGAGCTCCACCTCTATGTCGCTTCAGTTTTCACAAACCCGCACCCATCGGGCGATCTTCTTCTTGTGCCTCCTCCAAGCCTTCTCAGCTCTCTTCTTCTTCTTGGCAACCGCTGCCTCCTTTAGGGTAGCTTGCCGAGCCACGCCCTCGGCCCCCTCGGAAGATGCATCTAGGATTTGTAACCGGCGAGTCCCTATGAAACGGATGACTCAAAGTCAAAATACAGGAGAGCAAGAGGGAAAAGGACATGGAATAAAAAGAGGGGAGCATACTAGATTGGACATCATCACGGCGTGAAGAGGTCCGGCTTTCCTTCAAGGGACTCTTTGTCCCTCAGTTGTAGCACCCGGTCGAGTCGACTCTAGACTTTGTCCTTCGCTAACTACTCCGACGACGCGTGGTCGGGATCTGTTGGGCTAGAGTAGGCCCACATCGGCCACCTCCTCTTCACCAGTGGGGTGATTCGATGGCGAAAGAAGGTGTGGAACACACACAGCCCATCAAGGCCATGCTACACCAGCTTCTAAAGCTCTGCCTCGATGACCTCCAGCTTGTTCTACCAACTAGAGGGACCCCATGACCAGCTCTCCTGCCTCTCTGGCCTTCTTTCAGTGAATGGCGGGAATGGCACCTCTGCTGGGTTCCTGATGTAGAACTAGTCCCCATGCCACCCCCGATTGGAGTCGCAGGGGGAGTACACAAGGTAGGAGCCCGACGGCCTCGACTTCTTCTGCAAGGCGAAGCCCCCAACCTACGTGGTTCTGGGTGGCTTCCCCTCTGACAAGGCTTGCCCGATGAAGATCCACCATAAGAGGTCCACGTGTGGCTCCATCCCAAGGAAGGCCTCGTAGACGGTGACAAAACCGGCAATGTGCAGCACCCCAGTCGGATTGAGGTATTGTAGCTCCAGGCCCCACTCGTTGAGGAGCCCACGCAAGAACCAGTGCGTGAGATATCCTAGCCTACGCTTGCGTGGAAGGCGAGGAAGGAGACAACCTCATCGGCCCGAGGTCACGAACAGCTTCCCCTGGCGTAGGAGCCCTCTAGTGCGCCACCACCTTCGGTGGGAGCAGCCCCTTCTCGACGAAGGCGGCCAGCACCGCTTTGTCTACGTTGGATGGCCTCCAATTTGACATCGCACTCTAGATTCATGAACAAATCTGTGAGTTCTCCTCTCCCTCGCTCTACCCTCTCTCTCCTAGAAACCGCCTCGGCGCACGAACGGGCTTGGCGAGAAGGAAGAAGGAGAGGCGGCAGATGGAGAAAGGCAAGGAATGGGATGAAAACCCTCTCCCTTCCCCTATTTAATGTGGATAGGCATGCAGTGGGATGCGTCCTGACTGATGGGACACACCCTGCCCAATGAAACGTCACCCGGTTAAAATGGGACATGGCCTGGGTAGGGCCCACCACTACCAACACCCAGGCACAGGAAACAAGGCACAACCACATGTAAACGACCCTTCGCCTTCTTGGGTAGGGTTTGGAAGGGCCCACCAATAGGATCTCCATAGAGGAAAGACCAACGGGCTACCTGAGTTGATCGAATGGCTCAGGCGACTACCGAGAGACAGGTAAGGAGCAGTGGGATGCCCCATGCGGGCTACGCCGACTCTGTCATGAATGATGGACATGGATCCCATTCGGACATATCCATAAGAGCTCCTCAAACCCGCCACTCGAGTCATCAAGGTATCTTTACCAAACCTTCATACTTTATTTTATTTTCTTTTCTAATGCATAATCATTCATTCATCCTTCCTCATACATGCATTCACACATTTATTCATACAATCATTCATTCATCCCATATATCCAAAGCATTGCATATGCAATTAATGCATCACAACACTTTGTGTTGCGTCACGAAGCGGTAGTTGCCTCATTCAACATTAGCAACGATCGACCGGGGTTCGAAGACCGGCCTACGAAGGGCTCGAGGCCACCTCGCGTCAAATAGAGCTAGGGGAGAAAACATAGATGAGCCCCAGTGGCCCTTACCCGATATGCTCAGAAGCAGACAGGGTCATCTCGACCTTCTCGTTCGATCCTAACCTCGAGCCATGCCCACAGAATCTCCATCGAGGGGAGGCTAGTGGGCCACCTGAGTCGATCTTCGGAATGACCTAGGCATCTGTCGAGAGGTGGGTTAAGGAGTAGTGGAATGCCACATGAGGGCTATGCTGACCATGTTACGAACGACGGACCCAGATTCCGCTCGAACGTGCTCGTTAGTGAGCTCACCGAGCGCGTTACTCGAGCCATCGAGGCAAGCAACGTTAGCTCAGCCCCTCTGGTTGCGGAAACCACGGACAGGGTAACGCATGGAACTAGACCAACCCATACCAAACCCAACGGGGCTCAGGGGCTCGGGTCGCCTGACGCCGACTCGGGAAATCAACCGACCACGCAGGTCGCGGGCGGGACAAGCGCGGGCGAACACCCCGACCGATAGAAACATAGGAGTCTGTGGCCCTAGGAAAGAGTACCAAGATACTCAGCCTCCAACCGACTCACCAGTCGGACATAGGCTCGGGGGCTACACCCATCGGGTGCGCTCGCGCGCCCCCGTTGACAAGTCAAAAAATCCCCAGACGATTCTACCTAAATCGCCTGGGGGCTCAGGGGCTACACACACTGGGTGCGCTCACGTGCACCCGCTTGCAAAATAAAAAATCCCCCAGATGATTCTACCCGAATCACCCAGGGGCTCGGGGGCTCCCAGTAGGGTCCATAAACCCAGGGTCCCTAATAGACCCGCTTCCCAGCAAAAGCTCAGCCCAGCAGACGACATTACAAACGACGCGCAACTCCTGCGCCGGCCAAGATACCTAACGACAGGCCGGAAGAGCGATCCAGTCTTCGACCGGAAGGCCTAGCCAAGGAGGGGACGACGCTCGCTTCTGACTCCGACCCGCTTTTCCAACCGGAAGGTCTGGCCAAGGAGGGGACAACGCTCGCTTCTGACTCCAACCCGCTTTTCCGACCAGAAGGCCTGGCCAAGGAGGGGACGACGCTCGCTTCCGACTCCTACCCGCTTCTACGACCGGAAATACACCGAACCTCTGCTTATGGCTCTTCTCCGACCGGCGCAGTCGAAGCCGACTGGGAACGATCGGCCGGGGACGCCCGCTCGGTGAGAACCCAAGAAATCAGGTGAAGCAGATAAGGTAAGGTGCTCAAGTCAACCGTAGTACCAAGGACCGTACCCTGCACACCTGCAGGACAGTAATGTCAGGCCATGCCAGAATGGTACTTTGTAATCTTCCAGACATGTCAGAACACGAACAGTATTGTGGGCGCCGATATTTGTCCTACAGTATGGTAGGCGCCGACATTTGCCATACCAGAAGAACACGATGGAGCCTGCCACATGCATCTGGGGGCGTCAATAGTTTTGTGGGCGTTGACAAACTATCTTGTACCCGACGGCGTGGGCGACAAGACTAGAAAACACATACTCTCTCTCTCCCTCTCTCCTAACTTGTAAGGCCGCCCCTTCACCTATAAAAGGGGATGCGCTCTCTCCTAAAAGGATGGTCATTCCGACTCTCACTCTGCTAAGCTTCAGACATTCTGAGCACTCGAACAGCTACACGGCTCTAGAACTCTAAAGTTGCACAGAGCATACGTTCCAATACTTAGCGCACGTAGGAGCTCCCATCACTCTTAGCCCTTTGGTCCAGAGTCCGACCGGACCTCTAACACCCCCATCTTATTCCCACTCGTTTGTAACCCCACAGCAAACTTTGAGCACCTGGGCACATGAATAAAGTCACCGACCGACTGAAACTGGACATAGGGCACGTTGTCTGAACCAGTATAAACCCTGTGTCATTGAGTGCTAGGCCACATCAGATCACAACGTACGGTAAAACTACAAATATTTACTTGTTGGTCACTTTTCGCACCGACAATATGCATGATATATATACACATATTCACATGTATAAATAAGAGGCATCAAATAATAAATATTTTCATGAGTCGATTTAGAATAAATTTGATAATCTAAGTAAACAAGTTATTATTAGCATATTATAAAACATGAGTTTTAATTTCGAATGATTTATTTCGGATATCCATTGCATATCCATGGTTGGAAAATCAAACCTGAAACCGAACCCGATAGGTTTTGGGGGCCTGAACCCGAAAAGCGTGGGTGAGAAATCATCCCCAACCCGTGAGACTCGAAACCCGCGGATATCCGATCCGAAACTACCCCATTGCCATACTTACTCACCGAGGACCACGCAGCCGCCTGCCCGCTACCATCCTTCTTCTCCACCACGACAGCACAGCCGGATCCTACTGTGTAGTTCTCCGTTCGCTCGCCTGCCTGCCACGTTTTGCTAAAAGCGCATGCTGCAAGCGTGTGTTTCAAATATTTTAGGGGTATGTTGCAAGTGTTTTATATAGATGTTGCAAAAGTAGATCGGTTTTGTATATGTTGCAATGGCTATACACGTATTTTGCAAGTGTCTATTTCAAATGTTACACCTATTTTTTCAGACGTATGTTGCAAGTGTGTTTATGTGGATGTTACATATGTTTTCACATATATATTGTAAGTGTTTTATCTAGATATTGTATATGTTTTGTAATGACTTTCAAGCGTTTTCAGGTGTTTTTGCAAGTATTTCAGACGTATGTTGCAAGTGTTACAGCTATTTTGGACATATGTTGCATGTGTTTTATTTGGATATTACAAAAGTAGATCTCATGTTGTATATGTTATAATGGGACCCACATGCTACAGATGTTGGGGTGCCGCTGAGCGGGCACAGATGTACCCGTGGGCGACTGCAGGCACGGGCAGGCGACGTCGGCACGCGGCGTGAAAAACGGACTGCAGGTGCTGTCGTCCGTCTGGGCATTAGCATAGCCGTTTTTCTATAGCAAAATTATGATGAAATTATATGTTGTTTATTTAAATAGTAGTGAAAAAAATCAAACACCTGACCCGTAGAAAGTGATTGATAAAAAAAAGATGGATCGGAACTTGGAAGAGCAGTGCATGGGGCTTGAGACTTCCGATCGACCTACGTACACTTCGGTGAAAACATCATCACAATTTTACATGGGTTCTACTTTTGACGTTTATTTCTCCAATCATCAAGAACGTACGTAACGTATTTATTTATATATATGGTATATAGCTATATATATTATACACAACCAAAAAACAACTTATTCGTCACAAGATGAAAGCAAGCACATTTCGTCGACACCGGTGCTAGTAGTAGGCAGACGGCTGTGGTTGCTTCACTGGGTTGGGTGACGGAGGATGGGTCGGCGCTGGAGGAACAGGAAATCGCCTCGCCGCCGTCGTGGTCGTCGGCGGTGGTGGCGGGGCCCGATGATTATGAGATTGTGGAGGGGGAGGAGGGGAGGCGACGATCCTTCCGGCGGCCAGACGTAGGCGCGCCGCCGACACTGACTCCGTGGAGGAGAGCAGGAGGCAGCAGATGAGGAGCGCCGCCGCGATGGCAGGCGTCTTGGTGGCCGGCGTTTCCTTCTTCATGTGCCCCGCCATGATATTGTCGTAGGTAGTAGATACCAACGTTTTAAATCACCGGCTAAGCCTCTTAGCTGCTGACCTCCTCGGCAGCTAAACGTAGCTATAGCCGGAGATAGCTGCAGCTAAGCCATTTAGCTATTTTTGCAAAAAAATAGGAAAAAACACACAAGACATTGGCATAACTTGATAACCATCACTAATTGATTCATAACCAGTTCATAGGAGAGATCCCAGGTAACAAATATTGACATCTTGTTCACATATAGTAAGATCTACAACATACAAGCAAAAAACAGAGAGGAGAATGGTGAGCGCTAACTGCTGAGCAGAGAAGAAGCTTGGCAGATCCGCGACGCCGCAGCCGAAGGGCATGGCCGCCGCCCGCTGGTCACCTCTGCAACGCTGCAGCCGAAGAGAAGATCTCGAAGGTGCCGCCGGCGCTACTCGAAGCTACCACCGCCGTCGGCGGCCACCTCCGCTCGAAGCCACCGCTGGAAGCCGTGGCCGTCGGAAGCCGCTGTTGAAGTTCCTCCAAGGAGCCGCTGCAGGCCACCTCCGCTCGAAGCAGCTGCCGCCACCGGCAGCGGCGGAAGCCCCTCGCAGGCCGGCGCTTGGGGGAGAGGAGGAGGATGCCGCACCGCCATCTCCGGAAGAAGTAGCCGCAGGGGACTAGAGAGACGATCTGAGTCGGAGATATGAGAAGATGCTAGGGTTACGTTGTTTTCCTGGGCTGGATTGATGGGCAAGGCAATGGGCCGACGGTTGCACATGTTTTAGTGGGCCGCGCAGTCAACTTCCTGGCCCGACAACATTTTAGAGGCAGCTAAATACGTCTCATTTAGCGGCAATCTCCGGCTATCTCCAGCTATTAGCGTTTCAGTTTTCTTAGCGCGAAAAGTGATATATCTTAGCTGCGACCTTGCCCAGTAGCTATAGCTGGCTATAGCTTAGCTGCAGCTATAGCCGGCTATTTAAAACTTTGGTAGATGCTAGCTAGAGAGATGATATTGCAATTTGCAAAGCTCGTGCATGGGGCACTATATATAGGGTGGAACTCGATCGCCTGAAAGCTGGAGACAGGTGTGCGCTATGCGAGCGATCACAGCAGTAACTCTCGGAGGAATTGATCATTGGTATCATTTGCCATATGTATATGCAATAATTAATAAGGGCGCGATAATGACGACATGGAACGTTTCATCGAGCACGGATTTGCCTCGCTAAAACGATTTTTTGTTTTTTTTATAATTTTCCATTTAGTTGGAACGGTAGATTTAGCAAATGGCAGGAAGATTTCAGAATGAAATTATAATGCGAGCAATATTTCATATCTTCGTGACAAGTATTAATAAATCATTGAGTAATTTGATCGACATTTAATACTCAGATTATAAACAAAATTGATTTTCACATGCTCCCTATGTTTTAGGCAAAGGTGGCGCTCTATAAAAATCACCTATAAATAAAATTCGTTCTAGAGATTGTCCGCTAGAAATGGCCTCTATATTAAGACGCGATTGATAGTACCAACATTATCTAGAAATCTCATTTCAAAGGCGGTAATTTTTTTCCAACCACTTCCAAAAACAAAGGCATTTGTAGAGGTGGTTGAAAACATCACATACCTTTAGAAATCGATTTTTAGATGTGGTTTCGCGATGTAGCTCGCCTAAAAAATAAGAGCAATATATAAAATTTATAACTTTTTTCAAATCAGTCGGATGAAAACAAACTTATCAAAATTGTAGAACTCGGAAATATCTGTAATTTTGTAGCTAACGAAATTTTCATTTAAAACTACTTAGTATCTCGAAGTTAAGTTGTAAGTTCCCAAATTTTGAAATCTAGTATTTTTGAATTTTTAAACTACAAAGAGGCACGCTATATGTTCAATGAGATCTAAAATTTTATAGTTCGATCCTTTTTCATTTAAAATCATTTAGCTATCGAAATATGCACCGCAAGATTTCTGAAAGTTAATAGAAAAAACAGCATCCCACACTTGGTCACAAGTGGCCCCACTACGTATTGGTATAGGGAGGCTTACGTGAGGCTTGAGTTTGGGAGTTCAAATCTATAGCGGCATATGTGTGTATTTTACACGAAAATCACATGAATTTTATGATTTGCAACGTGTGGTTACGTTGCTTTTTTTTGAAAGATCTGGTAGTCCGGCTTGGCATTAAATAAGAAGGGTTCCAGAATTCAACGTCTTACAAGCGCGAGAGGCCCGCGGTAGATCGCTGCACGAGGTTTAGGAGAATCTGTGCTAATTACTCACTAAGGGATGAGCTACCAAAAGGGGGCTAAGTACTTCCCCTCCCACCAAGGCCCAAGCGGAGCATCCTTCACTGTTTTCCACGACCAGGGACTTCCAAGTGTTCCTAAAAGATTACAGCATATCTTTGTTTCTAGATGCACCACAGTGTTAGGATTGACAGCGTGTCTGTTTGCTTCGTACTAACAGGTGTTATATGACGAGGAATCCAGCCCTCTATACGGTCCTGTTCGTTTCTCTTATAATTTATTTTTTTAGTTTATTTTTTAGCCGGAACAATATTTTTCTCTGATAATAAATCAGCTAGAATAATATTTCACCTTGTTTTTTCACCTACAACATCCGTACACCTTGATGTGTGCAGATTGTGGCACTTGCTCCAGATGACATCATTTGGCCAGCAAACCGAGTAACATGCGCTGCCTCTGGAGTTTCAACAACCATACACCTTTCCCAACGTCATCTCTGGCAACAGTACGTTCTACCAAGTGTTCCACCATGAACCTTTACGCCGTGTTTAATTGAATCCCAAAGTTTAAAAAGTTGCTACAGTACTTGTCACATCGAATGTTTGCGGCCTGTACATAGAGTATTAAATGTAGACGAAAATAAAAACTAATTGCACAGTTTGGTGGGAAATTGCGAGACGAACGTTTTGAGCCTAATTAGTCCATGTTTGAACACTATTTGCCAAATAAAAACGAACGTGCTACAGTAGCCTCAAAATCCAAATTCACCCAACTAAACAAGGGCTTAGCCGATCTTACCACCAAGCCCCAAACAGAACATCACACTGGGGTCTTGTTTAGATCCCATCAAAGTTTCAAGTTTTTTCACTCTCTCTCCATCACATCAATTTTTAGCCGTTTGCATGGAGTATTAAATGTAGGTAAAAAAATAACTAATTACATAGTTTAGTTGGAAATCACGAGATGAATCTTTTGAGCCTAGTTGATCCACGATTGGACAATATTTACCAAATAAAACGAAAGTGGTACTATTCATCAGGTTGAAAAAAGTTTCAATCTAAACGAGGCCTGGAAAATAAACCAAACTCAAACGGTAGAAGACCGGCCGGCGGTGGCACAAATCCAGGATACATGGATAACTACTCCAAGTGCAACATCCTCTGCTTTAGTCACAGCACCATCATGGGATCTCTGTCTTGGCCACCCCCGACGCTGCTGCCATTATTGCAGCTAGGGCCTTGGAGAGCTTCCTGTAGCCCATCTTCATCGCAGCCTTTATTGCCTTGCGCCCGATTCACTTTTTTATAAGTCGTACTTTTTTAACTAATAAATAGTATTTTTCTCTTACACCAAATTATTCAACCGTATTTTCAGGCTTATTCGCCGAATGAACGGGGCAATGATTGCCTACTCGGGGTCTTGTCCAAACATGTCAACGAACTCTGACTGCTGCATCCGGCGCCAGCGACTGCCCGTTGATGAAGTCCAACTCGCGATAGGCTTGCGCTGTGACACCGGCACAGGGGATGGACGACAGGCGGTCAGATGCAGACTGGAGCGGGTGGAGGCCTGTGTCCTCCTGCGACCTCTGGTACCCGGCAGGCTGGCCTGCCGTGGTGGTGAGGCTGGCCTCAGCAGCACCGGCTCAGGATCATTTCTGAACATCGGTTACGTTGCTTCCCTGGTGCATTTCTCCTAGTATATAAAAAAAGTACTATTTTTTATGGCTGCTTTTCATTTTCGGAAAATGATTTTCCTAGAGACGGACCTGTTGCCAACTACATTTAGGAAATTGACCTCCAGAGACAGTACCAAACATGACCTGTCTATGAATTATTCCTCGACAAAATAAATCTAGTCTTGCTCTATATCCTCTGAAGAATCAATTACTTGCATTGGCGCCGACGGCCAGCATGTCTGCTGGGTTGGCGCACACTGGTGGTATATCGAAATGCAGGGCGGCCAGAGGACTTAGGATTATTCTCTCTGGATCTTCATTTTTTCCCAACGCTGCATACCACATGCAGATTGTTATATATAGTGTGGACTCGATAGATGGGTCGTGACTCGTGAGCCCGCTTGCTGCTACCCTAAAAACAGTGATGTCTATATCTTCCTATGGAAACGTCATGACTACTTTACATGGTTATACTTAACACACACATAAACAAACAAGAATGTAACGTTTTCATATATGGCTATAATATAAAATCGAAAAAGCATTTATCAAAATGAAAGCAAGCATCTTTAGTGGGCAGTGACGACTAGTAGTAGGCATGTGCACACTATGGCAGAATCCCAAACTTCATCACAGAGGAGAAAATCTTCCGCCTGTGATGTGACAGCATCGTAAATGTGTTTCTGCCTGTTTGTGATGATAACCCGTCTATGATTGCTGTCATCACAGACAGATATCTAACCCGTCTGTGAAGACAGTTAAACAATTGCCTATGATTAAAACATCACAGACAGTGTAATGACCCGTTATTTGGGATGATCATCACAAACAGGTAAAAACCTGTTTCTCTCATATCTAGAGGTGAAATGGGTCAGGATAAATCCCATTCCATTCCATCCCGATTTCTACATTTAACCTATTTCAATCCGTATTGACGGCCATTCCAACCATTTTTTATTTTTCCATTTTTGGTAAATTTGAAAACAAGATGAAAACAATATAGCTTTTTTCCAACCATTTTAGCTTTTTTCGTTTTTTTTTTGCGGCATATCCTGCTTTTACCCGAATAGGACATCCATTTTATGAAGTGCAATAATGCAGTATAGTCGGTCAAGCCACATCGGAGTAGCCTTGTCTAAGGTAGACTAGTGATTGGCTTGTGTTATTCACTTATGATCTTGAACTCTTATACTCTTGTCACCTTATTAATCCTACGGTATAAATTAGAATATTTATCTGTTGGCAATGTTGCCTTGCCAGGTTGGTTAGGTTAGTACGTCGAGTCATGTTTCTTAGTTTTATGTGTCTACATTTTTGTTTGTCTTTCTGTATCCTGACCGTTCCGACACTTTTTCGTTTGAATTGATCCATTTCCGATTTCTGGTGAATCACCATTTTAATTCTCATTTCCAGCCATCCTTGATTTCAATTTTGTTTCCGTAATAAAATGTAAATGTGAAAATGGGAGAGGGTTTATCCTGGCTGATCCCGTCCATTTTCATCCCTAGTGATGCCACAGTTCATCATAGATTCCAACACTCAAACGGCTGCTTCACCTGTATAGTTAATACTCTTCTGTGTTAACACTCTAATGTAATCTATATCCTAGATGGGGCTTTTATAACGTCCCATCTATGTTTTGTTTATTTCATAGCCGGTCGCTATAAGACACGTATGTGGGCAGCCTCTATGTCAGATGTAGTCTTTTTATAATCCCCGTCTGTGATGATCGGAGGTCACATAATGATGACCGCTTGATTAGAGACGTGGATTCTTTATTCATGTCTTTAATCAAGCGGCACTACAAGCACCAATTATAATAATCAATTCACAGGCAATTTTCTTAAATCATAAACAGTTCAATATATATCACGTCTAGGTAAAAGTTGTTGACACACCAACTTTAGTACATTTTTTTTTGCAAAAGGTGGCACAAGCTGCCCGAGTGGTATTATTCTTTTTGGTGTTTGTGCAATATTTAAACATAATTGCTGCCTGTTCGGACCCCCCTCCCATTGCCACCGGTGTTGCCCCTCGGCAATGATGGCCATGGTTATCAGTTATCACCGCTGGTTCAGAACCGGCAGCGATAATATGTTATCACTGCTGGTTTGGCATTTGACCCGTGACGACGCCATGGTCACCTTCGGTTCAAAAGTTTTATCCGGCTTTGATCATTCTATAATCGTTATCTGTTTATAGCATGAACCGATGGTGATGAGCGTTTGGTTAGCACATCTCATTGGTACACTCGGGCGGTGATGAATGTTTGATCAGTACCGGTCAGTGGTGCAATCCGGCGCTGATGCAAAAGTGTAGACCACTAGGTGATCGTTTCATTCGACAGTGATGACCGTTTTGTCAATACGTGGTAGTGATGACTATTAGTTCAAAGCCGGTAAATAATTTGATCCGGCGTTGATGACCATGTCGTCATCACTGCCAGAATGTTCTTTCATCTGGCAATGATATTGCATTTTCACAAAATTTTGTTCAAATGAAGCTTAATAGCATATTCAACAAACCATGTACATCTTGACCGGGAACAAATTTAAGTTTTACAAGAGCAATCCAAGCTAACACAGAATATGAGGAAAAACATGACTGCTATAAGCAGATATAGTACCCAAGCTGCTCCTTTTGATTACATAATAATGTAGTGCTCTCTACACAGACTTACATAATGAATCGAAGTAGTTGTGCTTGATTCTAGTATGTGCCTCTACTCACTGCAACACAGAGTGAATATATATAATTAGTTTCAAACTGAATTCAAGGATCTGTATACAAGTGATTTGCTTGTTCAATTATCTCGTCAATGTTCAATATACCAAAACTAATTTGTAGCGACTCCAAAAGTGTCACTATTAGTCGTTATAGCGACTGATGATGTGTCGCTATAACGCTATACCATTGCCATATGTTGCAGTAAGTGGCATTAGTATAAACATATACTGACCAACAGGGTTTATACCTACTGATAGTTGGACACTAGTATTTATACTAACCAATGATATGTTACAAGGTTTAGCGACCAATGGTTGGATGATATAAATCTTTTTACCAACCAACAATCCATCGCTGTGAACTAACATGATTATATAATTAATTTCACATTAACCATATAATCTGAAGCCCATTCAACATTCATACAAGCTCACATTACACATAAACTATATAATTCACTACTACAGATTGACTTATCACTATCACCACTTTCACTGTCGTAGCAATAGAAGCGACTGTGTTTTACTTCCACCGCCGGTTGGACCGATAGCGAGGCCTCCTGATGAAGGAAACCGGCAGTTGAAACTTCTACCACCCACGGGTTAACAGTAGATGTGGCAGTGGTATTTTCTCCGTCGCATGAAAAGCCGAGCCGACTTGATAGGCGTTCTGGCCGCCGGCCCTACATGACCGTTTGGTGTTCCGGCGGTAGTAAATTCAGCGTGAGTTATTTTCCCATTTCCCAACTATCCACAACACAGTTGCATCACCATTCCACTTCTCCATCTTCAAAAGGTTGGCACATTGTTCCTCTCTCCATTGCACGCCTCGCGCCACGCCGCCGCCACCTCCAGCACGGTGGCGGATTGTTCCTCTCGCAATTTGTGTGAACCATTGCACGCCTCGTGCCACACCACCTCCAAATCCAAAGGCAAGGGTATGCTTTCGTACTTCACTGATGGATCTTTATCAGATTATTTTCCTTTTAATGATCTCATTACTAAGGAAGCTCTCATCCTACTGCACAATGACGATCACAAGCTCTTCGAAATGGAGGCGGACCCCAACAACAGGAACACACTAGCCAGCCTCACAGAGGATCTTGTTCTGGAGATCCTTCGCCGCCTCCGCGTCCACTCCTTGTTCTCCTGCAAATGTGTTGTCGCTCCTAGAAGCGCCTCATCTCCGACAACCGTCTGCTTGCCCTTGCCTTCTATGACAAAGGAGAAAGGCAATCGAAACTTCACCATATGTAGCCCCCTTGTTCTTGCCCGTCAACCTGATAATATAGTTGTTTCAGATTGCTGCAACGGCCTCATCCTATGCTGGTGCCTTGGGGCTGATGAATACCGCTATGTCGTCTATAATCCAATGATCCAGAAGTTTAATATACTGCTGCCTAGCACCCATCATGTTGGCTATTCTGTTGGTGAGGCTCGCTTGGGGTTCAATCCGACAGCCTCCTCGCACTTCCATGTGATTGAGTATGTGGATGTCGACGGTTTGTGCGCAAGTGTGAAGATCTACTCATCTGAAACTACAGCATATGGATCTATAAGGAATCTAAATGGGGCGAGGATACTGATGTGACATTTTACAGACAACCAAGTGTGTTTCTTAACAGTTGTCTGCACATTATGGGGCACTCTAGGAAGTACTCTATGATACTTGCTTTAGATATGGAGGGAAACACATAGAGGAAAATTGATAGGCCTAGTGGTCTTCAACACTCCATGCATCAAGCTCAGGTTCACTTGTGTGTATGTACTATTGCTGGTCCCAATGATTATAAGCTTTCAATTAGGATCCTTGAAGATTATGGTACTAATAATTGGACATTGAAGTATACGGTCAGCACGTGGATCCTGTTTGAAAGGATTAATATTAGATTTGGTTTCGTGGATTGTGTTGCCGAATACACAGTGATTACAGTTCACCCAGAATGGAATATGATTTTCTTTGCTGGGGAGGATGAAACAATCATCGCATATGACATGGACCGCGGAAGAGTTCATGTCATCCCTGCCCGTGTCTTTCGGTATGTTAGACATAGTGTTAAAAAAGAGTTCAACTTCATACCATTCTATCTTCCTTATGTTCTCTTGTTTTTTGAAATCATTAGCAGAGCAGTAAATAAAGCTGCATTTGATGTATCTCTATGTCGTGCATTTTAAATGGACCTTGCTTATCTATGGACATGTTATTTTAGCTAAACTAGTGTGCCATCTTTTTTTTGTTTGCAAATTGAATTATTTATTTGGTGCACACATGCGTTACGGTGGTGTTACAACAATATTTCAACACCATTGGTTCCTTTGCTTGGCTTTTAATAAAGGGACGTGGTCACGTGTACTGTCTTCTGCTTGGCTTTTAATTTAATTCCTTACAAAAAATATGAGGTGAGACTTCATTGGATGAACTCTATTATGCGATGAATATGGAATTAGATATCAATTCTCAGTGGTGTGACAGCTCCCGTCGCCATTTCAAACGCTAATTCAGCGTTAGTAGCGCAAAGAGTACTGTAGTAGAACACTTATATTGATTTACGGAGTAGTTTCCTAACTAATTCGTAGTAGAACACTTATATATTGAATTATGGCGTACTATAGTAGAACACTTATATTGAAGAGTACAGTAGTACAACACTTATACAAAAAATCAAAACCTCACTAATAATTCACTCTCGCGTGTAAAGAGTGAATTAGTTTCCTATTCTAATTGCCTTTTCGAACAAAATAATTTCACGGCGAAGCCTACAGTCCTCGCTGCAAAAACAGAGCTCTTTCTTCCCATCCTTTTGGAACGCCGCAGTCGTCGCCTGCGCACCCGGAAGATCATCACGTACCTGTGCCGGCAGCGGAGGTGGCCACTTGTTGCGTCACCATGTCGTTTTGTGGATCACTTTCGTGGCCACCTCGCGGCACAGCCGACACCCCTTGTTGCTTAGCCGCCTACTCGATGGTCCGTCGCCGTTGTCCACGATTCTTCCTCGCCCTCGACACATCTTATGTACCGCCTCGTAGTGTTGTCATCGCCGGCATCGCCATTGTGCCTATAGAGGAATATGGCGACCAGATAAGCCGCCACATTGTGCGTGCCATCGGTGGCGCGGGTGAGATAGTCGAGGCATGGCTAGGGGCTGTGGTTTCCGCGAATACGGTTTGTATCCCAGTGAGCAAGCAAGCCTTTGGGTTGTCGACTTGGATCAGTCTAGCAAGGAGAGCAAAGTAGTTAATGAGGTCGTTCGACGACCTCACCCCACGTCTGCACCGACCCACTGCCACACGCTGACCGACGGCGAGGTCGCCATAGATGTTGCGTATGGATGAGCACGTCGCCCGTAGGGTCGGAGGTCGTCCATGGGCTGCTCCGAGGTTGCAGCGAGGTGGCCGGTGATCTCAATTTGCACCTTGATAGGGAGCCCCATCAGCGACGTGGGGTGCCGCCTCGCCGCCATGATTGCCGACGTGGATGGAGGTATGGCGAGTGGACGATGGCGAGCCGGAGGGCTGGAGAGGCGCAGCGGCGTGACGTGCGTTGATTGAGGAGGAGTTTTTTTGTGAAATTTAATTTGATTGATTGAGGAGGAGTTATTGTGACGAACTTATTTTCCGATTATTTAAAGAGTATCGTCCGGCCACGCAGTGCACTATGCCACTTGATCTTGGACGTTGGACGCGATCTTGATGGCGTAGCCCACAACATCGCAGTTGGGTACGGCATGTTCATACGTGTGAAACGCACTCCTAATTGATGACCATTGTGGCGGTTGCGTTTCCATTGTTTTTGAACATTTTGGGTACGCTGCTAGGCCAAGCGACGTGAAATACGCACCTTGGGAACTCGACGCTGCCAAGCGAATGGTCACCATTGAATGGACACGTTGGGTACACAGCGAGGCGAATTGACGGGAAATATGCGCCTAGGGAAGTCGACGTTGCCATGCAAATCGTCGCCATTGCTTCATATAAGAAGGGGGTGCGGTGTGTTGCTTTCTCCACTCTAAACTTGCAAATTTTTGAAGTTAATATTTCTCTTTCTTTCTTCAACTGTCTCCGCAAGCATGGTAGGCCATAGTGACTCTGAGATCAAAAACTCATATTCATACGAGTCTAAATTTGAAGAGAAGGAGAGCGAGATCCTACTCGGCCTCTCCAATGGAAGCGTCAGGTTTCGTGGTTGTGGTGAGGGCACCTTTGTGTGTCCTTTTTGCCGTGGAAAGAAAGTGCCATCATGGAGTCTTCACGAATTGTTGTAGCACGTGAATGGGAAGTCTCACAGAGGCGAGGGGATCTTTGGGCCAGAGCATTGTGCTTTGGCCAAGTATATCTGAGCAACGATGCCATGGCCCGTGACCACGAGCTTGGTGGAGTTGGGGACTGTGGCGGCAATCAGGCGGTGAAGGCTCACAGGGACAAGCGCCACATGGCCAATAGGGCCGACAAGGAAGCACGCAAGGAGAAGGTACTAAAGAAATAATAACTTTGTGTGATGATGTTTTTTGTGATCAACCTTCTTTCAATTTTTATAAGTTACTACGTAGTTTCTGTCACCAATTGAAACTAACTATATATATTTTAATTAACACAATGGATAGCGCGCCGCATGTGAAAGGGCCCCTACTACAAGCCTGGCAGAAGGCCCGATGGAGGGTCATCCGCATCCCGCTGAAGCTAGTCTTGTAGTAGGATTTTATTTTATGTACTGAATTTTTAGCGTGGAATATGTATGTTTTATTTACATGAAATATGAAATGTTCTTAACTTATGTATTTTTTGGGATCTTCCTTATCATTGCTGCGATGTTTATTTTATGCGATGGGGAAGCGGTCATCTATGACCGATAGTGTGATGGTACCCCCGAGCACCTTAGATTTCATGACCGTATGTCACGTCCATCGTTAGGTAATATTCGTAACACGCAACCACCACCGCTGGTAGACATCACCGCCGCTTCCAGACGGTCAGGATGCCACTGCTATCGTCAATTTCCAAGCCCGCCCAAATCTCCCGCGCGTATTTACAAAGTTTCGCTCAAATTTGCATTGCCGCGTCCCTGACTTTAGCTTACAAAGACTGCTTCCCTACCCTGTCTGCCTCCTCCTCAGTGCTACTATTCCCCATCACCACCGCTCACTGCCGATAATCTAGTGCTCCACGCCGCGGTGCCGGTACGCCTCACCGCCTCACACAGATCCACCAGTGACCAAGGTGGTACTCACCGTTGTGCCTGCTCGAGCTCACTGCTGCAAGATCCAAACACAAGGGTAATGCTTTCTCACTTCCCTTATCCATGTTTCTTGGATTTTTATTCCCCTTTTCACTCATGTAAGTAGGAAGCAAGCTTCCATCTGATTAGTGTGTGTCTGCCGCTCTAGCAGATCCTTATCAAGATGGAGGAGGTCCCCAACAAGATGAAGGGAGTGGGCATCCTAACGGACCATGTCTTGGTCCTCATCCTCCGCCGTCTCACTGCTCGCTCCTTGTGCAGCTGCAAGTGTGTCTACCGCTCCTGGAACCACCTCATCTTAGACGCCGAGTACTGAAATTAAAGGAGCTGCTCCTGATTGTTGCTGGATTCTTCTATCACACCTAGAAAGGCAAATGCCACTTCACTAGCATCATCGGTGAACATCCCTCCTTGTCCTTCTTGCCCTTTCCCATTCATGATGTCATCATCTCAGATTGCTACAGCGGCCTCATCCTCTGCTGGTGTTTTGGGTGTCGCTATGTTGTCTACAATCCAGTGACTAACAAATGATTGCTACTATCGGATAACCTCCGTTCTTGTGGCAAGGCTCGCTTGGGGTTCGATCCGATAGTCTCCTCGTACTTCCATATGTTTGAATATGGGAAGATGAGGGAGGGTGAGTCCGTAGGTGTGAGCATCTACTCATCTAAGAGTGTAGCTTGGATCTTTAAAGAATCTGAATGGGGCGACGGTATTATAATATCCACATATGCGATAAGTGTGTTTCTTAATGGTTTTGTTCCAGCTTGGATCTTTAAGGATTCCTACTTGGTTATTCCACTACAAGCAAAGCATATAGAGTTTGGAATTTTGATAGTGGTACTCTTGAGGAAGTTCATGATGTTGAATTTGATGAAACTAAGGGTTCAAAAGTAGAGAATGAGAACTTGGAAGATGTTAGAGGCATTCAACTTTCAAATGCCATGAAGAACATGGATGTTGGTGAATTGAGGCCTAGGCAAGTGAATGATGATGAAGATGATCAAGTGCAAGTGCTATCTAACTCAAATGTGCAAGATGATACAAATCAAGCTAGTACAAGTGGCTCTCATGACAATGAACAAGATTAAGTGGCTAGTACATCATCTCAACCTAATGATCAAGCAAGTGCAAGCAATCAAGTTCCAATGCTCCAACCAACTAATATTGCAAGAGATCATCCATTGGACACTATAATTGGAGATATTTCTAGAGGTGTACAAACAAGATCAAGATTGACTTCATTTTGTGAGCATTTCTCATTTGTGTCATCCATAGAACCAAAGAAGATAGATGAAGCATTGAAGGATGTTGATTGGGTGAATGCTATGCATGAAGAATTGAATAACTTCACAAGAAATCAAGTATGGGAATTAGTAGAGAGACCAAAGGGACACAATGTGATTGGAACCAAATGGGTCTTTAGAAACAAGCAAGATCAAGATGGGATAGTAGTAAGGAACAAAGCAAGATTGGTAGCACAAGGCTATACACAAGTTGAAGGTCTTGACTTTGGAGAAACATATGCCCCGGTTGCTAGATTGGAAGCAATTAGAATCTTGCTAGCCTATGCTTGTGCCCACAACATCAAGCTCTATCAAATGGATGTTAAGAGTGCATTTCTCAATGGTTAGCATCATCGGTGAACATCCCTCCTTGTCCTTCTTGCCCTTTCCCATTCATGATGTCATCATCTCAGATTGCTACAGCGGCCTCATCCTCTGCTGGTGTTTTGGGTGTCGCTATGTTGTCTACAATCCAGTGACTAACAAATGATTGCTACTATCGGATAACCTCCGTTCTTGTGGCAAGGCTCGCTTGGGGTTCGATCCGATAGTCTCCTCGTACTTCCATATGTTTGAATATGGGAAGATGAGGGAGGGTGAGTCCGTAGGTGTGAGCATCTACTCATCTAAGAGTGTAGCTTGGATCTTTAAAGAATCTGAATGGGGCGACGGTATTATAATATCCACATATGCGATAAGTGTGTTTCTTAATGGTTTTGTTCCAGCTTGGATCTTTAAGGATTCCTACTTGGTTATTCCACTACAAGCAAAGCATATAGAGTTTGGAATTTGGATAGTGGTACTCTTGAGGAAGTTCATGATGTTGAATTTGATGAAACTAAGGGTTCAAAAGTAGAGAATGAGAACTTGGAAGATGTTAGAGGCATTCAACTTTCAAATGCCATGAAGAACATGGATTTTGGTGAATTGAGGCCTAGGCAAGTGAATGATGATGAAGATGATCAAGTGCAAGTGCTATCTAACTCAAATGTGCAAGATGATACAAATCAAGCTAGTACAAGTGGCTCTCATGACAATGAACAAGATTAAGTGGCTAGTACATCATCTCAACCCAATGATCAAGCAAGTGCAAGCAATCAAGTTCCAATGCTCCAACCAACTAATATTGCAAGAGATCATCCATTGGACACTATAATTGGAGATATTTCTAGAGGTGTACAAACAAGATCAAGATTGACTTCATTTTGTGAGCATTTCTCATTTGTGTCATCCATAGAACCAAAGAAGATAGATGAAGCATTGAAGGATGTTGATTGGGTGAATGCTATGCATGAAGAATTGAATAACTTCACAAGAAATCAAGTATGGGAATTAGTAGAGAGACCAAAGGGACACAATGTGATTGGAACCAAATGGGTCTTTAGAAACAAGCAAGATCAAGATGGGATAGTAGTAAGGAACAAAGCAAGATTGGTAGCACAAGGCTATACACAAGTTGAAGGTCTTGACTTTGGAGAAACATATGCCCCGGTTGCTAGATTGGAAGCAATTAGAATCTTGCTAGCCTATGCTTGTGCCCACAACATCAAGCTCTATCAAATGGATGTTAAGAGTGCATTTCTCAATGGTTACATCAATGAACAAGTATATGTTGAGCAACCTCCCGGTTTTGAAGATGATAAGAAGCTCGACCATGTGTACAAGTTGAAGAAGGCATTGTATGGCTTGAAGCAAGCACCTAGAGCATGGTATGAGAGATTGAGGGACTTCCTACTTTCTAAAGGGTTCATGATGGGCAAGGTTGACACCACTCTTTTCATCAAGAAGATTGGAAAAGATCTATTTGTATTGCAAATCTATGTTGATGACATCATATTTGAATCAACCAATCAAGACTTTTGTGATGAGTTTGGAAAGAGGATGGCTAATGAGTTTGAAATGTCCATGATTGGAGAGTTGAGTTACTTTCTTGGTCTTCAAATCAAGCAATTGAAGAATGGTACATTTGTGAGTCAAGGCAAGTATATCAAGGACATGATCAAGAAGTTTGGCATGAGTGATAGCAAAGCTATTAGTACACCAATGGGAACAAATGGCAACTTGGATAGTGATGCAAGTGGCAATATGGTGGATCAAAAATTGTATCGGTCTATGATTGGAAGCCTACTCTATGTGACCGCATCAAGGCCGGATGTCATGTTTAGTGTATGCATGTGTGCAAGATTTCAAGCCTCACCAAGAGAAAGTCATTTGAAGGCTACAAAGAGAATATTGAGGTACTTGAAGCATACACCAAATGTTGGTTTGTGGTATCCCAAAGGAGCAAAGTTTGAGCTAGTTGGTTACTCTGACTTGGATTATGCGGGATGCAAAGTTGAAAGCAAGAGCACCTCGGCGCATGTCAACTATTGAGAAGATCACTTGTTTCATGGTCATCAAAGAAGCAAAATAGTGTTGCATTATCAACCGCTGAAGCCGAATACATATCCGCCGGTAGTTGTTGTGCACAAATACTTTGGATGAAGGCCACTTTGAGTGACTTTGGAATCAAATTCAAGAAAGTTCCATTGCTATGTGACAATGAGAATGCAATCAAGTTAACCAACAATCTGGTTCAACATGCAAGAACAAAGCACATTGATGTCCGCCACCATTTCATAAGAGATCACCAACAAAAAGGGGACATTTGCATTGAGAGTGTAGGCACCGAAGATCAACTTGTCGATATATTCACCAAGTCATTGGATGAGAAAAGGTTTTGCAAGCTAAGGAATGAGTTGAACATATTGGATTTCTCAAATATGTGTTGATGCACCCCCCCATTTATATGACATGCCTCTCCTTCGAGCAATCCAAGGTAAAAGTTGATTGGCATGGCATACATCCTTGCTAAGGACATGTTTAGTGCATCTAGACATCTTTCACATTGAATAGGCTCATTCATGAAAATCAAATGAATTTGAAGATTATATGTTACCACTATTGCTTCTATGCTTATTTTGATCTAGTGGTGGCATATGACATGTTTGTGGGCTTGTAAACCTAGTGTTTGATCTAGAAAATGAGCTCTAAGTGTTTAACTCAACATGGTACAAGATAACCCTTATTTAGAGGTGTGAAGAAGCTTGTCCTTGGATCAAACCGAGTTAAATATATTTAGCAAATGATCTAGATTGGTCCAAATTTGGGAAAATGATCCTCACCCCATTGATTGACATTGATAATCTCAAACTATCTACATTTTGAATCTTTGTGGTCATTGATGACAAAGGGGGAGAAAAACAAAGATATTAGTGTTATGGGGAGAAAAACAAAGATAGTAAAAATATTAGTGTTATGGGGAGAAAAACAAAGATAGCAAAAAGACAACAAAGGGGGAGACTTTGACATAGGGGGAGAGATATGACAAAGGAAAGGGATCAATTAAAATGTTGAGCACACAAGTAGGGGGAGCAAGCTCATGAACTTGTATGTTGCATTTGAATGTGCATTTCATATGTTTGCTTGCATAGCACAAGTTTTAAATTTCAATATCCATGCTTGTGTGGTGTATGCTAGTTGTAGGTTTAAATGATGAAATGAAAATCTAGCATGCATAAGTTTATCTAGTAATTTCATTTCCAAGTGTTTCCAAGTGGTATCGAGCTAACCATGGTGCTAAGGATGGTATAATGGTGCACTCTGATTGGTTTCATGCTTCAAATGTCCATCTTTTATACCTTAGCATCATTTGGTAGACATTGACTCCTATATTTCCTATCTAAGCATATGTGCAAGCTACAATCCAAACTCTTAGCACATATGTAGGGGGAGCAATTGCTACCATATGGGATTCATGAAACTTGTCCATATCCTTTTACACATGGTAAATATGCTTGGACAAGCAACATGGATTCAATTGAATTTCAATTCATATCTTTATGAAAGGGTTGTCATCAATTACCAAAAAGGGGGAGATTGAAAGCTCTAGTTTGGTTTTGGTGAATTGATGAAACCCTAAATGCTAACCTAGTTTATCAAGTGATCATGATATAGGTAGCACACTCCAAGTGGTGAAGCAAATGAAGATCATGACATGATGATGGTGATGCCATGGTGATGATCAAGTGCTTGGACTTGAAAAGAAGAAAGAGAAAAACAAAAGGCTCAAGGCAAAGGTATAAATTGTAGGAGTTGTTTTGTTTTGGTGATCAAGACACTTAGAGAGTGTGATCACATTTAGATTTGATAGCCGTACTATTAAGAGGGGTGAAACTCGTATCGGAATGCGATTATCAAAGTGTCACTAGATGCTCTAACTCATTGCATATGCATTTATGATCTAGTGGAGTGCTAACACCCTTGAAAATGTTTGTGAAAATATGCTAACACATGTGCACAAGGTGATACACTTGGTGGTTGGCACATTTGAGCAAGGGTTAGGAACTTCACCGGTGGAGTGTCCGCCCGTAGAGTGCGGACAGTTCGACGGTGCCACCGGCGCCATAGATAGAAAAGACAGAGGTCACTGTAAGTGACCGGACGCTGGTCTCGGTTGGACCGGCGCGTCCGATCAGTGACAGCAGAGGGCGTGCGTTTTGATCTCATGACCGGACGCTGGGTCATTCAGCAACCAGACGCTGGCAGGCTGTGTCCGGTCATGTTGACGTGGCAGCACAGAGGAAGACACCGTGTGACCGGACGCTGGCTGTGTCCGGTCAAGCATGACTAGACGCGTCTAGTCAGGAAAAAATGTTTCTGGAAGCTTACTGGAAACAACCGGACATGGGGGGTTCAGCGTCTGATCACTATTAGCTGCTGCGGCCGGTCGTCTTCTGATCGTTGAGATCAGGCGCACAGCATTTGAAGAGAGGGACACGTGGCGTGTATCGCGTGACCGGACGCTGAGGTCCAGTGTTCGGTCGATCTGATCGGTGCGCCCGGTCGGCCTGTGTTCTGTGCAGTGAGGAGCCCAACGGCTCTATTTCATGGGGGCTTCTATTTAAGCCCCATGACCGGCTCAAGCTCACTCTCTTGGCCATTTGCATTGACATAGCAACCTTGTGAGCTTAGCCAAAGCCCTCCCACTCATCTCCATCATTGATTCATCATCTTTGTGAGACTGGGAGAGAATCCAAGTGCATTGCTTGAGTGTTTGCATCTAGAGGCACTTGGTGTTCGTGTTTCACTGTGGGATTTGCTTGTTAGTCTTGGTGGTTGCCGCCACCTAGATGGCTTGGAGCAGCGAGGATCGTCGAGCAGAGGTTGGTGATTGTCTCTGGCTCCGATCATGGTGATTGTGAGGGGTTCTTGACCTTTCTCTGGCGGAGAGCCAAAAGGTACTCTAGTAGATTGCTCATGGCTTGTGTGATCCTCATCTTGTGTCGGTTGTGCGGCACCCTATTGAGGGTTTGGCGTGTGATGCCAATTAGCAAGTGAACCTCCAAGTGAGTGAATCGCCACAACGAGGAGTAGCTTACCGGCAAGCAAGTGAACCTCGGTAAAAAATCATTGTGTTCATTATTTGATTCTAAGGTGATTGGTCTTTATTGGTATTCACTCTTGTGATTGATTGGCTCCTTCCTCGATATGGCGATATAAACAAATTGCTCACTCTCTTTACATTACCGCAAACTAGTTGTCAAGCTCTTTAGTGTAGCTAGTTGTGAGAGCTTATTAGTTTGGTTAGTGTGGCTCTTTAGTTAGCCTTTGAGAGCACAGTAACTTAGTGTTGTGACATAGCTATTGTATGGATTGAAACTATATCAACTAGAATTGTGGTAGGTGGCTTGCATTTTTAGTAGGCTAGCGCAGTACTTGCTTCGCCTCATAATTGTCTAATCGGTTTGCTAAGTGTTGTTGTAGAAATTTTATTAGGCTCTTCACCCCCTCTAGCCATTAGGACCTTTCAGGCTCTCCGCACATCCTTACTGCCTCCAGGGTGCGCAATTTAACTGCTCGTGTCCTCGGCCTGAGTTGAGCTACCCGGCTTCGTGGTCGAAATGACTTATCCGGCCAACTATGTGAGAGGCATGCGTTCAACATGACAAGATGACCTCCAACAGCCGGTCCTTAAACAACAGAGATAGAATCACTACGATACCACAACATAAGACTCTGCCCGGTCTCCAATTAATCAACACACCAGGTTATGTTCCATGATAGCACAATATAGCCAACCATGATCAAGTTATCACCTATAGCTCGCAGGTGACAGGAAATCACCTGACTTCTACCGGTCTAAGCATAGCTAAACATAATAAGCGTTCCTAGACTTAAATAGGATTCATGGTAGATATTTCTGGTCAAGGAAAGGTAATATGCAGCAAGTGTTTCCAAACAACTCCTATCATGCTATCATGTAATGCATCAATACGAGTAACTTAGGTGACATTAATAAAATAGGGAGACTTATAATTCTCTGGGGCTTGCCTAGAATCCAACACTAGGTTAGTGTTTGTTAGATGGCACTCGCTTGGCGAGCATCTCCCATCTCGGCACTTGCTTATTCCTTCCATCTTCGGGATAGGTCCACCATACACTGTCTTTGGGTTCGGCTCCAACATCACGTCCTTCACGGGGTTCATCTAGCGTACCTAGATGAGATGCAAGATGCAAGTTCATGAATATGAAAAATGGTAATATGAGATGCATCACATAATAGCATTCAAGGCAAACATAAGATCATTCAAGACATATGCACCTAGAGTTATTTAACTAACATCACACAACCTATTATAGAGGGATAGCAATCATATTAGGCATGGCACACAAGTGAACTTAAGTTCAGATATTGCACACATGCATCGATCAAGAATTAACTAACATGTTTAGCCAAAACAAGAGCAACTAAAGCAATCACCTAACACATGTATAGAAATCTGGACAGCAGCACAACAGTCACTTATTTTAACCATAACTAGAGATCCAGACATCCAAAGAAGGTGATCCTAGACTTTCTGGAAAGCTAATGAAATTGCCTACAATATTGTCACCATCACCAAAAGCTTATTCCAATGCTAACTAGGTCAAACATGTCAATGTTTCAGATCTGCACAGAAATAGGACAGAAAAGTAGTAGTAATTTTAAAAATGCATAACTAGAGTTACACATATCAAACAAGCATGAATCTTAACTTTCTAGAAAGCTTATTAAATTATCTAAAACATGTTTATGATCATCACAAGGTGATTCCACCATTAACAAGGTCAATCAAGCACAATTGAGCACCTTTGTCCTGACTTGGACAGATTCTGCCATGCAACTTCACAAGCTTGTAACTAGAGATTTAGACCACCAAAAGGGGTGATATAGGATAATTTGGAAATCTTAAGGAAATAAATATAACTCTTATATTCTCACTAAGACATGATTTCATACTTAATTAGGTCAAACAATGCAATTCTTCAAATCTGCACAGAGCATAGACCAAACATGACAGATCATTTGTTAAATTCATAACTCCTAAATTATCAGGCCTATGGTCATGAAATTTGAACACAAGCAAGATTATAAAATTAGCTACAACTTTGGTATTCACTTCAACCACAGAAAACATCATTTACACCATGCAAACAATTGCACAAGCAAAACTGCACAAGCAGCACAAACAACAGTGGTACAGAAAACTGATAGGAACTTCATAGAAGCATGACTAGAGTTCTAGACCTCCAACAAACATGAATTATAACTTTTTGAAAAGCTTATGAAGTTACCTATAGCTTTCTTATTATCATATTAAAATGATTCTATAGCTAACAACATCAATTACTCCAATAATTGCATCTCTGTCCAAAACATGGACAAAATCTGACATACTGAAGGGTCGAGATGGCGACTAGAGGGGGGGTGAATAGTCGTTTCTAAAACTTAATCATATCGGCTAACCGAAACAAGTGCGGAATTAAAACTATTGGTCTAGCCAAGACTACACCCCTCTATCTATGTTCTCTAGCACCTTGCAAAGATCCTAATTAAGCAACAAAGGTGTCGGGCTAACTAGAGCTCACCTAACCAATTCTAGGAGCAAGGTCACACAAACCTATGCCACTAGTATTTTAAGCAATGAGGGAGCTCCTACACATACTAGTAAGCAAAAGCACAAAGTCAACTAAGCTCACTAGCAATGCTCAATAACAAGGCAACCAATGCCAAATTAGAGAGCACAAATACTTAGCTACACAAACTAAGCAAAGTGACTAACAAGGTTACACAAACCAAATTAGCCATGCAAGGGAGCTACTTCTATGCTACACAAGCAAGAAGGTAACTAGTGAGCTACACAAACTAACTAATTATAAGAGCAACTACACAAGCACAATGTATATAAAAGTAATCACAAGCTTGTGTAAGGGGATTGCAAACCAATGGGAAGAACAAGGTTGACACGGTGATTTTCTCCCGAGGTTCACGTGCTTGCCAACACGCTACGTCCCCGTTGTGTCGACCCCTCACTTGGTGGTTCGATGGCTAATTGGCATCACCCACCAAGCCCACACGTCGGGCACCGCAAGAACCTACCCCGAAAGTGAGGGTAGCTCAATGACATGCTCAACTAGAGTTGCTCTTCGCGGCTCCCGCGGGGCAAGCACAATGCCCCTCACAAAGCTCTTCTCCGAAGCACCACACAAGCTTCTTGCGGGCTTCGACGGAGACCACAACCAAGCCGTCTAGGAGGTGGCAACCTCTAAGAGTAACAAACACCACCGGCTTGCAACTCGATCACCTAGTGCCACTCGATGCTATCTCATAATGCAACACACTAGAATCACACTCACTCGCAATCGATTCGCACTCTTGCAAGCACAAGTGAGTTAGAGGGCATCCAAGCACTCCTACACAAGCCACATAGGCGTGAGGGTGCTCAACAACCAGCCCAAGGCCGGCCACACACTCCTTTTATAGCCCCAAGGGCTAAAATAGCCATTACACCTTCACGGGGCAAAACGCGCACTGACCGGATGCGCAGGTCATAACGACCGGACGCTCCTCTCCCAGTGTCCGATCACTTACAGAGAGGTTCCAGTGATGTTTTTTAACGACCGGACGCGTCCAGTCATCACTGACCGGACTCTCCCAGCATCCGGTCGCTTCTGGACACGCTAAAAACACTGACCGAACGATGTGACCGAACTCGCAGGTGCTGACCGGACGCACACCCTGAGCATCTAGTCGTTTTTCGTGCCAGCATCTGGTCATAGATCTTTCAGCGCTAAAATGGCTATAACTCTTAGCCCCGAACTTCGATTTCAATGATCTTGAACATTTTGGAAAGCTTACTCAGATGGCTACACATCCCACATGCGTACTTGATCCAAATCACAATGGATCAAAACAGTATTCCAATCCAAGGACCATCCTATAGTTCGGAGTACACCGAAAAATCTTTTTCTCTTCTCTAAGTTGATTCACAACAACTCTAACTTCTTCTCCTTTGCAAATGTGCCAACACCACCAAGTGTGCACCACCATGTGTATGTGTGTTAACTTTTCACAAACATTTTCCAAAGGATTAGCCACTCAACTTGCCACATCACTCGATCCTAGCGATGATGCAAAGTTAGATCACTCGAGTGGCACTAGATGACCGATATGCAAACAAGTTTGCCCCTCTTGATAGTACGACCATCTATCCTAAACCCGGTCATCAACTTCTCTACACACCTATGACCGATGAAATGAAATGCCCTAGGTTATACATTTGCCTTGCGCATTCCATTCCATCTCCTCCAATGTCGATGCAACACATGCACCAACATGATCAACAATGATATGATCCACTTTATATCATCATGTGATCATATTGGTTCATCGATCTTGACTTCACTTGCTTTTCACCGTTGCCTTCATCCATCGACGTCAAGTCTTGCTCAAGCTTCACTGCCACGCGGTCCATCGCTCCAAAGCCTCCGACTTGTCCTTCACGCTTGCAACCGGTTCATCAAGCCAAGTCTTGTCTTAATCTTCTCCACCTTGATCACATGACTCAATGTCATGTCTCATGTGCAATAAGCTCCTTCATCATCACATGTGTGAGCTTTGCAACATCTCAAAGCCATTTTCACCTTCATGGTATATGTTGCTCACATATACGTATCTGTGGACTAATCACCTGTGTATCTCACATAAACACAATTAGTCCACCTAGGTTGTTACTTAATTACTAAAACCACACAAGGACCTTTCACATACCACTTTAAATAGCTATAACTAGAGTTCTACATGTCCAATAAATGTGGTTCTAGACTTTTTAGAAAGCTTAGCAAATTTTAAATAACTTTGTTATAAACACCTAAAGCAAATTCTACAATTAAAAAGTCCCCATAATACCAACAAGGCAACCCTGTCTGGGTTTGGGCAGAAACAACCACAGAAATTTAAGCAACAATAACTAAAAATCAACTCAACCAAAAATTATGCCATTTAGCTTTTTGAAAAGCTTAAGAAAAGTACAACTCATGTATTGTCATCAAGTCAAGATTCATAACTTAACTGAGCCAATTAATTCAAACATGGAGGCCTATTTAGAATAGGAGCAAAGCAACATAGGGCATTTGTTATTTTTATAGCTCTTAAACTATCAAGCCTAAACTCTTGAAATTTTTACCACAGTATACACATAGAATAATTGGCCTACCATAAAAATTTCACATTTATTTCAGCACAACAACTGCAGTTATAAAAAAGACAAGACATAACTAGTATTAAAAACCTAACTGCATAAATCTATTTTTACAGCAAAATATTTAAACTAAAACATGCCATATTATAGATCTACCACATAGATAATTTCACAAAGATTCAAAAAAGTCCTCATTTTCTATTTTTTGTATTTTTCTACGGTTTGCTACAATTTCCCAAAGTTCAGCTGATTTTATGCATATAAGGGAAAAGAAAAGGAAAACGCTTTTGCACTGGGGTCCCTACAGAAAATATAAATCAAACATCAGTGAGTCATGGCTTCACACTTGGGCCCTCCTACTTCTTCTAATTCCTGCTCGTGGTCCTTCGCTCTCTCTTCATTACATCAAGGGAGCAGCGCATTGCTTGGGGCCGTCCAGGCTTGGCCGCGAGAGCTGGCAGCGACCGGGAGGGGCCGGCGGCGATCTGTAGGGCCGCGACAAGCCTTGGACCACGCTTGGCCATAGCTTGACCGGTGGTAGTGGCAGGAGGAGGGCGCGGCTGCTTGAGCATTCTACCAGGAGCCGGCCATGGCGACGTAGACGTGGTCGAGCACGATGGCGTCGCGAGGCCGGGCGGCAGACAACGGCCAGCAGCGGTGGGGCAGAGCAGCTGGATGAAGGAGGAGGAGAGGAGCAGGGTGACAACGGTGGATGGAGCTCTGGCTCGCCTCTGCCATGGCAAGCGAAACACAGAGGAGATAAAGAGAGAGATGAGTGAGTGAGAGAGGGAGCAGAGGGCGCCGTTTTCCTTTACATGAGCACAGCAAGGTGGCGAGTTGGCAGCCATGCAAGCAGCGAGGGCGCCATGCGACCTGCAGCGCCTACGAGCATGATCAGCCATGTTTCAAATACTAAAGAAACCAATACTACTGCAAAAATACGACTGAAACACAAACTTCGGCTCCCTCAAACTCTCAAACCAACGCGAATTAGCAAGAGATCCATTAATCAAACTAGTAGAGCTACAGGTAAGCTCCAACATTGCCAATATCAACATCATCTAAAACTCCATGGTTTTCAAACTATTAGGCACCAAAGTACACTACACGAACACTATAAAGCATTGTAACACTTGGACAAACTTTTCAAGTTTCAAACAGCACTGTGATGATTTTTGTGATCTAACTTCAAACATGTTATGAGCTGAATTAGCCTATGACCCAAAAATAAAAGTTGTTACACTACTTGAGTTATACAACTTTGTTTTAGGGTGCACAGCCATGCAAAGTTTCAGAAGTGATATTCAACTCTAGTCAAACATACAACATGAAATTGGTACTTAATACTATAGGTATGACTAAGAGACCAAACTAGCTTTAGTCATGAATACCAAAGTAGTTCCTAGTGACATATTCTAAACATGTTAGAACCATTCCTAAGGTTCTACAATCATTTCATACATTGATCACATGTAAATCCTAGGTCAAACTCAGCTAATCATCACTTAGGAGCTTAATTAGGCAAAGTGATCCACATGAACATTATTCCAATAGGCATCCTAAGTGTAGCTAAGGTGTTTTAGTGACAAACATCAATCACTTGCACTCAATCACACATGATCATAAGCATACATATAGGGAAAACATAAAATAACAAGTCATGTTTCACATGTTTCAATTGCATGTTTCATATGTGAAAGCTCATATAAGGATGCTTGATGCTCATGCTCAGGTAGGGAGTTGTTTGGAGTCTATATATAGTCCAATTTTGGCTTGGTAACTAAACCAATGGTATGTTGAATATTATTAATTATTAATTATGCTGCTTTGCATTATGCAGGTTTTGGAGTCTCGGTGCTTTTGAACGATTTTCCTGCAAAGGCTACGGGAGGAAGAAGAGGGGTTCCATTGTGCATTAGCTGCCAAGCTGATCAAGGAGTGTCAATCTGAAGGAGCGGAGCACATCTACCTTATGTAAGTCTATAGGGAGCAGAACCTTTATTATGCTATCTATGTACCGCTTGTGTTAATTCATCTGTTGACACAGTTGTTATGTTAGTATCGAGCATTGTTATTATAACAAGTATTCTTTGTTGTGGACATGATGAATGATGTGTAATGATTATATCTATATGGTGTGTGTTCAGTAAGCTATTAAGGCCCAGCTGAATTAGCAAATACATTGTGAAAACTGAAAGGAATTCTATCACCGTCGGATGTACGGGCCGTTGGTTGTTTTGTCATCATCGCCGCTATTCGTCTGATGCGGCAGGGGTCAATAGTGTATCACCGCTGAATCATTTAGTAACCCGACACCGACTAAAGGATCATCATGGGCAGATCATAGTACAACGCGACGGTGACGATGCCCTATGACTAGGCGGTTCATTCATTGAAGCGACGATGATGTTCGCCTCGACATAGGCGGGTCATGCTCCAATGCACCAGAAACAAGGACCTGATCATGGACGGATCATAAGCAAACACGGCGGTGTTAGTGTACACCTACATAGGCGGGTCGGGCCTCAATGCGATGGAATAAGGATCTAATCATGGACGGATCATAAGCCATGCGGCGGTGTTAGTGCATACCCACATAGGCGAGCCGTGCTCCAATGTGACGGAAGTAAGGACCTTGTCACGGATGGATGATAAGCCAAAACAGCGGTGTAGTGAACATCCCAGTTGGTCTCAGAGAGCGACGGCGATGGCTATGACTATCACTACCGACAGGTTACTGCCAAGGCCGAAATCGGACTACGATAGGGGTTACGATGTGGCTGTGAAAGGTGCGAGTGTAGTAGTGATTATATAAACATATCTTAAATTTTCATTGAAGCCAACATTTGTAATGTACATCTTTATTTTTTGAAGTGTAATGTACATCTTTATTACAAAAGGAAAAACAAATAGACAACAAATGGCTCCCACAAGTCATATATTGTCTTGCACAATCTAATTAAGTTCACTAAAAATGCCTCATCTTCAATAACTTATGAATAAAGTAGCATCAATGAGCACACTTTAAGTGATCTACTTGTTGTTGGCAGCATCTAGCTTCACACTATTGTAACATCCCAGATGTTAAAAATCAACTAAAACTTGACCATGAGCATCATTATGCATAATCAACAAGCATTAAGGCATAAATGCATTCATGTTTTAATTATAGCATGTCCATGTTGCATAGTGGTGTTTCATATGTTGCTTATAATATGTTTCACATGTTGCATGCAATGATGTCAATATTAATGCTTAAGAAACTTGGTGAATTTATATAAGTGAATTTGCTTAAACAATTAAAATTTTATTAATATATACCTTGTTGTTTAAATTATGCTTTTTAACATAGAAGTAAAGATGGGAAATGGTTTCAAATCAAACATGTTTGAATTTGAGCCCAAAGATTGAATTTAAGGCTGATTTTGTTAGTCAATTTCTGCCTAAGTCCCTAGAAATCAGTTTTAAGTTCAAACTTTGGAGAATTATTACATGAATTTTTATGAATAAAATTGTCCAAACTTTTCTTCCATTGATTGGTCCTATGTTTAAGCTTTGATAATGTGTAGCTAGTTGTGTTGTTTGGTTAATGGTTGATCACTAATTAATTCCCAAAGTTGCTAATCAAAACTGCTTTTGAAAACCCAAACTGAATTCAGTATGTCAGTTTCCATATACCCTTGTTCATCAACCTGGATCTCTCAATCCTGTAGGAATTCGAGGTTGGTTCCTTAAGCAAAGTTGGAGAGGGCATGTAGATGAACAACTTTTGTTCTTGGAGATCCTTGAGTTTATGTTTGGAATTGAAAGAAAGAAGGAGGAGAAGATTGGGATGCAGTCGATGAACAGTAGGTCGGCGTGCAGTGCCACGCAGCAGCTTGCCACCGCCGACCATCGCCCTCCAGCGCCGTGTCCGTGCATTTAGGCATGCAGCTGTTTGTGTGTTCTGGTCAAGCAGGAGCTGGCGCAACTCGATGTTTCATCCGTGGCCGATATAGAGCGACGCCGGTGTCGTCTCCCTTCTTTCTGTTTCCTCGTCGCCGTCGAGCTCCTCCAATCTGCCAGCCCAAATTCGCAGCACCTGCTAGCCCACCATCCAATTGGCTGCGCCCACAGCATCGCCTCGCCCACACGTGCTGCCTAAGTCTGCTCGCCTCATCTCTGGCCGCCAGAACCAGCCGTGCGCCACCGTCCTTCCTCGTAGCCATCCAGAGCGCCGCCACAAGCCCCTCGCCGTGGCCAGCCACCTCCAGTTGTTCTCTCTTTTGTTCCATACCCACCTTGGTCCTGTGAAGCTCTTCAGCTTGACCGTTGATTTGTTCCCCTTCGGGTTATGCCGGAATGCCACCTCGCCGCTAGGTTCACGTCGCCACCATCATCCTCAATGTTGACCAACTAGTTCCGCTTCGCCTCTTACTCAACCAGCTAACCGTTGAAGTCATGGTGAGCACCCTAGAGCTAACCGTCCTCTCGTTCTAGCCGCTAACGCGCTATGGTGGCCTGAACGCGTCGCGCTGCCGTGTTCTATTCCGCCAAGCTGCCATGGTTGTGGCCAAGCTCGTTCGTGGCCATAGTTCGTTCAACCAGCAGTTGTTTTGAGTTCGCGTGAGCACGAGGAAGCTATTGGTGGTCTCCCCGTCGCTGCTAACCTAGTCGCTAGCCATTTCCGCCGAGCCGCCATAGCCGCCGCCATGCCTACTGCCACACCCTAGGTGTTCGTCCGTTGCCCTGAGGTTGTGCGCGAGGTCGAGGAGGTCATGTAGGTTCAAGCCTCATCGCCAGTGAGATTTCACCGGTCAACGGCAGAGTCCATCACGGTCAGCGTGGTGGCACTATGCGCTAACCGGGAGTCTCGCCTGTCAGCCGCAGTAGCTAACTGCTTGTGCGTGCAAAATGAATTTTATTCTTTTTTTCAAATTTTAGAAAACGATAAATATGCTGATTCTTGTTAAATTCTTAGAAAAATATAGGAAGGAGATAAAATTATGAAAATTTTTGTGTAAACTTATTGTCATATGATCTTTGTAGGAAAAATATGAAATGCTGAAAATCAATAGTTTTTGTATGACTAAAAATTACATCTTTTAATTAATAAATGTACCTTTCATGATTTTTATAGGCTAAAATAATTGTCATTTAATCATGAAACTTTTTGTGTGTGCTTTATATGCTTAGGCCTGCCTTCACAAAAAGTTTGGTACTATTTTGATAATTCTAAATTAGTTAATTAATTTAAGTGTGTTTAAATGCTTTATCTTGATTAATAAATACAAAAATGATTTATATAAATACTTGAATAACTTTGGTGTGTTTTATACTTTGTTTGTGAACCTTGGAACACCCAAACCCCTGTTGTTCCTTGGTAAGTTAATTACTTGTTTGATATGCTTTGAATCAACTTGTTTATATAATAAATTAAAAATGGTTTATTTAATATTTAGTTTAGTTTTATGAGTTTCTTATAATGATCATGAGTTAGGAAAGATGTTAATCACCTGCTGGTCCATGTTAAGTTAATCCTTCCATGATAACAACTAGTTAACTTGATAGTTAATTAACTAAAATGCTTTTATGATAATAACCCTAGTTTCTTGGAGAAGGAAAGTTTTACTCAACTTTATTAACTTTGTTTATCTTTTGTTAATGCACTTGAATGTCTTTCATCATGCATCATGGCATGTGAAGGGGACCGTGACGCCTAAGAATGGGGGTGAATTAGGCAACTTAAAATTCTAACTCCAAAATATGGCCAATTTTTCTAACCCTAGCAAAACCTATGTAAAAGATAAACTATCTAAAAGTGCAACTACGGTTTTGCTAGTGTGTTGCTATCTCCACCGGAAAAGGAGTAATACAATCAATGTAAATGCGGAAGCTATAGAGCAAGGTAGAGATATGCAAACTTCCATCGACGACTCCGGTATTTTTACCGAGGTATCGAGAAGCGCGCAAGCTTCCCCTCAGTTCTCGTTGGAGCCCCTCGCAAAGAATCCCTCGCAAGGGCCAAGCTCCCGGTCGGGTAACTCCGTGGATAGCCTCGGGCCTTCCCCATGCGCAAGTGGGTCTCTGATGTGCCTTCTGGCAAACCTCTTCCAGATGCTCCCCGCCGTATTCACTATCATGCTTCCGGCCGAAATGCTACGGGCCTTGTTCCCTCCGGTACATGGTGGCGGCCACACCACAAACACGGTTGGTGTGATCTCGCAAGACTACAAGCCCCTCCGATGTATAACAATGGTGCGCGCAAGCATTGAGTGATAAGCAGTATGCAAACCTCACTAAACACTAGGCCTAAACCTAGAGCAAGTGCATAAGCGGTGGTCTAATCAACCTAAGCACTTCGCAAAGCACCAACGCTAATCACCTAATGAAACACTAAGCACTATGCAAGTGGAGATCACTAAAATGGTGTATCAACACCCTAGATATGTTTCCTCAGCTCCACACCCCTCATTTGACCGGTTGGGGTTGTATTTATAAGCCCCAATGAGAAAGTAGCCGTTGGGGACGAAATCCTGCTTTTCTACTACTGACCGGACGCTGATCATGTCCTGGCCGGACTTGTCTGGTCGTCCCGACCGTTGGAGCCATGATCCACTGATCAGACGCTGCCAGCGTTCGGTCACATGACACCGAACGCGTCCGGTCGCATTTTTGCCACTCTGGAACCTCTATGTACCCGATTGGACGCTGCAGTTCTGCGTCGGTCATTTTGCCACTAGCATCCGGTTCAGTGTTCGGTCGCTGCTGCTGACGCCTGTTGCCGAGCCTCTTGATTGAAGCGTCCGGTTGCTTTCCCAGCGTCCGGTCACCTCTGTGAGCTCGTTTCTTCACGATCTTGCGTATGGCTTGGTTTCTATCTTCGTGCTTGGACTTTGCTTGATATCTTGGGTCTTCTCTTGTGCTCCTAGGTCTTGCTTATGGTGTTGATCATCGGATCATCACGTCGCCTTCGTTCAAGTCACGTCTTGCATCCTATTGAACTACAAAACAATCACTTGCAAATTCATTAGTCCAATTTGGTTGTGTTGGTCATCAAACACCAAAATCCAAAGTAAACGAGCCTAGGGTCCATTTTCCTTACAATCTCCCCTTTTTGGTGATTGATGGCAACACGACCAAAGCAAGCAAATAATAGAATTTTAACTACCTACTTGCTAGGATACAATGCAAGGAGCAAGGTTATATGATGTTAAAAAGATACTACATAAAAACTTATCTTGCCCTTGCAAAATGTCCCTATTTGGTATTATGGATTTAAGCCTTGCTTCCTACAAATTCTCCTCATTATATAGACTAATCCATAATCCACTATCCTCCCTTTCTCGAACTATTACCACTTGTAGACCATTACTATTTGTAAATTATCTAGCTTATGGCATTACAAATTAATGCTTGCTTTTGGTCCTATAAATTCTCCCCCTTTGGAATCAAAATACCAAAAAGGAAGACATTAGTAGCACAAGGGAGGGTCAAACTTTGTGATCCTTTGTGTGTAGAGTGGAACAGGTCACAAAATTTGACTCTCACATTATATAGATTAAGCTCCCCCTAAATATATGCATACATATGGTAGAAAGCAAGGCATATGCATATTTGGCAAATTATTGCTCAAGGGTATTTAATCTATATAATGCATGGAGAAAACATATAAATATCAAAATAAAATCAACATGATGATATCGGTTTAGAAATACCATATGTGGAAACCAATTTGATTTCTACCACTTGTAATGGGTGGTTGATATTTGAAGTATGATGCTTAACTCCGGGAATCTATTTTCCTTTCAATGAGACTACTACACACATGATAAGCTTGAAAATGTGTTAGTCTCAAAGCATCCAACTTGTAGAGTAACCTCCCCCTAAATTTGTGCACACAAGTGTGGGATACTTGTAGAAGTCATCCACATTGATTTTAGAATCAATAATACTACTTGAAAGATGACATCTCATGAATGTGAGAATCATTTTTGAAGATGATATTCGAGAGAAATTATTTACAATTTGGACTTTGGCACATATTAGATGAACAATCAAAAGACAAGCTATGTGTCGTGCTCCTAAATAATTTTAAACCATGTAGGTTTGCTCCAAAGGTTAAGAATGAAACCGAGCAAGCCTACCATAAGATATACCTAGTGTATGCATGGCAAAAGATATAAGCATGCAAATGCAAACATAGACATGAAAAAGTAACTAGATGCTTAAAGATACCAATTTATAAGAAATATCACTTGTAGGAAATGCAAATTGATACTACTTGAAGGAAATTGAATCTAGTTACCTAACATGGGAAGGAGAATTTGGGTCCATAGTATTCACTAACCCACTTGGCAATGATTTTGTCCATCATGATGCACCCCATGAAATGCACCCATACTTTGCCAAGTCTCCAAATTCCCCGAAATCTATTGGACTTCTTACTTCCCTTTCGGGATCCAAACCTTCTTGGTGCTCTTCATGTTGGAAATGATCTCCTTTATCACCCAAAAGCGTTTGACCCAATTGTTGGCTTGCTTGTTCACCTTGATAGCCACCACCTTGTCATTTTTCTTCTTCTTTAACAAGTATGGGGTGGAGGCCTTCTTGTTCACCTTGTTGGTGTAGGTGTTGGAGAGCTTGCTTGTTTGCTTCTTCTCTTTCTTCTTTGCTCCTCCCCCATTCTTCACTTTGCACTCATAGGACTTGTGACCTTCCTTGTGGCATACATAGCAAACCACGGTTTGTCCTTCATCAAGCTTCTTCACTCCCTTGACGGTGTTATCTTGATGAAGTTGGGCTTGCTTCGTCTTGCCTTTCACATGAGTCAAGTCCTTGGTGAGGCGAGCTACTTCTTGCTTGAGTTGCTCATTCTCCTTTGCAACCTCTTGTGTGCATGTATCTACAACAACTTTCTCAACACAAACTTGGTTGCACAAAGATGAGTCTAAACATAAGTCATTACAAGAAGTAGAAGCATCCTTTTTAGGCATGTTAAAGATAGAGCTTTTCCTCTTAGATGCCTTGGTGAGGGTTGTACTAACGACTTTAAGATTAGTAACTTTATTAGTTAGCTCATCACAATGTTTGCACATGATTTCCATTTTAGCAAGCAAACTTTTATAAGCATCTTGTGACCTAGCTAACTTTTTCTTTTAATCTTTCATTTTTCTTTACAAGTTGCTCATCATTGATTGTGCATGTATTTGTTGTTGTACTAGTTTTAAGTTGCTCAATTTTAGTAGATAGTTCAACATTGAGATTAGCAAAGTTCTCATATTGTTCAAGCAAAGTTTTATATGCTTCTTGTGAACTATTTAGCTTTTCTTTTAATTTTTCAAGCTTCTTTTGTTGACTAGTGCAAACTTTAGCATAATTAAGATTTTTGTTGCACAATTTTATCATAAGAAGGCATTTCATCATCACTATCACTCTCACTAGGGAATGAGCTTTCGTTACCTCGTGCCATAAGACACATACGAGAAGAGCTTGATGATGAGTGCTTGTGCCCTCGCCTCTTGTAATGGTGTTCTTCTTCACTTGAAGAATCATCCCATGACCTTAGTGATGTGAGGGCTTGATTCTTGCATGCATTCTTCTTTGTCTTGGGTGTGGGCTTGTTTGGACAAACTTTCACAAAGTGCCCCAACTCGCCGCATCCATAACATCCTCTCTTTCTTTGCTTATTTATTTGATTGGTAAAAATGAGATCTTGGATTTGGATGGGCACACCCTTGACATTGAGCCTTTGGATCATCTTCTCCACCTTGTTGATTAGTTTAATTGATTCTTCATCAAGGTCGGAGGTGGAGGAGAAAGATTGATCATCATCACTTGAATCTTCATCATCATCATCATCATCCTCATCTTCTTCTTCATCTTCACTTGAGGAGCTTGAGCTTAAGCTTGTCTCAACTTGTTTGCCCTTCATCTTCTTTTTCTCGCTACATGCGAGAGCTTTGCCTCTGCTCGATGAAGAGGCTTCTTCTTGACCCATCTTACGTGACATTTCAAATGCCACTATCTTGTCAATGACTATGCCCGGGGTCATGGTGCTCAAGTCCTCTATGTTGTGAAGGATGGTGATGATGTTTGCATATTTCTTTTGTGGTAGCACAGAGATGATCTTCCTCACGATGTCCGCATCATCTAGCTTTATTAATCCTATTAAATGGAGCTCATTGATAATTAGATTCAAACGAGAATACATATCACGAACAAGTTCATCATCATTCATTGTAAAGGAATCATAATTTTGCTTAGCTAGACAATGTTTTTGCTCACGGACATTACTTGTGCCATCATGGAGCTCTTGGAGTTTTAACCAAATTTCATGTGCCGTATTTAAAGTGAACACTTAGTTAAACACATCCATACTAAATGAATTTCCTTTTCTTCACTCTTCGTGGGTTTATCGAAATTCTTAATGGGTTTCATCCCGTCACGAGTGACTCTCCAAACACCCAAATCAACCGTCTCAAGGTAGCAAGCCATTCTAGCTTTATAATATGCGAAGTTAGTGCCATCAAAGTGCGGAGGCCTAGAGGCATCCATCCCAACCACTCTAAATAGCGTCGGCTCAACGGCGGTTAAGCCAAAGGTCCAAATTAAGCCAACCGACTCTGATACCAATTGAAGGGGACCGTGACGCCTAAGAGGAGGGACAAATTAGGCAACTTAAAATTTTAACTCTAAAATATGGCCTCTTTTTCTAACCGGTTTTGCTAGTGTGTTGCTATCTCCACCGGAAAAGGAGTAATACAATCAATATAAATGCGGAAGCTAAAGAGCAAGGTAGAGATATATAAACTCCCATCGATGACTTCGGTATTTTTACCGAGGTATCGAGAAGCGCGCAAGCTTCCCCCTAGTCCTCGTTGGAGCCCCTCGCAAGGAATCCCTCTCAAGGGCCAAGCTCCCGGTCGGATAACTCCGTGGATAGCCTTGGGCCTTTCCCATGTGCAAGTGGGTCTCCGATGTGCCTTCCAGCAAGCCTCTCTCTAGATGCTCCCCGCCGTATTCACTATCAAGCTTCTGGCCGAAACGCCGCAGGCCTTGTTCCCACCGGTACACGGTGGCGGCCACACCACAAACGCGGTTGGTGTGATCTTGCAAGACTATAAGCTCTTCCGATGTACAACAATGGTGCGCGCAAGCACCGAATGGTAAGCGGTATGCAAACCTCACTAAACACTAGACCTAAATCTAGAGCAAGCGCATAAGCGGTGGTCTAATCAACCTAAGCACTTCGCAAAGCACCTACGCTAATCACCTAATGAAACACTAAGCACTATGCAAGTGGAGATCACTAAAATGGTGTATCAACACCCTAGATATGTTTCCTCAGCTCCACACCCCTCATTTGGCCGGTTGGAGGTTGTATTTATAAGCCCCACTAAGAAAGTAGCCGTTGGGGACGAAATTCGCTTTTCTGTTACTAACCGAGCGCTGATCACGTCCTGACCGAACACGTCCGGTCGTCCCGACCGTTGGAGCCGCGATCCACTAATCGGACGCTGCCAGTGTCCGGTCACATGCCACCGGACACGTCCGGTCGCATTTTCGCCGCTCTGGAACCTCTCTGTACTCGATCGGACGCTGCAGTTCTGCGTCCGGTCGTTTTGCCGCCAGCGTCTGTCACCTCTGTGAGCTCGTTTCTTCGCGATCTTACGTACTGCTTGGTTTCTATCTTCGTGCGCTTGATATCTTGGGTCTTCTCTTGTGCTCCTAGGGTCTTGCTTATGGTGTTGATCATCGGATCATCACGTCGCCTTCGTCCAAGTCACGTCTTGCATCCTATTGAACTACAAAACAATCACTTGCAAATTCATTAATCTAATTTGGTTGTATTGGTCATCAAACACCAAAATCCAAAGTAAATAGGCCTAGGGTCTATTTTCCTTACAGCATGTAGTCCATCATGTTAAGCAAAGCATCATTTATCACGTGTAGTGTTTACGAGAGTGAGAAAACTCGTGTTGATAAAGTTTCGGAGAAGGTCCATCCACCCATGGTGTTGGTGAACCCTGTGATCCTATGTGCAACTAACCTTCTCTGTAACATAGGCAAGCCCCGGAGCAGAAACCCTTCTCTAATTTTTACAAATCTTTGTTACACTTTAAGTCTTGTGAGATGTGCATTAAGTAATTAGGAGTTGGTTGAATACCGTTGTTGCATAAATACTGTTGGTGTTTATTAACGTGTCACTTGTTTTAAGTACTTAGCTACCTTTTATAAACCTATACCTTCTACCTTTAATAGGTTGTCATCCCTAGTGCTGATGCCAGAGATATGTGTTGGTACTACATAGTATTACTAGAATAACACTAAGCAGTTCTTATTGATGCAAGTGACTAAAGAGAATATGTATAAATCTATGAATACAAAGTATCCGCAAGCACACAGATAATATATCATTGTAGCATTTTATCCGAGAGTATTCCAGATATCGTTATTTATATTTTTACCACTAGAAAGGTCTAGCATGGACATGTATTGATAACTTATACTATTGAAGGAGAAATAAACCATAGACAATACTCTATTCATAACAGGGATAAGTCATAGAATAAGATATGTATAAATGATAAGTATTAATGATGATAGAGCACTCATTTCTATAGCATTAGCATGGTCAGGTAGAGTATTAGAGGAATAATTCCTAAGTCATTCTTAATTATAAGTCATAGCATACATTTGATTAGTGCAATTACACCTAGTAATTATTGCTAAGATCATCATCATATCTACACAGAAGGGATATTACTAAGAAAGATTGAGGGCAGAGCTCGTTCTACCTTCATAATCGGACCCTACGCGCACCTATATTCGATAAGTGGACTACAAAAGACTCAACGGGAGTGTCACATCCGCGATCTACCACATGACCCAGAATATAGGATGTATCCGCAGGTAAACAACGTATAAGCACCATGCTTACACAATGTCAACCACTGTAAGGTCGAGATGGCGACTAGAGGGGGTGAATAGTCATTTCTAAATTTAATCACGTTGGCTAAACGAAACAAATACGGAATTAAAAATAATTCAGTCTAGCCAAGACTACACCCCTCTATTAAAGTTCACAAGCACCTTATAAAGATCCTAGTTACGCAACAAAGGTGACAGGCTAGTTGAAGCTCACTTATTCAATTTTAGGAGCAAGGTCACACAAAGCTATGCCACTAGTATTTCAAGCAACGAGGGAGCTCCTGCACATGCTAGTAAACAAAAACACAAAGCCAACTAAGTTCACTAGCAATGCTCAATAACAAGACAACCAATACCAAATTAGAGAGCGCAAATACTTAGCTACACAAACTAAGCCATGTGACTAACGAGGTTACACAAACCAAATTAATCACGCAAGGGAGCTACTTCTATGCTACACTAGCAAGAAGGTAACTAGTGAGCTACACAAGTCAACTAATTACAAGAGCAACTACACAAGCACAATATATATGAAAGTAATTACAAGCTTGTGTAATTAGAATGCAAACTAACGGGAAGAGCAATGTTGACACGGTGATTTTCTCCCGAGGTTCACGTGCTTGCCAACACGCTACGTCCCTCGTTGTGTCGACCGCTCACTTGGTGGTTCGGCGACTAATTGGCATAACCCGCCAAGCCCGCACATCGGGCACCGCAAGAACCTACCCCAAAAGTGAGGGTAGCTCAATGACACGCTCAACTAGAGTTACTCTTCGTGGCTCCCGCGGGGCGAGCACTGTGCCCCTCACAAAGCTCTTCTCCGGAGCACCGCACAAGCTTCTTGCGGGATTCGACGGAGACCACCACCAAGCCGTCTAGGAGGTGGCAACCTTCAAGAGTAACAAGCACCATCGGCTTGCAACTCGATCACCTAGTGCCACTCGATGCAACCTCACGATACAATCGCGCTAGAATCGCTCTCTCACACAATCGGATGATGACTCATGACCCCGATGGTAATCTCCATCTCTATAGCCTGAATGATTCAGATGGATCATGGTCAGTTTCAATGGTAGCAATGTCTCAACCTTGCAATATTCATGGTTTATGTGGTCCTAATGGAATCTGCCATTACTCACCTAAACCAACATGTTCATGCCCACTAGGTTATGCGATGAGAAACCCAGATAACTGGACTGAAGGATGTATGGCTATTGTCAACATAACCTGTGATGACTATGACAAAAATTCTATGAAATTTGTGAAACTTCCAAATACAGATTTTTGGGGGTCAGATCAGCAACATCTTCTGTCAGTTTCTCTTCAAACTTGTAGGAATATTTGCATCAGTGACTGCACCTGTAAAGGCTTTCAATATCAGGAAGGTACAGGATCATGCTATCCAAAAGCTTATCTTTTCAGCGGAAGAACCTACCCAACATCTGATGTACGAACAATATATCTCAAGCTTCCAACAAGGGTTAATGTTTCGAATGTCCCTATTCCACATTCCAATGTGTTTGATTCTGTGCCCCATCGCCTTGACTGTGATCAGATGAACAAAAGCATCAGAGAACCATTTCCAGATGTGCATAAGACCGGTGGAAGAGAATCAAAATGGTTTTACTTCTATGGGTTCATAGCTGCATTTTTTGTTGTTGAAGTTTCCTTTATTTCATTTGCATGGTTCTTTGTTTTGAGAAGAGAGCTTAGGCCATCAGAATTATGGGCAGCTGAGGAAGGTTACAAAGTAATGACTAGTAATTTTAGAAGATATAGTTACAGAGAACTTGTGAAAACGACCAGAAAATTTAAAGTTGAGCTAGGAAGGGGAGCATCAGGCACTGTGTACAAAGGTGTCCTAGAAGATGATAGGCAAGTGGCTGTGAAGAGGCTGGAAAATGTAAGGGAAGGTAAGGAAGTGTTTCAAGCTGAGCTAAGTGTAATTGGGAGGATCAACCACATGAACCTTGTGAGGATATGGGGTTTTTGTTCAGAAGAATCTCATAGGTTGTTGGTCTCTGAATACGTTGAGAATGGATCACTGGCTAACATTTTGTTCAATGAAAAAAGCAATATCTTATTGGACTGGAAGGGAAGGTTCAATATTGCATCAGGTGTTGCAAAAGGGTTAGCCTATCTTCACCATGAGTGCTTAGAGTGGGTCATCCATTGTGATGTGAAACCTGAGAACAAACTGTTAGACCAAACTTTTGAGCCCAAGATCACTGACTTTGGGTTGGCCAAGTTACTAAACAGAGGAGGTTCCACCCAGAATGTATCCCATGTAAGAGGAACACTAGGTTACATTGCACCTGAGTGGGTTTCCAGTCTCCCGATCACAGCAAAAGTTGATGTATACAGTTATGGGGTTGTGCTTCTTGAGTTATTGATAGGCCCTAGAGTTTCAGAGTTGGTGGAAGGTCCAAGTGAGGTGCACAATATGCTTAGAAAGCTTGTCAGAATGCTTTCTGCTAAACTTGAAGGGGAGGAACAATCGTGGATTGTTGGGTTTGTGGATTCGAAATTGAGTCGTCCGGTCAACTATGTGCAAGCAAGAACACTAATCAAATTGGCAGTTTCCTGCTTGGAGGAAGACAGAAGCAAAAGACCAACTATGGAATATGCAGTCCAGACCCGCCTGTCAGCTGATGACTGAATGGTCAAATAAAACATATGCTACACCAACTTCATTCAGTTGACAATTTACTTCTTGCTGGAGAAAAGAAGCAAAAGACCAACACTCCAGGCCCTCCTATCAGTTGATATGGCTGGTAAGAAGTACAATTTTGGGTGTTTACACAGATGTAAATTATCTGTAAACAGTGTGCATTTCAATTTGTCACTATATGATACGAGTTGTAGCATGTAATTGAACTTGTATAGTTAGATGTAATCATCTTCAAGTTACCGGTAGTGAAACAACAACTTTTGCCATGGACCTAGGTGTGCTTCCTTATCTGAAATTCTGAATACATCTTATTTGTGGTCTCACGATTGTGAAAAAACATGGAATCAGTAATAACTAATAAATATGGATAATAATGTCCTTACCAACTAAGAAGAGTAAAGACAAGGAAGAATAGTGATCTTCTCCTCGTATTGCTGCTGCTGCGACGGCGTCGTCAACCGCTTGACGTGCCTAGCGCAAGGGTAAGGGTCTGACGAGTGACGACGTTCGCAGCCGGCAATGCCCCTATCAGAGCCAGATACGGAGCGGGCGGCGGCGGTCACCCAGCGCTCTCCGTTCCCAGATACGCCCCCCAGGCAAGTGGACCGCTGAGCCCGAGCCGCGAGATCTAGGTCACGGCGCTCCCACCGCAACCCGCTGCCGCCGCCATGTCACAGTCGCGGAGTCGCCGCTCAACATCTAAAGACTGGCACCGACCGCGCCGGGAACAGCCTCGGCCCCTCCGTCGAGCCGCAGTGGTGGATGCAGTGGCTCTCTGAATGGAACGCAGTGTCCACGACGCCGGCGTGTGCGCGTAACGGCGTTCGGCGAGGAGAACCAGAGTGTCCAGCAGTCCACGGTCCACGCGTGGCTGACAACGTTGGACCGGACTGTCGGTGTCGGTGTTCGAGACTGTTCTCCGTGCACTTCGTAGGCTTAACCCGTTAGTCTAAAAATACGTACTCTCTCCGTCCAAAATAAGGGTGCATCTCCGTATTTAGAGGAGTCCAGCAATACTAAGTTTGACTAGATTTATAAAAAACAGCGCCATGTTCGCTTGAGCTACTTTTCAGTTATGAAACAGTATTTTTCTCTCACAACATTTCAGCATAAGCATCAACATAAGCCAAATTTCAGCATAAGCAAACAGGATAAATATTAATATTTATATCTTTAAATAAGATTAGTATGAAAATATACTATATGATTAATCTAGTGATGATCATTTTATATTATAAATCTTAATATTTTATTATATAGATTTGGTCAAACTTAAGTTTATTTGACTCCTCGAAACGTGCTATGTGTACTTATTTTAGGGCAGGTAAGGAGCATGGATGAGTTCACTTATCTGGTGAGATTTCCTCCGGGGCAGAGAGTGGACAGGATAGTGTTCAACAAGATTTCATACTTCTACTTAGAGAAAGATACAGTGATGGCTTCTTTAAAGGTGTGGAATGAAAATATTGAGCCAGTGAGTAGCTTGACTGAGGTTTGGGTGCAAGTCAGGGGCATTCCTCCTAAATGATGCGATTAGGTCACTTTCAGGCAAGTTGCTTCTATAATTGGGAAATTGGTGGAGGTGGACTGGCAATCTCTTTTTGCTAGTTTCTTTGCAATGGTGAGAGTTAAAGTGAAATGCAGAGACCTAGTTAAAAATCTCGAGAAGAGGGTTATGGAAATGAAGGATGAACTTTTTGTGATCAGCTTCAAAACAGAAGGCTTTGAGCAGATATCTGAGAAGACTGGGAAGATGGAGATGATGGTGGCGATGATGGTGATGGTGATACATATTTGGATGAGGATGACCTACTGTCTAATGAAGAGAAAGAGAAGGAGGGTGATCCTACCAGTCCTAAAAATGGCAAACCCTCTGATTCTGCAAATCAAGGGAAGAAAGTAGGCGAACCTCTGGATAAGCAATCTAAGCAGTCTATGCCGAGTGAGAGTAAGACAGTAAGAAACCTTAGTTAGCTCTTTGCGGTGGAGATGCTAGATAATGATGTCAACAGAGAAGCAATGGAATCTTCATGCATCAGTCTCCTAAAAACTATGGAAATAGAGGACAGGGAGGAAGTGTAGGTAGATGATGTTGGTGAGACTTTTGAACCAGAAGAAGAAAGCCTGAAATTGCCATCTGAGTGGCTGTATGGATACTCTGATAGTAGTGGTCAGCTAGATCAGCCTTTACTGAATCAAGAGAGTACTGAGAGTAATTCCAACAGTTCTGATATTCAACAAATTGATACTGTACCTAGGGTTGAGGTCCGAGAAAAAGTTGGTAAAGTAGCTAGTTCTAAACCAAGGAAGAGGGGTTGGGGTCCTGTGCCACCAGAAAAGAAAAGCAAACGAGTTCCACTGAGCGGGGTGAATATGCTAGAAAAAGCACAAGCTCTCAAAAGAAAGAACGACCTAAAAATTGAGAAAGGTAAAAAAGTTTCAAAATAAATTTCTACTTCTTCTTTGTTAGAAATAGCTTCTAGTATTGATCTTGACGTTCCAGCAGAGGAACTGTCTAAGCAAAAAGTAGTCAATCAAGTTCTAGAATTAGAGATAGAAAGAAATAATAGTTTTAGTGTTGAATGTAGTGCTGTAGACTGTCCTGCTAAGGTAGACATAAAGGAAAAGCTGACTTCTGTTGGAAGTCAACAAAAAGTTGATTCTGATCATATATGATGTAGTTTCTCTGCAGTAAATGGAAACTCTCTGGATGTTAGTGGAACTGCTGGTTCCAACTGTCAGAGATCTTCCAAAAAAATAATAGGGGCTCAAATCCCACAACTCCTGATGGGAGGATTAGTAAGGCTGAGGACTTGAACATTTTAGAGGCTGAGATTGAGAAAGCCTAGAATAAAGTAGTTAATAGGAAGAAGAGCAAGAAAAGGAAATGATAGGTCTCTTTTGGAATATAAGAGGTTTGGACAAAATAGGAAGATTACCTGCTTTAATTAATAGGATTAGAAGTACTAGAGCTGATTTTGTAGGTGTCATGGAAACTAAGGAGTCTTTCACTCTTGGTTATCTTAGATCTTTTACTGGTAATGTGCCTTTTGATTGGTTCTATCTTCCTGCCAAAAAGTCTACTGGTGGCATTCTGGTTGGTAGCAATAGTGATAAATTTTCGGCTACTTTAATTTCTACTTTAGAGTTTTCTGTTAGCATTATGTTGCAGGATACAAAGACGGGTTTTAGCTAGAAATTAGTAGTAGTTTATGGTTCCCCTTATTAGGAGGGAAAGGAATCTTTTATAAAATAATTACATTCTATTATGGAGTCCTGGCAGGGACCGGTCATTTTAGGTGGTGACTTTAATCTGATTCGTTTTGCTTCTGACAAAAACAATGCTAGGATTAATTATAGATGGGCTGATGCTTTTTAACGAATGGGTGCATAAGTGGGCTCTGCTGGAACTCAATGCATCCAATAGAAAATTCACTTGGACCAATAACCAAGACAATTTGGTAATGGCCAAAATAGAATGAATTTTTGTGTCTACTGAGTGGGATAGTGGCTTTCCTTTAGCAACTGTTAAGTGTCTAGATAGAATCCCCAGTGATCATAATCTTCTGGTCTTGGAAACTGGTTCTAATGTATTTTTTGGTAAGAAACATTTTAGATTTGAAGAGTGGTGGCTCTACCAAGAGGGTTTTTCTGACATTGTCGAGAAAGCTTGGAATACTCCGTGTAATTTGGCTAATAGTTTAGATAAATGGCAATTCAAAATTAGGACTCTTCGAAGGTTTATTAGGGGTTGGGCTATGAATGAAGTGTCTAGGCTGAACAAATATAAAAACGAGCTTGCTTTGGAATATAATGATTTGGAAGTCAAGTTGGATTCTAGAATGTTATCTGAGACAGAGAGAGAGATAGATTAGACTTTGTTTCTAAGGAGTTAGAGAAGATTTGGGCCTTAGAGGAGATTAAAGCGAGGCAAAGGTCCAGAGACAGAAATATCTTAGAAGGGAATAGGAATACAGCATATTTTCCTGCTGTAGCTAACCAAAGAAGTAGAAAGAAGAGGGTAGAGGTTTTGGAAGGCCTTAATGGTCTAGTGGAAGACCAGAAGGGGATGATAGACATTGTGTTAAATTTTTACAAACATCTATTTAGGAGAGAAGAGAAACCTCCTATCTCGTTAGGTCAGGATTTTTGGAGTCAGGAGGATTTAGTGAGTAATAGTGAGAATGAGGTGATAACGGCTCCTTTCTCTGAAGGAGAAATTAAGGAAGTTGTTTGGAGTTGCTATGCTGATGGTGCTCCTGGTCCTGATGGACTCTCATTTATGTTTTATCACAATTCTAGGATTTGATTAAGGCTGATTTGGTTGATATGTTTAATGATTTTCATAGAGGGGATCTTGATTTGAAAAGACTTAACTTTGCAATAATTTCCCTCATTCCTAGAGTGGAGGAAGCTAGATCCATGAAGAATTTTAGACCTATCAGTCTTATTAACTGTAATTTTAAAGTGTTCTCCAAAGTGTTAACTCTTAGATTAGGAAAGATTATGAATAGATTGATTTCTCCTCAATAGAGTGCCTTTATTCAGGGCAGGTATATTTTAGAGAGTGTTGTGATTGTTCACGAATTAGTGCATAATCTTAGCAAATCAGGTGAACATGGGATAATCCTGAAATTAGACTATGAGAAGGCTTATGACAGAGTTAATTGGGACTTTTTGTTTGAAATCCTTAGAACTAGATGTTTCAGTAATACTTGGATTGATTGGATTAGACATCTAGTCATAGATGGCTCTGTGGGAGTCAATCTTAATGGTGAGGAAAGTAGTTTTTTCAAACTTGGGAAAGGGTTAAGGCAAGGTGATCCTATCTCTCCCTTGCTTTTTAACTTAGTAGGTGATGTTCTCACAAAAATGCTCCAGAAGGGGGCTGAGATGGGTATCATTAAGGGGATTGCTGAAAACTTTAGAGTAGGTGGTATTGTGTCGTTGCAGTATGCAGACAACACCATTCTTTTTCCCAGAGTTGAGGAGAAATATACTATGAACCTGAAAGGTATTCTCATTTGGTTTGAACAGTTGTCTGGCATGAGGATCAATTTTTATAAAAGTGAATTAATCCTAATGAATGTTGAACCTGAAGTAGTTCATAGTCTTGCTCATTTGTTCTCCTGTCCGGTTGGTAGCTTACCTATCAAATATTTAGGGGTTCCTCTGCATTTTGAGAAGCTCAGTAGGGAGGACATTCAGCCTCTAGTAGATAAAATGTTGAAAAAGCTGGACGGCTGGAGAGGTAGACTGTTGTCCTATGTAGGAAAACTAGTTCTGATTAAGTCTTGTTTAGCTAGTATTCCTGTATACTTACTCTCGTTTATTAAATTTCCTAAATGGGCCATTATAATTCTAGACTCACATCTGGGTAACTGCTTATGGGATGATAGCCCTACAGCCCGCAAAATTCATTTGGCCAACTAGGAAAGTGTGAGTATGATGAAAGAGTATGGAGGTCTAGGTGTTCCTAACTTGAGAGATTGAAATTTGTGTCTTTTAGCCTCTTGGATCAAAAGGTATAATTTAGATGGTGATAAGATGTGGAGGCAATTTTTAGGTTTCAAGTATAAAACCGCTAGACCAAACATCATTTTATAGCTCCTCCACTGGTGTTTCTGAATTCTTTAAAGGTATGATGAGAGCTGCTTCTGCAGCAAAAATGGGTTATAGATGGCGTATAGGAAATGGTAATAAGTGCAAATTTTGGGAAGATAATTGGTTAAGTACTTCTAGTCTAGCTATTCAATAATAGGAGATCTATGCGTTAATTAATGAGAAGGATGCTACTGTTGCATCCCTTTGTGATGGCAGTGATGTGAAATGTACTTTCAGAAGATGTGTTGATGGTAGATTATACGATCTTTGGTTAGAAGTAGTCCAGTTAGCTTCTACTATCATTTTTACTGATGAGGAAGATTCTCTAATTTGGCAGTTTAATTCTCAGGGTGTTTACTCTTCACAGTCCTTGTACAAAGTCATTAATTTTAGGGGAATTTCTCCTGTATATGTTCCTGCTGTTTGGACACTGAAGGTCCCACCTATAGTCCATTTTTTCCTATGGTTATTGTCAAAGAATAAAGTTGTGAGTAGAGATAATTTGAGTATTAGGAAGAAGATCAAGGATCCTACTTGTTTGTTTTGTTCAGAGGCTGAAACTGTCAATCATTTATATTTTGACTGCGTAGTAGCAAAGCAACTTTGGTCCATTCTTTCTGAAATCTTAAATAAGCAGGTTGGTACATACTTTGTGTCTATAGGACCTATGTGGATTAGCAATAGAAAATTTGTAGTGGAGAATATTTTTTGTGCTGCTGCCTTATAGGGGCCGTGGAAACTAAGAAATAGCCTGTGTTTTCGGGGAATACTCTGGGTCGATGTGCGAGTGCTGGTACTGAAGATAACAACTATGCTGCACAGTTGGAGTCCTCTATGTCCGAAGGAGAAAGTCTCAGAATTTCTTGATCGCCTGGACAAGCTGAAAAGCTTTGCTACAAGACCTCACCGACTACCTGGTTGAGTCAGGTGAATGACCAAATGGGAACGTGTCTTATATCAAGCTGGGGCTGATTGGAAGAACAATGCTTTACCTGATGAAGCTAAAGCCCTGCTGGCAAATGGGGATGACCTGGAGAAGATGGTGCGTGAAGGGAACTGGATTAACTTTTCGAGCCTTGCGGAAGCCTGGAGAATGTAGCCCAGCTGGCAAATGGGGATGACCTGGAGAAGATGGTGCGTGAAAGGAACTTGATTAACTTTTCGAGCCTTGCGGAAGCCTGGAGAATGTAGTGTCTGATGCCAGTAGTTACACTTGCTGTTCTTGTGCTTTCTGTTTTGCCTGATGAGGCTTTATGTGCTCAGGTGGAATTCTGAACCCGGAGATTTTGTAGGGCACCAAACGGTTTGGTCTTTGCCTAAAAGCCGGGGGCCACCTTTGAACTCTAAAAAAAATATCTATATTTAAATATGTGTTTTTTTTATCAAAATCTTTGTTTTTAGGAACCAAGAGTTGGTTGGAGTTGCTCTGATCTCAATCTCGATCGAGCACTCACAGCCATCAATCACCCTTTTTGTCCGTGTAGCGGCGACTCACCGAAGACGCAGGCAGAGACGCGCGCGCACGTCCTGACCCGCGTCACCCGCCCCTCGGCCCCTGTCACTTTCGAGCGAGCGCGTGTGTGTGCTCAGTGAGCCAGTGACCATCCTCCCACCCTGCTCTCCTCGGCTCCCCCACCAAGAACCCCAAGATTCGCTCGCCCGGCCTGCCGCCATGGCCAGATCGGCGCCGGGGCTGCCGCCGCAGTACTACGCGGCCGCGGGCTCCGGCCATCGCGCCTCCTCCTCCTCCTCGCCCGCCGCGTCCTGCGTCGTGGCGGTCCTCTTCCTCCTCCTGGCCGCCGGCGGCGCGGCGGCGGCGCTGTTCGTGCTCTTCCGCCCGCGCGCGCCGGCCATCGCCGTGACGGCCGTGCAGCTGCCCGCCTTCTCCGTGGCCAACGACACCGTGGCCTTCACCTTCCAGCAGCTGGCCTCCGTGCGCAACCCGAACCGGTCCCCGCTCGCGCACTACGACAGCTCCCTCCACGTCGCCTACGCCGGCGGCGAGGTCGGCTCCATGTACATCCCGGCCGGCCAGATTGACGGCGGCCGCAGGCAGTACATGGCCACCAGCTTCACCGTCCCCGCCTTCGCCGTCTCGGTCTCCGCCGCCGCCGCCGCCGCGCAGCCGACCACCATCTCCGTCCCCGCGTCCGGCCCGTCCCCTCACGTCACTGCGGCTCTAGTGCAGGGGCCGGTGATGGAGGTGGACTCGCTGCTGCGGGTCAAGGGCAAGGTCACCGTTCTCAAGGTGTTCACCCACCACGTCGAGGCCGCCAAGGTGTGCCGCATTGGCGTCTCGCCGGCCGACGGCCGCGTGCTCGGCTTCCGGTGCTGACCGTCGGCCGATCTCACTAATGCTGGCCGCCCCCGCCCGGCCAAGATCTGACAATCTCATCACCCCTTCAGCCTGGTCGGTAGGCCCTGCTCTCCAAATCAAAAGTAGCCTCGTCGATTCAGACTTCAGTTCAGTCATCAGTGAAATTGTGAGATAAGGTTGTTCGATTTGTAAATTAGATTAATCTCTACGGTTCCCAAGATTTGTTGTACTTCTTTATGCTTGTCTGATTTACTAGATTTTGCGGCCGACGTGTTCTTGTTGTTGTAGATTATCACGGGTATAGATTTCATAGTCAGAGTCCAGACCAAACAAAGATTTGGTTCTTGAGATGGTGGTTCTTGTTCCAGTGGGAATATTGGTTGCTTATGTCAACCAAACATAGTGACGGGAAATTAATAATATCAGTTTGCAATGCATTCCGCTTTCATTCTTGCAAAATTCAAGTTGAGATTACCATCATGGGTAGCAGATTCTTTGGGGGTGATTAGGTCGAGCATATTCTGAGCTCAAGTTGCTATTGTACGAGGCATCATAATTGGGCAAGCACCAGCCTATCCATCCGGGCAGCTGTAGTAACTGTTCAGGGCAGGAACAGCGAAATATTTTCCGCCTTCCAAACGGACCCTCGGTGTTTGGTGAGTATGGTTGTTAGATTACCATCATGGGTAGCAGATCAGGACGGCAGTGGTTACTCACTGTGAACCATGTGCTGCCGACGTTTCGGGGTTTACCGGCCGTCAGGTTTGGACCTCATCACTTTCCACAAAAAACTGGTAGGTTGGATTTTGATTAAAAAATTATAAAATTCATAAAATAAAAATATTCTTAAAAGGAATTAGAACCTTTTTTTTGTGAAGAACAACTTAAATACAACCTATATAAATTTATTTCACTTAAAAAGAATTAACTAAAAATTGCTATGTATGAAAACGACAAACGTTTCTAGTGATTCTCATTTCTTATCTAACCCGTTTGACAATGATTTTACCAATTCTCATAAGAATTAGAAACATTTCTGGTTGACAAACGGGTCCTAAATTACACTGTCCTAGTAAAACTACCTAAAGAAACTATACATTGTAACTGCCCTTAACGATGCAATTAGTGCAGTAGCATGAATAATCCGACATATTTGGTGGATGGGACGGGATAGTCCTATATTTCTAAATAATGATCGATCAAAAAAATAATAACATTAGCAAAAATGTATTGTCAACGTAAACTCCAAAAAATGAAGAGCCTGACAATAAAGCTCCAATGTTAGCTTGATCAGTGATCAGATCACACACGCGCACATGTGCTCCAACTTTGTATTTGTTGTAGTGACAAATTATTGGTGGGGCCCCCGTGGGCCTATTCTACCCACCACGTGAAACGAAAGTTGGGGAACGAGATCCTCTAACTTCGGAACGAGATCTCGTTCCAAAGTTGGAGCCAGCCGAGCTATGCTCACTTTTCACGCCAATTGTTCGATATTTAGGTGATTGACTGTAGTAGATATGTACCGGTAACAAACGTAGTCAAACATTTTTCTCCTAATCCAGATCAACTGTGTCACGAGAAGGTTGAATGGGTTGGCCCCAGCAAGTCCTGGGCGTTTGTCCCCAGCAAGTGTAATATTATGTGACAACATGATTATGTTAGGTGTTCATACGTTAAGTGTTCATACGATATAACAATAGTAATATTACATAGAGAACACATATTTTATATTTTTACATACTTTTAACTATTTAAAAACTATTTAATAAATATAAATCTGAATAAATCTATAACCCAGTCATACATAATTCAATGAACGTGAAATTTTTATTTCGTCTCAAACATACAATGATTAGTTCACCAGAAAAATTTCACCACAATAGAACCACAAAAACTACAACTATGAATTAATCATAGAAAAGTATAGATCTAAAGCTAGAGCAAAAAATTTGTACCAAAGCATACCATATCATATGCTTACTGTGTAGATCTACTCATGTGGAGTCTAACAAAATGAGATTTTCGATTTTATGATTTTTTGTAATTTACTATGATTTCTTAAAGATTTAGCCAAAACAAATATAAAAGAAAAAGAGAAAAATCATCTAGAGAAACAATCAGGGAGGTCATATATCCGGTTTGAAAAGATGAGAAGGAGTTATGTCCGGTTTTCTAGTTTAGGGAGAAAAAACTGACTTTTGTGATAATTGAGGGAGACAAAGTAGACTTTTTCCATGCAAAATCAAGAATTCACCTTCCTTGTTGCTTGCTTGGGCTAAGCTCTTATGGTTAGGATGTTGGAAAGGCCATATTGGCTAATGGGCTAGAGGTTGGAAAGGACATATTGGCTAAATTTTAGGCTCCTCTCTCTGGTCTAGGGCATCGTACACCAACACACGTCAACACTCAACAGCAGATCTAGCAGCAAAATCCTGTTTTGAATTGAACATAGTTTGGCAAAGTTGCCTGGGGCTGTTTGGTTTGAGCCCTGGCCTGGGGGGCTGCACCCAGGCACATGCATCCGACCCTAGGCGTCCAAAAACCAACGCCTGGGATGCATGCCGGGCAGATTTGCCAGGGCGTCAACCAAACTAACCTAGATTTTAGACTTTTGGGGGGCTGCACTCAAGCACATGCATCCGACCCAGGTGTCCAAAAACCAACACCTGGGATGCATGCCAGACAGATTTGCCAGGGCGTCAACCAAACTAACCTAGATTTTAGACTTTTGGGGGCTGCACCCAGGCACATGCATCCGACCCCAGGTGTCCAAAAACCAACGCCTGGGATGCATGCCAGGCAGATTTGCCAGGGCGTCAACCAAACTATCCTAGATTTTAGACTTTCTATGTTTCTAAATAAGTGAAAATAGAGAGATGTTTCATAGGGATAGGTTCGTAGTTTTTAACTAAATAACTTATAGTTTTCCACAATTCACGGCTAAACTAAACAGATCCATAGGCTTCCAAACTTGTTACTAGAGCTAGTATATTCCCACTATTTTAACAGTATTCTAGAAAATGGATCCAGTCAATTAGTTAGTCCCATTCTCTTCGCTATAACATCCATAGTCTATCAAATAAACATGAACATTGATCACTTCTTGAGCCCAATACCTTCATAACAGAACTCAAACGACACAAGAACGTAATACAGGCATTTTTGGGCCAACTTGTAAGATTTCTTGAATTCATTACACACAATTACTTTACAAGAACATTTTACACGCTACAATTTTACTGGTACAACATTGCAACGGCAGAGACTATAATGAAAACATAACAACATGACAATTTTGAAACAAGCCAGCCAAATAGCACAATATTTTCTTTCTTTCTTTTGCAAGCGGTAGAGTTACCGCCTGTGACCGGAAGGTCTCGGGTTTGAGTCGCGGTCTCCTCGCATTGCACAGGCGAGGGTAAGGCTTGCCACTGACACCCTTCCCCAAACCCCGCACAGAGCGGGAGCTCTCTACACTGGGTACGCCCTTTTTTCTTTTCAATCGTCTCCCTTGCTCAGCTGCAAAGGTTAGGAATGCAGGCTCCATCCGGGTTGGTCTGCTCTTTCCAGATCCGCCCAGTCACCCTCAACTTCAGCTCCTTCCTGTCACCGCCCGAGAAGAACAGCGCCATATTCCTCTGGATGATGAGGCCATCATGGCTGTCACGGACCTTGCGGTGGCTGTCACGGATGCTTCTAGGAGTACCTTCCCATACCATTTTCCTCCCATTACCACCAACCTCTAGGCTATATGTATAGTTCCTTGCTTCATTCTCATCACCCATGAATCGGAGGAAAGCCATATACACTGGAGCCATTCCGAGCTGGAATGCCTCAAAGTGCAGGCAGAAGTACTGCCCAAAACAATGGAATACCTGAACAGAAACACAACATTCAACCAGTCAAATTACTTGAGAATACATATTTTACTTGTTAACCATGGATCATAAGACCAGCAATCTTTTAAATATATGATGTTTAGGACAAGTAATTAGTTCATACATCGTACATGTAAAACTAGATGGAGTAGCAGATTAGGAATAATTCAGAGCTAGTTTAATCTTACTGTTAGCATCCAGGTGGCATTTTCAACCTCTCGCGGATTGGATTTGACGTATCTATGGTTGAACGTGCAGCCACTGTGCATATCAACTTTGTGATCATCCCTCAAATGTGCAACAAGGAATGGAATATCACCAGCCACAGCACATTCAGAGCCAGCGTAGGGGCAGTTATATGGCCTGAAGCTGCACTGCGCTTCATGCTTTATCTTGCTGTAGTATGGAAAGATCTCTGGGCAACCTAAAGAGCAGTACTTACAAGGAAGCTCAAGTGACTCTGCTACTTTTTCCAATGCTAAGCACCTGATATCACCAAGCTCTTGTCTGCATGTAGGGCACCGGTTGTGCACCCTGGCCTTGCATGTTGAACACAAAGTATGTCCATTTTGACACTGTTAAAAAAGCAAATAAATTCAGCAATCAACTATGGAAGTATTCTACTGAAAGGGCTATAGTTGATGAATAAGCTTTACAGAACCACAAAATGGAACCATATTCATTTGTCTACTGTATTATATATGCTTCTAGCATTACGAAAAAAATTGCATGTTCCCTCTGAATTGAAGTGGTTCCACAGAACATGTGGATAATCCTGAAAGAAACTGCACAGATCAAAGTAATAGGAAAACTGCTCTAAAGATGTCTGCCTAGGTGGAACTTAATCACCTCCCAGCCTGCCCAGGAGGTGCGGGCTTGTTTGGATGGTGGCGTCACATTCTTGCCTGGCCCAGGCAGCAACACCAGGCGTCCGTTTTCGTCTGCCTGTGGCCAGAATCATTTGCCTAGATTGCCATCCAAACACGCCCAGGTGCCACCCCACTGCCTGGCTTGCTAACTAGCACTCGGTTTGATTCCAAATCCACATTTTTTATGTCATTAATACTTATGAGTTCATAACTAAAGATTATTAAGTTTAGCACACAGAGGGAACTGATTAGTGATTCCTGGCCCCAGGTTTATTTGAAAAAGAAAAGGAAAGCAAAAAAAAAAAAAAAAAATCAACGAGGGGAGAATACATGGATGAGGTCGAGAGGCAACTTTCCTCTTGATTCGAAAAGGATTCCACCTTATTTTCCATGCAGGAATAGGCTCCTAACAAGACAATCCAAGGTCTCAATCCACCTTATCTCCAGATGAAGCTTGTTAAATCGAGCCTAGACTTGAAAACAGCTATTTGGCTCCCTCAAATTCTAAAAACTGTGCAAAATACCTCATAATGTGGCATCCAATTTAGAAAAAACAATAAGTTTTAGTATTATCATATGAACTGCGATGCAGGAAAGACCAAACCACCTGCTTCCACTTTTCCAATCTGCCATCATTCATGTATGATCCAATGGTACAAATAAAATTTTTGAGAATTTCCATGATTAGGATGCCACATCAAGACTGTGTTTGCCCGCTAGGACGGCATGCAAATCAAATCATGGTTGTCAAGTGCCAATAGGGTATTCTTGCATTGGTTTAAGAGTTTGAAGGTGCCTATGTTTGCATTTAGTCTGATAGTTCACTTCTTGACTTGCCACGAATACCTTTTCTTACTTGCAATTTTCACAGGAGAGCTGCCCATCATTATATAAGGAATGAATAAAGATCAATCCACCTTACAAAAACCAGAGACAAAACCCAACCAAACACACACACAAAAAAAGAAACAAAAGTCAGGTTAAATACAGTCCAGACTCCAGAAGCAACAAGCAATGGGAATAAACGAAAATAAATAAAAGGACCATCATGGGTCAACACTCTGTTATGAAAAGGCTACGGATAGATGGATTAGCAGAGAGACCCCAGATAGCCACCTTTCCTCGGGACTATCTTAGGATTTCTTCTTGCTTGCCTCTAACGGATACATGGTGGTCCCTTTTATAGAGACAACTTACTTAACCGAATCAATCTATCTTATTCCTTTCCTAACAAACCAAATCAATCTAATCTAATCAGATCCGGTACTGTTCACGCGGCACTGTTATTCCTTTCCTAACAAACCAAATCAATCTAATCTAATTCTAGGCGCCACCTATCTACAGTGTCGCGTGGGTCCCCTGGGCTGGCTCCACCTGCCATAACACACTCTAGCTGTTATGACCGGTATACAATATACCAGGCACCGGTGTACAAGTGGCTAGGGGCGCCCAGATCAGCCCAGATCAGATAGGTGGCGCCTAGAATTAGATGGGCTAATAGCCAAATTATCCTTGTGTTTTATTATTTGATATATTCCCCAAATAGATATTTATTTCTTAAAATAGGGCCTCTTCGAGGGGATATATATATCTTGTAAACATTATTGAAGGAATCAAGCAAGGCAAACATTATTTGCCTGGCCTCAAGGGCCAAGGGCTGCATATGTGGCTTCCTTGCCTCCCTGCCTCCTCTCACGCACAGCCCTAGGGCAGCAGCAGAGAGCAACCGTCGCCTCTTCCTCTCGCCGCCACGGCACCACGCCGTCGCCGAGAGATCAGACCTCGCCCTCCCTCTTCCATCCCTATAACCTCCGCAGCAACTCCGGTAGGACCTCACGTCCTATCAATCTGGTATCGGAGATGCCAAGATCCCCTCCCACCACCACCCTGCCGCCCCCTGCCACCACCTCTCCATTGACGGTAACCACTTCCCCGCTGCCTGTTACTTGAGCGCCGGCTGCACCTTCGTCGTCCACGCCGGACCAGTTGGCTGCGGTGGTCGCCGACCTTGCTCGCTCCATCGCCACCATCCAGTCCTACCTTTTCAGCATGCAGCCGCCGCAACTGGCCAGCTGGCCGCTGCCGCAATCGGCCGTGGCCTCACTGCCGCCGGTTTTCCCCTACGGGCTGCCCGGTTACGGGACACCGACGTCTTCGTTCCAGGGCGTGCAGCCGACCGCCCTGGTTCCCATCCACCTACTGCGGATGCCGCCTTCTCCTTCGCCGATCCCGTCTTATGCTTTGGCATCGACGATGGGGCCGGTGTACACGATGGCGACTGCCTCGGCGGCCACGACGAGGGTCGCTCCAGCACCCACCACAGGCGCCGTGGTCCTTCACGGTGGGCCCCAAGTCTCCGATGGGATCTTCTATAGGGGCTCTGATGGTCCCTTCCTCTACGGTGGCAGCTCGCCGCCTGGTCACCCCCCGGCGCGTCGTCGTCCTCAGGCAGCGCTACCGAGCCAGCAGCCCACGGTTCCGGTTCGGGCACGCATCCCCCGCGCTTCTACAAGCTGGAATTCACGACCTATGACGGCGATGAGGATCCCCTGAATTGTCTGAACCACTGCGAGCAGTTCTTCCGTGGTCAGCGTACCCTGGGCCTCGGATCGCGTCTGGCTGGCCTCCTATCATCTAACTGGCGCGGCATAGACTTGGTACTATGCCCTCGTGTAGGATGAGGGCATGCCTACATGGGACCGCTTCAAGGAACTCTGCAATCTCCGTTTCGGACCGGCGGTTCGTGGCACCCGCCTGTCCGAGCTCGCCCAGCTGTCGTTCCTGTCGACGGTCCAGGACTACTCAGACCGCTTCAATGTGGTATTGTGCCATGCCCGCAACCTGTCCGCCCCTCAGAAGGCCGAACTGTTTGTGGGTGGCTTACTAGAGCACATCAAGGTGGACGTGGAGCTGTGTGAGCCCCAGGATCTCCAGACTGCCATGCACATAGCATGGGCCTTCGAGCGCCGCGCTGCTGCCATGACGCCAGCCCCTGCCCAGCGTGGGGCACGGCCACCACAGCGCCCAGGCCTACCAGTGCCTCCTCGACCGACTACAGCAGCACCAGCAGGCCCGGGCGCCCCTCTTGCTCTGCCCGCACCTCCACCAGCGGCCGGCCAGCAGGCTCTGGCTCGTCCCTTCCGTCGGCTATCGCCGACTGAGCAGCTGGAGCGCCGTCGCCAGGGGCTCTGTTACAACTGTGACGAGCCCTATGCCCGCGGCCACCAGTGCCAGCGGCTCTTCTACTTGGAGTCGGCCGACTTCCTCGACGACATCCCTACTGAGGTCGCAGCCATGGCTGCCTTTCCGGAGGACGCTGCTGCTCCGGCAGATGCGCAAGATGCAGCAGCCCAACCGACGGTCTCCCTCTACGCCATCGCCGGTATTCGGACAGAGAACGCCATGCACCTACCTGTCTCCATTCATGGCCACCGCCTCGTGGCGCTTCTCGACTCCGGCTCCACACATAACTTCATCGACGCCGACCTCATGCGCCGCCTACACCTGTCCACAGCGCCACATCCCACCATGCGGGTCTTGGTGGCCAATGGGGACCGAGTGCATTGTGAAGGGGTCGCTCATGACGTGGCGCTGGCCATTGGCACGGAAGAGTTCTCCATCAGCTGCTTCGGCATCAATCTCGGTGGCTTTGATGTCATCCTGGGTGTCGACTTCCTCCGCATGCTCGGTCCTATCCTCTGGGATTTTGAAGACTTGTGCATGGCCTTCACGCGGGGCTCTCGGTGCATCCTGTGGAAGGGCCTCGGCTCCCCCCTCGACGACATACGAGAGCCGGCGGTCCATGCGGTGGCTGCAGCTCCTGAACAGCCCTTGCTGGACCGCCTCCTCCGCCAGTTCGACGACGTGTTCGCTGAGCCGTGTGGTCTGCCTCCAGCGCGCCCCTACGACCACCGTATCCACCAGCTGCCCGGTACCACGCCTGTCGACGTCCAGCCATACCCGCTACCCGCAGCTCCAGAAGGACAAGTTGGAGCGGCAGTGTGAGGCCATGCTCACTCAGGGCATCATTTGGCCGAGTACTTCGGCGTTCTCCACTCCTATCCTCTTGGTGCGGAAGGCCGATAATACTTGGTGCTTCTGCATCGACTACCGCGCGCTCAACGACAAGACATCCAAGGACAAGTTCCCCATCCCGGTGGTCGATGAGCTCCTGGTCGAGCTCCATGGCGCCCGCTTCTTCACCAAGCTCGACCTCCGATCGGACTATCACCAGGTGCGCATGCACCCGGAGGACGTCGAGAAGACGGCGTTTCGCACGCATTATGGCCACTTCGAGTTCCTGGTGATGCCTTTTGGCCTCACCAACACGTTAGCTACCTTCCAGGCCCTGATGAACGACGTCCTTCGCCCGTTTCTGCACAGGTTCGTCCTTGTGTTTTTCAACGACATACTCATCTACAGCTCGTCGTGGGCCGAACATCTACACCACGTCCGCCTCGTCCTCGATGCGCTCCGGGCACACCACCTCCACCTCAAGCGTTCGAAGTGCTCCTTCAGGGCGTCTTCGGTCGCTTACCTCGGCCACATCATCTCCGCCGACGGCGTCGCCATGGACAGCGACAAGGTGGACGTTGTCCCATCCCTACACTGCGCTTGGCTCGGGGGCTGCGCGGCTTCCTCGACCTCGCAGGATACTACCGCAAGTTCATCCGCGACTTCGGCACGATCGCGACACCCCTCACTCGGCTCCTGCGCAAAGATGCCTTCTCCTAGACCGAGGAGGCTGAGGCGGCTTTTCAGGCACTCAAGCGCGCCTTGTCAACGGGGCCGGTCCTCCAGATGCCTGTTTTCGATAAGCTGTTCACCATCGACTGCGACGCCTCCGGTGCCGGTTTTGGGGCTGTTCTCCATCAAGATGGCGGCCCGCTTGCCTTCTACAGCCGCCCGTTCGCCTCTCGTCACCTGAAGCTCGCGGCTTACGAGCGGGAGTTGATCGGTCTTGTGCAGGCCGTGCGACTTGGCGCCCGTATCTCTGGGGGCGTCGCTTCCTCGTCCGCACCGACCACTTCGCCTTGAAGTTCTTGCTGGATCAACACCTCTCCACCGCGCCGCAGCATTAGTGGATCAGCAAGCTCTTCGGCTTCGATTTCACTGTGGATTACGACCCAGGCCGGTTGAACACGGTGTCTGACGCCCTGTCCCGCCGCGACTTCGACGCCGTTGCCATTGACACCGCGGTGCACGCCATCTCAGGGCCCTCGTTTCGCTTCATCGACGACATTCGAGCAGCCACATCCACCGCCGACGATTCCTGCCGTCTCCTACAACAGCTTCAGGATGGCGAGCTCGGTGAGCCATGGCGCCTTGCTGAAGGTCTCCTACTACATGGGTCCCACATCTATGTGCTGGCCCATGATGATTTGCGCCACCAGGTCATCACGCTGGTGCACGCCGCTGGACATGAGGGCGTCCAGAAAACGCTCCAGCGGCTCCAGAGCGACTTCTTCATCCTGGGTGACCGCTCTATGGTCCAGGATTTCGTGCGTACGTGCAGCACGTGCCAGCGGAACAAGACTCAAGCTCTACTTCCAGCGGGTCTACTACAACCCCTCGACGTGCCGTCCCAGGTTTGGGCCGACATTTCGATGGATTTTGTCGAGGGCCTGCCCAAGGTCAATGGCAAGTCTGTGATCCTCACGGTGGTCGATCGCTTCTCCAAGTATGCACATTTCATCGCGCTCGGCCACCCCTACACTGCTGCCTCCGTCGCCCGTGCCTTCTTTGACAACATCGTGCGTCTACACGGGTTTGCCTCCTCCATTGTCAGTGACAGAGATCCGGTGTTCACAGGCCATGTGTGGCGTGATTTATTCAAGATGGCAGGCATCACATTGCGCATGAGCACGACCTTTCACCCCCAGACGGACAGTCAGTCTGAGGTTGTCAATAAGGTGTTAGCCATGTATCTTCGTTGCGCCACAGGTGACCGGCCTCGTGCGTGGGTCGAGTGGCTGCCATGGGTGGAGTACTGCTACAACACATCCTTTCACTCTGCCCTGCGTGCCACTCCATTTGAGGTGGTCTACGGTCGGCCTCCGCCGCCTCTATTGCCGTATACAGCGGGGACAACCCATACTAACAAGGTGGATGTTCTCCTTCGCGATCGCGATGCCTTTCTCGCTGAGGTTCGCGAGCGCCTCCTCCAGGCACAACAGCTGTCCAAGAAGTACTATGATGCCTCTCATCGTGATGTGGAGTTTGCTGTGGGCGATTGGGTGTGGCTGCGCCTCCTTCACCGCACAGCACAGTCCTTGGAGCCCCGGGCCAAAGGTAAGCTTGGCCCTCGCTACGCTGGGCCATTCCAGGTGCTTGAACGCATTGGACAGGTGGCCTACCGTCTTCAGCTGCCCGAGGGTGCTCGCCTTCACGATGTCTTCCATGTGGGACTGTTGAAGCCGCACAAAGGTGACCCTCCAGCCGCTCCAACAGCCCTGCCTCCGACGCTGGATGGTCGCCTCCTTCCGGCGCCTGAACGTGATCTCTATGCTCAGCTTCGTCGGGGTGCTTGGCAGGTCCTCATCAAGTGGCACGGTTTGCCCGAAGACGACGCTACTTGGGAGCCACTCTAGGAGTTCCAGGATCTCTACCCCAACTTTCAGCTCGAGGACGAGCTGTTTGTCGAGGGGGGGAGAGATATTATGACCGGTATACAATATACCAAGCGCTGGCGTACAAGTGGCTAGGGGCGCCCAGATCAGCCCAGATCAGATAGGTGGTGCCTAGAATTAGATGGGCTAATAGCCCAATTATCCTTGTTTTATTATTTGCTATTTCCCCCAAATAGATATTTATTTCTTAAAATAGGGCCTCTTAGAGGGGATATATATATCTTGTAAACATTATTGAAGGAATCAAGCAAGGCAAACATTATTTGCCTGGCCTCAAGGGCCAAGGGCTGCATACGTGACTTCCTTGCCTCCCTGCCTCCTCTCACGCATAGCCCTAGGGCAGAAGCAGCGAGCAACCGTCGCCTCTTCCTCTCGCCGCCATGGCACCACGCCGTCGCCGAGAGATCAGACCTCGCCCTCCCCTCTTCCATCCCTACAACCTCCGCAGCAACTCCGGTAGGACCTCACGTCCTATCACTAGCACACCTGATGTGCGTGCCTACCTGAAGTTACATGCTAGTACCACATACACAAACAATTATTGCTCCAAATCCATCTCAAGCAAAGCAGCTTGAAACACCTATGATCTTTCTTCAATTAATCAGAGTTCTATGTCATAAGAAGATATAAACACTCTGCACAAATTCCTACTATGGACAACAAAAAAATCAGTCACAGAATAAAGGAAAACTTATATCCCTTTCATTTAGCTCAGCTGTTATTTCTTGACCACTGAACTCAATGGAGAGAACTAGAAAGAGAGAAAAAGTGGCTACAAACTTACATCAGCAAGTTCATCCAAAACAAGAAGCACATTTTATCAGAAATAAAAAATGAAAAACAAGCAGATTAGCAAGAGAATATTAAATAAAAATCAAGGCCGAGCACATCAACAAGTGAGCCTAGTAAATAAAACTCAAAGGTAAGGTCATCTCCGAGACTCAGACCATACCAGTTGAATCAAAGCAAAGGATTGTCATGAAATTTGGGTTCTCTGTGAGAAGTATACTGTTCTCTTCCAGTTCATCTCGTTCTCCATCAAAGTGAACAGTCTATGTTTTCAACAATTACAAGGCAGTGGATCATGATCGAGATCATTTAGGTTCACAAGCATTTCCTAGGTAGACTAGATAAAGCACCAGCATGCCAGTACCTTTTAGGTACGTTGACTATTACTAACAGGATAAAATGAGACCGAGAAGAAACAAATAAGCATCTTGACATTTTGTTTCTCACTATTCCAAAGCATTTGCAGCTAGGGAAAAGAACAAATGCAATATTTGTATCCTCGAAAAATCCAAATAGACCTGCTTGCGTAGGACTAGGAGAGACTCCGTGTAGCATAACGCGTTCAACTCAGATCCATAGCGGAATACATGATTCATCTGAAATCTAACGCAAAACTGACCAAATCGTCTGACAAAGAAGGCCCAATTCGCAGATGGTTTTACAATCGAGTAAACGCACCCAATTAGACATTCTAATCGCAATTAATTCGAAGCTAAATGACCCGGTCAACAGGGAGCAAATTACCCATTCCTAGGAGGGAAATCCGCCAAGGATAGGTCAATTTGATTCGATTCCTCTGTAAAGATCCCGGCTTTCCCCACCGAGATCCCCAAATCCGCACGCAACCCCATCTGAAATCGGTGCACCGGGAGCAAGGCACCAACCTGATGGATGGGCGGGAACATGGAGTTGGTGCAGACGGGGCACTCGAGCAGCTCGTGCACGCTGGTCGCCGGCGGCCCCCCGCTTGCTCCCGCTGCGCCCGTTGCCCCCGCCGCTCCCGCTCCCGCCGGGCCCGCCCCGCCGCCCCCGGCATTCACCTTGGGGAACGCGCGGCCGGCACCCGAGGATGGGAGGTGGGCGGGGTGGAGCGGCAGGCCTAGATGGCCGTGGTGGCCGTGGTGCGGGTGGCCGTCCACGTCGTCCACGTCCATGGCAGCGTCCGGGAGGGAGAGGCACTCCACGCTGTCCATGTCCATGGCCGCGCCGCGCCCCGCGGCTGAGGTGGGGCTGGATTCGTTTGGGGGTGCGCTGGGTTGGGTTGACTGGGGACGACGACGACGCGGGGGAGATTTAACTGTTTACCTTTAAAAAGATTGCCACCTCCTCGTAGCATGTCAACGATTGTCGTTACATTTTCACTAGAAAAACAAAAACAGAAAACAGATATAAAAATGTCACTTTTGTTTATATGGCACATCAACCCTCGCGTACGAAGGATCAAAGTCAGCGTACGGACGTCAAATATCTCTCCTACCCCTGCCTATTTTTCTACTCCCAGCGCATTCGTCATCGGTGTCCTGATATGATCCTACTGTCGTCACCCGCGTCGTGGACAAGGAGATGCTAGCCCTGTTCGCTTAGAGAATCTGGAGGAATCTGTGAGAGAAAATCATCCATGAATAATGAAATTCAGCCGTGAACAGTACTTCCTCCATACCAGCCGAATGAGGCCGCTGCGACTCACATGGAGGGGGAAGGGCCTCCGGTAGGGGCCTGACTGGTCGGCAACAAGGTGGCGACGTGGGGCCCACCACGGGCCGTGCTGGGCCGGCTCGTGGCCATAGGGCGCAGGCGGCGCTGCTGTGCAGCAGCATGTGTGCGGGGGGAGAGGCCTTGGCGGGGCTAGGCTAGCCCACACAACCGCGTGGGGTTGGCGGCCCTGATCTGCTTGGGAAACCGAGAGGCAGGGGCACGACGACGGGAGGGCCAGGGGCACGGGGAGGGGCCTCGGTGGTGCCGGGCTGGCCCGCACGACCACGTTGGGGCGGCGATGGCGGCAGCGGCTGCCCTGCTCTGCTCGAAAAAATGAGAGGCCGCGGGACATGCGCCGATGGCCATGACCGTGTCTCCTCTCCACCTTGCTGCCGGCGCCCGCGTCGAGGACAAGGAGACGACGGCAGCGAGGCGGGCGCTGGTAGCGAGGCAGCCAAGGAGACGGCGGCGCGGGTGCTCTGCAAGCTCACCGAGAACTCAAACAACGCGTGGGCCGTCGCAGCGAATGGCGGCGTCACGGTGCTGCTCGACCTGTGCACGGACCACAGAGCGAGCAGCGGCGAGCTCGTGTGCGCAACGTGCTGGGTGCTGAGGAGCCTCGCGGGCGTCGACGAGATCAGGCAGCACACCGGACCTCGTCAAGGGTGGCGACTCCGCCGGGACAGCCGCGACGGAGGAACGGAGCATGCTGTCAACATGGTGCTCGCAGGTGGTGCTGCTGGAGCATGAGGTCGTGGGGCGCTGGAGCCTAAAGCCATGCTAGAGCTTCGCGTAGCTATGCCGCGCCGGTGTCGCAGAAGATGTTGCCGCCATATTCGTCGTTGTTGAGCCCAACGAGGGGATGCGGCTAGTCCCTTCGGTCCAGTTCGAGCAGCCCCGTGGGAGGCTATCGGCCGCCGCAGGAGTCCTCGCCGCCGTCTCTCCTCGCTCATGGCAGCAGCCGCTACCGTCATTCTCATCGGAGGACCTACCACAGCCACCTTCCCTGGGTCTCCGATGGCGACCTACCCTGGGCCGCTCTAGGCAGAGCCATTCAACGCGATGTCCGGCCAGGTTGTGGCGCTCGGCGCCGGCGAGGTTGGCTCCGTCAACGAGGCCGTCTGGAGGCTCGCGGCGGCGCTGCACGATCGCGGCGAGGGCGCCAACGAGGTGGCCATGTGCGCCGCGATGCAGGAGGTGGAGAGGTGCATCGAGGAGCTCGCGCCGCTGCTGAGCCGCCTATTGGCCACCGTCAACAGCGTGTTGCGCACCGCGCTGGGCCTCTGCAACGCCGAGCTCAGCTACTTCATGGCCCTCGTCGCCGTACCCTACCGGGAGCGCGCGGTGCTCGGGAAGCCTGCCAGGGGGGCGGTTATTCCTTGTACGCGCTGGGAGTAGGAAGAGAGCAGGGGTAGGAGAGACATTTGATGCTCGTATGTTGACTTGGATCCCTACTGGCGCGAGGGCTGGCATGCCATGTGAGCAAAAGTGATATTTTTCTATCTGTTTTTCGTCTTTACTGGTGAAAATGTAGCGGCAACCGTTGAGATGCTACATGAGGAAGCGCCGATCATTATAATGGTAAAAAGTTAAATCTCCCACGACGTGGTGCGGGTGGGGGCGCTCTGCCGCTCTCAGCTCACGTCACGCCATTTGTTTTGCTTGGATTGGCTCGAACACGGAGACTGCCAGAGACGACGCCGTCTCCTCGCGGGAATAGGAACGAGAGTGGGGATCGGATTTTACGAATGTCCTAAGTCTCGCCATGATGTGTTAGTCAATTTTTTTAAATATAACTAGATTTATTATAAAAAATATTTATAATATTTATATTTTAGATAAATTTATTATAAAAATAGATTCAAAGATCTATCAATGATATTAATTATGTCTCATAAGTATTAATACTTTAATATATATTTAGTCAAAGTTGAGTATGTTTAACTTCTCAAAAGGTGAGAATGACAGATAAAAAGGGACAGAGAGAGTAAGAAACAGTAATTCTAGAACGGTACCACATTAAAATGTGAGTTTGACTAACTATATAAATAAAAATACCAATATTTATAATATTAAATAAATATTATTAGATTTTTCACGAGATATATTTTTATACTATACTTATTTGGGGTCATAACTATTAATATTTTTATCTACATATTTGGTCAAACTTTAAACACGTTAACTAAAAATACACTTAGAATTTTATTTTTTTTATGGACAGAGGTAGTATATGGCTAGCAAAGTTAACCACTTAGGTGGCCTCTAGGTGTGGTATTATGGAAATGAAAAGGAAAGTAAATGAAGTTAAGTAAAATGAGATAGCCAAGTGCATATATGAGAGGATTATAAGATTTTATCCGTAGTCCTTTTGTTTGGCTTCATGTAGGACAGGGAGAGAGAGATAAGTTAAAATGACCAAAATATCCTTTCAAAGCAAAGCAACTCCCTATAAGCTCTAGCATAATAGAGGCTAAATATCCATAATTCTCTTGGTTTGGCTTATGTAGGGTAAGGAGAGAGAAATGAGGTTAAATGACCAAAATGTCCTTTCAAAGCAAATCAACTACCAGTAAGCTCTAACATAATAGAGGCTAGGGATAATTGTGTTCTTACCCTTGTCTAGTAAGTCAATTGTGATTTTGCCCCTATTTTTTTAACTTTGTGTTTTTATCCTTGTTATTTTAAACTGAATGGTCCGTTTGCCCCTGCTTCTCACGTTCGTCATATTAACATGGATTAAAGGAATTAAAAAATTCTAAATCTGAAAAGCAAGGGCTAAATGACCATAATGCCCCTCATCCTTATCTCCTCATCCTAGACTGAAGCACGGGTGTCGTCTGTCTACATCGGGCTCGGGCTGTTCGTGAGTGTGGGTTCCCGGCAGCGGCTGCAGAAGCACCGAAGGGGAGGCCGTGGCTCGAGAGCGCGGGCGCGAGAAGGGGCTACCTCCTGGTTGTGGGCGCGGGGCCATGGCTCTAGGTGCGGGCACGGCCTTCCTCCAGGCGCGGGGAGGGGCCGCGGCACCCGCCTGCCAGTCGGCCTGTGCGAGGCTGGGCGGCGGCGGCGGCACCCTGCCTCGGATCACCATCGGCATCCGCCTGTAGGTCCAGGCGTCCGCTAGCAGGTCCTGGTGGCTCTTGGCCGTGGGTCGTCTTCTACCTCTAGGCGCCCGGGTGTGTGGCTGTAGGGGCACACGCGTAGAGGGGCCACCCGCGTCGGGGGTACGGCTGGGCGGGCGCTGCGGCCGTGTGAGCTCGCGGCGCGACGGGTGCCATTGGGCGGGCGTCGCGGCATGGCCGGCGGGCTTGAGGGAGAGGGAGGACCTCCTCGCCCAGATCCACACCGCCGAAGAAGGAGACAAACGAGCTCCTCGGTCCCCATGCTGCGCCGTCGCTGGAGGGAGGAGATAGGGGGCTCCCCGTGCCGCCACCGGATCCGACGTCCCCGCGTCGAGCTACCACCGGATCCGTCATCCATGCGCCGCACCATCGCCGGAGGGAGGAGAGAGGGGGCTTGATCCCCCGCATCGCCACTAGATTTGGCCAGGGGAGCGGAGGAGCGTCGTCGGATCTCGTCTCCCGCCGCATCACCCGCCTCGAGCCATGAGGGACGTGGCTGCGGCCCTCACCACCGCGCCACCACGAGCTCCCCGTGGCGCCTGGCCATGGGTCTCCGCGCTGCCTCCTCCCCTCCTTCCTCCGTTCCTCCTCCCCACACAAGCTCCCGTGCCTAGACCGCAGAAGCAGAGGAAGGTGGAGGCGTCGCGTTCGGACGGAGCCGCCGACTCGGCGGTCATGCTGGTGCTGCCTATGACCCGGAGTCATCGCCCACCCGCGCCCGCGCACGCGCCGATGGCGAGGAGCCACCACGGGGCCGACCTGCCGGCTTGTGCACGCCGCTGCGAGCCTGCTCCGGCGAGCTACGCCCCTTGCCTTCCCCACGGCTGTGCTAGTGCCCTGGACCACCGCCGTTTTTCTTGATGCCGTGGACCGCCGCCGTTGCCAACTTCCCACCGTCAAGAACCGGCCAACCGAGTTCGCGACGTCGCCCTGGTGCTGTAGAGCCACCCCGCTCGCGCTTTCGTGGACCGAAGCACGAGATCGAGAGCTGCCCGTGCGCTATCCACGCGCCTCCCCCAGCGGCATTCGCGTCCTCGGCACGGCGCACAGGCGGCCCGGCCCCGCTCCCCGCGCGCCCGTCCCTGTACCCCCAGCGGCCATAGTCTGACCCTGCGCCCCGACAGCTAGGCCCCAGCACCACATCTCCGGTGGCCGCGCCATGGCCGGACGGTCGACCCCGCGCCGCGCGCAACTGAGCCTCGGCCAGACAGGGGCAAAATCACAATTAGGCATAAAAAACAGGGGCAAAATTGCATGGACATTCATGTCCTTTTGTACAAAGTTTAACACCGTTAGGGGTGGATGATGGAGCAGGGGCAAACTGGTTCTTCGTTTTGAAATCATAAGGGTAAATTCACAAAGTCAAAAAAATAGGGGCAAAATCACAATTTCGACACAAAACAAGGGTACAAACGCAGGAGCCCCTTTAGGCTAAATATATATTTAGCCAGCGGCAGGGTAGGAAGAGGGAAATAAGTTAAAATGACTAAAATGTTCTTTCAAAGCAGCGGACCTACCAACAAGCTCTGACATAATAGAGGCTCAATATATAATTCATATCTCATCTCTAACACACACATCCCATGAGGCATTTATACCCCATACCCAATGCACACTCTTTTTCCAAAACCATGAACCAAATACGTGAAATGTTGCATCCTATCCATTATTTTCCAAATCCACCCCTCGTTTCTTGTTATCCTACATGCACAATAATGGATAACACGACCCATGTTCAGTGCCGTTGGGCTCCTCACTGCACTGAATACGGGCCGACCGGACGCTCCGGTCATATTGACCGGACGCTAGACCTCAGCGTCCGGTCGTCCGATGTGCGCCACGTGTCATCGGCTTCAAACGCCGATCGCCCGATTTCAACGGTCAAGTGATGACCGGACGCGTCAGTTAGAAAGTGATTGGACGCTGGACCCCAGCGTCCGGTCGTTTCCAGTAAGGTTCTAAACGCGAGATTTCACAACCGGACGTGTCTGGTCATGTTCGACCGGACTCACCCAACGTCCGGTTACTCAATGTCTCCTCTGTGTGTCCCACATCAGCGTACATCAGCACTGACCGGACGCACCCTGTCAGCGTCCGGTCACTTTTAGCGCTAGCGTCCGATCGAAGACCGAGACCACGCGCTCACTGCTGCTACTGACCGGACGCACCAGTCCAACTAAGACCAATGTCCGGTCACTTACAGTGACCTTCGTCTTTTCTGTCTAGGGCGCCGGTGGCACCGTCAAACTGTCCGTACTCTACGGGCGGACACTCCACCGGTGAAGTTTCCTACCCTTGCTCAAATATGCTAACCACCAAGTGTATCATCTTGTGCACATGTGTTAGCTTATTTTCACAAATATTTTCAAGGGTGTTAGCACTCCACTAGATCCTAAATGCATATGCAATGAGTTAGAGCATCTAGTGGCACTTTGATAACCGCATTTCAATATGAGTTTTACCCCTCTTAATAGTATGGCTATCTAACCTAAATATGATCACACTCGCTAAGTGTCTTGATCACCGAAACAAAATGGCTCATACTATTTATACCTTTGCCTTGAGCCTTTTGTTTTTCTCTTTCTTCTTTTCCAAGTTTAAGCATTTGATCATCACCATGCCATCACCATCGTCATGTTCTTCGCCATTGCTTCATCACTTGGAGTAGTGCTACCTATCTCATAATCACTTTGATAAACTAGATTAGTACTTAGGGTTTTATTAATTAACCAAAACCAAACTAGAGCTTTCAAAAGTACTGCTGAAGCTTGAATACAATATATTTTAGGACAGAGGGAGTAATTCACTCTCGCATGTAAAGAGTGAACTACTTAGTTTCTTAATCCAAGTTCCCATGCAAACAACTTAAAATCGTGGCGAAGCCTACAGTTCTCGCTCCAATACACAACCCTTCCTTCCCATCCGTCTGCATCGCCACAAGCATCACCTGCGCATGGAAGATCGCCGCGCACCTATGCTGGCGGCGGCAACGACAACTTGCCTTAGGCCCACCTCGTTTCATGGATTAACTCGGCAGCTGCCTTGTGGTGACACAACTGTCAACGAAATACGTCTGACAGTCTACCGAGGGTTATGCCCACGGTTGTAGATGAATCAGTAGAGGTGCACGTGAGGGAACCGTATGGTGACACAACGTAGAGACAACGATTTAGACAGGTTTAGACCATCAGCTTGACATAATACCCTATGTCTTGTGTCTTTAGTGGATTGTATTATGAGATGATGTATGATCCTAGGCGAAGCTTAGGATCTGTATGAGGATGTCGACTAGGGGACCCCTGCCCCTCCTTATATACTCTGGAGGGGTAGGGTTACAAGGAAAATATCCTATTTTATATTACAATATATTTTCTTGTAGCCTTGTGGTGCACGTCGGCCAGTGTCGTGTGCCCCCGCCTTGATCTTGTGGGCTGGGCCACCTCTGATGGTGTGGCCCATGTCTTGTCCTGTGGGTACCGAGATTCATACCCCACAGCTAGTCTCCAAGCACCTTGTATCCACTGAGGAACACCGTCTTGAGTTCGTCCGAGCTATCCAACTTGCTGCTGATCATCAGGAGCAGTCTTCCGATTAATTTAACTGGGAGCCGAGCTGCTGAAGCAAGCGTCCGAGCAGTTTGAACGAGTGTCCGAGCTGTTGAGACCAGCGTCCGAGCTGTTAAAGTGGGTGTCTGAGTAGTTGAGACAGTCGTCCGACCAATTTAACTGGGCGCCGAGCTCGGACTCACTCGAAGTTGAGGTTTGCGATAAGAATATAAGGAGCTCAAGTAAAATTTTTTGAAGCCTTTACCTTAGATAAAGTGTGCCCACTTGCCTTAGGCGAAAAAGAGACTCTTAGAGCCAAGCGTAGATCATGACTTAGTAATGCAGAAAAACATTGGGTCCTAGAGACATGCACATTCACCGTAAGGTGAAGTGTGCTTACTTAGTACTTGAGCCTGACAGTAGGTGAAGTATTCACGTGGTGTCAGGGTCTAAAACAGTAGACTTTAGGTGCCAAACCAGTCCCCAGCTTAGCTAAGAAAAAGAAGCGTAAAAAATAGTACAGTCATCGCGAGATAATGTGGACACTCGTAGTCCCCGAGACCGCTAGAATATTGAGAAGAAATCTTGTAGCAGGATCAATTTTTTTTAATGAAAGCTTGCCAATGTCATATGTTATGTACTTATCAAGACCCCGGACGTGCTGCCCAAGATCAGCACCCTAATCCGAACGGCATGGAGCAACTTGATAACACACCAATGAGACGTAGCAAGATCCGACCATCAAGTCTCCAGCTTAGCTGGTGACGCTTGCACGAAGAATCTGAACTCCAAGGAGTCTTTAGCTTAGCTAGCGATGCTTGCATAAAGAATCCGAACGTCGAGGAGTCCCTAGCTTAGCTGGCGAGCCCCAAGCATAGCTGACGATGAAACGACAAACAATTTGACCAGCTGGTTGGTGAAGAATCGAGCACCGAGTAGCTCAACCAACTGGTCGGTGATGAAGTGAGCGCCGAGTAGAAGTGAGCACCGAACAATCCGGCCAACTGGTTGGCTCTCCATGAACCTAGCGGTCCGATCAGATGATAGGTGGAGAAAGCAGCAGCGAAGCTTGCCGAAGATGTCGACCTGTTCGGCGAGGGACGAGACAATGTCCAGTAGATTAAGAAAAAACTTATGTTTGAATGCTGTGTAAAAGTGGTTAGCAGCTTTTGGTGAACACTTAGTGTTGTGGTGGGTTTTGTGTTTATATTTAATATAAACCATTCGAGCAGTTTGTGTGTAGCTGAGCCTCCAGCCTTAGGTAGCCCGTTAACCGTAACGCAGAGCGCGGAGCCCGTGTGCCTGTAGGAAGAACAACGCGTCGCCAAGGAGCCATTGCCGGCCACCTATAACACAGAGGGCAGACGCTCGTGCACGTGTAGGGAGGAGCCGGAGACAGTGCTGTCTCTAAAAATATCCGAGCGTCAACATGACTGTTCGGGGATTTGCCTTAGGCGTAGTTTGCATGTCATCTTTAAGATGGTATACATGAAAATTAAATGGAGTATCTTAAAGATACTAAACATGGAGAATGACCGGAGAAATAATAATTAGAGAATCATCGAGGAGAAAATTGTATTAAATACGTATATAGAAAGTGTACTTATCTTTAGTCAGAATGGCTGGTCGGCGGCCCTAGAGCTTTCCAGCCTGCCGTATGGCAGCGGTCGCGGTCGTGGTTGTCATAGCGCCATTCTCCGCGGCGATCATCATTGTGACGCGGCAAGTGGTCGGAGCAAGTGGTTCGGGTGATGTCATCCTTATATTACTGGTCGGACTTAGGCAGATCAGTTTCGGAGAGATCATTGACGTAGCGTGTTGCGATGTCCGAGTAGGTGAATGTTGCGTGGACGGCTCACTTACGACTCGCGCGGATCGCTTGGCGGCTCGCTTGACCGGGTAGCTGAGCGTGTCGTGTCATCAAAGGCTCCCGTCGTCATGAGGTGCCTGTGATCAGGTTTGCATGTCCGTAGATGTAGATTGATCTATGTCCGTCTTTCCTGGCTTCTTGTTGTTTATCACCGATTAGGCCGGCGGCCTGACGATGAATTCCAGCGCCTTGATGCGTGGCTGTTCCGCATGATGCTCAGGCTGTGCAAACACCGCTCAACGCTGCCGCCGTGGATCCGTGGTCCGGGTGCCAGCACCGGAATGCCATGTCGATGTGGGACTCTCAGATCGTCGGGTCGCCGCGGACGGTGTTGGCGAAGACAGACGCAGCGTGTAGGTCGACCGTGATCATGACGATAAGTCGAGGACGTGTCATGACGAGGATTGCCGCTGTGGATAACCATGAAAGCACATGTAGATGCATAGAGATATACACATGCAGTATAATACCTAACTGGAAAAAAGAGATAAGACTAGGCCCCGTTCGGCTTGCTGAAACTTGGATGAATTGGCTGAAAAACACTATTCTGATTAAATTGTTGTGAGAGAAAAACACTGTTATAGCTGAAAAAACAAGCCGAATAGCTTTTAATGTTGCAACTCGGCGTATTGATCTCGCGTCTTCAATACGCGTGTATGCATGCGGACGTGCAAGTTTGATTATTTTAGCTTGCATGGCTGATTGACTCCGTTGAGGCTTTGATGGTCGACACGTAGATGGATTTCTTCCGGCTTCAATTTATTGGCACATGCACGTCCAAGAACACTCCGTATCTTAGGTAGTCGACTTGCATGGCCCTACATGTTACTTTCATGGCCCTGATCGTCGAGATCTTGATTAGGATTTCCTGGTCTGCTCTTCTCAGCTTCCGCCGGCGACGTACGGGGCCATGTTGCCATACGCTGGGGCTTGCGTCGAGTTCCATCACGAGCTGTCGCAGGATGCCATCGTCGGATGACGAGGGTCGATGACAATTGCCGCTGTGGATAATCATGAAGATAGATAAAAAATATCCAAAGATGCACAAGTATTTAATTGAGAACAAAAATATGACCTAGCTATTTTGGCTTCGCGTTGCATATATATTGCAGATCGTGCATCCCTCTTATTTGCTTGTCGTCAGAGATGAAGATACACGCAAGTGTGTGCGTGTTTGCTCCTGATTGCCTTGCCGCATGGTGTGCTGGCCAGGAAGTCTCTTCCGATCGGGGCAAGCAACGAGCGCCGCCGCCCCCAAGGCCCATCGATACATCGTCAAAACCCTCATGCCATAACACGTTGTCGAAGCCGAGTCGCCGCGGATGACATTGATGAAGAAAATTTCCATCTGGCTCGCCATGGAATCAGCATGCACACCCCCTATCTGGCGCGTCACTGTCGACGAAATACGTCTGGCAGTCTACCGAGGGGTATGCCCACGGTAGTAGATGAATCGGTGGAGATGCACGTGAGGAAACCGGACGGTGACACAGAACACAGAGACAACGATTTAGACAGGTTCAGGCCGTCAGTTTGACGTAATACCCTACGTCTTGTGTCTTTGGTGGATTGTATTATGAGATGAGGTATGATCCTAGGTGAAACTCAGGATCTGTTTGAGGATGTCGATTAGGGGACCCCTGCCCCTCCTTATATATTCTGGAGGGGTAGGGTTATATGGAAAATATCATATTTGGTATTAGCTTGCGGTGCACGTTGACCAATGCCGTGCGCCGCACGTCTTGATCTTGTGGGCCGGGCCACCTTTGATGGTGCGGCCCATGTCTTGTCTTATGGGTACTGGGGGTTATACCCCCACAACAGCACACACCACTTGTTGCGTAGCCACCTACTCGTTGGTCTGCCATCACCCGCGATTCTTCCTCACCCTCGACCCGTCTCAGGTACTGCCTCGCAGTGTCATCGTCGCAGGTATCGCCATTGTGCCTATAGAGCAATATGGCGACCAGATAGGCCGCCAGATTGTGCCCGCCATCGGCGGCGCGGGCGAGATCGTCGAGGCATGGCCGGGGCCTGTGGGTTTCCTCGAATACCATTGGTATCCCGGTGAGGAAGCAAGCCTCCGGGTTATGGAGATGGGTCAGGCTAGAAAGGAGGGCATAATAGTTGCCGACATCGTCCCACCCTAGCCCGCATCTGCACTAGTCCAGTGCCACGCGCCGACCGACGGCGGGGTTGCCGCAGATGTGGTGCATGGACGAGCAGGCCGCCCGTATGCTGCGGAGGTCGTCCATGGGCCGCTCCGAGGTCGCAGCGAGGTGGCCGGCGATCTCAATGGACAGCTCGTCAGGGAGCGCCAGCAAACGCGACGTGGGGTGCCACCTCGCCGCTGTGATTGCCGACGTCGACGTCGCGCGATGTAGAGCGCGAGGAGGCCAACCGAGGGCTCGCATGGTGGCGTGGATGGAGCTACGACATGTGTGTGGATGGAGCTACGACGTGTGGATGGCGGTGAGACGGAGCGCTGGAGAGGCGACGCGGCGCGATCGACTTACGTTGATTGAGGAGGAGGCAGGGGAGGTGGCCGAGCGGGGGTTACAGTAGGAGTTTTAAATACTCTCTGTGAACTGGCGTGGGAATTCCAACGATGATGAGGTTTAGATTATCAGGTGGGTAGGCGATAGGGCGGACGAGACGGTCAGATTACCAGGAAATGCGAAGTTTTCTGGTTCTCTTTCTGATATGCAGTTCACATTTTTTTACTGCACACATAAGAATGTCCACCTGCTGTACATTTCATCTCGTAGGACAATATATAGTGTCGTTTGTACATTTGAATGTCGTAGCAAATTGAGTGCATTTGTTCATACTGCCTGTGAGCCGGTTTGTTAGGCGCATGGGATGAAATTTTAGATACCAAAGGAACGGAGGAAGACTGTGAAATTGCATTAATTAAAAATATCACGTCCAAGCCTCTATTGGAGTCGTCTCCCTAGTTTCCATGCAGCCTTTAATTGGAACAAATCAGAGAGACGAGCTCGGCTTCCATCGGGAGTTAATTGCAGCCTTGTTTCTAGGATACGCCTAATAATACAGACTTTTTCTAAAACCCGTGGGCGCCTAATAAAGTGGCAGCGTCAACCATAGCCCAGGGAGTGCAGTCGATCAAAACCTATGAAACCATGTAGCCATCTCTAGCTAGCTACTGCCCCTCGGCTGCTGTGAGCCTACGACTGCTTGGATTGGAGTGCACTGTATACTTCGCTAGATGACAGAAGGTCCGACCATCTAAAATATTCACTACTCGGATACTAATAATGATGAACCTCGTGCAGTCACGTCAGAAACCTGATCTAGCCCTAGCGTCCCTGTGTGTACAAAGCTTGGCCTGACTCCCATTATGTAGCCATCTCTAGCTAGCTGACTACCTTACTGCCCCTCGACTGCTGTGAGTCCTCTTCACTGCTGCACTAGGCTTTCAAGTCTCAAGCGTGTTATGGTAGTTGAAAGCTCTTCTTATAAGATACACTTCTTGTGTCCAGCTTTCCTGCGCATTCACTTCACTCTCGGCAACCGCGCAAGGTCTATATGGGAGGAGCGTCCTCCTTCCCTCAAAGATTCTGAATTTTATTTGTTTCTTTAGGAATTCAACAAATGTATTCATACGAAACTTTTTTTCCTTATATAACATGAGATGTGTCTAGCTCGGTCAGATTTACGATGCTTGGACTTTCTTGCGTGTGCTGTAAAATTTGAATAGCTATGTGGCTCCTCCGTTAGGCATTACATCGATGTGAGACTTGATCGGATGAATTCCGTTATGCATGTTTACCATAACTAGTGATCAGAAAGAGAACTAGAAAGAAACCTGCAGGCAAAACCAACCAATAGGGCGAGAAACCGGCTACCAAATGACCAAAGGTCCTAATCTACACCATGCTCAACAGAGTTTAACCCACCTAACTAATACAAAGTTCAACAATATAGTAAACACAGACATGCAAATAAGACTGCACAAATCAAAACCTCTGTACATTTGAACGCGTCCAACATATAATGCAAGGAAAGATACATAAGGAAGAGTAATAACATAAGGAAAGAGTCACAACATGTACTCCCTTCGTACTCCCAACATAAGGTAGATACATCAAATGCAACATGAGATACATCAAATCAAACTTTATTTACTCCTCTACTCATCGTCGGTATTACTGTCCTCGTCCTCGTCCTCCTTGTTGGTATCAATGTCGTCCTCATCCTCATCAGTGGTGATGCGGTTGGCCACCTGCTCAGCATCGACACGAACCATATTGCGCTAGTGCTTCTCAGTGTTGTGGGCGATGCTGATTCCCTGCGTCGCGATACTAGTGTCGAAGCCATCCATCTAGCTCCGGTAGCAGGCGAGGATGTACTCCGCGTTGTCCGCTTGATTCTTATTCAGGTAGGCTGGCAGTTCTTCTAGGACATCGGCGAGTTGGTGAAAAATGAAGACGTAACTGCTCACCTTTTCCTCTCAAGGCGGGTTGAGGGTGCCAATACCGGTGTTCTATAGCACATGCCTAATCTTCAAGAAAGCCTTACTCATGATGCCAACGGCCCAATCATCTCTATCTCCAAAGGGTCCACCGAAGCTTCATCTTGATTCACCACGGGCATGGCGTCATCCTCCTTCACCATGGGCACGGCGTCATCCTCCTTCACCACGGGCATGATGTCATCCCCCTCCCATGAGTGCTTCGCAAAAGGCTCGCCCTTCACCATGGCGGTGGCTAAGAGTGAAGTAGGTTTGGAGAAGGCAACCGCACGTTCTTAGTGATTTTAGATCTGTAGTAGGAATGGGAGGGCTCGGGGAAGGAAGGAAAACAAGCGGAGTTGCGGAAGAGATCATGGCGGTTAATATATCACTACTACAGAGGAGCCAATGGTGTTTTTTATTTTTTGGGAATAAAGAGGAGCCATTGGTGTTGAAATGTTACTACACACACAAGAAAGTCCGACCTTTGTAGGTTTGAATGCGTCTGACACACTGCACAGACCTTAGCTTACATTACAAATAAGTTAAAGTTGCTGCAAAATAATGACAATATCCATCCAAGAGGAAATTAACATGTCCATAGACAATAAAATAACATTGATCCATTTAAACATGTCAAGATAGAGAGATACATCTTGCAACTTTATTTACTCCTCTGCTAATGACTCCAACTCCGAGAACAAGGGAACATAGGGAAGATAGTAAGGTTTGTAGATGTTTTGTGACAGGACATCCCGTCTAAAAAATGCACTGTAACATGTAGGGATGGCATGAACTTTTCTACTGTCCATGTTATATGCGACGATGTCATTTTCGTTCCCAACCCCAACAAAGAGAAGCAAATTCCATTCTGGGTGAACCATTGAGTAGTACTGATCAACATCCTAGTAACCAAATTCAATGTTAGTCTCCGCAAACACGTCCAGAGTGCTGACAGAATGTTTCAATATCCATTTATTAGTACCATAGTCTTCAAGGATTCAGATGTTAAGCTTGGGCATATCACAACCACGAACAGTACAAACACATAAGTGACCCTGAACTTGATGGATGGAACCTTTAGAACGACGTGGGCAAGGAATTTTCCTCCATGTCTCTCCCTCCATATCCACAACAAGTATCTGAGGGTGAAACCCTGAGCACCCCATAATGTGCAGACAACTGTTAAGATACACAATTTTTTATGATCTCATATCTTCTGATCTCTCAATTGTCACACAAGTATCCTGCCCCATTTAGATTCCTTACAGATCCATGCTATAGTTTTAGATGAGTAGATATCCACACCCCTGCACCGATCAAACGACGACTCCTATATATATTCAATCACATAGAAGTGCGAGAAGGCTTTCGGATCGAACCCTAATCGAGCCTCACCAACAGAATGGATGCTAGGCGACAGTTTCTTAAACTCCTTGGTTGCCAAATTACAGACGACATAGCAGTATGATCCATTAGCCCCTCGACACCAGCATAGGATGAGGCCATTGCATATATCTGAGACAGCTACATTGGCCAAGGTGAAGGGTAAGAAGGACAAGGAGGGATGTTCACGATGACTCTGGTGTAGCATCGATAGCCTTGGTCGGTGTTATAGAAGAAGCCTGCTACATTCTGGGGCAGCACCTTATGGTTGTAGTGGTCCTTGATGCGGCGGTTTTAGGAGCGACAGACACATTTGTAGCAGAATAAGTGTAGCACCCAGTTTTAAAGATAAAACCGGATACACACTATATGTGAGCCCAGGAAGTCAAATCTCACATATAGCCACAAATAAGAGTAATATCAAGAGACAATACTTATTATATAACATTTTAGTAAAAAGGAAAATAACCTCAGAGTAAAGATAGCGGATAGTCGACTCCGATCTTCAAGCGAAGACTCCAAATCCATAGGGACGACTGACTGGTGGACCACAAGCCTAACTCCTTCAAACCAGCAATCTGGTACCCATCCGGGATTTTTATCCGAGTATAGAAAAGTAAAGCAAGCGTAAGTACATGTCGTACTTAACAATTATATCATGGGGTTCATGAGGCTCAAAAAGCTGACACTGGTTTACTGCGATTAGCTTTAATAGGTCATCTGTTTAAGCAATTGAGTAGCAAAAATTTATCATTCCCATAAACACATGATTAGGTAAACAAGAATAATGTAAAGCATAAACAGTTAATCATTAGTACCATTATCGACTAGTGATCATCTCTATTCCATAAGGGTCCAAGGCCGCTCGTGACCGTGAGCACGGCTGTTATAACAGTTTTATACTCTGCAGAGTTTGTACAATTTCACTGTGAGTCGTGATTTACCCTTTCACCCAAGGTGATTAGCCTCTTGACCCACTACCAAGGAAGGTCGGCAGGGTTCACTATGAAGCCTTTCAAAGGTTCGTCTAACAAGTTAGGGCCGCTAGGCGTATGTGGCCCAGTTAGGGCCGCTAGGCGTATGTGGCCCATCTCAAGGAGTGGCACGCGTGGGTATCGCAGCACGGTACACACACCCAAGCAGAAAAGGAAACATTCCCTCATGCGCCATAAAGATAACCACTAACAAGCTAGAAAAGGTCCTCATATTGAGCTAAAGCCAGAGCCACATAGCCCTCACAGCTGTACTATAAGTCCCGGATGATCGCTTACAGATAAGTCCTTAGGGAGAGGAATCTGAAGCATTTAGAAAGTAGCTAAACACTCCAGCCCCCTGTTTCCATGTTGCTAAAAAGTCACATTTTAATGTTTATTGCATATATCATTAGTCAAGTTATAAGATCATGGTTTAGTTAAGCACTAGCAAAAACTACCCAATGCAATATCCCAAAGGTACCAAGGAATCCAGGATATTAATTAGCTAGGGAATTTACTATAGTTGCCAAGGTAGACACATGCATCATGAATGAAATAATTAATGTGAATAGGTAACAAGGATGGTCCCATGCTATACTTGCCTTACACATCGATCCTTCGGTAAGCTTTAATCTTCACGTCCTTCTTCTTCTGGATTACCACGTGTATCTCACCGACTGGACATAATCATAGAACACCACACAATCATCCATACACATACATGCATAGCATACAATTGCATCTATATCAGAACAGTACACCAATCATAGAAAAATAAGTGAAAGAGATTGAAATATGATTCTATGCATCGCTACGTACACACAGTCGCGAGAGGCACGCTAATCGGAGCTACAATTGAAAAGTTACAACTACCGAAAGATTTGCTTAATACGTGGAAAAGAAAACTATAGACTTCATTTATGTTAACCATATGAATTCATATATAAAATATATTTTATAAATAATATAGATTAAATTAAGTCAATTTTAGATTTAAATTATAAAACAAAAGTAAAACAAATCATATTTTATGCATAAAACCAGTTGCATAATCATTAATCAAGATATGATTTAAACTATAATTTTTATGAAATAGTAATATAGTAAACATCATTACTAATGCATAGATCTCGTCGTTATGAAACAAATGCAACTTGAACGGACTATTTCAGAGTTAAAATGAATAAGTTATGATTTAAACAAGTTTTACTTTAGTTAAATAATAGATTAAATCTACCCATGAATTTTAAAAGTTGAAAACACATCTAAAAATAGTATAAACATGTAGATTATGAAATTACGAACCTAACGCAAGTTGAACGGATCAAATCGGAGTTAAAACGGAGAAGTTATGGCTAAAACAAAATCAGTGGCAATTCTGTAAATAGTTGAAAACGTATTTTAGACCTTATCGAAACAAAATACGCTTTCAAATGAAGAAAACAAAATCTGTAACCATGTTTTGGACTACGGGTTCTAATTGGAAGGAACCGAGGGTCTCTTTTGAAAAACAACCAGACAAAGGGGTATCGGGGATTCTGGATCGTCGGATTAGATGTGAACGGCGGTGATTGATCGCGGGGAAGGAAGGGAGAGCCGGCCGATGGCTACAGAGCACGACACGGTGGTCAGCCATGGGCGACGGCGGACATCTCGCCGGTGTCCGCGGTTCCGGTGATTCCGGCCACCCCTACCGAAACCAAATACGCGGTGATGATCTACGGGTGTTCGCGAACTTAACGGACTACCGATTGGGGACGGAGAGCACATCGGGGAGGTGGTCCTGCAGTGGCGCCATTGTTGGCGGCTCAGGAGATCGCTGCTACGCCGTTCTAGGGCACCCAATGCGGCGATAAAGGACCGAGGGGGCTCAGGAGCTCACCACGAGTCGTCAGGAGGGGAGCGTAGCGTCCGAGAAGATCTCCAGGGCACGGTTCATCGGCGGCGGTGAACTAGAGAGAGAGAATGCGCGGTGAGGGAGAATCCGGGCAAATCAGTGCCAAAATCAAGAGATGGAGGTACCTATGGGTGTGAGGGAGTACGTCGGAGCTTACGGGCGCGTCTACGTCGTTGAATCGGCACCGGAGCAGCGGCTGTGGGGCGGCGGTGGCGACTGGAGCGGCGAACAGAGGAAGGGGCAGAGGGGAGGGCTCGGCTCGGGTTTTATAGGCTTGGAGAAGCGCGAAAAAAGGAAGGGAGCGGGGGCATGGGCGGATTGATTACCTTCCATGAGGGTGCGGCGACCGGCAGCTTGCCATCGGGGCAGCGCCATTGGCGGGACGACAGAAGGAAAGAGCAGGGGAAAGAAGGAAGGGGAAGAAGAAGGGAACAGGGTCGGCTGACGGGTGGGCCAGCGGGGTAGTGAGGGAGAAGGGTGAAGCGTGTGTGGGTGCGCGCTGATGAGCGGGTCCCGGCTTGCAGCGACGGAGAAGGGAGCGGTCGGGTGCGTGCGGTGAAGGGCTGAAGTGGTCATGAGGTGCTTCAGTCTGGTCAACGACGAGCAAGCAAAGCGCGCTATGGGCCGCCAATGCTTGGGACGGTGACTTATGCTATGAGAAGCAACCATAAGTGGGCTAGTCTTGAAAGCGGCGCGTTCGGGAAAAAAACGGAAGGAGGGAGGGCGGGTTGGGCAACAAGCGAAATGAGCGCCGGGAGGAAAGGAAGAGAAGGTCAATGATTCTCGGTCAATGAAAAGGTAGGAAGGAAGACTTTATTTATTTATTTATTTTAAAGCCATTTTTAAATTCATTTCAAAAGCATTTTAACTATTTTGACTTTTCAATTAAAACCACTCAACCAATAGAATCCAATGCAATGACATGTATGCTCAAACATGTTGCTACCTTATGATGTATTTTAATTTAATGAAAAATTGTATTTCCTATATTTCATGTGCACAAAAATTCCAACTTAAATTATTTTAACTCTATTTCAAAAGAGGCAAATTTTAGGGTGTTACAATTCTACCCCCCTTAAGATGAATCTCGTCCTTGAGATTTGAAAGACGTCGACTAAGAGATAGGAATACTCCGTCCTTGGATTCTTCTTTACTTTCTCGTGCAGTTCCATCATTTTGATAAAGATCCACTTTACTTTGAATACCTGTTGCCCTTATTCTAAGTAATTTGCCTAACTAATTCTAGAACTTTGATAGGTACCTTGAACAACTCTCAGGTAACCCTAATCACTAGGCCATAATTTTCTTTCCTCATATGTTCACCATCCAACGGAGCTTCCTTATGTTCTTGGTCTGAAAGAGAATCTACCACCAATCTCTAAGACATTAATGATCCTGGTGAAGTTGCTTGAACTGGGAATACAACTCCTAATCCTTGGTGTTACTCGAACCTTCTTAGCACAATTCTCCGTTGCTAAGGGCATCGGCCATGACTTCGCTTCTCGAAGTGATAGCACTTCTCCGAGTCACAATCAATCTCATTCCAACGAGGTTATCACAAGCTCAAGACCAACTTAGTGAAGATGCCCTATATATTCTTGTGATCCTCCTAGATGTCACTTTTACTTTCAAGAAGATGGTACTTCCATGCTCCACAATGGATAACTCCAGATAACATGTTATGTAGTTCAACTCAAGCTTCCTTGGTTGACTTAATGAACAAGCCACTACTTTTCTTCTCGTATAAGGACACATCACACACCTTCACAAGATGCATTATTGTAGATACAAAGCTCTTGTTCTAATCCGACAAAGCTAATACCTAGATTTTACGTCCACCTCTTCCTAGATTTCTTCAAACACTTGGTTGAGGTTTCTTGATCCAAACTAACTTAAAAGCTTCTCCGGTAAATTTATCAACATCTTGCTGGTCTTGGATAAACTTTTCTTGGACTTCTAACCAAACCTCATTGAAACTCTGAGTTCCCTATTACATCCTTGAGTACCACCACGCTTCCACTGCGCAAACTAGAGCACATAACACTTCATCTTTAAATTTCTTCAACTTAGCTACCCCCTTAAGAAAAGATAAACTAGGGGACACCAAAGTATAGCTTGCATCTTCTTGTGATTGAAGTCTACTATTGTCCAGAATTTCCTCTTGACTTTTGATCATCCAAAATCAGAGATATGAATCGATAAAGACAGGCAGCTCCAAAGACAGGATAGGAAAAACAGAAGAAAATGGTAACCCAACTATTTATTTCATTAATCCTTATACCTTAGGCCTATAAACTAAATGAAATTGTGGGAACACCCAACAAGATCATTGCAATCATTACAAAGATGCAAAACAAGTATAACATAATGACAAATCAACAAATCACTTAAAGGTGCACAACTCAATCATTGACTCAACTTGCGATACTAACGTTTTTTTTACATAAGGGGCACAACTCCTATTCCTTAACTAAGGTTCTTGGGTAGTCTAGCACGACTTCTCCATTCATCAATTTCACCAAATGCTTCTTTCAGGTTGGTTATCACTGACACTTTCTGGTAACAGTCCAGTAGTGATCTGACTCTGGCTACTTCCTTGGTGTACTTGTTGATTCTTCTGTGGGCAAGATTTAACATAATGTCCTTCCTATTGGCAATGATGACACTTTCTCTTAGCTGGATCTTTAGTGATGCCATACTCCACAGAATTGTTGCTTAGAGTATTATCAGCTTGCTGATTCTGTAAGTTCATCTTTGTTTGACTAGACCGTTTTTTAGCTCGCTTGATCTTTCGGGGTTGAAACTCTGTGTAGGTGATTGTCCACCCATCTATGCATACCTCATGTGGAAAGAGTGGAGTAACCTTAGCTTGAGAAACTTCTAGTTCTTTAGAGTCCGAGTTTATCTGACCAAGGATTGGAGCTGGACGTGACGATGTAATAGAACTCGAATGTTGATTGCTTCCCAATTCTAACTCTGGTGAGACCTCCTTTCTCTTCTTATCCACATTATCCTTAGGTACAGGCTGAATACCTTCATACTCAATTCTTTCTCCTGACGGTGTGGTTAGAAGCACCGAACACTGGGCATACTTGATCACTCCTTTGCATGCTGACATCCATCTCATTCCAAGAATGACATCAATGTCCACTAACTCTAATACAATAAGATTTGCTTCAAATTTTACCCCTTTGATGTTAAGACTAACTCTTGGGAATTTGTGGTTTGCCTTCATTTCTCCTCTTAGGGACTTAACTATCACTGGTTTCCTCATTGGAAGCATAGTTATCTTATGTTCTTTTATGTATGCACTAGAGATAAATGAATGTGAAGCTTCGGGGTCAAACAACACTGTGGCGGGAGTTGAGTTTACTAGAATGAAACCATACACAACCTCCTTAGCTCCATGTGCGGTAGTCATATCCACATTATTCAATCTTCCTTGGATGTAGTTTCTCTTTGCTTTACTTCCTTGCTCCTGTTTCTTCTGGACCTTCTATTCTTGCTTTGGCGGTGGTTGATCTTGGCATTCATGTGCCGTCCTTCCAACATCTTCGTTGGACTTCATATTCTTCCAAGCTTCTGCTACTTGTCTCTTCTCTGGTCCCTTTGGAATGTTGGTTTGACCTTGTGGCAAGCACTGTTGAAAACTCCTGGGTTGAGTCATTCCTTCCGGTGCTTGTTGTTGCACAACTACAAGCTTCTCCTTGTCGAATGCAATCAAGGGCAACGTAGCTTAGTCCTCCTGATCTCTGATGCTGGTGGTCTTCACATTACGACCCATCTACATAAGCGAAGAGAGAGGATTGAGAATAGAGACAAAGTTTTCATAACAGACGGAGGTTGAAGTGAGCATAAATTTTAGCAAATACCAAGGTTAGAGAGAAAACAAGAACTAAGCAAGATAAAAGCATGCTAAAACGTCCAGTTCTATCTAGGCTTGCGTCCTACAGTCAGCATTGCTCTGATACCACTTTGTAGCACCCGGTTTTAAAGACAAAACCAGATACACACTATATGTGAGCCCAGGAAGTCAAATCTCACATATAGCCACAAAAAGGGTAATATCAAGAGACAATACTTATTATATAACGTATTAGTAAAAAGGAAAATAACCTCAGAGTAAAGACAGCGGATAGTCGACTCCGATCTTCAAGCGAAGACTCCAAATCCACAGGGACGACTGACTGGTTGACCACAAGCCTAACTCCTTCAAACCAGCAATCTGGTACCCATCCGGGATTTTTATCCAAGTATAGAAAAGTAAAGCAAGCGTAAGTACATGTCGTACTTAACAATTATATCATGGGGTTCATGAGGCTCAAAAAGCTGACACTGGTTTACTGCGATTAGCTTTAATAGGTCATCTTTTTAAGCAATTGAGTAGCAAAAAATTATCATTCCCATAAACACATGATTAGGTAAACATGAATAATATATAGCATAAATAGTTAATCATTAGTACCATTATCCAATAGTGATCATCTCTATTCCATAAGGGTCCAAGGCTGCTTGTGACTGTGAGCATGGCTGTTATAACAGTTTTATACTTTGCAGAGTTTGTACACTTTCACTGTGAGTCATGATTTACCCTTTCACCTGAGGTGATTAGCCTCTTGACCCACTACCAAGGAAGGTCGGCATGGTTCACTATGAAGCCTTTCAAAGGTTCGTCTAACAAGTTAGGGCCGCTAGGCGTATGTGGCCCATCTCTAGGAGTGGCACGTGTGGGCATCGCAACACGGTAGACACACCCTAGCAAAAAAGGAAACATACCCTGGTGCGCCATAAAGGTAACCACTAACAAGCTAGAAAAGGTCCTCATACTGAGCTAAAGCCAGAGCCATATAGCCCTCATAGCTGTACTATAAGTCCCGGATGATCGCTTACAGATAAGTCCTTAGGGAGAGGAATCTGAAGCATTTAGAAAGTAGCTAAACACTCCAGCCCCCTGTTTCCATGTTGCTAAAAAGTCACATTTTAATGTTTATTGCATATATCATTAGTCAAGTTACAAGATCATGGTTTAGTTAAGCACTAGCAAAAACTACCCAATGCAATATCCCCAAGGTACCAAGGAATCCAGGATATCAATTAGCTAGGGAATTTACTATAGTTGCCAAGGTAGACACATGCATCATGAATGAAATGATTAATGTGAATAGGTAACAAGGATGGTCCCATGCTATACTTGCCTTACACATCGATCCTTCGGTAAGCTTTAATCTTCACGTCCTTCTTCTTTTGGATTACCTCGTGTATCTCACCGACTGGACGTAATCATAGAACACCACACAGTCATCCATACACATACATGCATAGCATACAATTGCATCTATATCAGAACAGTACACCAATCATAGAAAAATAAGTTAAAGAGATTGAAATATGATTCTATGCATCGCTACGTACACACAGTCGCGAGAGGCACGCTAATCGGAGCTACGATTAAAAAGTTACAACTACCGAAAGATTTGCTTAATACGTGGAAAAGAAAACTATAGACTTCATTTATGTTAACCATATGAATTCATATATAAAAGATATTTTATAAATAATATAGATTAAATTAAGTCAATTTTAGATTTAAATTATAAAACAAAAGTAAAATAAATCATATTTAATGTATAAAACCCAGTTGCATAATCATTAATCAAGATATGATTTAAACTATAATTTTTATGAAATAGTAATATAGTAAACATCATTACTAATGCGTAGATCTCGCCGTTATGAAACAAATGCAACTTGAACGGACTATTTCGGAGTTAAAATGAATAAGTTATGATTTAAACAAGTTTTACTTTAGTTAAATAATAGATTAAATCTACCCATGAATTTTAAAAGTTGAAAACACATCTAAAAATAGTATAAACATGTAGATTATAAAATTATGAACCTAACGCAAGTTGAACGGATCAAATCAGAGTTAAAACGGAGAAGTTATGGCTAAAACAAAATCAGTGGCAATTCTGTAAATAGTTGAAAACGTATTTTAGACCTTATCGAAACAAAATACGCTTTCAAATGAAGAAAACAAAATCTGTAACCATGTTTTGGACTGTGGGTTCTAATTGGAAGGAATCGAGGGTCTCTTTTGAAAAACGACCAGACGACGGGGTATCAGGGATTCTGGATCGTCGGATTAGATGTGAATGGCGGTGATTGATCGCGGGGAAGGAAGGGAGAGCCGACCGGTGGCTACAGAGCACGGCACGGCGGTCAACCATGGGCGACGGCAGACATCTTGCCGGTGTCTGCGGTTCCGGTGATTCCGGCCACCCCTACTGAAACCAAATACGCGGTGATGATCTACGGGTGTTCACGAACTCAACGGACTACCGATCGGGGACGGAGAGCACGTCGGGGAGGTGGTCCCGCGGTGGCGCCATTGTTGGCGGCTCAGGAGATCACTGCTATGCCGTTCTAGGGCACCCAATGCGGTGATAAAGGACCGAGGGGGCTCAGGACCTCACCATGAGTCGTCAGGAGGGGAGCGCAGCGTCCGGGAAGATCTCCGAGGCACGGTTCGTCGGCGGCGGTGAACTAGAGAGAGAGAATGTGCGGTGAGTTAGAATCCAGGCAAATCAGGGCCAAAATCAAGAGATGGAGGTACCTATGGGCGTGAGGGAGTATGGCGGAGCTTACGGGCGCGTCTACGTCGTTGAATCGGCACCAGAGCAGCGGCTATGGGGCGGCGGTGGCGACTGGAGCGGTGAACAGAGGAAGGGGCAGAGGGGAGGGCTCGGCTCGGGTTTTATAGGCTTGGAGAGGCGCGGAAAAAGGAAGGGAGCGGGGGCACAGGTGGATTGATTACCTTCCATGCAGGTGCGATGGCTGGCAGCTTGCCATCGGGGCAGCGCCATTGGCGGGACGACGGAAGGAAAGAGCAGGGGAAAGAAGGAAGGGGAAGAAGAAGGGAACAGGGTCGGCTGACGGGTGGGCCAGCGGTGCAGTGAGGGAGAAGGGCGAAGCGTGTGCGGGTGTGCGCTGACGAGCGGGTCCCGGCTTGCAGTGAGGGAGATGGGAGCGGTCGGGCGCGTGCGGTGAAGGGCCAAAGTGGCCACGGGGCGCTAGCTGGGCCGCATGGGGAGCAAGCGTGGCTGCGGGCCGCCGATGATATCTGGGCCAGTGACTTGCGCGCGAGGAAGCAGCCGCAAGCTGGGCTAGTGCGAGCGGGCCGCGTTCGGGAAAAACAGAAGGTGGGGAGGGGCAGCTGGGCCAGCAAGCTGGCCGAGCGCGGGAGGAAAGGAAGAGGAGGCTGGGCCGATTCCTAGCTGGGCTGAAAAGGTAGGAAGGAAGACTTTATTTATTTATTTATTTATTTTAAAGCCATTTTTAATTTCATTTCAAAAGCATTTTAACTATTTTAAGTTTTCAATTAAAACCACTCAACCAATAGAATCCAATGCAATGGCATGTATGCTCAAACATGTTGCTACCTTATGATGGATTTTAATTTAATGAAAAATTTTATTTCCTATATTTCATGTGCACAAAAATTCCAACTTAAATTATTTTAACTCTATTTCAAAAGAGGCAAATTTTAGGGTGTTACAATAAGGAGCGGGCGGGGAGGCGTTGGAGGATCTTGACAACGGTATCATTTGTGAGGCTGGCCAGTGCGTTCCTATTGTTGGGAGTCTCCTCCATTTCGTCTATAATGAGATGACTAAAGAGGAAAATAATTCAACAAAGATGCAATAGTGAAGTCCACAACTCATACCAAAGTGTAACTTTAACAACCATTAATAATTTTTATGGTATGACCTCAAACAAATTTAGAGTATTACCACATAGATATATATAACTCAAACTACAGTAGCAGTTAATGGAGCTATAACCATTACAATTCCAGCTAAATCAAGTATATCCATCACACTTACAATCAGTACATGAGCTCGGAGCTTCTTCCATAGGAGACAAACACAAATTAAGAGGACGACAATTACAACAGTTTTGAAGGTAGAAGCAATGGGCCTATTTGTTTGGCTAGACAGATAGGTATAATCAAGCAAGCACTTCACAATTAACAGGCCTAGTTGTACACAGGCAATTACAGTAACAAAACTGAACATATGCAGAAAACCAAGACATCAGTAGAAAACCAACCAGTGTTACCTCCTAGTTCTTTTCATCATCATATCATTGGCCTAACAAGATCTCCAACACTTGAATGTTTCTTGTATACCTCATGTTCAAGCAAGGACCAAAACAGTGAAACAAACAGAAAAAGGCGAGAAAGGATACTGTGGATTGGATCTGTCGTCTCTACCACGGCACACAACAGACACGGATGCCAATGCCGCCACGCTACACTAGCAAGTCCCGCTGCCTAGCCTCCAAAAGGATGCCAAAGCCACGACAGCACACCGGGGATCATTCACCGCCACCGCTAGTCTTACGGGCACAGATTTGTTTCCACTTGAAGGGGAAATATCCAATATAGGTCAACCTATAGGGCATCCACATAGAGAATATAATACTATAAAGACTCCAAAGATATGCCAATACAACTAGGCATCTAGCGCAATGGTAAAGACCATGCATTCCTTCCTCTAGGTCCTAGGTTTGACTCCTAGGCATTGAAGTTTTTTTTTGAATTTATTAGACCCCGGCGGCACAAAAGGTACATGTGACACGCAAGCCGTCGGGTCCCATAGATCGGATGGAGATGGAGAAAGGTCCCACAGGTACACATGACATGTGAGCCATCGAGTCCCATAGGTCAGATGGTCCCATAGGTACATGTGACACGCAAGTCATCGGGTCCCACAGGTCGAATGGAGATGGAGAACGGTCCCACAGGTATACATGACACGTAAGCCATCAGGTCCCACAGGTCGGATGCTGAAGGGTCCCGCTGGTACACGTTGAACGGAGAAAGGATCGAGCGGAGACTTTTATGATGAATTGCAAGCGTTACAGATGAGTAACTATAGGTCCCACAGGTACACGTTGGATGGAGATGGGTCCCATAGGTACAAATCGCATGGAGAAAGGATCGAGCAGAGACTTTTATGATGAATTGCAAGCATCACAGATGAGTAACTATAGGTTCCATAGGTACACGTCGGATGGAGAAAGTACCATGTGGAGATCTATGACAAAGCCATTCGTTATAGATTGAATATTGTTTGTCATAGATAGGTAGTTAGTTCAATGACGAATCCCTGTTCGTCACAATTTTAAAGGAGATCGTCACAGATGAGTCACGCGAGTGATCTGTGATGAAACCCTATGTTCTTCTATGATGTTTTTTGTGACAATGCCTGATTTCGTCATAGAAAAGGAGGGTTGCAGGATCTCACCACTGATCTATAACGAAACAGAAATATTCATCATAAAAAGCGATCTTCTATGACGGTATCGGATTCGTCATTAAGATTTTTATCATAGAAGTGGAGATTTCTAGTAGTGACGGTAGCCCATCTGACAGTAGCTGGTGTGTTGACCGAAAAGGTTCGGTGGTAAGGATTGGAGTTTCTCGATGAAGGCGAAAAGTTTATGGAGACATTTCCCGAGATCACCCAAGTGACACCAGAATTCTCTAGTGGTATGGCTAAGAGAGCACTAGAGCATAGGGCTTCAGCCTAGGGTGTCTGTAGGGTTGCTGCTGGCTTGGTGTACTCACCAGATTTCTTTGATGGTCACCGGAGATCCAACATCGGAGAAATGGCCGTGCAATGACTAGTTTTCTAACCGTTGAAAACTAGTTATTGAGAACTTCGGTGCTAGTTTGGCTCCCAACAGCTAGATTGGCTTGGTGGGCTATATATATGTAGTGTGGTTAGCCATTTAAGGCTTGCTGAAGCTAATGGAAGGTACCCACACATGTTAGAGACAAAGAATAGCCCTCCACTCACACATATGCTCAGTTGATGTTGCATTCGAAGTGAGGTTGGAGTGATCTAGTACATTTACTTGAGAGAGATAAGATCTAGTGGCACTAGGGGCTGATTATGCAAGTTTGAGTGCTTGTTGCTCTTGGAGGTTGCCACCTCCTATATAGCTTGGTGATTGAGACTCTATTGAAGCACGCAAGGAGATTGTGTGGTGCACCAGAGGTGCTTTGTTTGGGGCTGTTATGTTCATTCATGCTAGAGGAAGGCGAAGAGCAACTCTAGTAAAAGCGAGGCATGGACATGGTGAGTGTCAAGTTGATTGGTTGGGTCAAGGCTAGTGCTCACGTTAGAGCCTACCTTGAGGGGTAGTCCAAGTTTGCAGGCTTGGGAACTAGAGAGAGGACCGACAATCCTTAAACTCACCTCAATAGGGAGTAGATGGTTGGCCAGCCACCCAACTTAAGGAGAAAAATCAACATGTCTTCCATTGTCTCCTGTTTGGTTTCCTTTATCTAACACTAGCTCTTTACTTGCAATGTCTTGTGCTAGTGTTGCTGCTCTTGTACTAGTGTAATTGCTTACCATTGTAGCTTGTAGTTAGTGTTTACCTTTTGCTTACTAATATGTGTAGGAGCTCCCTTGTGCTTGCTTGTGTTCTAGTTGTTTATGTTGTGTGACCTTAGACTTGTGTAGGTGAGCTCTCACTAGCTCGACACCCTAGTTGTTATCTTGTTTAGTATCTTTGTAGGGTGCTTGTAAACATAGATAGAGGGGTGAAGTGGTGGCTAGATGAATGGTCCTAATGGCTAGAGGGGGGTGAATAGCCTATTAAAAATTTCTACAATAACACTAAGATAAGTGATTAGTAAATAAGATGGCGAAGCGAATTTTGAGCTAGCACTACACTTGTGTTGCAAGCCACCTACCCAATTCTAATTTCTATTATCTCTAGTGTATCACACAAGTGTTATGTCGCTAATTTACACCTAGGTGAGAAAAACTAGCTAGAGAACTACAACTAAAGAGCTACACTAGCTACAAGCACTACACAAGGTAAATATAAAGTAATGCAGGAGAAGGGTAGAAGTGATATACCACCGTGGCAAGTGATCAATCAATGAACAACAATGAATACCAAGGAGACAATCAAGACACAATGATTTTTTGTCTGAGGTTCACTTGCTTGCCGGCAAGCTAGTCCCCATTGTGGCAATTCACTCACTTGGAGGTTCACACGCTAATAGGCATCACATGCCTAATCCACAACCGCGTGCCGCACAACCAACACAAGATAAGGATCCACAAGCCACACGCAATCCACTAGAGTTGCCTTTAGCGCTCCGCCAGGGAAGGCACAAGAACCCCTCACAATCACAATGATCAGAGCCGAGACAATCACCTTCCTCCACTCGACGATCCACCAATCACCGGGCCATCTAGGTGTCGGCAAACACTAAGAGTAACAAAAACTCCACCAGCCTAAATTGCCCAACTAGTGCCACAAGATGCTAGAACACTAAGCAATGCACTAGAAGCTCTCCAATCTCACTCAAGATGATGAAATCAAGTGTGCAAGTGAGTGGAGTGGTGTGCTCAGCTCTCAAAGGGTGTATGTAGCTGTTAGAAGTGCCAAGAGAGTGGCCAAGGCCGGCTACTAGCTCTATTTATAAGCCCATAAGCAAATAGAGCCATTACCCCTTTGAGTAAGCTTCTGTGGGGTCACCAGACATGGCGGTGTGGTCACCGGACAGAGGGTGATAGTGACCCTCCAACGGTCATCCACTAGCCGTTAGGGCATCGGACAGGGGGTGGCGGTGACACCCAGAGCCAACCCCCTGTTTTCCCTCCTCTCTGGAAAATTAGGGCAGTGCACCACCTACGGGGGCGGTGCCCTCAGCTGGTTCCCCCAACCTCTGTTGAAAACAAGCGGTGGCACCGGACAGCACCCGATGGTGCACTATCGTGCACATGGCGGTGTACACCATGGTGTCCGGTGACCAGCCTTCACTTGCTGTTCTCGGCCGATTCCAAGTGGGCACCTCCCTAGGGGTGGCGGTGCCCCCTAGAACACCTCCCTCTCGGCCTCCTCTGCCAATCACCGCCACAGGGGTGGCGGTGCATCAGACAGGGATTGGCGGTGCCCCTAGGGCAGCACCCTGAGCCAAGTTTCGCCTCCTTTTCTTCACCTCTTTCACCACCTTTGCAAATGTGCTAACACTCCAAGTGTTTCACCATCATGTGCAAGTGTGTTAGCATTTTCACAATCATTTTTCAAAGGTTAATCATTTTCTCACCGATTGTGCACTAGGCCTAAAATGCAATGCAAGTATTCCAACACCTAGTGGCACTAGATGATTGAGTTGTCCGATAAGAGCTCCCCTCTTAATAGTACGACCATCTATCCTAAATGTGGTCACACTCTCTGTAGTGTCTCAATCACCAAAAATAAAATGGCCCTATGGATTTCACCTTTGCCTTGAGCCTTTTGTTTTTCCCTTTCTTGTTTTCCAAGTCTGAGCACTTGATCACCATGGCCATCACCACCATCAACATGATCTTCATTGATTGCTCCACCACTTGGAATAGTGCTACCTATCTCATGATCACTTAGATAAACTAGGTTAGCACTTAGGGTTTCATCAATTCACCAAAACCAAACTAGAGTTTTCAATCTCCCCCTTTTTTGTAATTGATGACAACCCTTTCACAAAGATATGAAATAAATTTAAATTTGAATCCATGTTGCTTGCCCAAGCATTTTTACCATGCGTAAAGAATTTAGACAAGTTTTATGAACCCCCATTGGTAGCATTTGCTCCCCCTACATATGTGCTAAGAGTTTGGATTGAAAGCTTGCACATATGCATAGATTTGAGTTGTGGGTGAGTAATGTCTACCAAATGATGCTAAGGTATAAGAGATGGATCTTTGAAGCATGATACCAATCGGAGTACACCAAATATACCATCCTTAGCACCATTAGTAACTAGACATAAACAAAAACTAGAATACCCCGTGAGATCAATATTAGAAGCAAGAGTCTAGTTTTCACAATATAAACATAAGTCTAGTTACTCAACCTATGTATGCTAGTTTATCATTTCATCATTCAAGCCTACAACTAGCATATACCACACAAGCATGTAATTTTAATTTAAAACTTGTGCCATGCAAGCAAACATATGAAATGCACATTCAAATGCATCAATCAAGTTTATGAGTTGCTCCCCCTACTTGTGTGCTCAAAATTTAAATTTTAATTGATCCCCCTTTCCTTTGACATACTTCTCCCCCTTAGTGATTACTTCTCCCCCAATCACTTTATATCTTTGTTTCTCTCCCCCTTTGTCATCAATGATCACAAATGTTCAATATTAGATAGGTTAAGATTATCAATGTCAATCAATGGGGTGAGGATTATTATTCCAAATTTGGTCCAATCGAGAACACTTGCCAAAGATATTTAACTCGGTTTGATCCAAGGACAAGCTTCTTCACACCTAATTTCAAGGGTTATCTTGTACCATGTTGAGCTAAGCACTTATAGCTCATTTTCTAGATCAAACACTAGGTTCACAAGCCTATAAACATGTCATATGCTACCACTAGATCAAGTCAAGCATAGAAGCAATAGTGGTACCATACAAGTATTAAATTCATTTGATCTTCATGAATGAGCCTATAAGACATGAGGAATGACTAGATGCACTAAACAAGTCCTTAGCAAAGGATGTATGCATGCCAATCAACTTTTACCTTGGATTGCTCGAAGGAAAGGCATGTCATATAAGTGGGGGGGGGTGCATCAACACATATTTGAGAAATCAAATATGTTCAACTCATTTCTTAGTTTGCGAAACCTTCTCATCTAGTTGCTTGTTGAATATATCGGCAAGTTGATCTTCGGTGCCCACACTCTCAATGCAAATGTCTCCTTGTTGTTGACGATCTCTAATGAAATAATGACGGACATCAATGTGCTTTGTTCTTGCATGTTGAACCGGATTGTTGGTGAGCTTGATTACACTCTCATTGTCACATAGCAATGGCATTTTGTTGAACTTGATTCCAAAGTCATTCAAGATGGCCTTCATCCAAAGAATTTATGCACAACAATTACTGGTGGATATGTATTCAGCTTCGGCGGTTGATAATGCAACACTATTTTGCTTCTTTGATGACCATAAAACAAGTGATCTTTACAACAATTGACATGCGCCCGAGGTGCTTTTCCTTTCAACCTTGCATCCCACATAGTCGGAGTCTGAATATCCAACAAGTTCAAACTTTGCTCCTTTGGGATTTCACCTTTGCCTTGAGCCTTTTGTTTTTCTCTTTCTTCTTTTTCAAGTCCGAGCACTTGATCACCATGGGCATCACCACCATCAACATGATCTTCATTGATTGCTCCACTTGGAATAGTGCTACCTATCTCATGATCACTTAGATAAATTAGGTTAGCACTTAGGGTTTTATCAATTCACCAAAACCAAACTAGAGCTTTCACTAGACCATTAGTTAAATTCCACATTTATATTTGTTAGCCATAGCAAATAAGTTTTAGAAACCGCTATTCACTCCCTTCTAGTCAGTCTTCTCGACCTAATACTTGTTCATGCATCGTGCATTGTGCTCAATCATCATGTTTAGCTTATGCATCATATGCAATCGTGTAGGGGAAGAAGTGACCGAGGAGGCGAGTCTTGAGCTCGAGCCAAAGTTAATTGTTGAGCTCTAGGCTGATCCTCAAGGTAGGCACCTAAGAATCCTTGAACCTTTATAATACATAAATATGCATGACTATGTGGTATGTATCATTTGCATGTGTTAATCTTGTATATTGTCCATGATCTAGAGGCAACCCATTTGTAGCTTTACTTCCTCGTTATTCATGATCCATGTCGTGAAGTGTTGTTTGTTTAATTCTTGGAACGTAATATTCCTTAGCATGCTCAATCATGCTCAGGGGAGGAGACAGGGGGCAGGGTCCTGCCCCCCCTAAGGTCGCATAGCATCTGTTAATACTACTCATTAGTTCTACTAGTCCTAAAGGTTATAGGTAAAAAGTCTCCTCAACTAAGATAACAAAGTTCAATTAGAAATAAAATACATCTCCCTATTGTTGATTATATAATTGTCTTTTCCTCAAGTTATATCTCTTGTTGATTATATAATTCTATGTAGATAGATAAAATAAATATGAAGTGAACAGTTGGGGAACAATGCTCTTTTTTATCTTTAATTTAGACAATTAACACTTATTTTAGGATTCCATTTCTTAATACCATGATCAAAATGAACTTCCGCTTTCAATCATCTCTTTCAAATTGATGTTCCAATATCTTCTTGTCATTTTTTCCACACTGCATTTTTATTTTTTCATCTTGCCATTATGGAATTAATTTCTTTTTAAAGATGAAGAAAGAGCAGAAATAGTTTGAAATAAACTGATGGAACCTTCTACTCGTAATTGACCATTGATACACGGTATAAACATAGCCTTAATGAATTAACTGACTTCTTTTACTTATTAAAATACAATTAAAATTAAAATATAAAATATAAAATTAGATCTATTAGCACTCTAAGGTCAAAAGTATAGTTTAAATTAAAGTAAAAATGTTTTATATATACTTAAATTGTATAAATAGGGGTAAACGGGTGTTTCATAGAAATTGTATTTACGTTAGAATTAGAAGAAACTGACTATGTCCGAGATGAAGAAAAGAAAGAGATTAAATAGGATTTATAGTTTTTAAGCCAACATCAAGGTTATTAATTTTTTAAAGCCAACATCAATGTCGGGCACTGGTATTTTTATTTTTTCACTTCTTCTATATTTCATGTACCTGATTTTTGTTGTTGTTGTTGTTGTTGTTGTTGTTCAGTCAATAGGCAATTTCGTCGTTATGTCTATAGAAAAAAATGTAAATTGTCTCTTATGAGTTATCCTTTTAATTGTATAGTTAATGTATAACTTGTTGTCTAAAATTATCTAAAAATTCAAACACCTAAAACATAGCAACTCAGTTTTTTTACACTCGGCGGACTGACCCTGTATATTTAAATCCTGGCTTTGCCCTTGTTCATGCTAAAAGTTGAGTACATGGCAAGGTCACTGCTTACTACTGCCCCGTCCTGAAAATAATGTAACTATGGGTTGCGTGCCACAAAAAGTGGTTCACGTTTGATCAAGGTTTTAGTGAATAATATTGACTTTAAATTAATTTATTATAATAATACATTTCGTAATTAATCTAATGATATTTATTTGGTATCGTAAACATGAATACTTTTTTATCTATAATTGGTCAAACTTAAGATACTAAAATATGTCATTGTGCTATAATTGCATTTTTTAGGGACGGAGGTAGTACTTCTTGTGACCGTGTAGGAATTGTGTGATAATAAACTTGTAGAGGAGGAAAGAGCTATTTGAACAAGATGCTGAGTGTTAACCAAGGCTCGACAAAGGGTACTAAGGTCACACCGAGATGGGGTCTTGGGTGACGGTAAAGTCGCTTGAGCTAGTTAAGAACCAATTTTTATTGCATCAAATTTGAGAACCCTTTTATACTTACCATATGTCATGTATGAGTGTGATAAGTTGAGTAACATATTGTGACCAGGTAATCTGATAGACTCGGTGTGCCCATAGTTGGCCATGCAGCCCGAGCCCGTCGGCCCGGCCCAAGGCCTGTTATTTTGGCCCGGCCCAAGCACGGCCTGGCCCGGCACGGAGGAGCAGGCCATGCATGGGCCTTACCCCAGGCATGTGGGCCGGCATGGCACGACCTGCTACAGAACAGGCGGCCCGCTAGCGGCCCGGCCTGCTAAGAGCCGCTCAGTGGTGGTGAGCCGCACTCCCTCTCCCATGCTCACCCGCACAGTGACGCGCTTCTTCTCCCTCGCTCACCCGCACGGCGCCGCGCTCCCTCTCCCTCCGTGCGCTGGCCTCCCTCCCTCCCTCCCTCTCCCTCGCCGTGTGCTGGCCACCCTCCCTCTCCCTTCTCTGGTGCGCTCGCCTCCATCCCTCCCTCTCCCTCCTCTGGTCCGCTCGGCTCCCTTCTCTTCCATGGCGGCGACGGCACATGGCCCTAGAGCGGCGACGCATGGTCCTCAAGGAGTGGCGACGCGTGGTTCTTGAGGGGCGTCGGTGTGGCTAGGAGCAGGCGGCGCATCCACTGAGCTCGCAGCCCCGACGAGATCCGGATCCGGCGGCTTCGCAAGATCCGGCGCGAGGAGGCGGAGGACGATGAGATCCACGCGCGAGGAGGTGTGTGGCGCTCCCCGGCGGTGGATCCAGGGTGGGCACGCTCACCGGTGGTGGATGCAGGGCATGCCCGTCCTCCAGCAGCGGATCAAGGGTGGTGGCATCCCCTGGCGGCGGATCCAGGGCGTGCTCGGCCTCCGGCGGCGGATCGGGGGCGGGCGCGACCGAATCCAGGGACGACGAACGTGGTGGCTGGCCTCGAGCGGCTCCTCCGGATCCAGCTTCGAGGGCGTCAGCCTCCCCGGTGGCGAGCGTGCTGGCCTCCTCCGGATCCGGCGTCGATCTCCTCGGCGGCGAGCGGCGTTGACCCCCTTCCCCTCTCTCTCTCTGTCGGCAGCCAATGGGCCTCGGGCTGGCACGGCCTGTGAAATTGGTCGTGCTTCACGGGCCGGCCCAGCACGGAAATCGGCCCATAGTGCCGTGCCTGGGCCAGAGGCCAGGCCTGTGTCCCTGTGAGGCACGGCCCGGGAGGCACGGCGTGCCGTGCCAGCCTGTTGGCTATCGGGCTATGCTGGCATGGGCCCGTGCCGGGCAGGGCTGGCCCGGCCCGTTGGCCATCTATAGGTGTGCCTTGTGATGACGGGTAGCCAGTAAGAAGCCTACTCATGTACATTACGACCGTTCATCGGTTGATTTGGCCAAATATGATAATGTGCTTGAGAGTGGGTGGTGGCCTTGTGCTGGTGTGTGGGAAAAGATGTACATTTCTTGCATGTTTGATATTTATCACTTCGAAATGCGGTACTCTCTGTTATGAGGCGAACTCATACTTTTTTTTGGCTTCTCGATGTAGATAGAGTGACTCGTGGAACATGAGTTCACGCCTCACGTTATAGAAATTGTTACTAATGTTCGAACATAAGTCGTATGGTCGTTTTCATTGTGCACAAAATGTCTTCCATGCAATTTTAGCATCTTATATTACTATTAAGTGGTATAATTTACCATAATAAATGGTAGATTTATTTAAGCCCAACTTGGCTAATAATGAGCTGGACAGGATCTGCTAACGTAAATTTCGTTTATTTTTTGCCTTGTATTTCGTAGGATGACTTTCTATAAGTTAGCTAACGGAAAATCAATGTGATTCGTCCACGGATAACGACATCCTCTGGAACTCTTCTCTGTGAAATGGATCTCAGTCGAGAGTCGAGACCCTATAAAAACGCGCGGTGCCCGACCAGAAACGCTCTAAGAATCCTCTCCGTCAAACAGAAGCGGGTACCTCGCACCGCACAGAGTGGTTGCACGCGCGCCGAGTCAAGCACGGCGATCATCGTCGACGCACGCACCGGCGGCGCCGCGCGGCCGCTATGGAGCAGTACGCGGAGACGGCCAGAGAGAGGACGCAGGAGGACAAGACCAAGAACGTCAACGACTGGCTCCCGATCACTTCGTCCCGCACCGCCAAATGGTACTACTCGGCCTTCCACAACGTCACGGCCATGGTCGGCGATGGCGTGCTCGGCCTCCCCTTCGCCATGTCGCAGCTCGGATGGTACGTGCGTACGCATATACTCCAATTCATAGAACAATGTTTTTCTCTCACAAATTTCAACGTAAATATTAGCATAAGTTAAATTTCAGCGTAAGCGAACAGGGCCCAAATTCCTACGTGGGTATATATGATTCGATGTTAAACAAGACAATTCAAATTCCTACAGGGGCTTGGGCACGGTGGTGATCGTGATGTCGTTCGTGATCACACTGTACACACTGTGGCAGATGGTGGAGATGCACAAGATGATCCCCGGCAAGCGCTTCGACCGCTACCACGAGCTCGGGCAGCACGCGTTCGGCGAGCGGCTCGGGCTCTGGATCATCGTGCCGCAGCAGCTCATCGTCGAGGTGGGCACCGACATCGTCTACATGGTCATCGGCGGGCAGTGCCTGCGCTAGTTCCACGACCTCGTCTGCAGGGGCCGCTGCAAGGACATCCGCCTCACCTACTGGATCATCATCTTCGGCTCCGTCCACTTCCCCCTCTCCCAGTTCCCCAACTTCAATTCCATCTCCGCCGTGTCCGCCGCCGCGGCGGTCATGTCGCTCACCTACTCCATGATCGCCTTCGTCACGTCGGTGGTCAAGGGCGCCGAGGAGGCCACGGCCGGCGCCATTGACTACGGGCTCAGGGCAAACACGACGTCAGGCCGGGTGTTCGGCGTGCTCAACGGGCTCGGAGCCGTGGCGTTCGCGTACGCGGGTCACAACGTGGTGCTGGAGATCCAGGCCACCATCCCGTCCACCCCGGAGAAGCCGTCCAAGAAGCCCATGTGGCTCGGCGTCGTGGTGGGCTACTTCTGCGTCGCGCTCTGCTACTTCTGCGTCGCCTTCGCCGGGTACTACGCCTTCGGCAACTCCGTGGAGCCCAACGTGCTCATCTCCCTCGAGAAGCCGCGGTGGCTCATCGCCGCCGCGCGCCAACCTCATGGCCGTCGTCCACGTCGTCGGCAGCTACCAGGTGTACGCCATGCCTGTGTTCGACATGATCGAGACCGTGCTCGTCAAGAAGCACAAGTTCACCCCGGGGATCCGCCTGAGCTTGATCGCTCGCTCCGCCTTTGTCGGTGAGTCACATGCATGAATGATTCCATTGACAACTTGCATTGATCGACATGGACGGCGAAAATTAGACATCCCTGCCTTCCACGTGTATGCAGCGGCGACCATGTTTGTGGGCATGACCTTCCCGTTCTTCGACGGCCTTCTCGGCTTCTTCGGCGGCTTCGGGTTCGCTCCCACCACATACTATGTATGTACTGTACTGTACCACATCAAGCTAATAAGCTTTCACTCTACGTTCTTGATTGTTAACTGGAATACACGCGGGGATCGATCGACGTGATCTAGATGTTTTACTCATCAGATTCCACGATGTGCAGATCCCTTGCATCATCTGGCTCATACTGCGCAAGCCAGTCATGGTTCATCAACATTGTAAGTTCGGTTCACTGATTGCTCATTTCTTGAGATCTGTTCATGTTCTTACGATGCTCGATGGCTGTTTTTTTTGTTGTTAATTTGGGCAGATCTGCATCGTGATCGGAGTGCTGCTGACGCTCATCTCCCCCATTGGAGGCCTGCGGCAGATCATTCTTGACGCAAAGAGCTTCAAGCTGTACTCTTGAGCATCAAGCATCCAGAACTTAGGAAGAGAGATGAGAGGCTACTTTTGTCTCGTTTTCGTTTTATTTGATGATGAGACGCAATCTATTATTTCAAGTTTTCAGTATTATGACATCATCGTCATCTATATATGATATAACTCAAACAGATCTGTGCATCTAGAACTATTATATCTAATTTTGTCCATAACTAGCAAACATACATGTGCATCGTAATAGCTACAACTTGTTATGTAGCCACCTCGACGTTTTGCAACCCGAAAATTTCTTCACCAATCGTATCATCCGTTCCGATATATCTTGGGGTCAGACTCCATATTGCTAACGGACACATGAACGTGCGTGCTTCCGACTCATATGAGCATGGGTCATTAGTTCGCGTTACATACGGTACAGGGAGAGACGTGAGACATAATGGACACGCGTCATGAGTCCAGCACTACGTCAAAATTGCACTTCACTGCTGATTTAAAATACTCCATTACTGCCGAATTTTGAACCGGCACAACCATACCGGCAGTGATGAGGGTAAGCTATCACTGTCGGTTCCTACAAACCGGCAGTGTTCTTCAACTTCACTGCCGGTTCTTTACACAACCGGCAGAGTTCAGTTCCACCAACAATGCCGGTTCATAAGACCACCCGGTAGAGTTCATTTCCACCAACACTGTCGGTTTGTGTTTGAACCGGCAGTGTTATCGTACGAATCACTACCGGTTTGTGACAAGAACCGACAGTGATGGATAAGCTAACGCTGCCGGTTTGTGGCTCCCGCCGGCAGTGCCATCACTGTCGGTTTGTTGCTAACCGGCAGTGATGTTTACGACAACACTGCTGGTTTTCTACCAACCGACAGTGATGTCATGTTCGTATTTTATTGTTTTATAATTTATTTTAATTTATATTTTTTCGTGGAATTGGGTTTCGCTTTATATACGCTACTTAGACGATATGTCCATCAATATTAAACATTACAAATATTATGGTTATAGTTTAAATGTTCTTATCAAGATCTTGATCCCTCAAAATAAAAAAGAAATATTCTCGGACTTCACAGATTGTGCAATACTTCTCGGACTTCTTACAATAATCTGGCGAACCGCTCTGGGCCATACTAGTCCTTGAACTTCACATATTGTGCAATGAAAAATACTCCATCTTTTTCCAATATCTCGGCTAAGATGAATTTTGCCAGCTCCGATTGCAGCGTGACGATCTCCATGTCTAACATCCTTTCGTGGTTATATTTCTTACGCTGTCGTTCAAAAAAGATAATATCCAAAGAGGAATCAGTAAATTATTTTGTTGAATGATTAACATACATAAATGAAATAGGGATTATACACATCAACTTATCGGCTTCTTCCGATTTTCCGTCGATGTAGTGAAGCATTGCCCACATTACATAAAACCCATATTCATTGTTTCTCGCCGGCTGTTTTAGGTACTTTCCCTCCATTTGGACAACTTTGAATGGGGCATGCGTCCCACTGATATGTCTTCTTCGGATACTGAGCAACATTAAAAGGAGAAACGTTAGAAAGCGGTATGTGTGATTAGAAAATAATATGTTATTAGGATCGCTTACTAATTCAGCACTGCCACCAGTGCATCCAGATGATGAAATGGTTTTTTCTTCGAGTCCCACACCTCGGTCAGATTTTTGGCAAGATTAACACAAATAAAGACGAAATAGTGGCTGCAATCGCAGAATCCTAATTATCGAATAATCTTAACGAAAAAAGAAGCATAAAATTAAAAGCCGATAACATATACTCGCAGTCGTAGGCTAGAAGTTTGTGGGTTTTGTTCTTCATCTTGAATTCGTTGAAAACAACAATCAATCTCTGTTTCAGGTCTTCCACGTCACATCCATGGAGGCCTATACATGTCTTTTCATTGACTCGCAAGGGGTCCAAGAAGACTATGTTATCCCATTTGCTTTTTAGAATACAAAATTTTGCTATACACCTACATAAAATTATGGGAAGAGCTCAAAAGTTAATAATTTGTGTTGAGAGAGTAGTTAATTATAATATCGTGCATATAGGGTACTTATATAGTCCACAACGTCAATATTTGTGTATCAAGAGAGCGTTTCTGGTATAGCTGGAACAAGCACTCCCACTCGACATCGAATTTCTCTTCTTCAGGATAATTAAAAACATGTGGCGAACGGATAATAACCTCAAAACCAAAGTCCTCCGTCTCTGTTGTTTGAGCCATGTAATATTCATGCAACTAGTGCATATATGTTGTCAAATTTTTATACTCGTGATCGAGAACCAAAAGATTGCCCCTTTCATACTTCATTGCCGGTGTTGCCGTCTCTTGTACATCATAATAGATGGTCGCGGCCTCTTCCATGGTTAATTTAGGGTTGTCTTCGACGAACTTCTGTATCTTCCTTAAATCTTCATTGTGTATTTCATCGGCTCTTGTTATAGCATACTGATTCTGTGTTTGCCTTTCAAATTCGGACTTCAACAAAAATGGTGGCAGTGAGGCACAGAGATTGAAGAAACTAATATAATCTTCCTTCGAGATGTGTGCTTTAAATTTTCCTTCCATCAAGTTTGTAACGCTGCCACTGAACGGCCTTTTTCTTTTTTGTTGGTCCACTTTGGGAGCATTAGCGACCGAATCCAAGGATCTTTTCTGTGACTGCGAGGATGCCTTTGATCTTATTTTGGGTTGAGGTGGAGGAGGAGGATGACGACGAGAATTCTATTTTCCCAGGGCTGATGAAGATGGCGGAGGAGTAGTCTTCTCTTTTTCTCGGGGCTAATGAAGATGGAGTTGGACGAGGAGGAATAGAAGGAGACCTCTGTCTTCTCGGGGGTGATGGCAAGGGATGAGGAGGGGACTGATCTCTGTTGGGAGATGGTGAGTGATCATCGTGGGTGGGCGAAGATTCGCAATCGTCCTCATCATCAGAGGACAATTGGTGGTCAAGCTTAATGAAGCGCTTACACCAGGTCACTTGAGAGCCCTTGTTATGACCAAGTTTCGGCCTGTCTTCCACTACGGGGTACTCAATGTGTATCTTGTTATACTTCTTATCAAGTATTTTGTCAATGGTGACACGAGCATACCCCTATGGAATTGGGCGGCCATTAATGGTCCCATCTCCCGTAGGCCAGGCCTAGCCGAGCGCCACCTTGTCCTTTGTCCATTCCTGACGGATGTACAACTTGACATTGATGGGTTCAGTGATGCCATCCACCGAATGAGGCACATTCGTATCTTCTTCGTCGAGCGGGGTCGATCCGCAGCTGCTGCGACCCCTAAACTATGCGCTAAAGGCAGTAGGAGTAGGGTTTTGTGGTACTCCTGACCCCTTGGACAGCAAAATTTGCTGGACTCGTGCTTCAACAATCACCTCAATCCGTGCGTCCATTCTTTCTTCCATCTCTTTTAGTCGCCTCAAATACTCTGCCTCCTGATCCGCTCTATCCTTCGAGCGGCTCCGGTAAGTGTTAGATTCTTGGGAGAATGCTAGTTTCCAAGGAACAACACCGGTTCCTCTAGTGCGACCAGGGTGCTCCTTGGTTCCGAGTGCTTGGGTGAGCACGTCTTTCTCCCTATTAGAAGTGCGAGTCCCTTGCCTCACCTCCTCAGTTACCTAGGAGATCCTCTGGATGAGTTCGCTCATGGGTTGATTTGTGGAGCTAAAGCTCCCGTCCTCTGCGTGGCGTATATTCCTCCCCATATAGTATATTACCGATCTTGGCTCCCAATCGGCGGTCTCAACCTGAATAGCTTCGTCAGCAAGGCGATCCATCTTTTCAAGTTCTGCTTCAAATTCTAGCATCTTTTTGGCGTAGCCACGAGAGCCGAGATGATGAGGATTCGTCGCTTTCTACGAGTTCTCCTTATTATTCTTGCTCAGTTCTAAGTACTCCTTGGATAACCTGTATTCTTTGAAATCCTGTCAGAAGTCCTTCTACTTGCTAAACTGTCCATCATCGAAATCTGACTCTTTATTTTGGAGGACAAAATTCTTGTACAATGTTCCGTTGAAATTCTTGAAGCATGTCCCCATGATTTCTTTTGCTTTTTTCTTGACTAACTCCTTGTCATACTCCATTGGGAAAGTGAAATACTCTTGGATCTTGATATCCCATATGTAATCCTTCTCACTTTTGGGAACCCTCCACGGGTCATCATCTTTCCCAATCCACTTCCTGTACCTAATCGGGATGAAGTCCCTAACAAGTAACCCGAGGATAGTCTTATATTTGGTCAAAGCTATAGGCGGTGAGAGTGGATCCCTGAATTCATCAAACTTAGTAATGTGCCAGTGTGCATTCCTACCAACAGGAATCTTTGACATGCCTCGCTTGGATCTGGCCTTCCTGCTACCTGAACCCTCTGGCTCCTCGGCCGGCGGAGGCTCCTGCTAGAGACACCAAGTAAGCTATGACCCACTCAATTGATTAGTGTGTGTGGCTACATAGTCACATGATACCAAAGTTACCTGACCATCTTGGTCATTTTGACCCAGATCGAGCAGGCCGGACAGGGTCCATGGCTGCTCGTTCTCATCGTCCTGATTGACACCATCACCGTTTGTCGGATCATGCGGCTCTCCCATCCCAGCGATATCAGCCGCTTCTTGTTGCCGATCTGTTCTTCGGCGATGGGGTAACAGACGACGATGAGTCATGGCTGTGACACGATCGTGGTTAGTTTTGGCTGTGGATAACTACTAATAGCATATGTTCATATATATATATAATATGTTTAATGCAAAGTCTAATAATAAGTCCACATACAATAAAGTCAAATAATAGCATATGTTCACCTAGAACAAATTCATTGTTTGATTGACTACATACAACAAAGTCCACCTACTGTTCTATAAAACTAAGCCTACATCAACTTCCAAATAAGAAAAGCAATGACCATAGCCATAAATAAAAGCATGACATCATTCCAAGACCAAGGAGCAATTCTCCTAATCTTCATATCTCCGGCGGGTGGCTTCTCTTCAATCTCTAGTGCTAGCGGATGGCCATGGTTTGCATTCATTGGACCATAGTAGGGCGGTTGCCCATGGTTTGCAAGGTAGGCCGGATGACTATAGTAGGCCCTCAAAGCTTCAGCTTCTGTGTTGTACTTTTTGTGCAAATTACCAGGGTAGCGATTGACTTGAGCATAGCAATCTTCCTAGGTTCGATAAATCCCAGACATGTGACTAACATGCACTATATACCATGCCATGGTTGCCTATACATTTAAGTAAATTAGGCATGTGGTAAGTGGTAATGGTAACTCACTGAACAAGAGTTATTATTCAAGTTATATGGCCAAACTAAATCTATTTAATGTTCTTTATCCTTGACATGATAAAAAATTATCTCAATAATGGGACTATTTATTATTCGAAGATCAATGTGGTTTAGTAATCATACTTGCTAGCATGCAACATCATATGTCATTGGTTAATAGTTAGCAACAGGGGTGCTCATGTGAATTTTTTGAAGTAAGCAAGCATACTTTACTTTGGACAGGCATGGACACCCTAGCCTGTAACAAACAAAACATTGAAGTAGGTTGCTAGGAATGCAAATAAAAGCATGTTACTCATCCTCCAAGCAATCCAGGTTACATTTCAAATGAAAATTTTGCAGGGCTACAAAGTCTATTTTACTAAATCACATAATGCACATAAAATACTCACTTTGCAATCATTGATCATGAGAGAAAGTAAAATAGCTTATTATGTGCATTGCTTTGCTAGTATTGCCTGTCGCTACTGCAACAGTTGAGAGATGCTTTTTAGGAATGAAGATTGTCAAAACAACTTTGTCTAATCGCATGGGTGATCAGCACTTGAGTCATAGACTTATTTGCTATCTAGAGAAAGAAGAAATGAAAAAAGTGACCAATGAGGCCGTGGTTCGACGTTTCATGACAATGGAAGGAAAAGGGCGTAAATATGATCTCTGATAGGTAATGCAATGCTTCTACTATTAATGGAAAATTCTACAGTTTATTTGCTAAATAACTGACCTATCTGTTTTCTTTTCTTTTAGGCTAGTGGGATCTTCATCATGGTCTCCTGGATCACATATTTTGCTAAATGGGGCATGTTTTGTTCATGATTTTAGGATTCTATCAATGATGACTACACTAAAGTGATCAATGCTGTCTTCTTTTTGTTAAATGGTGAGTGTTATGTTTGGACCAAAATATCATCTCTATTGCTAGAAGTTGAATTTGATATTAAAATATGGTAGTTGCACATTAGTTATGCTATTTTTGATTGAACATCATATCGGTTAGTGTAGTTATGAATTAAGTGGTGCACCCCCAATCATTTTGCTCTAGCTTTGCCCCTGACCAGCAGTACACGAATAGCCAAGAAACATAATCACATACTGTCGCTTAATGTAGACATAAGTCAACTTTTTTCCTTCTTAGAAGTGAATTGGTAAAAATGTGTTACACAAACGTTCCCCAAAATAAGTATTACTGGATTCAAGTAAGCAGCAATACCTCTACTGATTCATAGCAACACCTCTAGTGATTCAAGTAAGCAGCAACACCGTGGGACATTTCATCAGACACATAGCGGGCAGTGAGCCACGCACTCACCGTGGGGGTGGGAAAGCAGCTGTCCGCGCGCTCCTGAAGGCCTCGGCCATGGGAGTGCAGGCATGGAGGAGGAGGGGCACGGCCGGCATCGTGGATGAGGAACAAGGGCATAGATGGCGTGGTGCTCCGGCTTGGGGCGGTGGACGGCGTGGGGCGGTGCTCCGGCGCGGGGTGGTGCTCCGGCGGCGCAAGGGGAGGGGTTAGCGTGGAGTTGAAATGAATTTGGATAATTTCAACCCGCGCCTCTTTTATACCAGTAGCTCATCACTGCCGGTTCTGATTGTAAACCGACAGTGTGGGCTACATCACTGCCGGGTCATTCCCCAAACCAGCAGTGATGTGGTGTAGCGGTTAGGTGTTAAGTTAGGTGTTAAGTAGGATAACTTTTCATTTTCTTTCGAACTCCTCCTAGTGGCTCAACGGTTAAGACCCCTCAATTAGCCTCCGAGACCCGTGTTCGAGTCCCAGGCGGCCCAAAATTTTTTGTTCTATTTTATAAATCATTAATTTACTTTGAGAAATAGCTCATCACTGCCGGTTCTGATTATTAACCGACAGTGATGGGGGTATATCACTACCGGGTCATTCCCCAAACCGGCAGTGAACTGGTGTAGCAGCTAGGTGTTAAGTTAGGTGTTAAGTAGGATAACTTTTAGTTTCCTTTTGAACTCCTACTGGCACAATGATTAAGACCCCTCAACTTAGCCCCCAAGACCCTTGTTCGAGTCCCAGGTGGTCCACATTTTTTTTCTATTTTATAAATTATTAATTTACTTCAGGAAATAGTTCATCACTGCTGGTTCTGATTATAAAACGACAGTGATGGGGGTATATCATTGCCGGGTCATTCTCCAAACCGGTTTGAGTCTCAGGTGGCCCAAATTTTTTGTTCTATTTTATAAATTATTAATTTACTTCAGGAAATAGCTCATCACTGTCGGTTCTGATTATAAACCGACAGTGATAGGGGTATATCACTACCGGGTCATTCTCCAAACCGACAGTGAAGTGGTGTAGCAGTTAGGTGTTAAGTAGGATAACTTTTAGTTTTCTTTCGAACTCCTCCTATTGGCGCAACGGTTAAGACCCCTCAACTTAGCCCCCGAGACCCGTGTTCGAGTCGCAGCGCCCAAAATTTTTTTTGATCTTAGGTTTTTCTGATCAGTTTTTTTATTTATTATATTTTTCTGTGTGCTGAATGAGACAAAAGAGGGTGAATTTCATCTTGGACCCAATAGATTTTTTCATCTACCTCCACAAAATTCTTATCCCTAGGGCACATTAGAGCCTATGTAAAAGTTTGGCACCATTCTGGATCTTTTCGTGGGTAGACTCAGTTCAACCTATAATTAATCGGTGTCGTCGCGCGGAAATTCAATTAAACCTCAGAATGTAGCAAATCATCTTTGGAAAATCCCAAACTAGGTGTTTCCTTCACATGTGGAACGTGCAAGCCTAAGAAAAAGTTTGAGACCAATACGACACTGGAATACGTATGAACCACAGAAACCTTGATAACCTAAGTGTATAGTCATGGTTCGATGAAAGGGCACATGTACCTCTGTGAAGCATGTATACTCTGCCTATGTCGAAATGGCTTGAATTTTTTTGGCAAGTATGTACACCGAAATTAAGACCCCACATAGGATCTTAAGTTTGTCTGATCAGTTTTTTTATTTATTATATTTTTCTTTGTGCCGAATGAGTCAAAAGAGGGTGAATTTAATCTTGGACCCAATAGATTTTCTCATCCACCTCCACAAAATTCTTATCCCTATGGCACATTAGAGTCTGTGTAAAAGTTTGGCACCATTTTGGATCTTTTCATGGGTAGACTCAGTTCAACCTATAATTAAACAGTGTCGTCGCGTGGAAATTTAATTAAACCTCAGAAAGTAGCAAACCATCTCCAAAAAATCCCAAACTTGGTGTTTCCTTCACACGTGGCACGTGCAAGCCAAAGAAAAAGTTTGAGACAAATACGACATCAGAATGCCTATGAACCACATAAACATTGATAACCTATGTGTATAGTTATGGTTCGATGAAAAGGCACACGTACCTCTGTGAAGCATGTATACTCCGCCTATATCGAAATGGCTTGAATTTTTTTTGGCAAGCATGTACACCCAAATTAAGACCCTACACAGGATCTGAGGTTTTTCTGATTAGTGTTTTTATTTATTATATTTTTCTCTGTGCCGAATGAGACAAAAAGAAGGTGAATTTCATCTTGGACCCAGTAGATTTTGTCATCCACCTCTACAAAATTCTTATCCCTAGGGCACATTAGAGCCTGTGTAACAGTTTGACACCATTCTGGATCTTTTCGTGGGTAGACTCAGTTCAACCTATAATTAAACGGTGTCATCGTGTGGAAATTCAATTAAACCTTAGAAAGTAGCAAACCATCTCCGAAATACCCCAAACTAGGTGTTTCCTTCACACGCGGCACATGGAAGCCTAAAAAAAGTTTGAGACGAATATGACACCGGAATGTATATTTCTAGTTGCCCAACAAATGTTACACGAATTACATGCATGACAATAATTAAACACATAAAGGCGTACAAATTAAAATTAGAACCAAATTAAACTACGATCTTGAAAACAACCTAATAAACATTAATTACTATCGGAATCACTGTCGCGTTCGATCGGGCCACGCACACTAACATGCCTCTATAGCCATATAAGGTAATTGATGTCACGGATTATGTATCCGCTTGTATCGATGAAGTCCAATGCCCATATAAGTGCACTCTCTCGCTCCTCACAATACCGAAAGAATGGTCGACCATAGATGTAACCTACTGAATGACCACTGCCCCTGTTAGTAATCCTTATGCAGTACTAGCGTCCTTTTATAGTGAGCTAGCCAAGGTTACCATTGCAGAAGTCCCAATCGTACCCGAGTTGCTCCGTAGCTTGGTCTAGAATGGTCCACAAGCCACATGCAGCATAGGTAAGGTCCTGGAGCGCAATATGCATGCGGAGAAAAAGAAAAAAATTTAGAGAATGTTATTACAATAATAAACAACAAATAACCATGACTCAGGTATAAGTGACCATTTTACCATATCCGCATGGTTGAAGGTCGCAAACCAGTCGCTTGCTTGCGGGACGGGGATATCACCAGTGTTCAAAGAAAGTGCCTTGAAGTGCGAGAAATCAGGCACATCATAGCAAACACATCGAAGTGCCTCTAAATAGATGCGCACGGCACTGAATTGGGCGCTTATCACGTCCGGGCTCTGTCTTCCTGTCTCATGGATATGGTTCCGATGATTTGCACCCCCTAAAGGGATGGAAAAACTGAGTTCACACGTCCATAGCCGACCACTTGCATTAGATGCCGTGTTCTCGATGATGTCCGAGATAAAGAACCAGCTAAGTGCTATTTGCAGCCAATCTATTGGGGATATAGTCTACGACATATATGTATGCAACAATGATATTAAACTAATTACACTTATTTGTTAGCATAAAAAAATAAAAGATGTTGGAAAATATTTCATACAATAACTGGAACAGGGAACCGTGGAATGGCCACATTAGGAGCGAATGGCTCATCGCCAGGGTGGAAACCTGGTTCTTATGGTGGGGGAGGTCCGTTGTTCATACCACCTGATCGATAAAATGCCAAAAAATATAAACATAAAATATATGCACAAAAAATTCTTCCAAGTAAAATGTGGATCGAATGCAAGGAATAAGAATATATATAAATGTAGAATGCAAAGAAACATGAATATAAATATAGATCAAATGAATATAGATAGAATATTGGAGAAGACAACATATCAATACCATTGAAAAATGCAGGAGCCATGACCAAATCACATAGAGAGAGTGGATTTCTTGAGAAGTGAGAGTGAAACGTGAGAAATGAGACTGTGAGAGTTCGTGGGTGGGTGGGATCGATGTATGTGGCCAGCGGTTTGTTTTATATAGGGGGCATGGACATCACTGCCGGTTTTTAAGTAGAACTGACAGTGAAAGTTAATATCACTACCGGTTTTTAAATAGAACCAACAGTGAAAGTTAATATCACTGCCAGTTTGTAAGTAGAACCGATAGTGAAGGTGCATATATGTAAATGATATATTTATTTAGATAGTATAGTGGGAAAGTTTTAACAACAATGATATATTTATTTAGATAGTAATGAAATACATCAAAAAGTAACAAAAATATTAGAAATAAATTACATAGACCTTACACTAAAATTCCATATACGATAACAAAGACCTATTTGCGTATAGGTCAATATTACAATCAATGTGTATCAACACATTATAATGTAACCACCTCAGTAGCATTCTTCTAGCACAAACTAGGGGCAAATAGCAGCACCGAGGTGGTCTACGAGCTATACTAGTTGGAGATGACAAGGTGGCATCGACATGCATTCTTCTAGTACCTCTTGTGTGCACCATTTTGGTGGACTATGATGCATAATGATATCTGTGGTTTGTTATGAGAGGAAAACATTGTAACATGGCTGAAATCAACATGCATGGAGAGCCTAGCTCCTGGCCGAGGGCCATTTTATAGGGGCTAGCAATCGTGGTACATTTTTATTTCTGAACTAAAGTTGTCGGGGTAGGTGGGAGCAGTGTTCCAACTGTTGTGGTCAGTGGGAGCACTGTTGGCATGTGAGGAGCATCTACACATCACTGTTGGTTTTTGTTTAAAAACCGATAGTGAATGGAGCCTTCTGTGTTGGTTCGAGCAACCGATTGTGAAGAACCAAAACTGGCAGTGAAGGGCCCTGCCGCCATTGCAGCCAGTTAGGGGTTAAGTAGTATAACTTTTCCCTTCCTTTCAAATTCCTCCGACTATCTCAACAATTAAGACTCCGCAACTTAGCCCCTGAGACCCGTGTTTGAGTCCCAGGTGGCCCAAATTTTTTGTTTCAATTTTATAAATTATTAAATGACTTTGGGAAATTGCTCATCACTGCCGGTTGTAATTCTAAACCGACAGTGATGAGGAAATATCACTGCTGGGTGAATCCTCAAACCGGCAGTGATGTGGGTGTAGCAGTAAGGGGTTAAGTAGGATAACTTTTCCATTTCATTCGAATACCTTCGACTGGCTCAACGGTTAAGACCCCGCAGCTTAGCCCCCAAGACCCGTGTTTGAGTCCCAGGCGGCCCAAATTTTTTGTTTCAATTTTATAAATTATTAAATGACTTTAGGAAATTGTTCATCACTGCCGGTTCTATTAATAAACCAACAGTGATGAGGAACCATCACTGCCGGGCCATTCCTCAAATCGGCAGTGATGGGGCTGTACCAGTTAGGGGTTAAGTAGTATAACTTTTTCCTTCCTTTCGAATTCCTCTGACTGCCCCAATGGTTAAGACTCCCTAACTTAGCCCCCGAGACCCGTGTTCGAGTCCCAGGCAGCCCAAATTTTTTGTTTCAATTTTATAAATTATTAAATGAATTTTCTCTATGCACCTTCTTTCTCCGTGGCCTTCTTAGAGTTCCTCTTCATCTCGGCCTGATCTAGAGACTAGAACAGTACACGCATCAAGTAAATGGATCACTCAGCAGTCAACACACAAGCCACAGTCATTCTCATTCACATCTCTAGGAGCACATACATCAATGATCAATGAAGGTTGGAGGAGGAATAGAGCTACTACATCTTTGCTCAATGACGACTGTGGGCTAGGCTCCTTCGAGTATTGTGAGCAGGGACTACAAACTGGTTGGGGACCAGTGGCACCGAGGAGCTATGGATCCCTCACTACTAGTAGTAGCTTGGAAGAGAATGGCCGCTCCAATGTTGTTCTATCGGAAGTCTAGACATATATATTTATATTTATATTTAGCTGGTGTTTAAATTCAGAGAGTAAAGTTTAGAAATGTTACGTCTGGTGTCTAATCGAGTGTTTGAATAGTAATAAGGTCAGTCTCAATGGTAGTTTTAAATAACTTTCATTCTCATTAATTGCTATGATACATCGGCATATTTGCTGAGTTGGCAGAGTATTAATGAGGAGGAGAGAGAAGATGAGAGTTTCATCAGGATCAAACATCCTTCATGGTTATGTGCATAATGATTACATAGTTAACAATAATCTAACTATCTTTAGGTGCATCAACAATGAGGGCCTCATTATGATCAAGCCGTACGTAAGCAGGTTTGTCACCCTCTTGAAGGATAGGTTGGGGTACGTTCACCCCGAATGGATGCATTTCCTGATAGCCCCTGTAGTCTTCTTCGTCCATCACTCCATTGACACCGACAATCTTCCTTTTCCCTTCTAGGACTACTTTTAGCCTTCCTTTTTGTCTTGTTGTCCCTTGCATAGAAGACTTGCATAACATCTCTTGCAAGGACGAAGGGGTCGTCTCTATATGCGGTCTTAGTGAGATCAATGGTAGTGAACCCTTCGCTGTCAATGTTGATTTCCTTGAGCTGGACCCACTGACAGCGAAAAATAGCTGCCTTCAATAGACCATAGGCTAGCTCCCATATCTCCTCTATGAAACCATAGTATGTCGCCTGCACGTTGCCGTTTTCATCATGAGCATCAAAACAAACACCACAATTTTGGTATGTGCTCTTTTCATCTTGCTTTTTTGTGTAAAATGTGAATCCATTGATCTCATACCCTTGGTACTTAAGAGATGTACTCAAAGGTCCCTTGGCTAAGGCATCCAGTTGATTACCCAACTTTATTCCAAGCAAGCGATGTCGCAACCAGTTGATAAATTCCTCCTTATGTTTTTTATCTAGCCAAGCCTGTGACCTGCTTGGATACAGAGTTTGCAGTGATTGCCTGTGCTCATCAATGTATGGCATCACACCCTTGGCTTGCTAGAGAACAGCGAACTATGCCTATCTGAAAGAAACAGGGTCATCTACTATAACAGATTTCTCCCCAATCGTTCCTTTGCCATGTAGTCTTCCCTCGTGACGAGATTCTAGAACTCTGACCCTTTTGATGTCCAGATAATATTTGCAGAACTCAATGGCCTCCTTCGTTGACCATCCTTCAACCATGCCCCCTTCTAGCCTGAATCTATTCCTAACATACCTCCTGAAAACTTTCATCAATCTTTCGAAAGGGAACATCTGATGCAGGTACATTGGGCCAAGGGCTCTAATTTGGTCAACAAGATGAATGAGCAGATGCAATGAGATATCAAAGTAAGTAAGTGGGAAATGCATCTCAAGCCTAACGAGAGTTTCGGCTATGTCCCGCTGCAGCTGCTCTAGCGTGGACACATCAATGACCTTTTTTGAGATCGCGTAGAAGAAAGAGCAAAGCTTTATGATTGGGGCACAGACCTTTGGGGGGAGGATACCACGCAGGGCAACAGGGAGCAGCTAAGTCATAATGACATGATAGTCATGGGCCTTCATAGGGCCATAGTTGAACTTGAGTTCTCTCATGTTCACTAGCCTCTTCGGGTTCGCACAGTAGCCCGTTGGGACTTTGAGTTCATTGAAGAAAGAAATAAACGCATGCTTTTCTTCCTTCTTCAATGTCCATGACGCAACCAAAAGTTCGAACTGGCCATTCTCTAGCTCCATGGGATGCAGCTCCTTCCTGATTGCCAAGTGTTGCATGTCTAGCGTGTGGCTAGTGAATCCTTCGATGTCCCCCCGGTGTCCATCAAGGTGTTAAGAGTGTTAGCGCACATGTTTTTAGTGATGTGCATGGGATCAAGACAGTGGCGTACACTTAGAAATGGCCAGTAAGGTAATTTCTAGAAAACCAATTTTTTCTTCCAAACGCTCCCATTAGGTGCTGCTACTGCATTGTCCCCCTTTCCAAGGACAACCTCTAGTTTGTTGAGTTCTCGAAGTATCTCAGGCCCGTCTCGATATTTTAGAGCTAAGCATTTCTCAATAGTACTGTTGAAATCTTTTTTGTTCCTACGGTAAGGGTGATCCTTAGGTAGGAACCTATGGTGTCCCATATAAACTATCTTTGAGTTATTTGGTAGATTTACCGCATCGGTGTTGTCCAAGCACTCGACACATCCAATATAGCCTTTTGTCTTCTCTCCAAACAACAAACCTTGATCTGGCAGTTTGGTGATTGTAGCGATAAGTACTACCTTGATCGTGACATGTTCCTTTTTGTACTCATCCCTAACATCTGGCACACCCTTTTGAAACATCTCCACTAGTTCATCGATCACTGGTTCTAGAAACACATCGATGTCATTCCTAGGTTGTCTTGGCCCTTGGATCAGTAGTGGCATCTGGATGTATGACCGCTTCATACAGACCCAAGGTGGAAGGTTGTATATATAGAGCATCACTGGCCAGGTGCTATGATTGCTTCTAACCTGGTCGAAAGGATTCATCCCATCTGTGATCAAAGCAAACCAAAGGTGCCTTACCTCTCCACCGATGTCCTTATAGAACATAGTATTGATAGTCCTCTAGTCATACCCATCGGTGGGGTGCCTCATCATTGTATCTTTCTTACGCTCTTCGCCATGCCAGCGCAACAACTTGGCTGACTTTGCACATGCAAACAGCCTATGCACCCGGGGAGCTATAGGGAAATACCAAATGACCTTTACGGGACCTCCTCTAGTCTTGGTACCCTCATTTGATGGCCCTTCCTTGTACCGTGGAGCTTCACACTTGGGGCACTTGTCCAAGTCTTTGTATTTTTCTCCACGATACAATATGCAATCATTGGAACACGCGTGGATTTTTTCAACCTCGAGGCCGATGGGGCAGATCATTTGCTTGGCCAAGTATGTCTTTTCTGGCAACTCATTTTTTCTAGGAGCATTTTCCTTATTATACCTAACAACTGATCAAAGCCTTTATTGCTCAATCCGTTTGTCGATTTGAACTCTAACAGCATGATGTCGGCTTTTAGTTTGCTCATTGTACAATTCCTATACAATGGTGTTTTGCCATCTTGTCTCATTTTCTCTAGCTTTCTCAACTGTCTTTCACTAAGACATCCGGTCTCTACATTACGTAGCAACTGAGAAATGCCATTGTTATCCTCGATGTCGTCAGCTAGCATGTTCCTAAACACATTATTAATTGTGGCCATAGGTTCCGTATTGTCACCGGGTTCCTCGTCAGCATCGTGGATGGCTACGTTAGGCATATCCACATCATCATCGTTTTCCTGTAGAACATTCACACCAACCTCACCATGCATAGTCCATATCGTATAGTTTGGAATGAACCCCCTGGTAATCAAGTGCGATCATATAGACTCAATTTGATGAAAGTTCCTATGATTCTTGCAATCTTTGCATGGGCAGAAGACAGGGTTCCCATTCCCAGCATGGGCTTTGGCATCGGTGATAAACTGGCTGACGCCATGCATGTACCGCTTTTTCGTTCAGGACAAATGCATCCACTCTGGATCCATCTCTGCACAAAAAAATACTGAGACAGTAATTACAAAGAATTAATAAGAAATCGAGCTTCATGAACAACAATTGTAGCTCCAAAGTACCATTTTTGGAAAACATTATTGTACACTAATTATTGGAAAATTGAAATTGGTAGCCCCGGCCCTGTAAATTGAAAATCATAGTAAAAAACAATTATTGTGCAATAATGAAGAACATCTATTCTACTCTACTTCTAAGAACTAATTATAGCATCACATACTAACAATGATGATCTTGGCCACCATGGAATAATTAGCTAGGAATTTAAATGTGTTCATAGACACCAACCGTTTGGATGATGGATTCACCATAATTTGAGCCTTGCACAAATGTCCAATTGGAAAAATGCTCTCTAGAATGGAGGAAGAACTAGAATGAGATTCAAGCAATGTAGCCTTCAAAACGAAGCTAATTAAGCAACAAAATCAAAGGAGTGGATGTTTGTTGCTAACCTTAAACCAAAAAGATCAAGCCATTCTTCAAAATCCAAGCACTAGCTTCATGGTGAAGAGCAGCCGCAACAATGGAGGGAAGGGTCCAAATGCGCGTCTCTGTTCTCGGGATGGAAGAGAGGAGGAAGGAGAGGACGGCTGCAGCCTTTTTGTGTTGTAGGCTTATTACCGTCGGTTCTTAGCTAGAACCGACAGTGATAGAGCCCAATCACTGTTGGCTCTTGGCTTAAACCAGCAGTGATGAGTGGCCGCCAAAACACTGCCAGTTCAAGCCACAAACCGACAGTGATGTGGTCCTTCACTGCCGGTTTTAGCCCAGCCCCAATCATTTTTTCATTTTCAAGCTCATAACCGGCAGTGAAGGTACATGACTGCCGGTTCTCACAAATCCGACAGTGATGTGCAAATCTAGCGTAGTGCAGGTCACATGCCGGACAAGGAGAAGCATGAGACACCATAGGGAGTAAAAAAAAGAAGAATCCCTTCTCTCTTTATTTTAGGTATATATGCTAGTAAACATATATAAGTGTGTTAAAACGGGGACATGCAACTTGTTGCTTGAGCACTTGGATGACTTGGGACTCTGTACCAGCTTGCACGCACACTGTTCTAACTTGTAAGGACATGGAAGATTTGGGTATTTATCTAATGAGCACATTGCGTTCCAATTTATATTTGACTTTACATTGTGTTTGCACACCAAGAATGGCAAGCCTTTCACTACTACATATATAATTTGGAGAGAACAGAGGCCGTCATAAAGTATGCTTGTATCCCAAAATGCAAAGGGATTTTCAGAGGAAAATAGACCATTTTGGAGGCACCCCATAAACTACTGCCTTCATAGGCGAATCTCCTAGTAGGCCTGTCTATGTTAATCTAGGCCAAACCGTTAATAAGTGTTTGGCCCATCTCTACCTGCTAACAATCTTAAAGTATATAAAATAGAAAGCACTAACATAATATCTTTTCCTCCCCACCCGCTGACCCATCTTCCTCTCGAGGAACCACCCCCATGTCCGCACCCGCCCCATTCCTTCTCTCTCACTGCCCCTAACTCTTTCCCTCACCTCCCCTACCTCTATTGGCAGCCAGAGCTAGCCTCGCGGTTCTCTCGCATTGCACCAGAGGCCCAGCCAAAGGCTCCAAATAGTGATGGCGACTGAGATATCGCCAAAGGCGAGCAATGGTGGCAGCCTAGATCTGACTAATTATTAAGGGCACACCAGCAGTGGTTGTGCCTGGCCTAGGACACGTGCGGTGGATTTCCATGGATTTGTTTGACCAAGGACGATGTGACCCCTACCTCTCTTCCTCCCGGCCACAGTGCGGATCTGCTCTTCTCCTTGGTGGCAGCGGTGCTAATCTGAAGGAACCTAGATGGCTAGAGAGGTGGGCTGAATAGACTATTAAAAAATTTTCTAAAAAAACACAACACTTAGGCAAAGTGGTTAGAATAAAAGGTTACTTTAATAGTAACTACTTTGCCTAGCCTAATTCACCATAAAGCAAGCCTTCTAAACAATTCTAGTAGCAAGATAAGCACTACTACTAGAGCGCTCAACCACACAAGAGGCTAGCAAGTACTCCTAGTTGAGCTGAACAAGAACAACTAAACTAAATATTCAACTACATAATTAGAGCTACTACTTCAACTAGAGAGCTACAACTACTCTACACAAGCCCAAAGCTTAAGAACAAGAATTTTAGCACTGGTGTAGCAATGCCAATCACCGGGGCAAGATGAGGACAAATATTTATCCTAGGGTTGGGTTACTTGCTAGCAACCTACATCCTCATTGAGACAAGTCTTTTGATGATTTCTTCGTGCGTTAAGCAAGCCTCTCAAGCTTGACCCTCAATGTGGGTGCCGCAAAAAGTGAATCAACCAAGAGCACTGTCGGGGACCTAATACCGGGGTACCCAAGGAGGTGGAACTAATAACCATCGAACGTTAAAAACTCCCGAACGGACAAGAGCACTACTGCCCTTCTTGCCCGAACGATAGGAGTTTGGTTTCGCCTCGCCTGACGCCTGTGGGCTAGCTCCGCCTCATCTGACGGCTGGGGGATGGCTCCGCCTCGCCCGAGGGCTGAGGGCTCGGCTCCGCCAAGCCCGAGGGCTAAGGGCTAGACTCCACCTCGCCTGACCCCCGAGGTATAAACTCCGCCTCGCCCAACGTCCGAGGGCTTGGCTCCGCCTCGCCCGAGGGCTTAGGGCTAAACTCCACCTCGCCTGACCCCCGAGGCTTGGGCTCGGCCTCGCCCAACGGATAGAAGCTAGGCTCCGCCTCGCCCGATGTCTGAGGATGGACCTCGCCTCACCCGATGTCCAAAGGCTGGCTCCGCCTCGCCTGACAACCGCACCTCGCTCCCTCATGATGATAGGCATAGGGTAAGACAAGACGTTCGGGTCAACTGCAGCATCGAGGATCATGCCTTGCACCCCTGCAGGAAAGTACCGTCAGGGCGTGACAGGACGGGCGCTTAGACCCTTCCAGGCGTGGCAGACCCTAGATTGTGTTGCAGGCGCGTGCTCTTTGCCCTATAGAGTTGTTGGTGCCGCCTTTATCCTCCGGGCAAAGAACCCAACACGGACATACGACAACCACTACATTCCAAGGAGGGACTCCCGTCCTCTACAGTGGCAAACAAGCAGTCACCACGCCATCCGCTCCCCACGGGGTCGGGGATCGACAACCCTGTCCGACACGCCGCCCGTGGGGGCAGGACAGGACGCGCCCACTTGCTAAATGAGGCCAGAGCATGGCCTACGAAGATCAACAACCACGCCACCCCTGATACGGTCTGCCATGTTATGCAGGGAAGGTGTGGGAAAAAAAGGGAGACCCGGATCCTTCGAAGGAGCTTCTATACTCTTGGTATTTTCCTCGTTCTCCCATCTGCAACCCCTGCTCCCCCTTGGTCTATAAAAGGGAGGGCAGGGCTCCTCACTAGAGGGACCGACTTTCGACGGACAACTCACACACAGATGAACTCATAGAGAGCTCGGTTCGACACATCACGCACACAGCCAGGCCGCCACCAGGATCTTGGCATCCTTTCGACTCCTCCATTAGAGACCTAGGACCAGACCCTCTCTCGACCATTTGTACCCCCTACTATGAACCTTTTCTGGTGCTAATAACACGAGCAGCAACAGACTGGACGTAGGGACATTCAGCCCGAACCAGTATAAACCTTGTGTCCTTTAGTGCACCATATGGGCCTAACGCGCATCAATTATAAATTTACTAGCCGGTGCTTGTTCGAAACACCGATAGTTGGCGCGCTAGGTAGGGGCCTTTGCGCGTTCCAAACCAAAACACGGATGGCTAACCACAACATCAGCTGGGTCCCAAGCACACACGTGCGCTTCGGGAGCCTAGATTTTGTCATCACGGTGGGAGGAGAGTTGGTACGGGCGTACACCACCATCCAATCTCTCCCCTCCATCGGCCTCGACCACAAGAGGCTTGGGCGCTAGTTCAGCATCTCCCTTGGACCCCAGCAGTCTAGTTCAACGACGATGACGTGGCATGACCTTCCGGAGAGGGGCACCTCTCTCTGGAGCGCCACGTGCGGAGCGCCCCGACAGCATTTCCATTCGGTCTCCACAACGCTACGGTGACCGCTGGCCACCTCATGGCACTATGCATGGTTCAACCGCCCGCGGACAGCAAGTTCGTGGGGGTAATTAAACACAACGTGGAGTCTCTCTACAAGCTCCTCACTGAGGAGCCAGAATCATCCTCCAGCTCTAACTCTAGCAGGGGGTGCCATCACCCTTCCCGGGGATGCTTCATGGCGGAAACCCTTGAGGGGTGCGTCGAAAGCGTCTCCGAGGAGGAGGCTACCCCGGTAGGCAACCCTGATGGTAGGACCAGAGGAGAGGCAGCGGCCCCATCTCGTGTAAGGATGGAGTAGCTGAGAGCCCGGAAGCTGGAGATCGATGAGGCCGGACAAGGGCTCGTGCGGGAGTACACGGAGATCAACTGCAAGATCGAACACTGCGCAAGCGGTGGGCGCGCATGCGCCATGGCCCGTGATGTACACCAAAGGATCCTCACCGATGATAGGACCCTCCCTCACTTCGCTCAGGCAAGCCAGAACATCGCCGCTGCGATGGCCTTGCTTCACAGCCTTCTAGAGGCTGCAACATACGAGGATCGCCGGGCCACCGAGAAATTCGCACGTTGCTCGAGCGTGCAGCGACGCAGCAGGCGGAAGGCTCATCATCTCGACGATGCGAGCTCGACACCAGCCAGTGCACGCCCTCGGTATGCCTCGCTAAGGATGCGATGGTTCACCAGACACCGCCAGGCGGCAGGCAGCACACCATTGTCCCGGTGCATCAACGTCTCGGCCACAACCATGACGCATGTAGCACCATCGATGCCCACAGACGTGCCTACAACGACTTAAGAGAAGGAGCCAAATGCGGCTACCACCCTCGATGCGGCGGATGCTACGACAGCGGCAAGGACCGGAGCCCAAGCCCCGGCCTGCCGGGCCCTCAGGCCTTCGGCCGGCACATCCTCAACGCCACTTTCCCGCCAAGATATCGACCACCTACCAACATCCCTAAATATTCTGGGGAAACAAACCCCGGGCTTTGGCTCGAAGACTATCGGCTTGCCTGTCAAGCCGGTGGCGCGAATGATGACGATTTCATTATTCGCAATCTCCCACTATTCTTGGCCGATTCGGCACGAGCTTGGTTGGAGCACCTACCGTCCAATGCCATTCAGAGTTGGGCGGATCTGAGGGAAATCTTTGTGGGAAACTTCCAGGGCACGTACAAGTGCCCTGGGAACCTATGGGACCTCAAGAACTATCGCCAGAAGGCCGATGAAACCCTCCGTGGGTACATCCGGCGCTTCTCCCGGCAGTGCAACGAGCTCCATAACATCGCCGACACCGACGTGATAGGAGCCTTCCTATCTGGGACCACCTATGAGTCTTTGGTTCATAAGCTGGGATGCAAGGGCCCACGGACCACCAAGGAACTCCTGGACATCGCCACTAGCCATGCCTCAGGAGAGGAGACGGTCAGAGCAATCTTCGACCGTTCCGACGGCAAGGCGAGGTGGGACGAGGGCGCCGGCGAAGGCGCCTCCAACCGTTTCACCAAACGAAAAAATAAGAAGCACTGGCGTGGCGACTTGCTCGTGGCCACTGCCGACCGCAAGGGTGGCCGGAAGCCTACGAAGGGCACTCTGAACCACTTCGAAAAAATGCTCGAGGGGCCATGTCCAAACCATGCTTTCCCAGCGAAGCATCTGTACAAGGATTGTGGCCTCATGCGCAAGTTCTTGTCTGGAAGCTCCAACAAAGGGGAGCAGGGGAAGGATCCGCCCCCCACTACAGATGACACCGAGGAGAAAGACGACGCCTTTCCAACACCGAATGACGCCCTTATGATCTTTGGAGGATCAACGGCCTACGACTCTAAACACCGCCAGAAGGTTGCGCGCCGCGAGGTCTATACGACCGGACCGGCCACGCCTGCCTTCCTGTGGTGGTCAGAATCTGCCATAACCTTTGACCAGGCCGACCATCCAGATACCGTCCTACACCCGGGGAGGTATCCGCTTGTAGTCAACCCGATCATTGGCCCGAAGCGACTCATGAAAGTACTGATGGACGGAGGCAGCGGCCTCAACATCATGTACGCCAAGACGCTCGACGAGATGGGCGTCGACCAGACGAACCTCTGCCCGATCCGAGCGCCTTTCCATGGTGTCGTGCCTGGCAAACAGGCCGTGCCACTGGGATAGATCGATCTGCCCACTTTTGGGGATCAGTCCAATTATAGGATTGAGACCCTCACCTTTGACGTGGTGGGATTCCCGGGAACCTTCCATGCCATCCTAGGACGACCATGTTACGTGAAGTTCATGGCCGTCCCCAACTATACATACCTCAAGCTGAAGGTGCCGGGTCCCCGTGGGGTCATCACCGTCGGCACCTCCTTCCAGCGGGCTTACGAGTGCAAAGTCGAATGCTGCGGCCACGCCACCATAGTCGTCGCCTCCACGGAACTCGCCGCCCTCAGGGAGGAGGTTGCCAAAAAAACGCCCGACACGAAGAAATCAACTAGGTCGTTCGAATTGGCGGAGGGCTCCAAGGAGGTCCTCATAGACCCCAGTAGCTCTGAGGGTAAGAAGGTACGCATTGGTACCGCGCTCTCCTCCAAATAGGAAGGTGCGCTCGTCGGCTTCCTCCGCGACAACAAAGGCATCTTTGCGTGGAAACCCTCGGATATGCCAGGCATCCCGAGGGAGGTCGCCGAGCATACCTTGAAAATCCACCCAGGCTCCAAGCTGGTGAAACAACGCCTGCACCGCTTTGACGAGGAAAAGCGCAGGGCCATCGGTGAAGAAATAGCAAAACTGTTGGCCGCCAGATTCATTAGGGAAGTACACCACCCAGAGTGGTTAGCAAATCCTATTCTTGTTTGAAAGAAGAGCAGAAAATGGAGGATGTGTGTCGACTACACTGGTCTCCACAAGGCATGCCCAAAGGACCCGTTTCCTTTGCCACGCATAGACCAAATATTCAATTCTACCTCAGGGTGCGAAACCCTTTGCTTCCTTGACGTGTACTCCGGCTACCACCAAATCACGATGAGAGAGTCCGACCAACTCGCGACGTCTTTTATCACCCCCTTCAGATCGTTCTGCAACATCTCAATGTTGTTCGGTCTGAAGAACGCTGGGGCAACTTACCAGCATTGTATGCTCAACTGCTTCGGGGACCTCATCGGGCGGACCGTTGAGGCCTATGTCGACGACATCATAGTTAAGTCCAAATGCTCTGACCACCTTGTCGCCGATCTTGATCAAACCTTTGCTAAACTCTGGGCAAATGGCATCAAACTCAATCTCGAGAAATGTGTTTTTGGGGTCCCGAGGGGCATGCTGCTCGGCTCCATCGTCTCCGAGCGTGGCATCGAAGGCAACCTAGAGAAAATCTCAGCCATCACGAAGATGGGCCCGATCCAGAACATAAAGGGGGTTCAGCGGATCATAGGGTGCCTCGCCGCCCTCAGCCGATTCATCTCGCGCCTCGGCGAACGAGGACTCCCCCTTTTATCAACTCCTAGAGAAAGCTAACTGCTTCGAGTGGATAGCCGAGGCCCAAGAGGCACTCGACATGGTCAAGCTACTTCTAACAAAGCCCCCGGTCTTGGTTCCTCCAAGCAACGATGAATCCCTCCTACTATACATAGCGGCCACCATGCAAGTGGTTAGCGCCGCCCTGGTAGTAGAGCGGGAAGAAGAAGGGCACGCCTTCAAAGTGCAGCGCCCTGTGTACTTCATCAGCGAGGTACTGTCCGACTCCAAAACCCGCTACTCCCAAATCCAGAAACTCCTGTACGTCGTACTCATCACCAAGAGGAAGCTGCGCCACTACTTTGAGTCGCACACCATGACAGTCGTGACATCGTTCCCCCTCGGCGAGATCGTCCATAGCTAGGATGCCACGGGGAGAACCACAAAATGGGCACTCGAGCTGATGGATCAAGGCATCGCATATGCACCTTGAACAACAATCAAGTCCCAGGTGTTGGCTGACTTCATCATGGAATGGACCGAGGTCTAGATGCCACCGGCGGTCATCGATCAAGAGTACTGGACGATGTACTTCGATGGGTCACTGATGAAAAAGGGGGCCGGTGTGGGGCTGGTCTTCATATCACCCCTCGGGGTCCGCATGAGGTATATGGTTCGGCTCCATTTCCCCTCATCAAATAATGTCGCCGAATATGAAGCACTCATCAACAGCCTACGAACCGCCATCGAGTTGGGCATCTGACATCTCAACATCAGGGGCGACTCACAGCTGGTCGTCAACCAAGTCATGAAGGAGTCAGCTGCCACAATGCCAAGATGGCGGCATACTGCCAAGAAGTCTGATGGCTGGAGGATAGATTCGACAGCCTCGAACTCAATCACATCCCAAGGCGCCTCAATGAAGCGGCCGACGCACTCGCGAAAACAACGTCTAGTCGAGAGCCAGTGCTGATGGGTGTCTTCGCCAGTGATCAACACAAGCCCTTGGTGCGCTATGAGGGGTCAGAATGGGCCGACGATGGCCCATCTGATCCGGCCCCGAGGGCCGACCTGCCGACTGCTCCGTCCGACCCCGAGGTCATGGAGCTTGAAGAGGATCCAGCAGCAGAGCCTGACCCTCTGAACGACTAGAGAACGCTTTACCTTGACTACCTACTCCGCGACACACTACCGACGGACAAGATGGAAGCTCGATGGCTCACACGCCGCACCAAGTCCTTCGTTCTTGTAGAGGGAGAACTCTACAAACGGAGCCACACCGGGATCCTACAGCTCTGTATCCCCAGCGAACAGGGAAGACTTTTGCTGAGCGACATCCACGGTGGGGTCTATGGTCACCATGCCACACCAAGGACCTTGGTTGGAAACGCATTCCGATAGGGCTTCTATTGGCCCACTGCAGTAGCTAACGCCGAGCAAATCGTATGCACCTGCAAAGGGTGTCAGTACTACGCTCGACAAACTCACCTCCCGGCCTAGGCACTCTAGATGATCCCCATCACATGTCCCTTCGTGGTCTGGGGGCTTGACCTGGTTGGGCCACTAAAAAAGGCGCCTAGGGGCTTCACCCACCTACTTGTCACCATAGACAAGTTTACAAAATGGATCAAAGCTCGACCGATCTCCACGATCAAATCCGAGCAGGCTGTGCTATTCTTCCTCGACATCATCCATCGTTTTAGAGTACCCAACTCCATCATCATAGACAACGGCACGTAGTTCACTGGTAGGAAATTCATTCGATTCTGCGATGAACAACTCATCCGGATCGATTGGGCCGCCGTCGCGCACGCTCGGACAAACGGGCAGGTCGAGCGCGCAAATGGCATGCTCCTACAGGGCCTCAAGCCTAGGATCTTCAACCGGTTGAGCAAGTTCGGCGCACGCTGGGTCACCAAGCTCCCCGCAGTGCTCTGGAGCCTGAGAACAAGTCCCAGCCGGGCCACCGGCTACACGCCTTTCTTCATGGTCTACGGTGTCGAGGCCATCCTCCCGACGGACCTCGACTATGGAGCGCCAAGAATCAGATCATACGATGAACAGGGAGCCGAGGCATCCCACCAAGACACCATGGACTAACTAGACGAAGCCCGCGACATCGCCCTCCTCTGTTCGGCCAAGTACCAGCAGGCGTTGCGATGGTACCACAGCCGACAAGTGCGGGACCGTGCCTTCAACGTCTGGGACCTTGTCCTCCTTCTAGTGCAGAGCAACAAGTACTGCCACAAGCTCTCCCCGCCCTGGGAGGGACCGTACGTCGTTGCGGAAGTACTCCGTCTAGGTGCCTACAGGTTGAAAACCATCGACGGCAAGATCTTCACCAACGCCTAGAACATCGAACAGCTACGTCATTTTTACCCTTAAATAAACGCATACTTTTCCTTATTAGTTTTTATCTTTACAAATCCCTGATCTTTAGTGACATCCGACCCCTGCACATTGCAAGGGGTCAGACCTCACTTAGGGGCTGATACAAATGATATAAGTACGTTTATCTTGCAAAAGACTTCCTGTGTTATCTTTGCAAACATTCTCTAAGTTTTTCGTTCTTCTCATAACAAGTCCTAAGGACTAAGATTTCAGGAACAAATTCTGAGTACAACTGGTAGGACTGCAGGAGACCCATGCCCCAACGGCTACAACCTCTTTGCTCACCAGTGTGATCAGAATTATTTCACCCGCACTCCTAGTTTCTAACGACTTGAACCATGGGAAGGGTCGGAGGGCACCGAAACATCTTCTACAAAAAGGGGAAGCTGAAAAGTTGTTTGCCATAACAAAAGATGAAAATTTGTTCATTCATTCTTTGCACAAATTCACCACTTACAAAGTGATTTCATCACGAAAAGGACTAATGTACTCGTAAATTCAAAAGACTGTTTACGGGGGGCTCCCCCACAAACTTATTCAATTACAGTCTCTGCCTAGCTTTACTACAAGTACTACTGCAGTCGCCGCACCATGCTCTCCATCGACAATGTCCTGACATGTACATGCGCCAGTTCGTCTACTGTGGCCACCGCGCCACGCTCTCCATCGGCAACGTCCTGGCATGTACACGGGCCAGTTCGTCTACTACGGCCGCCGTGCCACGCTCTCCTTTTGCGACCACGCCACGCTCTCCATCGACGATGTCCCGCTGCTCCATAGGATCCTTGAAGGCGCCATCATCTGCAACGTCGAGCACCACGCCGGCGACTGTGGTGCCCCTCCACCGAGGCATCCAGGGACTACGCCATCGTCATCAGCCGTAACCCCGACAATGGCACCTCCATCGGGGCATCCGGGGACTATGCCATCATCATCAGCCGCAACCCTGACAACGGTGTCTGAACGGGGGGCGCCTGTCGCCAAAGGAAGGCCGCAACAGATGACGGCGAGGCCAACGACGCTCGGCACCCTCCAGTGCCTCTCCTCCTTTGACGGCAGCGATCCCTTCTCGACAAAGGCGACCCTCACCATCTCATCTACATTGGATGACCTCCAGCTCGACATCACGCCCCAGATTCACTAACGGATCTATGAGTTCTTCTCTCCCTGGCATTACCCTCTCCTACTTAGGAACCACTGCATTCGGTGGAAAGGAAGGAGAAGAAGTGGTGGCATAGAGGCTGGCAAGGAAGTGGGATGAGAACTCCCCCCCTATTTAAAGAAGGGGCTCAGCAGCTGAGGAAAGGCGAAAGGTTAGGACGAAAAACTCTCTGCCTTCCCCTATTCAATGCAAATGCGAAATTGATGCTGACAGAAAGCTGAGGGGACGCGATGGAACCGGCGGGACACGCTCTGGTCGACAAGACGTCACCTGGTCAAACAGGACGTTGCCTAGGCATGGCCCGCCACTAATACATTCCAGGCGCGAGAACCAGGGTAGGCCCACATGCAAGATCGTGGAACGACCCAACGACAGAACCTCCATCCAGAGAGAGCCCAGTGGGCCTCCTAGGCCGATCGGGCGGCCCAGGTAAAACAACAAACGGACGACCGCTAAAAAAGATAAGTACCTCTGTCTACTTACTTTAGGTGATAATTTCTTCATCGAGCTACCGACCCTAGCAACTGCAAGGGCACAGACATTGCTCGGGGGCTGCCGAGGGTGCTATTCATTTGGACACCCTCTTTGCCTCACCCCCCTTTTATGTTTAAAAACTAGAGGCGCGGTGTGTGGGTATAAAACTTTGAATACAACTAGACGAACCGCCAGACCCTACGCCTCGACGGCTACGATGTTTCTTGTTCACCAACATAAATCAAACTCACAGTTCCCCGCACCACAAGCCTCAGCTCCCACCTTCCCAAGAAGGGTTTGGAGGGGTCCCCTTGTATAGCCCCCTTTGAGGGAAAGCTGTCAGGTCGACTAAATCAATCAAGCGGCTCGAATCACCGCCGAGTGACAAAAACAAAGAATAGCAATTCTTATGTAGGTTACTCCAACCTCGTCGCAAACATCAGGGCCCGAACCCCGCACGGACACATCTAGTAGGAGCTTCCCATCGCTCATATCACCAAGGTAATCCCTCTTTCTTTTCAAATTAAATTGTACATTAAACTCATGCAGTTGCTGCATCCCAAACGCTTCGTGTCACGTCATAAAGTGGCAGTCGCCTTGTTCGATACAAAATGACAAATGACCGAGGTTCGAAGGCTGGCCCACAAAGGACTCAAGGCCGCCTCGTGTCGAACAGAGCCAACGAGAAATAACTGAGACGAGCCCCAGCGGCCCTGCCCAACCCCGCTCAGAAGCGGACAGGGACATCTCGACCTTTTCTCGTTCGATTCTAACCCCTAGCCAAACCCATAGAGCATAGAGTATCCACCGAGGAGAGGCCATCGGGCCACCTGAGCCTATTGAACGGCTCGGGCATCTGCCGGGAGGTGGGTTAAGAAGTAGTGGAGTGCCACCTGAGGGCTCTGCCGACCCCGTCAGCAAATGATGGACCCGGATTCCACATGAACGTACCCGTTAGCGAGCTCATTGAGTGCGGCGCTCGAGCCGTCGAGGCAAGTGTCGTAAACTTAGCCCCTCCGGTTGCAGAAACCGAGGACAGGGTAACGAGCGAAACACGGCCGACCCCTATTAGACCCTAACAGGGCTCGAGGGCTCGAGCCGCTCGATCCAAGATCAAAAGACCAAGGTTTGAAGGCTGACCCACAAAAGGTCCGAGGCCGCCTCACATCGAACAAGAGCCAGGGGAGAAAACGCGAATAAGCCTCAGCGGCCTTTGCCCAACCCGCATTGAGGCGGATAGGGTCATTTCAACCTTCTAGTTCAAACCAGCCCTTAGCCGAGCCCATAGAAACCCCATTGAGGGGGATTTTGTTGTAAGGCGGGGCAGGGAGCAATGGAATGCCACCCGAGGGCTTTGCCATCTCTGTCACAAAGCAATAGGATCAGATTCTGCCCGAACACCTCTGTTAGCGAGCTCATCAGGCACGTCATTTGAGCCACCGAGGCAAATGACACCGCCCCAATCCCTCCAAATTGCGAAAAATTGTGGACGGGATGAACGTTACGAAACAGACCGGCCCTCGACCAAATCCCCACCACGCGCGGGGGCTCGGGAAGGCCGAGCTAGCGGTCACATAGCGATCGCCAAAATCCTAAGTAACGGGTACGAGCGAATACAAAAGTAAGTTCGTTTCCCTCGCTCCGGTCTCCAGTAACATTCGACCCCAGCAACCGCAAGGGGTTGGATCTCACTCGGGGGCTAATAAAGGTATGGGTACCTCCTCTTTTTTTTGAAAAGGTCACAACATCAGGCCTCTTCCTCGCATCAAGACTAATAGCAAGGTTCGGGGGAACAGATTGGTAAGACCGCAAAAAGCCCATGCCTAGATGGCTACGGTAATTTTGCTCACCAGCACAATCAAAATTTCCCCTAAACACCTCGGGCCCTACGGTCTTAACAAATGGAAGGGTCGATCGCGTAAATCTTTTCTCGTCGCAAAAAGGGAAGAAGGTAAGATCAAACAAACGAAATGAAACAAAATTACGAAACGAATCCACGAAACCGTTTCCAGGACACAAAGTACCGACACTTGTTCACATATTACAGATAAGTGTTGATCAAACTTATTTCAAACTAACTACTTCCACGAAGGGAGAACCTCTTCTTTCAGCCTGTTCGCCAGGTTCCGTGCAAGGAGAGCCACCGCCTTCTCCATCTCGTCTAGCTCAGCATCTTCATAGACAGGCGTGAAGCCTTGGCTCATTACCTCTAGGTTGATCTCCCAATCATAATGGGAATGGGCGACAACGAAGGCTTGGGTGATCCTGGCGTGAAAGGCGTCCTCCTCAAGTTGGCCCACCCGCGCTGTGATACCCGCGGTATGAGCCACGAGCGAGCTGGTTTCCACTGGCTGCGCCACCCTTAGGGCATCGATGACCACCCCGACAGCAGCTTGTAGAAGGTTGTGCTCGTCACTCTCGGTCTGGAGGATCCCTCGCACTTCGGTAAGCTCCTTCTCCAGCCTAGCAGTGATGCTCTCAGCGTCCAACCTTCGGTTCACCATGACTCCAAGATCCGCCCGGAGGGAGTTGGCCACCCCACGTGCCTCGTCGCGCTCTCGGATGGCCCGGTCGTGATCCTCATGGGCTGTACTGCATTCCGAGCGAAGTCTTTCCTCAGTCTGGCGTAGCTCGTCCCGCTCCCTGCGCAACCGGGTGATCGTCTCGGCGTCCTGGTCCGCCCTCTGCTGCAACACCACGGACCTCTCCTCAGCCTTTAGCTTGAGGTCCCACTCCATCTCCAGCTCCACCAGGAGCTTGCCAACCCGCTCACTAGCCACAGCATCCTTCTGTAGTAGCTCGTCCCGCTCCTCTCGAAGCCTGGCGATCGCCTCCTTGTCCACCTTCACCCTCGCCGATAGGTCCTCAAACATCCCATGGAACTCCTCCGTGTCCCGACGCACCTCGGCCTCCCACTGCTGGGCAGCAGCAAGCTACGTGCCCATGTCTCCTCGCAGCCGGGCCTCCTCGGTGAGGCGGTCCCACTCCGCCTTTTGCTCATGGAGGAACCAGGATTTATTCCGGCTACGAGCAACGATACACTGAAAAGAAGACCGGTATCAGAAATACAAAAACACAAAAACACATGAAGAGGGAAGATTAAGCGGGTACCTGGCCAGAAGGAATGAGGATCTTGCGTAGGGCACCACCGGCCTAGCTCAAGGCGTCCATCACAACCGAGAACCTAATGTCAAGATTCTCCCGCTCCATGCTCTCAGATGCATCGTCGAGCGAGAAAAGAACTGACGTTAGGTCCTGAGCGACCGTCCACTAGAGCGGCGGCTCACCCTGCATGGGGGAGCAGCTGCCCCCCGACAATAGGGCTAGGGATGACCTTTTGCGGGTCCTCTCCACCACCGCCACAACGTCTGGAGACCCTCCGGTCGTGTCCTCCTCCATCCGGCCTGCCCTAGGCGCCATGGCCTGGACCACCGGTGGCGCGGATTGCGCCACCCCCTTGGATGCCACCACGGCAGTGTCCGACCCCGCCGGGCTTGTCACGGTCATGGCCACCTCCGTCTAGGCCTCCGGGGGCACGACCTACGCTGCTCCATCGGACGCCACCATGGCTGCATCCAACTCCGCCCGGCCTGCGTTAGCCGCCGTCACTTGGGCCGCCGGGGGCATGGATTGTGCCACCCCCTCAGACGCCACTGTGGCTACGTCTAGCTGCTCCTGGCTTGGTGCGGTCACGGCTGCCTGCTCGGCAACCACCGAGGGCACGGGCGCCACCGCGGGCGCCGCCGAACCGGCCAACGAGGCCACAACATCAGCGCCGCTCCTGCCCAAAACAGGGGCGACGTCGGGCAGCACCATCCGTCTTGCCTGAAGGGCAAGGCTCTTCTTGGGCACCGGCCCCAGAGGGTGGCCCTGCTGCAAGAATCTGCAGAAGTGAAAAAGGCATAAAGTCAGAATAGAGAAATAAAAAAGGGGGAAAACAAGGGGAATCGATGACATACTCTAGCGCTTTCGGGCGGTGGGTACGTTTTGGGGACGAAACCCAGACCCCTGCTCTAGCTCATGTGGGCGGGACCGTTTCGAGCCTGCCCCCTGCTCCGAGGCAGGGGGCTCGTCTCCCTTGTCTCTAGGGGTGCGGCGACAGGGCCGCTCCCCTCCATCGGCTCATGGGGCACGGCAACAGAGCTGCCCCCCTCTGTCTACTCATGGGGCGCGGCGCCAGAGCCACCCCCCTCCATCAGCACCTCGAGGACGGCCACGGCACCATCCCCTCCCATCCACCGATCCCCCATCGGCACCCCAATGGTAACGACGGATCCATCGGCTCCCACCGGACCCAAGGGTAGGCCCGACTCCACCATCCTCGCGGACTCGCTTCCCTCCACATGGAACGAGAAGGGTCCCTACGTGGATAGCGAGTCCTTGTCCTCTAGGTCACCCCAATCCACGCCAGGTGCTGCCTCGTCAGACTTGTTGTCATCATCATCATCTTCACTACTTGTCTCCTCTCCTCGATCTCGACCTTGCTGCTTCCGTATCGCCTTTTTCTTTGAGAGCTCCCTCGTCTTCTTGTCCCAACCGGCTATGGCGCGGTTCGCTATCGCCCGGGTTGGGTCCTTCAGCAGTGGAGCTGGGCTGTCCTTGAAGAACAGTCCCCCTGGCTAGTCCTGCTATCCCAAGGTTAGCATCAGGGGGTCAGAAACTCATGTGAAAACCCTGGTTCCGGCTGCATTCGGGGATGCCCCGGCACCGGATACACGAAGTCAAGGACGGCGCCGATGGAGTCCTTCATAGTCTCCATCACCTCCTTGATGCGCTGCGCCACTTCGGAGGGAGGGAGCGCTTCATCGATGAGCACCGTTCCTTCGAACGATGCTCTGGGCACCATCTGATACAGGGGGAGCACGCGCGCCATCAGCGGCGTGACCCTCCTCGCATGGTAGGCACCGATAATCCCTGATCCCTTCAGGCCCTTGTCCTTCAAAGTTTGGATGGCGGCACGAAGGCCATTGAGTTGCTTCTTTTCCTTGCCCAGGACACCCCACCCCCATGACCCCAGGGCCTCCAAGATGTAGCGCCTAGTGAAAGCTGGCAAGGGGGCGGTGGCATCATTCTTGACATAGAACCATTGCGAATGCCACCCCTTGTTGGAGGTGGACAGACGCATTAGCGGGTATGCCCCTACCCGGTTGTTGCGGAGGTGGATGCTGGCGCACCCCACCGGCGCGTGCAGATCTTGCTTCCCGACCCACCTCTTCACAAGATTGATGGCGAAGAGATACCGCCACAGGTCAAAGTGGGGACTGATCCCCAAGAACCCCTCACACAGGGCGACGAACGCCGCAATGTGCTGGATCCCGTTGGGGGTAAGGTGCTATAGCTCCACCTAATAGTAGTCCAGTAGTCCCCAAAAAAACTGATGGGCGGGCATGGCGAATTCCCGCTCATGGAAGTGAGCGAAAGACACGATGTACCCTTCAGGCGGCTGTGGCTCGTCCTCTTCACCGGGCAGCCGCCACTCCTCGGCGGCGGTCAACGGGCAAAGGAGGCCTCGGTGGACGAGGCCCTCTAAGCACTGAGGGGAGATGTTGGATTTGTACCCCGGGTCCATTGCGATGGCAAGAGCAGCATGAGGAAGAAGGCAGCAGTGAGTTTTGATGGTGGGAGCGAGAAGCTCAAGCGATTGGCGGCGTAGGCTGAGAATACGAGGGCAAGGAGGCGAAGTATGGAACCCTAGGGGCTAACTCCATGGTTTTATAGGGGCGACGGATGCGAGAAGGGCAACGGTCCACCTCGATCTCCGTGCTCGCCACGATGCACCACCACGTCACATCACGGGACACGCGCACGTGATCCCTATCCCTTCCTGTGAAAGTCGCGCCGAGCGGTTTGCGTTCCCTAGGCGGACCAGGACTCTCTTCCCACCAAGGGAACACGGGTCACAAAGCTTTTCTCTCTGGCCCACCTAGGGCCCTAGAGCCCAAGGACCGTCCCGATGAAGGATGGGCCCGCAAACTACCAATACTCAAAGATACAAGTATCACCGGGGCCTCGATTCACAGTCGAGCCCTAGCTAGGCCGGCCTAGAATGGAATCCCCGCGAATGGGATACCGCGATCCCCTTAAAAACATCCAGTTGATGAAAATCCAAGTCTTACGGCCTTACCCACGGAGGGTCCGATACTACCCCCTGGGCGATTCTTCTCGACTCACCCGGGGGCTCGGGGGCTACACCCACCGGGTGCGCTCGCGTGCACCCTCCGGTGAATTGACTCCGATACTACCCCCTGGGCGATTCTACTCAAATCACCCGGGGGCTCGAGGGCTACACCCATCGGGTGCGTTCACGCACACCCTCTGGCGAATTGACTCTGATACTACCCCACGGGCGATTCTACTCGAATCACCCGGGGGCTCAGGGGCTACACCCACCGGGTGTGCTTGCGCGCACCCTCTGGCAAATTGACTCCGACAAAATCAAAACACCCTAGGCGATTCTGTCTGAATCACTCGGGGGCTCGGGGGCTACTGTCGGGGACCTAATACCGGGGTACCGAAGGAGGTGGAACTAATAACCATCGAATGTTAAAAACTCCCGAACGGACAAGAGCACTACTGCGCTTCTTGCCCGAACGATGGGAGTTTGGTTCCGCCTTGCCTAATGCCCGTGGGCCAGCTCCGCCTCACCCGACGGCTGGGGAATGGCTCTGCCTCGCCTGAGGGCTTGGCTCCGCCTCGCCCGAGGGCTAAGGGATAGACTCCGCCTCGCCCGACCCCTGAGGTATAAACTCCACCTCGCCCAACGCTCGTGGGCCAGCTCCGCCTCACCCGAGGGCTTAGGGCTAAACTTCACCTCGCTCGACCCCCGAGGGCTAGGCTTGGCCTCACCCAACAGATAGAAGCTAGGCTCCGCCTCACCCGACGTCTGAGGACAGACCTAGCCTCGACCGATAACCAAAGGCTGGCTCCGTCTCGCCTGACAACCACACCCCACTCCCTCATGATGATAGGCACAGGGTAAGACAAGACGTTCGGGTCAACCGCGGCATCGAGGACCATGCCCTGCGCCCCTACAGGAAAGTACCGTCAGGGCATGATAGGACGGGCGCTTAGATCCTTCTAGGCGTGGCAGAGCCTGAATAGTGTTGCAGGCGCGTGCTCTTCGCCCTACAGAGTTGTAGGCCCCACTAGAGGGACCGACTTTCGACGAACAACTCACACATAGACGAACTCATAGAGAGCCCAGTTCGACACATCACGCACACAGCCAGGCCACCACTAGGCTCTTGGCATCCTTTCGACTCCTCTATCAGAGACCTAGGACCAGTCCCTCTCTCGACCGTTTGTACCCCCTACTATGAATCTTTTCCGGTGCTAATAACACGAGCAACAACAGACTGGACATAGGGACATTTAGCCCGAACCAGTATAAACCTTGTGTCCTTTAGCACACCATCCGGGCCTAACGCGCATCAATTATAAATTTACTAGCCGGTGCTTGTTCAAAACACTGACAAGCACTCCAACTAACCTCGAGCATTCCACTAGAATTGTCCTTCATGATCTCCCATAGGGTAAGCACAAGACACTTCACATCAACTCGATAGGAGACACCAAGCAATCACCACAAGTTGCTCAATGATCTACACAGCTTCAAGCAATCTAGGTGGCAGCAACCACCAAGAGTAACAATAAATTCATAGCCCAATGATTTCTAGTGCCACTAGATGCAAACTCTCTCAGCAAATCCACTAGATCTCTAGCAATCTTGCTTTTGATCAATCTCTAAGCAAGGGAGTGAGTGTGAAGTGGTCTTGACCTCTCAAGGGAGGTCTATGTCAATTAGAATGCCAAGAGAGCCCTCATGGCCAAGCACACCCCTATTTATAAGCCCCACTCAAAACTATTCGTTGAGCTATGCTGGTAGGTTGTTTTCGGGCTCACCAATAAAGTCCAGAGACCACAAAAAATGCCCCACTAGAGAAATGGTTATGAAGATCCAATGCTCCAGATTAAATCTAATCTAAGTGCTAGAGACCACATTCTCTAGTGTCACAACTATAGAAAAACTTATGCGAGGCGTTTGGGAATGGGCCTCGGTGGCGGGCGGGAATTTCAACCGCCTCGGTTAATGCCTGGGATTAATTAACCAAGGTGGGCATTTTTTTTAACTGAGGCACAATCAATCGCCTCATAAAATTAACCACCTCCTAAAATCTATTAACCGAGGCGGGCCTTCCAAAATACCCCTATTTTCAGAGGCGGGCCTCGGTTAATATTCCCCAGGCCTAGGCGAGGCCTGATAGCCAGAGTGAGTATAAATATAGGAGGTTAGGGTTTCTGATTTACTCCTCTCTCTCCCCCCTCACACAGTCATGGCTCCCTCTCTCCCACCCGAGCACAGTCGCGGCTCTCTCCCCACCCGAGCACACTCCTCCCCACCCGTGCTCGCCCCTCCTCTCCACTCTCTGAGTAGGACGGCGGCAGCGCTGTTGGCGGTCCTTATCGACCAAATTTGACCGCCAAATAAGATACAAAAAGAGGAGAACTAGCATAACTTACACACATATGTTATTCATATTGACATATTTCCATATATATTGGAAGATCAGTGTTTTGTAGGACATATACAAGAATACGGTGGAATTATAGTCAAAGTACGCCATTAGAGAAAGCATAACGCAGATCCGCTCAAAGGAAATAGAAGAAAGGCCCATGTACCTTGCAAATATGGGCCAAGCACCGACGTGGCAAGGACCCAGGCCCATCTAGGAAGCAACCACGTGAAGGCGGTGGTGAATAGAGCCAGCCCAGGTGCAGCCGCACCTGGGGTGAGCCCGCACCCCCACCACCGCCTCTCGGGCCCACCTTCGTCAGGCGGTGCAACTATGACGCCTAGGGTCGGTTCATGATAGTTTCCCAATTTTCCCCTGCCAAACTAACCTCAATCATGTATAAAAAGAGGAGTAGAGCCCTCTCTCAAAAACACACACCACAACTCAAGAGCCTCTGTCCCTCCACACTTGTATCTTTTTATCTTTTTAGTTTCGTTGGAGCAAGGCTAGCTTCACTGGAGAGCTTGAACCTCTATGGGCTATCTTGGTTTGAATAATATGGAGAGTTGCCTTCTGTTCTTGTTCTTATATTATCAACATAGCTATGCTATTGAAATAGAGCTAAGTTCTTATGTTATTAGTTTAGCATATAGAACTTTATGCTTAATCTTTCATACATACATGTTTAGACCAGGACCTAAATTGAGGTAGTAGGTTCTACTTTAAGATTAGTTTTGGTCATTATATTCTTGTGGGTTCGTTGTCCATCCCCGTGGCGGATTCTCTAGTAAGAGGACTCCTGATAAAGATGAATGTTCCTGGCCACCGCTAGAGTAGTAACTAATAGCGTAGACATGGTGTTTATGCTAGAAGTTACCTTCGTTTTCCTCGTATCCCATGGTTGAGGGGTAGGCGGTAGGCGATGATAGCTTGTCCATCCTTTGTAATCTCCCATGTTCGGATACGGTGTAGAGCCGTAGGCTGGTATCGCCTGGCAGACCAAGCGTAAGCCGGTGCCCGAAGTAAGTTTATGGTGACCAAAGCTATCTTATCTTAGGATCTCTACCCTTAGAAATTCATGTATTTGTATGATCTGCTAATCTTAGCATAGCTATACAAGTTAAGCCTACTCTAGTTTAGGATTATTGTTTTATTTTTTATTCTTTCTTTTATCTTTATCCTTGAGATTGGCTCGAGTGTGTGTGTCACACTATCCAACATTTATCCTGGCTTACCCCTGTTATGGACTTTGGTCTACTATGTAGTCATGTTATCTTGTCCATATCCTTATTAGAGACTTTTACACTATGCCTTCCTTTGGGAAAATATAAATGAACGATACCCGAATACTTCCGGGTGAAACGCTACAACAATATATCTGTGCACTTGTGGAATATTTCTGCATGTGTTCAAAAATATCATCACGGCGTTTCTGGTGCCATTGCTAGGAAACACCAATCCTAGTGATTGCGCTAAGAAAAGCCAACAGGCGCTCCTCCCTCCCCATGGCGCAGCGGCGCTCCTCTCTCCCCTTGGCACGGTGGCACCCCTCCCTACCCACCCGGGCGTGTCCCTCCTCCCCACTCTCCAAGTAGGTCATCTGTGGTGCCCCTCCCTACCATGCAGCACCAGTGATGGCGCCCCTCCCTCCCTAGGGTGCGGTGGTGCTCCTCCCTCCCCATGGCGCAATGAGGGTGCCAGATCTGAGTGATGGCTGGGGTGGCGGTGGCAGATCCAGTGGTGGAGTGGTTGGATCCAACAGCGGCGCTCCTCCTGGTGGCGGATCCAGTGGTGTAGCGGCCTCTCTCGCTCGGATTCGATAGCGGCGGCTTTAGGGGCCTAGATCAGGTGGCAGGCCCTCCCCCAGCGATTTAACTGCATCCTCCTGGTGGTGGGCCCTCTCCCCCAAGGTCTCCACCGGCGATGGCGCGCCCTCCTCCGTAGAGCTCCTCTTTCGGCTACCATGGTGGCTGGATCCACCACTGGTTGCCACAACTATGATCATGGTGGCCGAATCCATGACCATGGTAGCCGGATCGAGCTCCCCCAGTTGCGGATCAGGGAACCCCGATGGTCCAGTGAGTAGCTATGGTGGCGCCCTATGAATGGGCTTGGCGGGCCCATGGATGGGCTTGTTGGGCTTGTCCATGGGTTTTTATTTTTTGTTTTTTATTTGATTAACCAAGGCAGGCAGCCAACCACCTCCGTTAAGGCATGATTAACCGTGACCTTTCAGTGGAGGCAGTTGGAAAAACCATCTCGATTAATGCTTTTTGCCCGCCTCGGTTAGGATTGCTGTAATGGTGTGTCTATCTACTGGACACCATCGGGTATATTTTCGCTGGCTCCTCGGAGCCTCTGTCAAAGCAAACTTCAAATGGCTAGTGGGCCCTTTCTCCGGTGCCTCTCTGGTGGCACCCATCAGACAAATTCGATGGTGTCTAGAACCTATCGGGTAATTACATCGAGAGTTCTAGGGGGTCATCGAAAAAGTTTGATGGCCCCCACTGCGGTTTTTGGTGCTCTAGTTTGAAATCCACACTACACAGGTGAGTGCCACATGTACACCTCATGGCTGCTTTCTCTAGTGGTTTGCAGTTAGGTTCACTGGATAAATCCAGTACTTAACCCTAGCTACGACCCCCACCAACCGCTTTCTCCGACATTGTGAGTACGACTATCACCGGGAATTCTAGTGCTTGCCCAACAACACTGCACAGTTAAAACGTAGGGCTAGACAATGCATCGCTTTCTGTAGTGCTTCCCCTAGAGGGACACCAGACTTATCCATTGAGAACAAAAACCTTGCCCTTAGCACATATCTCAATTGCTTTTCAAAATTTCTAACTCCCAATGTGTTCCGACTTGAACACGTTCACCTTAGGCACTGAATTAGCTTTTCAAAAGAATTTTTACTTTCTTCTGCACCACGCCTCTAGGTATAATGCATATGCGAAGTTAGTTCAAACCTAGTGGCACTAGATATCCATCTTCGCTTTAGAGTTCCCCTCTTAATAGTACAACTATCTATCCTAAACTTGATCATGCACTGTATTGCATCTCAGTCAAAAAATGAAAACCTGGGCATATACCTTTGCCTCTAGGCTTGTTTTCATTGCCTTCTTCTATCCAAGTGTGAGCCTTGCTTCATATGGTTTGATCTTCATTTCCAGCATCTCCTAGCCTTTCTCATCACACCATGTATCCTAGCTTAATCACAACACATTGAAAACATTTATCCACAAGTTGTCACTCAATTACCAAAAATCAAACATAGGGCTTTTAGATCCGCTCTTCCTCTCGCTGGTGGCGGCACACATCTTCTAATCGGGTGAGCATTTCATCTATTCCCTCCATCTTCCTCCCCCTCTAACTCACCCTCCCTCTCTCTGATCCATGGGGCACCGACAAAGGTGAAGACATGGTTTCCCCTGCATCACTAGAGTAGCCTCCAACATCGACTCCTTTGCTCCCTCACCCGATTATCCCAACTCCCGCTGTAACACCCTAGAATCCACAAACACCTTGAAATGCTACTAAACTTCACAAAACATTAGCCACACATAACAAATAAAGATTTCACAGAAACTCCTTTGTATTTATAAGCAACACGGAAGAAATATAGATAACCAATAAGCACCAAACTAGAATTAATGAACAACCTAACAAAAGTGTATGTTACTCCAACGAGAATAAGTTTAACGAGCACACTTTAAACATCCATTCTCAAGTGTAATGAACAAAACTAAACTATTAAGCTTTAAAACATGATATCTCTAAATGAAGAAGTGTGAGACATGTAGCTAATCTCCTTCCATTCCAAGCAAGCATCAAGTACCTAGATTGAGTAATGAAAGGGTGTCATGAAACATCTCAGCAAGCAAATTTGTTTTGACAAACTATTTAAACCACTAGTTGAATTAAACAAAGATTTAATATAGAGTTCCACTTATAAAATAAACAAGATATAATATCAATATAAAATGAGTGACTTCCAATTTAGAACACAACCATATGATAGAGCTTCACAATAACAATGACATATCACTTCAATATACTTCGTGCATGCATATGAATGCAATGCAAAATGACTCCTGCCTGCACAACCAACAAGGTGTGGAGCTGCATCGCATGATGTTGTACCGGTACGGTCATGACCATAGGTCAACGACATAACTTCCAATGCACATGGCATGCTGCAATAAAAATCACATAAATCACTAATGATACTTCATCTTCATCTTCAAGGGTATGGATTAACCACATATGCCAAGATGGAATAATAGCAACACCATAGATAGATAATTAAGAAATCCACTGTTGACGGTCACTAACATCAATTATAAACCGTCAACATAACCTGTATTTATACTTAATTCCATCACCAAACATAGGTATAGGGGTTTAAACTAACAAATTCCATAAGTTTTGGTGAATCTATGTTTTCAGCAGGGTTTATCCAGAAAACCACTAAGGGGGACCAATTCATCAAAGGAAATCATGTAATTCCACAGAAAAACCGATGTGGGAAGACTCTAGAAGACACCAGGAGGCTCTCCATCGAAGCGGAGCCCAAGACACTAACATGTGGGGCTGCCTGGCCCTACATGCAGGCCACCCGACCCCTAGGGTCCACCAGTCAGCCCCTCATTGCTAAGTCTGCTCCCCACCTCCTCCTAGGTTGCATCTACACCGTTCTTTAAGTTGGTTTTATCCAAGGGCTCACGTTGGATGCTTTGGCTTATATATACCAGCCCCTACCCGCCTCCCTAGGCAAATCCTGAAACCCTAATTCATATCATGAGGATTAGAGCCAGCTGTCAAGAGAAGATTAGTCCTCCATAGGATCTAGTCTTGTAAATAATAGTGAGATAGAGAGTGAGGGAAGAGTTTGGATAGTAGAAGACATAAGCTTACCCAAGTCAGAGCTAGAGAACCTTAGTTTTCCTCTCTATGCTCCTATTTATCCTTAGCCTTGTTGCCACTCCTAGTTAAGTTAACCCTTAACCTAGTTGCTACCCCTTGTTTAGTTAGATCGAAATTAGTCTCACATGTTTCCCTGTGGATACGATACTTGGAATACTTCTAGGTGAAAGCTATAGCGGTATCCGTGCATTAATTTATACCAACAAGCTTTCTGGCGCCGTTGCCGACGAAACGGTTGCTGAATTAACTACGAGCCTAGCTTAACATTTTATTTTACTTTTCCTTTTAGCATGGATTCCACTCCTATCTATCAATATGCTAAACCCATGAGTGCAAGCCTATAACCACCAAAATCTTTAGAGCCCATCCTAACACAAGGTTATGAGCTTAGCTCGTGTTTTATAAAACTGATTTAGGATCAATCCTTCTCGGGAGAAGGCGATAAAAACCCATACTCACACCTACAAGAGTTTAAACAGACCTGTGCATGCTTGCGTATCGCTAGCATATCTGACAAGACCTTAAGATGAAAGTTGTTTCTGTTCTCTTTGAAGCGAAGAGCTAAACATTTGTATAGTCAAACCGTAGGAAGTATGCAAGGAGATTGGGAAACGTTGTGCTCTAAATTTTGTTTATGTTTCTGTCCCATCTCTAAAGTGGTTAGCCTTCGAAAAGAGGTTCTAAATTTTAGACAACTTGAAGAAGAATCTCTTAGTACATCATGGGATTGTTTTAATGAACTCATCATCATTGGCCCGGACATTACCATTCAAGACCCTACACTTCTTCAATATTTTTACATGGGTCTTAGCAAGGACTCCATGGAATCCCTTGATGTAGCCTCTAGAGGAGTTTTCCTTCATCTGTCTGCTAGTGAAGCAAGGGCTATGCTTGATAGAATTAGTGGAAAGACTCCCTGCACTAGCATTCATAATGAACTCCTTGAGAAAGAGAAGAAATCATCTCCCGAACAAGAAGAGAAAGTTTTGATAGCCAAATCACAACCACTCCAATCCCAAGATTTAGCTATCAATCCTGAACCATCAATACCCCAAAATCCTCCAAGGGAAGAAGAAATTCAACCTTTTGAAATTTCTTGTGAGGATGATCTTTTTTGCTGATTTTGGGAAAAGCTTAAACTCATAGTTCCACAAGAGACCTTTGAGTGAATATAATTCAAATCCTCTCAAGAATGGATCTCTTAGAAAGTGTCCTTATTGCCATATAGGACATTGGGAAGAATTCAAGGATGGCATTTCAAGTAAGGCCATAGACGGAGAGCTGAGCCATCTAGAAGCCATTCCTATCCTCTCCCCTTCTATGTCTACATTAGATGTCTCATCTGAACCCATCTTTCAACCCATCCTTGACCCCGATGATCCCTCTTATGCTCTATCTCCTAAGTCTCATGATGACCCTAGAAATCCACTAAGACAACCAAAGCATAGGAATCATGAAGGCCACAGGATGACCAAAAAGAGCAACGACAATCGCTGGAATGTATTAAGAACTTGTATGCCGTTGTTAAAGAATGGATGGACAAGGACGAAGCCTTATGGGTAGAATCCAAACTTGGCTTAGATCCAAATGGTGAGCTTAAATCAATCTCTTTAATAAACATGACTCATCCAAGTTTGGAGGAGGCCTTAGACGAGATCAACCTGAGAGCCACCAATCCACGGGAAATCTTGGACAATAAAACGTCCAATGAATGTCATAGGCATGGAATCATGGAGACAATGTTTCTGCCTATAGACATTCATGAAGAAACACCCTTAAACCTTGAAAAGGAAGATAACATCAATGAGCATGGAAGTTATTTTATGAACACCTCATCGAATCCATGCTCGCATGAGAAATCTCCTAAATCAATTGGTCTCTCTAACATTGCCACACACAAGGTCTTCAACCCCCTTATACTTTCTATTCCTAAAATTTTTGAAAGGGTGATTGTAGATACATGTCGCACCAAATTTTGCATAGCAAAACCAAGTACTCATATATGTGCACCCAGGATGTCCGAACACACACATATATCACAAATTGTAATAGCATCAAAGTAAAGGACTTATTACATCACATATCTCATCACAATGTTAATACAAAGTTTGCTCAATGACAATATTATTACATACACAGCGGAATAACTAGCCCAACTACCACAGGGACTCCAACTGGTGAACATCTCCCTAGTAGTCCTGGACATCCTCCGGATACTCTTCATATCCATTATCTGTTACCCATCCAGGATTTTCATTGGATGTAAAGCAAGTGTAAGCTCACCATACTTAGCAAGTATATCAAAGGGATCTATGAGGCTTAAAAGGCTAGACACGGTTTGACTGCGGTTCACAATTTTAGTTGATCAAGTTTTAGCATCCTGAATCACTACTTTAGTGAACAATCCCAAATAACAAGTGATATTAAAGTATCATCAAGTTTATCTCAATTCCCATCCACCCACAGTAACCAGTAATCTTGAAGGATCTAGACCGCTCGTATCTGTGAGCATGACTGTTATAACAGGTCAAATATTTATGAAGAAATTGTACAACTTTACCCACCGAGCCATGATTCCCAATGCCGGGGTTTGCAAAGCCCACTACACCTCTACCTAGGAAGTGTGGCAAGGTTTCACTATGTAACCCTTAGCTAGTCGCACAAACAAGTCATAGCTGCTAAGGTTTTAGCCGTCTAGCCATATGTGGCCCTCCTCTAGGAGTGGCACACGTGGGCACGCGGCACGATACACACACCCTAGTAGGTAAGTACACATACCAACTAGTGCCCCCCTCTTGCACTTACGGAAAGCTACAGACGAGCTAGTACAATCTAGTTAACAGGTTAAAGTTAAAGCCATATTACACTCGGGGTTGTACGAAACCTCCTGGGTGGCCTCTTTAGGATTAAGTCCTTATGGAGAGGCACTAGAGTACTCAACCCCATACTTTAGCCCCTATCTATTGCTAAAAAGCTTCATATTATCATATTTCATAATGTCTTTAGTCATGTTTAATTATTATTCTATGTTAAGCGCTGCAGCATCTATCCAAAATGCATACCCAAACCCTAGGTAACAAGTATATGTGGTACAAGTAATCATCTAGGTAAAGTCCTTAAAGGTATATCAAATTAGACACATGCATGAATATGAAGTGTAATAATTCATAGGTACAAGGGGCCTTTAGTACACTTGCCTTCTTCAAAGTTGTCCTGGGAGTACTGCTGATCCTGTTGTGGGTCCTCAGTCACCTCAAATGGCTCACCCTCTAATCATGTTCCAAAACACCAATCAAGCATCATTCCAATCATTACATGCATACAAATAGACTTCTATTAGAACAATACACCAAATAGTAGAAACATAGCTTAAAAAGTTTATAAAACTATTCTACGTACTGCTACGAACACGTGAGCGCAAGAATCACTCAAATTAGACTTAAAACGCGAAAGTTATGCATGAAATAAGGTGCAATGGCATTTCTATGAATAAAATGAACTTATTTTTGAATTAAAACAATTAAAAATATGAATTTATACGTTTACTGGACTGTGCATACTATTTCTGGAAAATATAGGGACCTAAACGAATAAAAATAGGACTAAATAATAATTAATTTGAATTGCTATGGACTACGGGTTGATTTACTGGAAACAGAAGGGCTTTTCTGAAAAATGTGCGTGGCTTGACTGGATGTTGACCGCAACTGCTGACTGGGTGGCACATGGCACGCGCGGACTAGTGTGGTGCACCACGTGGCATGGTGGACTTGCTAACGTGGCATTGTGGCCGGGTCCATGGGTCCACGGTGGACCAGTTATTCTCCGAACCGGTACGTTAAGATCTTGGCCGTCTAGACAACTTTCGACGGCACAGGAGGCATGGGAGTACTTCCGCCGGCCACACGGTACCACCGGTGAGCATGCCATGGCCAGCGGTGAGGCTACCACGGCGGCAAACCCTGGTACGGTGGTTCCGGCCATCCCGAGGGAAACCGAGCACACCTAAACGATATACAGGCTCTCGCGAACACGATGCAAGGCAAATCGAGGCGGGGAACGTGCCGGTGGGCCAATTCCACGGCGGTGCCATGGCCAGCAATGTCTAAAGGTCGCCGATACGGCATTCTAGAGCACAAATCGATGAACTAGAGGTGCGGGAAGACGAAGAAGCTCACCCCGAGTCGATTGAAGGTGGTCGCGGCATCCGGGAAGGTCTCCGAGGCACAGATCGATGATGGCGGCGGCTGGAGAAGAAGCAACGACGTGGGTTAGGGTGAATCTGAGCATTCTGTGACCAAAACTTGAAATTTGTGATACCTACAGTCACGGAGAAGCACGGCGGATCTTCGGGTCACGTCGATATCAAAGTTCTAGGCGTAGGAGAGGTGAATTGACGGCGGCAGCGGGAGCTTGAGTGCGAGCAGAGGAAAGGGAGAAGGAGGGCGTCGGCTTGGAGCTTTATAGTCTAGGCGAGGCACGGTGGATGGAAAGGGAGCGGGGCGCTTCGGTGGGATTAGCCACCTGCCTTATAGGAGAGACGGCGGCTGCTTGCCATACTTGGCCACGCCATCGCCGGGCGTCGAAGAAGGAAGGCAGCGTCGAGGAAGAAAAGGAAAGGAAGGGGAAGGGGATGTGGCCGGCTAATGGGTGGGCTAGCAACATAGTGAGAGAGGGAAGGGAGTGGAGCGAGCGGGGTAGGCTGAGCAGGCCGGGGCGCTGAGCTGGACCGCTCGAGCGTGCGATGCGGTGCGGAGCGGGCTATGCGCGGGAAAATGAGAAAAGGGAGGGGAGGCGCGGCTGGGCCGCCGGGCAGGCCAAGCCAGGAAGAGAAGGAGGAGAAAGGCCAGGCCAGATCTTGGGGCTAGGCTGAAAAGGAAGAAAGGAAGATTTTTCCAAAACAAAAAATCCTTTTCTATTTCTAATTTTCAATACTAAGCCAAATTCAAATGAGATTTGAATTTAACTTCAAACCATCTAGCCCTACACTCAATCAAAAATAATATGCTTCGGCATGAATGCAACAAGCATGTTTTGAAACCTTATTGTTAATTTTATTTAACCAAAATGTATTATTTGGCCTAAGTTAAAAAAATACATAGAAAATTAAATAAATGCTCAAAATTAATTATTAATTTGCAGTTGAAATTTTTGGGTGTTACAAACCTACCCCCTTAAGATGAATCTCATCCTCGAGATTCAGATGGTTCGAAAATATTGGGATAGTCAGTTCTCAGATCCTCCTCTCTTTCCCAAGTTGCCTTATCCACTGAGTGTCTGTTCCACTAAACCTTGCACATTCTTATTATCTTGCTTCTTGTGATTCTCTCCGCTGTTTCCAAGATTCTCACTGGATATTCTTTGTATGATAGATCCTCTTGGATATCTAGTTCTTCCAAAGGTAGTTGTTCCTCAGGTACTCTCAAACATTTCTTAAGTTGAGATACATGGAAGACATCATGAACACCTAAGAGCCGTTCTAGTAATTCCAGCTGGTAAGCAACTTCTCCTCTCCTGTTGATGATCTTGAATGGCCCCACATACCTGGGTGACAACTTTCCCTTAGTATGAAATCTCTTAACTCCTCTCATAGGTGAAACTTTGAGATAAACAAAATCACCAATCTCAAACACCAAATCTCTTCTTCTCATGTCAGCATAGGTTTTCTATCGTGACTGTGCAACCTTCAAGTTTTGCCTTATTGTTTGCACCTGTTTCTCTGCCAGTTGCAGAACTTCTGGTCCAAAGACTTGACTTTCTCCCATTTGTTTCCAAAATAATGGGGTCCTGCACTTTCTACCATACAACGCATCAAAGGGTGCCATCTTAAGACTTTTATGGTAGCTATTATTATAAGAGAATTCAACATAGGGCAAACTTTTATCCCAACTTGTTCCGTACTGTAGAGCACAAGCTCTCAACATATCCTCTAAAATCTGATTTGTCCTCTCTGTCTGCCCGTCTATCTGAGGATGATAAGCTGAGCTAAAGTTCAACTTTGTATCCATGGACTCATGCAACTTCTACCAAAAATGTGATGTGAACTGTGTACCCCAATCTAAAACAATCTTGTTTGGTACTCCATGTAAACATACAATCCTTTCCATGTATAGCTCTACCAACTTTGCACCAGAATAAGTTGTCTTGACAGGAATGAAATGTGCTACTTTTGTCAGATGGTCTACTATTACCCAGATAGAGTCATATCCCCTCTGTGTATGGGGTAATCCCACTATGAAGTCCATTCCAACTTCTTCCCATTTCCACTCGGGTATCTTCATAGGCTGTAGTAAACCTGCTGGCGTCTGATGCTCTGCCTTTACTCTTTGGCACGTATCACATATGGCCACATGTTCTGCTACATCTCTTTTTAGTCCATACTACCAATATCTCTCTTTAAGATCAAGATACATTTTTGTACTCCCCGGGTGTATGGAATAGGCTGAGTCATGAGCTTCCCTCAAAATAGACTCCCTAATAGACTTCACTTCTAGCACACAAATCCTTTTGCCAAACCATAATGTCCCTTGATCATCCATGTGGAATCCTAGGGCTTTACCAATCACTATATGTTCAGCAATATCCTTGATCCTCTCATCATTCAGCTGTCCCTTATGAATCTCTCGTTCTAGAGTAGGTTCTACCTATAACTCCATGGTGTTAGCCACAATACCCAAATTTAGGTATTCGAACTCCTCACACAACTCTTTAGGTAACTGAGTTGTATAGGCCATGTTCACATAACTTCTCCTACTCAAGGCATCTGCTACAACGTTAGCCTATCCTGGGTAATAGTGTATCTCCAAATCATAATCCTTGATTAACTCTAGCCATCTGCGCTGCCTCAAATTTAGATCTGACTGTGTGAATATATACTTCAAACTCTTATGGTCCATATAGATCTCACACTTATGACCAATTAGGTAATGCCTCCAAATCTTGAGAGCATGTACCACAGCTGCTAACTCCAGATCATGAGTCGAATAATTAAACTCATGTTTTCTCAGCTGTCTGGATGCATAGGCAACAACTCTACCCTCTTGCATAAGAACGTAGCCTAGACCTTGCCATGAGGCATCACAATAGATAGAGAAGCTTTTGGTAAGATCAGGTAAGACTAGCACTAGGGCAGAGGTCAGTCTCTTCTTCAACTCCTTAAAACTATCCTGACATTGCTTAGTCCATACAAATTTGGCATTCTTCTCTAACAGAGCAGTCATGGGCTTGGCTAATTTAGAGAATCCCTCGATGAATCTCCTATAGTACCCAGCCATACCAAGGAAACTCCAAATCTCACTAACATCCTGAGGTGGCTTCCAACTCAACACATCTCTAACCTTCTTGGGATCTACTGCTACTCCTCCATTAGAGATTATGTGACCAAGGAAAGATACTTCTTTTAGCTAGAACTCACATTTGCTAAACTTAGCATAGAGCTGATGTTCTCTAAGCTTCTGCAACACTAACCTCAAATGTTCCTCATGTTCTTCTTCATTCTTAGAGTAGACTAATATGTCATCAATGAACACCATGACAAACTTGTCAAGGTACTCCATGAATACATTGTTCATTAGGTACATGAAGTAAGTAGGTGCATTTGTCAGACCAAAGGACATGCTGTGAACTCATATAGTCCATATCGGGTCACAAAAGTAGTTTTGGGGATGTCAGTACATCTTATCCTCAACTGATGGTATCTAGATCGAAGGTCGATCTTTTAAAACATACAAGCCCCTTTCAACTGATCAAATAGGTCATCAATTCTATGCAGTGGATACTTGTTCTTAATTGTGACCTCATTAAGTGATCTGTAATCTATGCCATTCTTTGTGTACCATCTTTCTTCTCTACAAACAGTACTGGTGCACCCCAAGGTGAAGAACTAGGTTGGACATAACCCTTATCTAGCAATTCCCTTAATTGTTTCTTAAGTTCTGCTAATTCATTCACTCCCATTCTATAAGGTCTCTTAGCTATGGGTGTAGTTCCAGGTAAAAGTTCAATTATAAACTCAATGTCTCGTTCAGGAGGCATACCTGGTAACTCCTCAAGGAAGACATCTGGATACTCATTTACTATCCTTATATCTTCTATGGTTGTGCCCTCCAATTGATTAACCCGGTAGATTTCTGCAGCTGACTGTGTTGCCACATACTCAACTTTCTCTCCAAATGGAGTGGTAAGATTCACGGAACTATTTCCACAATTGATGACTGCCTTCCGGGATCTTAACCAATCCATACCCAAGATGACATCAATTCCAGATGAGTCTATGACTACAAGGTTAGCTTGAAATTCTACCCCCTTATGCTAAGACTAGCAGCTAAGCATATCCAGTTTGCTTTCATTTCCCCTCCGGGTGAGTTTACTAACATGGGTTTCTTCATAACACATACTGGAATACCATGCTTCTTTATGAATGTATATGCTACGAAGGAATGCGAAGCACCAGAATCAAAAAGTACTATAGCAGAGTTTGAGTTGACCGGAAACTTACCAATCACCACATCTGGTGCCTCTTGAGCTGTTTCAGCAGTTACATGATTCACCTTTCCACAAACATAGTTATGCTACAGGTTAGTCGTCCTCTTGGGGCATCTGTTCGAGTAATGCCCTGGCTCTCCATAGTTGAAGCATCTATTATCATTAACTGCATTTGGCGCCTTTGGTGCGCCATTCTTCTGTGGAGCATTGGGGGCATTATTCCTCACAGGAACATTGTTGGATTGCTGCTGGCGCTGAGCTGGTGCCTTGTACTGCTGCTACTACTGCTGCTGTGTACTCTGTGGTTGCTAGTTGCGGTTAACTATACCGGACTGACCTTGATAGCGCTACTATGGTTGAGTCTATTGAGGATTGGCATAGAAGCGAGAGTTGCTCCTGGATTGCTGCACTTGAAACTTCCTCTTCTTGTCTTCCATTTGGTGGCCCTTGTTCTCTATCACCAAGGCCTTATCCACCAACTGTTGGAAACTAGCAAAAGTATGAGACAACAGTTGGTACTGAAGACCATCATTCAAACCTTCCATGAATAACTCCTGCCTCTTCTCATCCTCTTCCACCTCAGTAGGGGCATACTATGACAATTGTATGAACTTGTCATGATATTCAACAACAGTCATGCTCCCCTATTTGAGAGCCAAAAACTCCTTGTTCTTCAGCTTCATCAGTCCAGTAGGCATGTGCTAAGAGTGGAAGGCACTACGAAACTCGGGCCAAGTGATGGGATTAGCTTCTGTACGGCCGAAGCGGAATGAATCCCACCAATCCAGTGCAGTCCCTTGTAGCTGTCTAGAAGCATATAAAACCTTCTCCTTGTCATCACACTGGGCAATCTCCAGTTGCCTCTCAATAGCATGTAGCCAGTCGTCAGCCTATAGTGGGTCAGTGGAGTGCTTGAAATCAGGTGGGTGTCCTTTCAGAAACTCTCCCCCTCTTATCTCTGACTTGAGGGGGGTGCATTCCCATTCCCATGCTCCATGTTCTGCATGTTCTGGGCCATCTGCTGAAGCAACTGTGTCTGCATCATCATCAGCTGCTCCATAGTGATAGGAGGTGGTGGTGGCAGATCCTCACCTCCCTGGTTGTTCCTTCTGGTGTTCACCATCTGTAGATGCATCATATAAGTCTCATATGTCCAAGCATATAACCTTTAAAAGATAATGGTCTAATAAGAGTAGGTGTCACTAGATCAAGACTAGAGATATATGTAGGGTACACAAAAAGATAATTGTTCTGAACTTTTCCGACGAGTTGGTCAAACAATAGTGCAGTAAAATGAGCATATCTCACTCTTTGTTTATCATATGATTGCATATTTTCCTTTCTGGAAAGCTTATGAAACTCTATACAACTTTCATTTAGAACACTTTTTCAGATTCTGACATTGACTTAGTCAAAAATAGATGACAGGAAGTACTGTTCCAGAATTCTGACAGCACAGAAACCTCAACTTACAACAGCCATATCTCACAATTTATAATAGGTATTGAGGTGATTCTAGGGCCAAAAGAAAGATGTTGAAGTCTACCTATCTCCATAAAATTTTCATAACCATTGGATATATAGAACATGAGATATGAACTGATAAAGATGGATTGCTCAGAATGATACAGAATGGATAGCATGATAAAATGAAACCCAACTATTTATTCATATTATCCTTAAACCTTAATCTTAACTAAATGACTGTGGACATGCCCAAAAGTCATCACAATCATATTAAAGATCCAAATCAAGCATTGTTCATTATGACAAACATCCAACCATGCAAGTATCAATTGTTCAACCGTTAAAAGAAAAAAACTAAACACTCTCTCGCGCATCTACGCGTGTTTATTACATATTCTTAAGACTTCCTCCTATGGGTATGGGTCGATGTTGGTACTGTTGTTGGGGTCTCCAAACTCTCCTCTGTTCCTCGTTGGCGACTGCATAGGAATACCTAGCGCTTCCACATCTGGACCTCCTTGATGTTGCTTCAGTGTAGCATTCTCACGGGCAAGCTGCAGATATGCCTTCCCCATGACATCGAGCTCATCCAAGGCCTGGTCCAGGTCAGTGTTGGTCTAAGCCAAGCACAATAGGGTAGGCCTCAACCTCAGGTTCGCCTCTCCAAGTGGTGCAGCAATGTTACAACTAGACTGGCCGCTTTGACGGCGGGGAAGATAACGGTCCTCCTCCTAGGCGATGTCGTCGAAGTGGCGGTCGCAGTTGACCACTAATGCCTGTCGAGCTACATCTTTGATGGCGGCTGCACGTGTGAACCATGAAGTGATGGCATGCTGGATGTAGCGCACCCGAGTCCCCTCATGGATGTACACTTCTGTCTCCTAGAAGCCGGTGTAGTCAGGGTGGGTCCAATGCTCCATCCTGTACTGAACAGTGCATCCGGCGTGGTAGCGATGTACATGTGCGAGAAGCTTGGGGTGGTAGTAGGCATCACCCTCCAAATCATAGTGGATCTTCGTGGTCCACCCTTGAGCTAGCAATGCATCATGATCATCATCACCCCCATTTCCACCGTCTTTTCCATCATCACCATCACCGTCACTGCCATCACCACCATTACCATCTCCACCATCACCACCATTTCCATCACCATTACCATCTATATCAGAATCATCTCCATCATCAGGGTCATGGGTTCTTCCTCGAACTCCTCTATCTCAATGGGCTCCTCAAACATGGGCCCCTCTTCTATTTCTTCATCCATGGGATCTTCCAGCACATCCTCTAGAGGTTCCCCCATGGGCACCTCCACAGGCGGTTGCTCCTCCATGCCCCTCAGAGCTTCCACCAGATGTGTAGGTACATGCTTGCCAAATGTGAACCTTGTCCTCCTGGTGGGCATCATGATGGTCCTCTTGCGGGGTGTCGGCTTGGTGCGGGCCATCTATAAGAATGAAAAGGTTGAGTATTAGAATAAAATATTTTTTGCAACAAATAAAGAATAGAATATAAGCAAAAAATTTATAGCAAATTAAAGGTAGTAAAATAAAGATAATGTGATCCTAAAAGCATCCATTTCTAACTAGGTTGATCATCCTACAGTCAGTTATAGCTCTGATACCAATTAGTCGCACCCAATTTTGCATAGCAAAACCAAGTACTCATATATGTGTGCCCAGGATGTCCAAACACACACATATATCACAAATTGTAACAACATCAAAGTAAAGTACTTATTACATCGCATATCTCATCACAATGTTAATACAAAGTTTGCTCAATGGCAATATTATTACATACACAGTGGAATAACTAACCCAACTACCACATGGACTCCAATTGGTGAACATCTCCCTAGTAGTCCTGGACATCCTCCGGAAACTCTTCATATCCATTATCTGTTACCCATCCAGGATTTTCATTGGATGTAAAGCAAGTGTAAGCTCACCATACTTAGCAAGTATATCAACGGGATCTATGAGGCTTAAAAGACTAGACACGGTTTGACTGCGGTTCACAATTTTAGTTGATCAAGTTTTAGCATCCTAAATCACTACTTTAGTGAACAATCCCAAATCCCAAATGATATTAAAGTATCATTAAGTTTATCTCAATTCCCATCCACCCACAGTAACCAGTAATCTTGATGGATCTAGACCGCTCGTATCTATGAGCATGACTGTTATAACAGGTCAAATATTTATGAAGAAATTGTACAACTTTACCCACCGAGCCATGATTCCCAATGCCGGGGTTTGCAAAGCCCACTACACCTGTACCTAGGAAGTGTGGCAAGGTTTCACTATGTAACCCTTAGCTAGTCGCACTAACAAGTCATAGCTGCTAAGGTTTCAGCCGTCTAGCCGTATGTGGCCCTCCTCTAGGAGTGGCACATGTGGGCACGTGGCACGATACACACACCCTAGTAGGTAAGTACACATACCAACTAGTGCCCCCCTCTTGCACTTACGGAAAGCTATAGACGAGCTAGTACAATCTAGTTAACAGGTTAAAGTTAAAGCCATATGACACTCGGGGTTGTATGAAACCTCCTAGGTGGCCTCTTTAGGATTAAGTCCTTATGGAGAGGCACTAGAGTACTCAACCCCATACTTTAGCCCCTATCTATTGCTAAAAAGCTTCATATTATCATATTTCATAATGTCTTTAGTCATGTTTAATTATTATTCTATGTTAAGCGCTGCAGCATCTATCCAAAATGCATACCCAAACCCTAGGTAACAAGTATATGTGGTACAAGTAATCATCTAGGTAAAGTCCTTAAAGGTATATCAAATTAGACACATGCATGAATATGAAGTGTAATAATTCATAGGTACAAGGGGCCTTTGGTACACTTGCCTTCTTCAAAGTTGTCCTGGGAGTACTGATGATCCTGTTGTGGGTCCTCAGTCACCTCAAATGGCTCACCCTCTAATCGTGTTCCAAAACACCAATCAAGCATCATTCCAATCATTACATGCATACAAATAGACTTCTATTAGAACAATACACCAAATAGTAGAAACGTAGCTTAAAAAGTTTATAAAACTATTCTACGTACTGCTACGAACACGTGAGCGCAAGCATTACTCAAATCAGACTTAAAACGCGAAAGTTATGCATGAAATAAGGTGCAATGGCATTTCTATGAATAAAATGAACTTATTTTTGAATTAAAACAATTAAAAATATGAATTTATATGTTTACTGGACTGTGCGTACTATTTCTAGAAAATATAGGGACCTAAACGAATAAAAATAGGACTAAATAATAATTAATTTGAACTGCTATGGACTATGGGTTGATTTACTGAAAACAGAAGGGCTTTTCTAAAAAATGTGTGTGGCTTGACCGGATGTTGACCGCAGCTGCTAACTGGGTGACACGTGGCATGCGTGGACTGGTGTGGTGCACCACGTGGCGTGGTGGAGTTGCTGACGTGGCATCGTGGTCGGGTCCATGGGTCCACGGTGGACCAGTTATTCCCCGAACCGGTACATTAAGATCTTGGCCGTCTAGACAACATCCGATGGCACAGGAGGCACGGGAGTACTTCCGCCGGCCACACGATACCGCCGGCGAGCATGCCATGGCCGGCGGTGAGGCTACCATGGCGGCGAACCCCAGTACAGTGGTTCTAGCCACCCCGAGACAAACCGAGCACACCTAAACGATCTACAGGCTCTCGCTAACACGATGCAAGGCAAACTGAGGCGGGGAACAAGCCGGTGGGCTAATTCCGCTGTGGCGCCATGGCTGGTGATGTCTGGAGGTCACCGATACGGCGTTCCAGAGAGCAAATCGATGAACTAGAGGCACAGGAAGATGGAGAAGCTCACCGTGAGTCAATTGAAGGTGTCGCGGCGTCCGGGAAGGTCTTCGAGGCACGAGTCGACGACAGCGGTGGCTGGAGAAGAAGCAATGGCACGGGTTAGGGTGAATCCAAGCATTCCATGACCAAAGTGCGAAATTGGTGATACCTACAGTCAAAGAGAAGCACGATGGATCTTCGGGTCACGTCGGTGTCGAAGTTCGAGGCGCGGGAGAGGTGAATTGATAGCGGTGGCGGGAGCTTGAGTGTGAGCAGAGGAAAGGGAGAAGGAGGGCATTGGCTCAGAGCTTTATAGTCTAGGCGGGGCGCGATGGATGGAAGGGGAGTGGGGCGCTTGATCGGGATTGGTCGCCTACCTTGTAGGAGCGACGGTGGCTGCTTGCCATACATGGTCGCGCCATCACCAGGCGTCGAAGAAGGAAGGGAGCGCCGAGGAACAAAAGGAAAGGAAGGGGAAGGGGATGTGGTTAGCTGATGGGTAGGCCAGCGGTGCAGTGAGAGAGGGAAGGGAGTGGACGACGTGTGTAGGTGTGGGCACGCGGGGTAGGCCGAGTAGGCTGGGGCGCCAACCTGGGCCACGCGCGCGTGCGGTGCGGAGCAGGCCACCGAGCGGGCCGAGCAGAGCGGGCTGTGTGCGGGAAAATGAGAAAAGGGAGGGGAGTCGCGGCTAGACCGCCGGGTAGGCCAAGCCAAGAAGAGAAGGAGGAGAAAGGCCAGTCCAGATCCTGGGGCTGGGCTGAAAAGGAAGATTTTTCAAAAACAAATCCTTTTCTATTTCTAATTTTCAAAACTAAGCCAAATTCAAATGAGATTTGAATTTAACTTCAAACCATCTAGCCCTACACTCAATCAAAAATAATATGCTTCGGCATGAATGCAACAAACATGTTTCTAAACCTTATAGTTAATTTTATTTAACCAAAATGTATTATTTGGCCTAAGTTAAAAAACTACATAGAAAATTAAATAAATGCTCAAAATTAATTATTAATTTGCAGTTGAAATTTTTGGGTGTTACAATACATATGTTTATCACAAATATTGCAGATCTCATTGTGTGAATCTTGAGATAGGTACACAATGGTTGATGTTGGAGGGGAAACCAATTCACCAACTTGAGTGCAATTTGAAGGTTTCCCAAGGATAAGCTTTTGTCCTAAAGCAAGCCCTTTCGGGAGATAACATGCGCTTTCACTTTTTGCTATAATACCCTTGTGAAGTGAGCATAGAAACATAATTGTGAAAATATTCCTTTGTGTATTTTTGTCACTAACCATTCTAGGTTTGAAGCAAAAAGAATGAAGGATGACGACTCAAGGTATGTCCAACCAACCATCATGCAACATTGAATCACATCCATCCAAACTTGATTTTGCCTTGCAAAATTCAAGTGTGGGGGATGGACTTCTTTGAAAAATCTTATGCCAAGCTACTAATTCATCTTGGTTGTCTCTACCTTTAAGCCATACTCAATTTGCTAAACAACAACCATGCTCTTTTATCTCTAGTTGAATAAATCTCTATAATGCTTTCATGCCGCCTTTGTTGACTATAGTATGTTCAAGGTTTGGAGTATGTTCATACATCTCATAAATGAAGCATGGTGCTTAGTTTAGGAGTGTTGATCTTACTTTCAAAGGCTTTTTAAATTAAGCGTGGTGCTTAGGTTAAAATGCTTTCCTAGATTAAATTAGACAAGGTGTCTAGTTTGATTTTTGAACCAAGAATATGCTGTAGTAGATACTAGTCATTTTGTTGGACTAACCCCATGCAGGAAACTTTTAATTCAATATTGGTAAGTCATGAGATGAATTCAAATCGGAGATGAAGCAAGACACAACTCTTTCATTATAGATGTAAGAACTACATACCTCATTCAACATAGATGAAAGAACTGTAAGTACCAAAGTTCATTCACTTTGTCTTTTGCTGCAAGTTACCTTTTGCCTTGAGCTATGCTTGTGTAAAACATGATCTCTATACTAAAGTAATCCCAAAACCATCTTCTCATTAGCATAGAGGGAAATTACAAAATTCTGGACAAACAACCCGTGTTTCAAAATCGTATAGTCCTTCGGGTATGTGTTGTCCACTAATCCTTTGCAGACATAAAACAATGAGTGAGGCAAAACCTCTAACAAGGTTGTCAAAAGATCAAAGAGTAGAAAGAGGGCATGACAAAAGGATGAGAAAGAAAGGGTGCAATTTAGGAGACAAGAAGCTCATGAATAGCTCAAGCTGCGAGACTAGCCGAACAAGGAAAACTTCAAGCAAAAGGAAAGGACCATCATGAGTCATCTACCCTTCGTCATATGGTGACATTATGCTCCAATGACAAAGGTAGCTTCGTAAGGTAAATGATCATTATTTAAAAAGTTTTTTCTTGATTCTGGTAGGCACATAAATAAGAAACAAAATATGTTTGAGTTATAATTTACCTGATCAAACCTGATTAGCTCAACATGTCTTGTTCTTTAAGCTTGTTCCTAGCACTACTTTCTTGATCCCATAGTCGGAACCAAATGAGCTAAAATATTGCACATCCTATCTCTGGAAGATGATAGTCATAATCATGTAAAGTTCAATACATTATGTAAAGATAGACAATCCTTCCATAGGTTAAGTAACTCAATCTTTTCTGCCAATTGAACTTAAATAATCTTTTGGTCTTATCACCCAAGACATAATTGAACAAAACACACAACATCAATTTCGTCTTGTTCAATGTGCCTATGGTTAGAGAAGAATAAATAAAGTTTTAGTTCTATTAGTGTTTTTCCACCAACAGAGCCTATGCACTTGATCTCTACCTTGTCTTATGAGTAGGACACACTTCAAGCAAACTATAAGGGAAAGATAGTCGACTCCCTAATTTCTACAAGTGAAGGTCTTGAACCTGTCAAACCAAAATAAAAACTCAGAACCAAGACAGGTTTGGCGGAAGAAGGTGACATCATAATTAGAGGTGCCACCTCAAGAATTCTCATCTTCAATGCAAACCAAGGTGCTTGATCAATGAACTTCACAAGGAAAAGTCCAGTTTGAAGGACTTACAATACCGAACCCTTACCGAAAGAGCTAGCTTGGGGGAGAAGCACTTCCGTGTATCCAGGTAAGTATGTTTTCCCTTTGTTCTAGTTTTAGTTTCTTTTAAATAGTTAAGAAAATGGTAAAATTGAAAACAAAATAAAAGATGTGTCTAGTTTGCTTTAATTTATTTTTAAGAGTTTATAAAGAGAACTCAGAATAATATCTTAAATGGAAATAATGAATAGTTGCTCTGTTGTAATTCCTTTCAAGTACATAGTTTTGAGCCTCGAATTCTCCCAAATTTTGGATACGACTGATTTAATATAAAGATTTACTTTGAACTTGAAACTCGTGGGTACCATATGCTTGATCTATGTCTAGGTAATTGACCGATATGATATGAGAGGGTCTAACTACTATTTATCTTATTCCAAGTGACACTAAAGTTCTGGAGATTTATCTTTAGAAAAACACAAAAATGCTACATGATGAGTTCCTGTATGACAAAGCTTAAATTCCTATCAGATCCATACATGTTATTTAGGCTAGGAAAACTTCCACATATATGCTGCTTGCTTTTGCATTGAGTTTTGTTAAGCTTTGTTGACCCTTATGAGAGGTTTGTCATGCTCTTAAAATCAAAATCACGTACACACCACCCAAATATGCACTACTCCTACACTGGGAGTGGACAACAAAAACATGCTTGATAGGTTTTCCATTCACCAAATAAATGCTCCAAGTTCTTGTTACTATCTCTCAAAAGTTTTGTTGTAGAAAAGAGGCATGGGGCTATGCAAAAGTTATTCATAAAAAAAGAGATAAAAAAGAGAGATTAATAAGATAGCCCCTACTCTCTCGCAAAAATATTTCCAAGTTTCAAGAAGAGATATGTTTTCAAGGAGCATAGTAGAATTAGGTTAGCCACCATATATATCCACCATATATCCACACACTTGCACATCTTGATTTGCTTGTATGACTAAACTCTCTTTGGATCCGTTGTTTGACTCACTACAAAAAAAAATGGTTTGTATGACATAAGCACACTGTCATGGTAAGTACAAAATTGGTTATAAAAAGTGTCTTATGACAAAAAAGCAGCATCATGCCAGTCGTCATATAATGACCGTCACATAATATACCTTGTGATGATAATATTGAGAACCGTCACAAAATGTTACGACCATTTGTGACGGTTGTGTCTTTCCATCACACATTGTTATCTTTTATGACGACTGTAACTGTCACATATTGGTCAGTCAACGCGTCACCTAATGTATGAAACGTCATAAATGGTACGTGCAAGGACAGTCTCAGATAAGTTTTTTTGATGACATAGAAACGTCATATATAAGTATGTGGATTTTGTGACGCCTAGATTTTGTCTTGTTTTGTATGGTAGTTAGAGACATTTTGAGATGACTGTATGGCGTCAAAAATTGTCCTCTCATTCATGACGAGCGTGGCAGCCATATTCAGTGATGACACACTGATCTTTCATCACTGCTCATAAAAGCATAATACACATATATATCAGCCAAGCCATCATCCACAACATTCTCATCACAAGTCATAAATCATACACAGTTCAGTCAAGCCATCATGCATACACATAAATTCTAGACTAGAAGACAGTGGTTCAACATGTTCTAGCACACTTGTTCCACCACATAGTTCTAGGTTCCATCAGGCATGTTCCACCACAAGAGGTTCAAACATACATAGGTTCCACCACAAAGGTTCAAACATACAAACAGATTGCACTTAGTTCTGACAAAGTCCCAACCACAGAGTAAGTTCTAGCAAGGTAGCAAAAGCTTAGGCAAAGGCATCATCCTCAGACACTGCATTCATACCTACCTCAATCTTTCTAAAGTTTCAGGACAGCTCGTAGCAGTGCATTAGTCTCTTCAAACTTGGTATGCATCCCCTTCACTTCCTCTTGGGTCTGACGCGGCAAACTTTGGTTTTCTTCAAGTGTGGCCTGTTGAGCTTGAAGCTGTGTTTGCAACTATTCCTGCTTCCTAGCAGCTTCCTCTCTTTCTGCTTGGAGTGTTTCCTCAAACTGAGCTTGCAGGCGTGCTTGTGCGACTGTCGATGTGGACCGGCTAGTCTTCGATGGTTGAGGGACACCAATGTTCGGAAGGAAGGTGGATGAATGGCTGATCTGGCTAAGACAGTCAACAACAATCTTGGAGGGAGACTTTTGTTCTTCTCCTTCTTCTGGCTCTCTTTCCTTCTCTGCAACCATTTGTTCCTACATAAAATGAATCCACTTAATAACAAGGCCATACAACATTGTTGAACCAGGCATTTACTTGAGTGCAGTACATGCATGTATCCATTGATTTTGTAACTTACATATATTTCATTTGCAGGAGGAGTACGACCATTTTGGGGACTACTCATACATTCTCCAAAGAAATCAACATCTGGCTCCATGTTGTTGTACTTAGTCCTCTGCAGCATGTTAAAAACTTGGGATATAAGATTAGCCATAGATTATTTATACATGCCAATAGCAAGATGCCAAAATATGTATGCACTACAGATCATACAAGTATTTGCCTCAGTATTTGACTCTAGATTTTTATGCCAACAACAAATACAATCACTAGCAAAGTCAACTAATTACTGACATTTAAGAAAAACAACACAAGAACAAGCATCAATGCAACCTGGACAGATCAAGAATAACAACTTGGCCTAAACAACACCTACTATTGATGATGATCATCTCTGATGACATAGCAATTCCTCTTGCAGATTTCAGTTTCAAATGGTCACCATAAAAGAATTAGAGCCTAAACACCTATTGATTATAGCTCACTCGGCACAGTGCAAATATTATGAACATGGGAGCTCATCTCAGAAATAATTGGAGCACGTGCTAACTTGACAGTTCAAAAGCACATGGTAATTACTAAGCTACAAATATACAAAAGACATAGTATCCGTACCAGGCTGTATCGATGGGCAATATAGGACCTAGCTCCAGTCCTTTGATGAAGCTACACTTGGGCTCGGTTTACTTTATTCTTAGCACATTTTTCCTGCACCACATGCAATACAAAGTTGTCATTCACATGCACAGTTGCATTGCATATTAACAAAAGCAGATAATTCAGGCATGGACCTGATTCTTTGGGTCACACCAGTACTCTACCAGCTTGGTCATTCCTCTTTCTTCATTTTAGGTGGAGGTTGCTTGGCCAGCAGCTGTTCTTCTGTCAGTGACTCATCGAAGTACTTCTTTTTTAGGTGATACCTCGTCTGCCTTACTCCCCTCTTAATGATATTAGTGCATGCAGCTTTACTTGGTGCCTCATTCTTAACATCCACATCCAACCTTGACTGAAGCCACACAAATCATTTATTAGATACAATTTTTCACATGGGAGTAGAGTAATGCAAGAGAGTATTTGGAGGAGTGAAATAGCTGTCTCACCGCCACTTTGTCAAGCACTTTTTTTACTTCTGCCTTTCCCACATCATTGTCATAATGCTTCCATGATGTGTAGATGGGCATGTTGTCTCTAAGGGCAACACCAATTTCTGAGGCTAGCTTCGCTGCCTGAAGTGGGACATCAGGTCTTTTCTTCCCTTCAGCCACTTGGATAGCCAGCTTCTTTCCTCTATTTAGCATCTTCTCTAAGCCATGACCCTTGGTTTTCTTGCGAACATTCTTTGGGGGCGCTACATTGGCAAATAATGATCAAAATGTGTTATTAAAGCAGTAACAATTGTAGATAATGAATGGAGAAACAAATGCTTAGAAACTCGTATTGTTTACGTAGAACTAAGTCATCTCTTGGTTCTCCTTCATATGTATGACCCTCTGAATTAGCGGCATCAAATTGCTCAGCTGACTCATTGATGTCATTGCTTTGCCTAGAGCTCTGTCCACCTGGTGAGGTGTCTGTAGGAACTGCTTGGTTAACACTAGTTGTGGGAGTAGGTTGCTGAGATAGGGTAGCAGTGGCTCTAGGAGTACTATGCTCAGTGTTTGCACCAGGCGAAGACATGGCTGCATTGGACCTAGTGAATCTAGGAGGACTAGGTATTGTGTTTGCACCAGGCACAGACATGGCTGCACTGGTCCTGGTGAATCTAGGAGGACTAGGTACTGTGTTTGCATCAGGCATAGACATTGCTACACTTTTCCTGGTGTATCTAGAGGACTAGGCTGTGTGTTTGGAATAGCTGAAGACATGGTTGGACTGGTCCTGGTGACTCTTGGAGGAGTAGGCACTATGTCTGTAGTTTATGTGGTGTGGCTGCCGCTTGTAGTGAGGTGGCCTTGCAGTTGGCTGCTACTGAAAATGGCATTTGGTTTTGGGTTGGCTTTCAAAGTGTTCTTAGGAGGCAAGGGATGTCTTGGCCTAGGCGGTGGACGGCCTGCAGGCGAAGGCATGGCTTCACTTTGCCTAGTGATTCTGGTTGGCGTGCGTGGTGGCTGCTGGTTCGCCGCTGCCATTGTCTACTTTCTTTATTCCAATTTTAGTCAATATTAGTCTCACAGTAAACTAATTAACTACTTCCTTTGCAGAATGTATAGAGCCCAATTGGAACAACAACATGTCAATAATATTAAAAAACGATGTCAACACACTTTACTGCATGGTTTGAGAAACATGTGTGTGCAACTTTTACAACCTGAGTGAATCAATTATGATACAATAAATTTTCAAAAATCACCAATTCTTTGTGTTTTCCTATAGATTACCAAATTGAATTACGAAGGCATAGCAAATGTTGATGAAGACTTGTACTCACTCGCATGTCGACCGGATAGGCGTGTGCGATCATACACAGCTTGTATAATCAATGGGGTACGGTACCACACTATGGCTCGTGAGGCACATAGGAAAACACAAAACTCCACCATCAAGACTGTAGGGGATCACAATGATGTCACTATTGACTACTATGGGACAATCAGAGACATTATTGAGTTGAGTTACACTAAGAACAGCAAAGGAGATAGATCTGTTATCTTATTACGGTGTGAATGGTACAATCTTGAGGGAAGGACATACCAAATGAAAGATGATGGTTACTTCAAGAGCATTAACTTTGAAGGCCGATGGTATAAGAATGATCCTTTCATTCTAGCCACAGAAGCTTCACACGTATTTTTCTTGGAAGATACAACGTTTGGCTCATCTTGGCGAGTGGTACAAGAATTTGACCACCGACATATATTTGATGTTGAAGAGTCCAACGAAAAGCAACCAATCCATGAACAAGTATAGATGAGATGTCAGGAGGCATACCAAGAGGAGAATACTTTGTCCAGAGATGGTACAGTGGGAGACATTTATCCTAATATGGATTTGTTGCACATGGACAATCAACCAAGCAGCCCTATTAGTAGTAGAGACCTTGTCGAGAGCATCTGTGGATATCAACATACAGCTCAAGGTGATGAAACAGATGGCGAAGATGAAGATGAAGATGAAACCTTCCTTGAGTACCATAGTCCAGACGAAGACAACATATCAAAACAAGACAGTGATGATGACTAGCCTTTGCATTTCTTGAGCTATTTGTGAACCATGAACTTCTATTAGTGATTTTGTTGTATTTGAATTATGCTTGATTCTATTCTGTGCACATGTAACCTATTAGAAGTTACAGGCTATATGATGCCAAAATATCATGGATATGTTATATGCTGCCCAGAATCCTTTGAGTTGCTACAAAAATTCAGGGCTATACTAAAGTTACATACATGCTGCCAAAATTTGATCACACACAGGTTACACATCAAAGCAAAAGGGATGTTTAATTCCAACAGCACTCAGGCACATATTTCATACCAACTGCAAATACATCCTGGATAACAGGATCAATACACCATGTCACACAAAAGACACATGTTCAATACAATATGTCACATACAATATTTCAACAACATTTGCTTACTTCAACACTATAGCTACAACCAACAAGATGACCAACACCAAGAATGTTACATTTAGACACCCACACACAAGACAAATGCAGCTTCCCATGCCTTCCCTATTCTTGACAACCATTTCCTTCACCTTGTTTAGATTCTCCTCTATGCTATCAATTTTGTCCACCAGCTTAGGAACATCTGTTGTCGAAGCTACTACAATGGTCGAGGAAGCTGGCAGTAGATAACCATTATCTTGAAGGTACACCACATATTCTTCCTTGAACCAATACCTGGAACATGTCCCCTGCATCCAAATTACAACAACAGGCAATTTAACATCAATAGTGCAACAACTGAATGCTACAAACACTACCATTCTCAGGGATGCCCATTCAAACAAAAATGAAATTTGGGCAATGCAAATTGAACCACTACACTAACATTTCGATAGTTCTTCCTGGAGCACTTGAAAAACCTCCTTCCAACGTTATACTCAGACTGTGTGGTAGTGGCAGCAAACACCCTCATGTCCTTGTAATTCGGGCACATTATCAGCGGCAACCCGGTCACATCATCAATTGGTGCTTGCAGCTCGATAGCAGTGGGCGGAGGTGCTGCAGCAACAATAGCAAGGGGTGCGGGTTCACCCTAGCTGCAGTTGAGCGTCGACTGCGAGCGGTAGATGACGACGCCTGCGACATGAGCCTAAGGGAGCGGGGATTGATTAGGCCTCACACATAGGCAACGAAAGGGGGAAAGGGGAGGAGGATGAGGGCGGCACTGCCACAATGGCGCACTTGGGGACTAGGAGCACACTGTCGGCAAACGAGATGGAGTAGCCGCCGGTCACCGAAAATCCACGCTCTGCTGGGCAGCCTTGCACCGGATCTACACGCTGGCTCTGCCCAGAGGCTGCTGCGCCGTGAGTTGGGGAGATGGGGAGCTGCCACTGCCGAGACGACGCCCGCCCCCGCTGCCCGCTGCGCTCCGACAGCCATACTCCGCCCAGACGCCGCTCCCTGCCCACACGCCGCCCGCCATGCTCCGCCCAGACGCTGTCTGCAACAGTGTGTTGGGGAAATGGGGAATGAATCGAAATGGTCAACAGAGAGGGTCTGTTCTATATATATTGACGTTGGGGCCATCTTTTTTGAATTAACAAACAATGACGCTACAGAAAGGTCACATAAAACCAGCTCATATCGTCATAAAAACGCAGCAGACAACCGGCTCCTGGTGCCTGACATTTTGTGATGATACTTGGTACCTTTATGTGACAAAATAAAGAGTGTCGTCATAAATAGATCTAGGTCTCCTGAATTTATGACGCCACTGAAATTGTCATCATATTATGGTACATTATATGACAAAAACTGGCCTAGTCATAAGGAATTTTGTCATAGAAAGAAGGATTTCTTGTAGTGACTTTACAATATATGCATTGTAAGTATGCTCTGACTTTCTCCCTACCTATGAACTCCACATAAGCCTTAGTGGTAGGAAGGAAAATTCATAACATTTTTATTGCCTTGATGAGGATCCACAAATACCACATATATTGAGAGACTTGAGAGTGTCATATAATGGAATCTTTGAGTTTTATTTTGAAAACTTATAAAAACTCTGAAACAATGGTGGGACAAAGAACTTGAGACATAATGCTTGACTTGATCATTCTGTCTTTCAATTGCTCAAGACCCAAGTGAAGGCTAAGAAGCCCCATGGTTGAAGGTAATATGGGTAAGTTTGTAAGTCAGATCAATTTATTCTAATTCGAAGGAGAATTTTTGATTGAACACCTATGTACTTTTAAGGAGTGAAAACATATAGAAACTCCTAATCCATTGCTGAGTTTAGCTTTGCTCAGGGACTAGCAAAGGTTAAGCTTGGGGGAAATTGTTGACGGTCACTAACATCAATTATAAACCATCAACATAACCTATATTTATACTTAATTCCATCACCAAACATAGGTATAGGGGTTTAAACTAACAAATTCCACAAGTTTTGGTGAATCTGTGTTTTCAACAGGGTTTATCTAGAAAACTGCCAAGGGGACCTATTCGTCAAAGGAAATCATGTAATTCCACAGTGAAAGCAACATGGGAAGACTTTAGAAGACTCCTAGAGGCTCACCACCAAAGCGGAGCCTAAGACACTAACATGTGGGGCCACCCAGCCCCACATGTAGGCCGCTCAACACCTGGGGTACACCAGTTAGTCCGTCGTTGCTAAGTCGGTTCCCCACCACCTCCTAGGTTGCATCTATGCCGTTCTTTATGTCGGTTTGATCCAAGGGCTTATGTTGGATGTTGCAGCCTATATATACCAACCCCTGCCCCCCTTCCTGGGCAGAGTTTGGAGGAGATGCCGGCCTATTGGTGCTCTCTCTATGGCTTGTACCTTAGCAGATTCAAGTTCAACCTGAGCTTGCTTCTGAGATTTCTCTGGTAATCAACTTATGATTCAAGTAAGCATCTTGTTTGAAGCGACCCCGATTTCTGCGAAGGGAAATCCACAGTGTCGAAGTGTAATAAGACCATTGTAGATCATATTACCCAAATTTCAGTCGAATATCACATCCATACAACGATAATATCAGAGTACAAATAGTACGGAATTACATAAGTTTATTACATCGCCGCATTGGCGGAATCAAAAGTAGCATTCATTCACAACAGCTTGAAGATAAGATCGCCAAAACTCGAGCGTAGGAACGAACCCCTCAACCGTCAATCTCCTCGGAGCTATACTCCTCAGCAGAACCTGGGTGCCAGAATTTATCAGTACGATTTGTACTGGCCACTTCCAACCCTATGAGCATTGCTTTGTGGAAATTGGATGCAAGTTGGATATAATCAAAAGGAACCTATAAGGCTGGGGTTTCCTATATCAAGTATTTATTAATATTTGGTCAAGTTTTAACACCATTCACACACCCATTCCACCCCATTCCCATTCCAGAGCCAGGTTTTGATCTTGGGATTGATACACCACCATCTCCACACCATACCCATACCATCGCTCAGTCGATAGGCCAACTCCCTCTCGGCACTGTCTCAAGGCCCGTAGCCCCTGGCTACGTCTGAACACTCACTCCCAGGGGGAGAAAAGAAGGACTCATCTCACTATCTAGTTTAAGCAAAACCCAGGAAAGGTCCAATGCCGATGAGTCGGCATATGTATTGATCGATCAACCATACACTTTGCAGAGGTTTTACATAACCACAAGATCCACCTTCCTCGCTGACCATCGTCAACTGGGCTGATTCCGGCCGCTTGCTAGCCTAGGATAATGCCACTCTACCATTCAGCCCTGGTTCACCCCAAGTCCGGTCTAGGGTGGCTGAAACTGTGAGTCATGAACCGGGTCCACAAGGTCTCCATGAAGTCTCGGAAGGGTGTGGGGGGAATCCTCCGCACCCCGTACCTCCCTCACACTGTCCGCTATCAACCTAGCAGTAGTGGCAATATCCTACCAATTAGTCTGGCCGTCCCGCACCATATAGGGCGAGTGGTACGTAAGGCTTCCCGGTCAATCTAAGTACTAGTAAGTCCTTAGGGATGACCAAGCCAGAATGTCTCCATCAGGGTTTCCATTTACCGTGCCACCATAGCACCTCCACCCTAGGCTCCTCCCATCATAGGTTCACACCCAGGGCCACCTCATATACCATTTACCCACCACAGGTATCCATTCTAGGGGTGCCCAGGTAGCACCCCACGGCAAGACTTGCCCTAGGCTCGTCGTATACTCCAACTTGGTCGACACAACCCTCACCCTCCACGCACCTAAGTCACACACGCAGCACTCTCCCCATAGTCCAGATAACACCAGTTTCCACCACGCATCAATGTAGTGCAAGCGTAGTAGAAGTAATAAGCAATGAAATATAGTAGCAAGCGTGTGGCTAGCCTAACAGCAGGGTGAGCAGGGGTAAGGTTGCGTCAAGGTAAAGGTCATCAAGAAAGTATACTACCATGCAAGTCCTATCATAGTGTGATCATAACAACAAAGTAAAGCACTAGCATTTCTATTTTAGCCATGCGTAACAGGTGCTACAAGATTGGGTGGGATGTGGCACCTTCAGTGTAGTCGTCTCCGTACTCCTCATGGTACTCACGATCCTCATCCGTCCGGTTCTCCTCCGAGTCTACAAACGATCGCATTATAGTCGTGTTAGCGACCCCTATAGAATAGCACAAAGAAGCAGTGAAAATTCAAAAGAGCCAAATGCACTCAAACATGGGTTCATTGCGTAGAGCTCAATTTTAGATGGATTTTGGTCCTGGTCTTGTATTTCTCTGAGATCGTATGAATTAGTTATATATTTCTGAAGATTAAATTAATGCTGATTAACTCAGGGTTGACACGTGTCAGACTGTGACTGGTTCTCGTGGTCTTGGAGTGGTGTACCAGCTGGTGTGGTGGTCGGAGAGGTCGCCGAAGTGGTTGGAGAGCTCGCCGATGTGGTCGGTGAGATCGCTGAGGTGGCCGGAGAGCTCGCCAACGTGGTCGGTGAGATCGCCGAAGTGGTCGGAAAGGTCGCCGAGGTGGTCGGAAAGCTCGCCGACGTGGTCGGTGAGATCGCTGAGGTGGTCAGAGAGCTCGACAACGTGGTCGGTGAGATCGCCGAAGTGGTCGGAAGGCTCGCCGACGTGGTCGGTGAGATCGCCGAAGTGGTCGGAAAGGTCGTCGTGGTGGTCGGAAGGCTGGCCGAGGTGGTCGGTGCAGCAACACAGGGCTCCAGTGGGCTTCATCCTCGGCTAAGGTGAGCGCGGTGTGTCTCTCGTCATGGCGGCGCCAGTCAGGGTGTCAACGTCGCCTTTACCGCGATGTAGAAGACGCGGTGGTCTTTCCATGGTTTTGCTCTGACCATGGTGAGCACGTGCGTGCGTGCGATGTGTATGTATGGCATGAGTAGAGCGCTCGGCGCTGGCGTTCCCGAGCAGAGGGCTTGGCGTCGCCCCTTTCTTCCCTTTGCTTCGCGTTTTCGTTTGGCTCAACAAGAGGGTCATGGTGGTCCTTCTATGCTACCGGTTGGCTAAGCCGGAGCAAGAGCTCGTGCTCCGACGTGGTCCGTTCATGGTGTCCGAGAGGCTAGGTATGGTTGTGCCGGTGTTCCCGAGCAGCTAGGGGTCGGTGAGGCTAGGCCTTGGGTTGATGCGCGTGCGGTGCGTGTGCAGCGTGTCCAGGAGCTGGAAAGCTCCGCCTCTGCATCCCCCAGGTGCGGGAACGCGGTGGCGTTCATGGCGATTATGGCTAGCGTGGTGAGCGGCGAACGACGTGGCTCACCGTAGGGCTCGTGGTGGTAGGATGGCGGTGTGGTGGCGAGGCGAGGCCGTGATGAGGCGATGTAGTGCCGTGCCGAGCAGCTACGTCACTGTAGCCGATTGGGGCGGCACTCCTAGCTCCGGTGAGGTCCGGTCCCGCAGCGGCTTCCTTCTCCTCCTTGCTTCTTCCTCCTCCCTCTCTCTCGGCTTGATGCGGGGTGGTGCTATGCCACCAGCGGCGGTGGCGAACGGGCTGAGGGTTAGGGCTCGCGGGCGTTGGCTTTTATAGCCAAGCTCCAAGGGATCCAATGGCGGACGGTGATCAAGCGGTGGTGATGCGTGCGGCACATCGGACGGCCTGCGTGTGGTAGAGTGGGCGCGGCGCAAGGGGGAACAGGGTCATGTGATGTGCGTGACCTTGGGCCCGCGTCTGCTCCGTGGTCGGCTCCCGGCCGCGTGGGGAGAAATCGTGGGGAAGACATCGACACTGTAGCTGGGTGGCTAACAGAGGGGGCCTGTTTGTCAGCTTGTCCCAATGCGGCGGCATGCGGTGTGTGATGGCTGACGGGCGGGTCCGGCTTGTCAGCGGCTGCGCGCGTGAAAGGGCAGGTGAGGCTTGGCTGGGCTAGCTGGGCCGGTCGAGGCAGGCTAGGCTGAGCTGCTGCCTCTGTCCTTTTCCTTTCTCTTTTATTTCTTTTGCTTCGATTCAAATTTAGTTAGAGTTTAAACTTTGAGCTTTGAGTTATGTAGTGGGTCCCACAAGGTGTTTCAATTGGTGGTCAAAATACATCCCATATATTAGGGATTATTGGCTATTTTTGTTATTCAAAAATAGTTGAAGTTTTATATAGGGGTGTTTTATTATTCCAACAAATAATTCTTTACTTAGGGTTTATCATAAATATTAAGTAAGTTAGTTAAACATCACATAAAGCAAAAGAATCCGAATCACAAGTGGAATTAAGGATGCATGCATGATTTATTTATTTAGGAATTTAATTTCACATGTGGCATAAAACCAGGCTATGCTTATGATCTTAACCTAGTTGGGTCACATCTAATCCAGAACTAGGGTTTGGCTTCTACATGTGTCACTCAACATCACATAGGGTTTAAACAAAAATTTTGTAGTTGTGATTTTTGGTGTGTGGATTTTTGGGTTGTTACAGTCCTACCCCCTTAACAGAATCTTGTCCCCGAGATTAAAGCATAACGTACTCTTCGAAGAGGTAAGGATATCATAGCCGGAGGTCAGACTCTTTCTCCCATGTTGCTTCTCTCTCAGTGTGATTACTCCATTGGATCTTGCACATAGGAATAGCCTTGCTTCGGGTCTCTTTGGTATCTCTGCCCAGAATTCTGATAGGATGTTCTTTATACTCAAGTGTATCTTGTATGTCAAGTGTCTCAGTTGGAACTACTTCATTGGACACTCTCAAACACTTGCGTAGCTGTGAGACATGGAATACGGGATGTACACCCACCAATTCCTCAGGTAGCTCAAGTTTGTAGGCGAGCTTTCCAATCCTCTTGCAAATCTTGTATGGGCCAACAAATCTAGGGGCTAGCTTGCCTTTCACATGGAATCTGACAGTTCCACATAGCAGGGATACCTTGAGATAGACGAAGTACCCCACATTGAACTCAAGTTCTCTTCTCCTTTTGTCAGCATAGCTCTTGTATCGACTTTGAGCAATTCTCAAATTCTCCTTTACTTGAGCAACTCCTTCTTCTGCATCTTGAATCTTAGCGGAATCAAAGAACGATCTTTCACCCATTTGAAACCACATCAAAGGTGTCTTGCAAGGTCTGCCATACAGAGCTTCAAACGGTGACATCTTGATACTGGCTTGGTAGCTGTTGTTGTAAGAGAACTCTGCATAGGGTAAGCATTTCTCCCAATCAGAGCCATAATTCAGTACACTAGCGCGAAGCATGTCCTCTAAGATCTGATTTACTCGTTCTGTCTATCCATCTGTCTACGGGTGGTAAGCAGTACTGAAATCAAGTTTGGTTCCAATGGACTTGTGCAGAGCTTCCCAGAATCAGGACATAAACTGAGGACCACGATCAGATACAATACTAGAGGGAGCTCCATGCAGTCTGAGAATATGCTCAATATATAGATCTGCTAATTTTTCTGCATTGGTCTTGGTCTTCACTGGTACAAAGTGAGCAATGTTGGTCAAACGATCAACAATCACCCAGATGGAATCATTGCCTTTCTGTGAACGGGGCAATCCGACTATGAAATCCATGGATATACTCTCCCATTTCCACATGGGAACGTCAAGAGGCTTTAGCAATCCTGCAGGCCTTTGGTGTTCAGCCTTGACTCTATTATAGGTGTCACATCATGCCACATGTCCTGCAATGTCCATCTTCATGCCTTTTCACCAAAAATGTTTCTTCAAGTCTTGATACATCTTCGAACGTCCAGGGTGAATACAGTACTTAGAATCATGCGCTTCAGACAAAATTTCCTCTCGTAGTGCTGGATCGGAAGGAACACACATTCTGTCCTTGAACCAGATGGTTCCTTGTTCATCTTCATGGTGGTTGGTCTTGTAGCCTAGTTTCATCAGACCATGGAGATATTCGATCTCTTCACAATTTTTCTGAGCTTGACGGATGCGATCTGTGAGATCATACTGTATGCGGAGCTCATTCAATAAGCCATGCGGTAGTATCTCAAGTTGGAAATCATCAATCTCTTCCTTGAGCTCAGGTGGTATGGATTCAGTGATCAAAGTGTGACAGTAACTCTTACGGCTAAGGGCATCTGCGACTACATTAGCTTTTCCTAGATGATAGTGAATTTCCAGGTCATAGTCCTTGATCAACTCTAGCCATCGGCATTGCCTCATATTTAGATCTTCTTGAGTGAAAAAGTACTTCAAGCTCTTGTGATCGGTGTAGATATCACACTTGTTGCCTATCAAGTAGTGCCTCTAGATCTTCAAAGCATGCACAACTGCTGCTAACTCAAGATCATGAGTAGGGTAGCTGTTCTCATGTTCTTTCAACTGTCGAGAAGCATAAGCTATCACTCTCCCATCTTGCATCAATACACAACCAAGTCCTTGATGGGATGCATCACAATAGACCACAAAATCCTTGCTGATATCAGGCAATGCTAACACAGGAGTTGTGGTAAGCTTTTGTTTCAATTCCTAGAAGCTTTGTTCACACTCGGGCGTCCATTCAAACTCCTTAGTCTTCTTCAGAAGGTTGGTCATCGGACGGGCTATCTTGGAAAAGTTCTCAATGAATCGGCGATAATATCCAGCCAATCCCAAGAAACTTCTGACTTCTGTCACATTACGGGGTTGTTCCCATTCTTTCACAGCCTCAATCTTAGCTGGGTCAACTGCAACACCTTCAGCTGATAGTACATGGCCTAGGAAGGCAACTTCCCATAGCCAAAACTCACATTTGCTGAACTTTGCGTAGAGCTGATGTTGGGCTAGTTTCTCAAGTACAGTTCTCAGATGATGTTCGTGTTTTTCAGCGGTGGATGAATAGACAAGGATGTCATCAATGAATACTACCACGAACTTATCCAGATCCTCCATGAAAACCTTATTCATCATGTTCATGAAGTATGCGGGTGCATTCATGAGTCCAAAGGATACCACAGTGAACTCAAACTGCCCATACCTAGTCACGAAAGCTGTCTTTGGGATGTCACTCTCTCGAATCTTCATCTGATGATAGCCAGATCTGAGATCAATCTTGGACAAATACTTGGCACCTCTGAGCTTATCAAGCAAATCATCAATCCTTGGCAGGGGGTACTTGTTCTTGATGGTGACTGCGTTCAAGTTCCGGTAATCAATGCACATTCTCATTGAGCCATCCTTCTTCTTAACAAACAAAACAAGGGATCCCCAGGGTGAAGCACTGGGTCTGATATATCCCTTCGAGATGAGCTCATCAAGCTGTTTCTTGAGCTCAGCCAGTTCATCAACTGACATGCGATAGGGTCTCTTGGCAATGGGTCCTGTTCCCGACAAAAGATCAATGATGAACTCCACATCACGGTCTGGTGGCATACTCGGTAATTCCTCAGGGAATACATCGGGATAGTCTCTGACCACAGGCACATCATGAACTATCACTATCTTTTCCTCTTTTTGTGATTCTGAACTTGCTTTAAAGGCACATAGGGTAGAGGTGGACTTTCCGGACTGGGGTTCACATCTAATGACTTGGCCTGATGGGTGGGTCACTTGGACATATCTAGGTGAACATGATATGATGCCTCGGTGAATGGTTAACCAATCCATGCCTAAGATGACATCTAGGTTAGTGGAAGGTAACAGGTTTAGGTCGGCTTTAAAGATAAGACCCTCAATGGTAAGACTCACTCCCTTACAGATGTGGGTGCATTTTAGGTCTCCTAAAGGTGAGCTGGTGATGATAGGCTTTTCACGTGGGTTTACAGGCAAGTCATGCTCTCATGCAAACTTGGATGATATGTTTGAACAAGTTGCTCCAGAGTCAAATAGAACTCATGTAGTATTGCCATTAACTAAAAACATACCGTACACAACATCAGGAGTAGCCTATGCTTCCTCGGTGTCCAGATGGTTGAGACATCCACGAGTAGCAGATCCCTTGAACTGAGACTTCTGAGCAGCTAAGTTCTGAGGGCATTCAGTGGCTTTGTGACCCGGTTAGCCACAAGCAAAGCAGGTGAAAGGCGCACCGCCTGTAGGGTTTGGCGCGGGTGCCTTCTAGTTTCCAGTGCCTGGTGTGGAGCGGTTCTGTGATGGGCGTTCATTCATAGTGCGGGGACGGTTGAAATGGTCCTGAGTGTTGTGGTCCTGAGCATAACAGTCCTGGGTGTAACGATCCTGAGCAGGTCAGGAGTATTTGGTGGTGTAGCCTCCACTACCCCTACTCGAGCCAGGGTTGTCATCCCTGTTGTGGCGAGAGCGTTCCCTAGGTGGTGCATCTCTGCGGAACCTCTTGCGATCACGTCCACGGAAGGACTCCTCAGGCTTATGCTTCCTCTCCCTGTACTACTCTCTAGCTCTAGCACGGTCCTTCTCGATCTGGATGCAGCGATCCACCAGAGCACGCAACGTGCTACTCTCAATACCGCCAAACTTCAACTTGATGTGCGAATTAAGTCCCTTGTGGTAATAGTATAGCTTCTCCTTCTCAGAGTTCACAACATAGGAAGGTGCATAGCATAGAAGGTTGGTGAAATGAGTAGTGTACTCAGTCACCCTGTCCTTTCCCGTCTTGATGTTGCGGAACTCCTTGGCTTTGGCCTCCATGATACACTTGGGAATGTGATACTCAGTGAATGCTTCGGCGAACTCATCCCACGAGATGTTGGCAGGGTCCTCATGGGAATCACTAAAACTGTCCCACTAGGCATGTGCTGCACCTGTGAGCTGGTGTGCGGCAGCTCCAACACACTCATCGTCGGTGAAAGTGGTGAGGTCAAGCTTCTTCTCCATCTCCTTGAGCCAGTCATCGGCTACAAGTGGGTCAGGGTCGGTGCCATCATAGGTAGGTGGCCTTAGCTTCAGGAATCCCTCCAGCTTCCTTTGGAAGTCATTCTGCTGACCTCCCTGGCGACGGTTTGCTCCATCAACAAGGGCTGCAAGAAGCTGGGTCTGCTGCGCCATCACTTCTGCCAGGTTCGGTGGTGGTGGTGGCGGAATGTTCTCCTCGGCAGGCGGCGGGGTATTCTCCAGGTTGAAGGGTATCCCTCCACGTCCACGGCCATGGCCACAGCCATGGTTGTTGCCACCACGTCCCCCATTTGGTTCAACTGGTTCAGGGGTGGGCGCACGTCCACGATTCATTAGGCGATTAGATCGGCGATTCGGCATCTGCAACACGAATCATAGGAATTTTAGTGTTTGTGCCATAGGTGCTTATAATTCAATATGATTACATGATTTTGATGATTTAAAGGAAAACATTTATACTATCCAACACTCATTACAAAGAAGCAATGAGATCCATAAGATGCAATAAGATCCAAAACATTCATTACATGGGTTTCATTACATAGCATCATCTCCAGTAGCTACACTTGAAGACGTGCGAGAATCATACTATGCATAGTGTCTCATAATACATCTCATAAGGGGTACATCATGGGGTACAACTCATGGAAGCTACTGACATAACTCATGACCACAAAGGGTCATCTACTCTAACTCGTACACCGCAGCTGGGATACGACTGTTCTCGATCTTGATCTCCTCGTCAGACTTGTGCAGTCGGGACACGTACTTCAAGGCCTCGGCGAGCTCCTCAGTAGGCTTGGCTCCAGGTAGGGTAGGGCAGGCATCTAGGTTGAGGCGAGTCGGTGCTAACTCAAACTCCTCTATCCTCGGCTTCGTCTTGCTGTGAATCTCCTTGGGTAGCTGATCCCACATACCCTTCATCTCCCTAAGGCGCTTCTTGTCAGACTTCTGCCAAGCCTGCCAAGTCCTCTCGCACTTGTCTTGTAGGTACCCGTTCTGTCTGAGTGCCTCGATCAGGTGACCCTGGTTGCGAACGGCCTTCTTCCTAAACTCCTCTAGCTCCTGGGTCATGGTCTTGTTCCGGGATTGGATTTTCAGCATATCAATCCCCTTGGATCTCTCTCTATCTCCTCTGCGGTTGGACTCGGCCTTCTTGTCATCCAACTCTCTCTGCAACTCCAAGACCTTGCTGTCGAGGTAGCAGTTCCTGTTGCCTAGGTCGGCTGCTTTGTCCTGTAAGTCAGCGACCTCGGCTCTGTGGACTTCTTCACGACGGTTGAACTCGTCCTGTAGCTTGGCAACTGTCTCGAGCAGACTAGCTCGCTCCTGTGCTCCCTGCGAGTCTCGCTCCTGGCACTCCCACAGAAGAGCCCGGTCCTGACGTCTCTTCTGCTCAAGCTAGGTCATGTACCTGTCCTGCTCTAGTAGGTGGATAGCTGAGACATGAAGGCATCTGTCCTCCTCTGCAAAGATAACTCTGTCGGCTGCGAAACTCTACTCACTAGGAGTAAGGCTGAGGTCGAGGGCCTAGGGAAGTAGACGGAACTCTGTCATCTTTAGGTGCTCGTAGTGGTCCCTCATCACTCTACGAACTGCCTTGTGTGAGATAGCTCGTAGTCCGTCCTCAACTGTGTCCTCTATAGTCAACTCGGTGAAAGCTAGGATAGACGGTAAGGTGGTGCTAGCTGGGAACTTGACTAAGGTGACAACCGGTCCTTCGATTCCTCCATCCTAGGCTGACTTCCCAGTGCAGGTGACCTTGACAAGCTCGTCTAGGACTCCTAACGTGACGAGAACTCGGCAGAGGGTCTGTGCAAAACCCCCGAGCTCACGTAGGTTGAAGGTAAGCTTGGCGTGGTCTAGAGGTAGTGGTCCTAGAGGCGGCCAATCGACGTCCGTTGCCATCTGCATGTTTTAAGGAATAGGTGTTAGCAGGTCAATAAATAGATAAGCCTTGCATAAAAGTAAATGCAGGGTCGGTATATAACCGAAAGAGGGGCTGTTCACGTCCTATTCTATCGTCCATTTCTAAGGGTTTCGTCCTATGGTCAAGTATGGCTCTGATACCAACTGAAGCGACCCCGATTTCCATGAAGGGAAATCCACAGTGTCGAAGTGTAATAAGACCGTTGTAGATCATATTACCCAAATTCCAGTCGAATATCACATCCATATAACGATAATATCAGAGTACAAATAGTGCGGAATTACATAAGTTTATTACATCACCGCATTGGCAGAATCAAAAGTAGCATTCATTCAGAATAGCTTGAAGATAAGATCGCCAAAACTCGAGCGTAGGAACGAACCCCTCAATCATCAATCTCCTCGGAGCTATACTCCTTAGTAGAACCTGTGTGCCAAAATTTATCAGTACGATTTGTACTGGCCACTCCCAACCCTATGAGCATTGCTTTGTGGAAATTGGATGCAAGTTGGATATAATCAAAAGGAACCTATAAGGCTGGGGTTTCCTATATCAAGTATTTATTAATATTTGGTCAAGTTTTAACACCATTCACACACCCATTCCACCCCATTCCCATTCTAGAGCCAGGTTTCGATCCTGGGATCGATACACCACCATCTCCACACCACACCCATACCATCGCTCAGTCGACAGGCCAACTCCCTCTCGGCATTGTCTCAAGGCCCGTAGCCCCTGGCTACGTCCGAACACTCACTCCCAGGGGGAGAAAAGGACTCATCTCACTATCTAGTTTAAGCGAAACCCAGGAAAGGTCCATTGTCGATGAGTCGGCATATGTATCGATCGATCAACCATACACTCTGTAGAGGTTTTACATAACCACAAGATCTGCCTTCCTCGCTGACCGTCGTCAACTGGGCTGATTCCGGCCGCTTGCTAGCCTAGGATAATGCCACTCTACCATTCAGCCCTGGTTCACCCCAAGTCCGGTCTGGGGTGGCTGAAACTGTGAGTCATGAACCGGGTCCACAAGGTCTCCATGAAGTCTCGGAAGGGTGTGGGGGGAATCCTCCGCACCCCGTACCTCCCTCACACTATCCGCTATCAACCTAGCAGTAGTGGCAATATCCTACCAAGTAGTCCGGCCGTCCTGCACCATATAGGGTGAGTGGTACGTAAGGCTTCCCGGTGAATCTGAGTACTAGTAAGTCCTTAGGGATGACCAAGCCAGAATGTCTCCATCAGGGTTTCCATTTACCGTGCCAGCACAACACCTCCACCCCGGGCTCCTCCCATCACAGGTTCACACCTAGGGCCACCTCATATATCATTTACCCACCACAGGTATCCATTCCAGGGGTGCCCAGGTAGCACCCCACGGCAAGACATGCCCTAGGCTCATCGTATACTCCAACTTGGTTGACACAACCCTCACCCTCCACGCACCCAAGTCACACACGCAGCACTCTCCCCATAGTCCAGATAACACCAGTTTCCACCATGCATCAATGTAGTGCAAGCGTAGTAGAAGTAATACGCAATGAAATATAGTAGCAAGCGTGTGGCTAGCCTAACAGCAGGGTGAGCAGGGGTAAGGTTGCGTCAAGGTAAAGGTCATCAACAAAGTATACTACCATGCAAGTCCTGTCATAGTGTGATCATAACAACAAAGTAAAGCACTAGCATTTCTATTTTAGCCATGCGTAATAGGTGCTACAAGATTGGGTGGGATGTGGCACCTTCAGTGTAGTCGTCTCCGTACTCCTCACGGTGCTCACGATCCTCGTCCGTCCGGTTCTCCTCCGAGTCTACAAACGATCGCATTATAGTCGTGTTAGCGACGCCTATAGAATAGCACAAAGAAGTAGTGAAAATTCAAAAGAGCCAAATGCACTCAAACATGGGTTCATTGCGTAGAGCTCAATTTTAGATGGATTTTGGTCCTGGTCTTGTATTTTTCTGAGATCGTATGAATTAGTTATATATTTCTAAAGATTAAATTAAGGCTGATTAACTCAGGGTTGACACGTGTCAGACTGTGACTGGTTCTCATGGTCTTGGAGTGGTGTACCAGCTGGTGTGGTGGTCGGAGAGGTCACCGAAGTGGTCGGAGAGCTCGCTGATGTGGTCGGTGAGATCGCTGAGGTGGTCGGAGAGCTCACCGACGTGGTCTATGAGATCACCGAAGTGGTCGGAAAGGTCGCCGAGGTGGTCGGAGAGCTCGCTGACGTGGTCGGTGAGATCGCTGAGGTGGTCGAAGAGCTCGGCGACGTGGTCGGTGAGATCGCCGAAGTGGTTGGAAAGGTCGCCGAGGTGGTCGGAAGGCTGGCCAAGGTGGTCGGTGCAGCAACGCAGGGCTCCAGTGGGCTTCATCCTCGGCTAAGGTGAGCGCGGTGTGTCTCTCGTCATGGCGGAGCCAGTCAGGGTGTCAACGTCACCTTTACCGCGATGTAGAAGACGCGGTGATCTCACCATGGTTGTGCTCTGACCATGGTGAGCGCGTGCGTGTGTGCGATGTGTATGTATAGCATGAGCAGAGCACTTGGCGCTAGCGTTCCCGAGTAGAGGGCTCAGCGTCGCCCCCATTCTTCCCTTTGCTTTGCGTTTCCATTTGGCTCAACAAGAGGGTCGTGGTGGTCCTTCTATGCTACCGGTTGGCTAAGCCGAAGCAAGAGCTCGTGCTCCGACGTGGTCCGTTCATGGCGTCCGAGAGGCTAGGTATGGTTGTGTCAATGTTCTCGAGTAGCTTGGGGTCGGTGAGGCCAGGCCTTGGGCTGGTGTGCGTGCGGTGCGTGTGCAGCGTGTCCAGGAGCGGGAAAGCTCCGCCTCTGCGTTCCCTAGTTGCGGGAACGTGGTGGCGTTCATGGCGAATACGGCGAGCGCAGTGAGTGGCGAACGACGTGGCTCACCGTAGGGCTCGTGGCGGTAGGATGGCAGTGCAGTGGCAAGACGAGGCCGTGATGAGGTGATGCAGTGCCGTGCCGAGCAGCTACGTCACTGTAGCCGATTGGGGCGGCGCTCCTGGCTCCGACGAGGTCCGGTTCCACAGCGGCTTCCTTCTCCTCCTTGCTTCTTCCTCCTCCCTCTCTCTCGGCTTGACGCGGGGTGGTGCTGTGCCACCAGCGGCGGCGGCGAACGGGCTAAGGGTTAGGGCTCGCGGGCGTTGGCTTTTATAGCCGAGCTCCAAGGGCTCCAATGGCAGACGGTGATCGGGCGGTGGTGATGCGTGCGGCACATCGGACGGCCCGCGTGTGGTAGCATGGGCGCAGCACAAGGGGGAACAGGATCATGCGATGTGCGTGACCCTAGGCCCACGTCTGCTCCGTCGTCGGCTCCCGGTCGTGTGGGGAGAATGCGTGGGGAAGACCACGACGCTGTAGCTGGGTGGCTAACAGAGGGGGCCCATTTGTCAGCTTGTCCCGATGCGGCGGCGTGCGGTGCGTGATGGCTGACGGGCGGGTCTGGCTTGTCAGCGGCTGCGCATGTGAAAGGGCAGGCGAGGCTTGGCTGGGCTAGCTAGGCCGGTCGAGGCAGGCTGGGCTGAGCTGCTGCCTCCATCCTTTTCCTTTCTCTTTTATTTCTTTTGCTTCGATTCAAATTTAGTTAGAGTTTAAACTTTGAGCTTTGAGTTATGTAGTGGGTCCCACAAGGTGTTTCAATTGGTTGTCAAAATACATCCCATATATTAGGGATTATTGGCTATTTTTGTTATTCAAAAATAGTTGAAGTTTTATATAGGGGTGTTTTATTCTTCCAACAAATAATTCTTTACTTAGGGTTTATCATAAATATTAAGTAAGTTAGTTAAACATCACATAAAGCAAAAGAATCCGAACCACAAGTGGAATTAAGGATGCATGCATGATTTATTTATTTAGGAATTTAATTTCACATGTGGCATAAAACCAGGCTATGCTTATGATCTTAACCTAGTTGGGTCACATCTAATCCAGAACTAGGGTTTGGCTTCTACATGTGTCACTCAACATCACATAGGGTTTAAACAAAAATTTTGTAGTTGTGATTTTTGGTGTGTGGATTTTTGGGTTGTTACATTGTTTATATTGTTCATCAGGTTTGCAACTCTTTTGAGTGCTTTATTCTCTACATAAGGGAAGTAAAGTATTAATCATAAGTGTAAGCGTGGTGCTTAGACTTAGGTTAATCGTGGATGCACCCTGCATTCTAGAAGGTGGTAGATCGTGTGAGTGACATAAGTTCTATATAGCCTATACTATATAGCTTTATTGATCCTTTGTAGTCCACCTCCTGTCTATAGGCGCACGTAGGATGCGGTTGCAAAGGAAAGCATCCTCTGCTGGTGTCTTTCCCTAGTAATGTCCCTAGTTGAATAGTAGAAGACATAAGCTTACCCAAGTTAGAACTAGAGAACCTTAGTTTTCCTCTCTACGCTCCTATTTATCCTTAGTCTTGTTGCTACTCCTAGTTAACTTAACCCTTAACCTAGTTGCTACCCCTTGTTAAGTTAGACCGTAGTTAGTCTCATATGTTTCCATGTGGATACGACACTTGGAATACTTCTGGGTCAAAGCTACAGCGGTATCCGTGCACTTGCAGATTTATCTCTGTGTGTTAATTTATACCAACATCCATGAAATAAGATTAAATAGACAAAGATCACAAAGTTTGGTAATTATTAGTACGAAATTATTATAAACATTATGGTGTTGGTGATGGAAATATAAAACAAGTCAAAACGGTAGCAAACTACCTGTCGGGTATCGATATTAGGGATACCAAAAGCAAGGAAGTTAGCGCCCACGATAACTTCCGCGGATGGCTCGAGACGTATTAAAAGGTCTCACCCGACCCTAAGGCCGTGGGATCCATCTCACCCGACCTCAAGGATGCGGGTTCCGTCTCACCCAAGGCTGTGGGCTCCGTCTTGCCCGACCTCGAGGCCACGGGCTCTGTCTCACCGAACCCCTTGGGTGTGGGCTCCGTCTCGCCCGACCCCATGGACACGGTTTCTATCTCATCCAAGGTCGCGGGCTCTGTCTCACCCGAGCTTGAGGCCACATGCTCCGTCTCGCCTGACCCTAAGGACTCAGTTTCTATCTCACGCAAGGCCATGGGCTCCATCTTATCCAAGGCTGTGGGCTCCATCTTGCCCGACCTCGAGGCCACAGGCTCTGTATTGCTTGACCTCAAGACCGTGGGCTCCGTCTTGTCCGACAGGGATCCATACCGCTGCCAACCACTCTAGGTCCGAGCATATGGGCTTGGGCCAACACTCTGAAGCCAGGGAAGAGGCTGGCAAGCCTCGATGTAACCCATGGCCATGACAGGCCATACATAGGGATTCACATCAAGAAAAGTGTCGAGCATGCCGATGCTGTTCTGCCTAATCCTCATACAAATGCAGACAGATGCATTAGTTCACCACGACGTCCGTCAGGACAGAGTGGAACACCATGACTGGCAGATGATGCCTGCGCATGGCTCTAGTGACAAATAGGGCCGTGACATGGAGCCATTCCTGTTGACATCTATAGGATCAGTCGGACCCGCATGAAGGAGAAGAAGGACCCGACAGCCTTGGAAGCCTATAAAAGGGGAAGCAGGGCGCCCCATGAAAGGGGATCGAGATCTTGACATGGAGATCTAAACACAAGAGCATGACATGAGCACACGGCTGAGCGGTAAGCGAGCTCTCAGCACCCGTTCACTCCTTCCACCAGAGACTTGGGATCCTCTCCCTCTCTCGCCTGTTTGTAACCCCTACTACAAATCAAGTGCCGATAACATAAGCAGCAACGAACTAGACATAGGGACATTCTACCTGAACTAGTATAAACCCTTGTGTCCTCCGAGCACACCATCCGAGCCAGATGCGCAAATACAAATTTACTCGTCGGTGGTCCAAAAGCACCGATAGTTGGTGCGCTAGGTAGGGGCTTTCTACGTGTCTCGACGTCCACATCAGGCCTCAGATGGCTAGTCACGGCATCAGCTAGGTCCTGGGCATGCACGTGCACTTCGAGAACCTGGACTTCATTGTTATGATAGAGGGAGAGTTGGCACAGGTTCCCACCACCATCCAGCCTCTCCACTCCGGCAGCCTCGACACGATCACCGAGACGCTTGAGGAGCTATAGCTACACGCACCGGAGGCCCGCACCCTTGGGAGCGACCAGCTCCTCGACTTCGATTACTAGAGGCTAGAGCGCCAGCTCGGTGCCTTCCTAGGACCTCGACCGTCCTAGGAGGACCTACACCGCCTCACCTTCTCATTCGCCGATGTCATGATGCAGCTTGCCGGAGGAGAGCCGCTCTCCCCAGAATACCTCATCTGGAGTGCCCCAACAGTGCTCCTGTTTGGTCTGCGCAATGCCGCAGAGACCGTTGTGTAGTAGAACCCACCAATTTATAAGAGCACAAGTATAATGGTAGCTCGCAAGCGGTCGCACTGTCATACATGAGCCCATAGAAACTCGGTAGTCCGTCGAGTACCACGATGGGTCTCGATTAACCATCAACATACAACCAAGATTGTACATGATTCAACATACATGTCATATGTTACATAAAGTTCACAAATACAGTTCATTCATCAGAGTACGAATTAAGGTTATTACAAACCAAGTTCAGTAAATAGTAGCAGAAGCAAATTAAAGTTTAAAACTAACATTTGCCATCATAGTTCAAATACATAGTGCCAGTTCATGATCAGACTCCCACAAAAGCATATAAGAAGGATTAATAAGAGATGCCTCCCATGGCTCACTCCTCATCCACAAAGGGACAGAAGCAGTTCTTGCAATAGCCATGATAAACTATACCATCTGCAACAATGGGAATAAAACCATGAGTACAAGAAGGTACTCAGCTAGACTTACCTATCGTAAACCAAAAATAATGTGACTCCAAGGATTATGCAAGGCTTTATAAGTGGAGGTAGCTTGACAACATTTTGCATAAAAAAGTGACTGACTCAGTTGTACAATTATAATTCAGTTATCAAGTAAATTATAGCTATTCATGTCTAGATTAGCGACTAACCTGTGCCAAACATGTAGTATATCATTTAGTAGCATACAATAGTAACCATAGCCGGTGTAGAAATTCCATGTTCATCCAAACCATCACATTCCATAACACAATTCTACGATATTGGGGCTAGCCAAGTTTCTCACTGTCCGGGAGAGACGGCGATTCGAATCGATTTCAACTAGCTAGGAATTTATTCCTAACACAAACCCAGGCAGACCAGATCAATGGTCACCTTAGGTCACCTTTGGTACAACTCAGGTACACATTTCACGGATTTGTCCAACGCCGCACAATCAGGGACAACCAGCTGCCAGGACGATCAGGACTACCCTACCCTTGGGCTCATGGCTGGCTCCCTGCACATCCTTACTACCATCTAGAGTGCGCACTCTAACAAAGCAGGGCCCGACCTGAGTTGAGCTACTTGGCTTCGCGGTCAGAACGAGTTATCCAGCTAGCTAAATGAGAGGCATGCATTCAATTTTGTTAGAAGTGCCAACAACAGTATAGCCCTTAATTGGCGCAGATGGAATCACATGAGTCCAACTACACATAGACTCTGCTCGGCCTCCATCTTCATTACCTCATGGTTCTTTTCCACAATAGCAAATATAGCCAACCGTGCTTCGGTATCCACCTATATCTCGCAGGTGACAGTAAATCACCCAACTCTACCGGTCTAAGCATGGCTAAGCATATATTCAATCCTGGACCTACACAGGGTTATAGGTATATGTAACTGGACAAAGTAGTTCTATGCATAAAGTGTTTCCAATCAACTCTTATAACCTAATGCATCAATCATAAAAGTATGTTTACTGTAAGTTTAATATTTTTCCTAGCTAGAGCATGCCAACAAAATATCAACAAAATTGGAATCACAATTTTATCACTTTTCTAGTTCAACTTATGCAATTTACAAGATAGAAACCATTTAAAAAGCATTTATCTAGCTATATTTTATTCTTCTAGGAAAATACGAGAAACAATGCATCTCATATTTTTATCAAATACTACACTTCAATATAAAACTAACAAAATTTGGTTCACCAAAATTGGACACTCCTAGCTTGAGATATGAATTTTTGAAACATGCATTCAAATCTATGAAAAACAATTCAGAAAATCAACATTACTTAGGCTCACAGCTGGGGCCCACGGTCAACGGGGACCCACACGTCAGACACACAAAAGTAGAGCACGGCACTGATTGGCCATAGCTCATCGCCAGTGAGGTCACCAGCGGTGAGGTCACCACCGACGGCTTCGCCTCAACGTCCCGCATCGATGGGTGCACTTGGTTGGTCCAGAGACTCACCAGAGTAAGCTCGACGATGGCCATGGCGAACGACGGAGGTCGGCGGTGGTATGCTGGCCATCTCCAGCTATGTCACACTCAGGCGAGGATGACTACTCCATCCTAGTGACCTAGTGAAGCTACACGATGTAGGTGAGGGCACGAGGTGGCGCCGGTGAGCTTGGCCGCGTGAATGGCCGTGCGGCGGCGCAAGGAGCACGGTGATGCTCACGCTGTTCTGGCTAAATGGCGACAAAAGGTGGGTCTCCATCATGCCACTAGTGAGGCCTAGGGTTACTTGACCTAAGGTGTGCGAGAAAGGAGGGAGACGGTGAACCAACTTGATGGCGGCGAGCTCGAGCGCCACGGCGGCCATGGTGGGCGCACGTGGGGTAGCGACTCGTTCTGGCGTCGTCACGTGGTAGCGTCATCCCTAACTCTGGCCTAAGTTGCTAGACTTTAGCATAGTGCTGGACCAAAGAAAACAAAGGCATGCGGTGCGGCAGAACGGCGGAGCCACGGTGAGCCATGAGCGCGGCGGCGCTCCGGTGACAATGACGGCTGTGGCGAGGCGAAATACGGCCTTACCCTTGCTCGAATGGTGGTACGAGCGGGTCAGAAAGGTGGAGGAGGTGGTGGCAGAGCTATGAGCGAGATGGATTGGATGGTGGTGCGGTGGTGGTTGCATGCGAGCTCGGCGGAGGTGCAGCAGCGATGGCGGCGCTACGGTTCCACAAGGCGCGGCAAAGGCAAAGCACAGAGAGGGCGAGAGAGCGAGAGTGAATGAACACGGTGGGTGTGCGACGCTTAAGGGCGCGCATTGGCCTGACCGACAGGGCCAACGCCGACATACGGCTGCCACGCGGTGGCCACGGTCTATGGCCGGTCGGCCACTGCCGAGCGCACGGGCGCGGTTCAGGCGTTGCCTTCGCCGACTGATATGAATTGGTGATCCAATTACTCCTAATCCATTGTAAATTAGCAAAAACTTCCTTAATGAAAGTTGTAGAGCTACATGAGATCTCCAACTTTGCTTCAGGAAGAGTCCCCAAATTCTCAATAGTTTGAAATCTACAAATCCCTAAAGTGCTGCACTTAAAACTGAAATCCTTGTTTTAGACTTAGAAAAATTTTGCAAGTACAAAATAGCATTTTGTTGAAACTTGTGAGCTCTTTTTGAGCATGCTATGCACTGAATTAGACCTTGATCCAAAAATAAAAAGTTGTTACCCTAGTCAAGTACTACAACTTTGCTTAAGGGTGCACTACCATGCAAACAATCTATGCTATAGTTCAACTTAGGTCAAACATACAACTTGAAAATGAAAGCCTACACTATAACCATGACTTAGAGGCCAAATGGGTCCAAGTCATGAATACCAAAGTTATTCCATGTGACATTATAAACATGTTTAAGGTACTTCTAAGGTCCCACAAACATTTTATACATTGGTCACATATAAATCCTAGCATATGTAAGCATTAGCATATATACTTGAATCAACATTTCATGTGACAGTATAAGAATGAGATGAAATTTCATATGCTCAAGTTCATGAATGGTTGGATGATGCTTATGCTCATGAAATGAAAGTGCAAATTGCAATGCTTAACATAGAGGTGTTATAGTACCTGCTCCTTATAGAAATATTGTCCCAAGATTTGAAAGACCTACCATTCTTCGTAAAACGCGGGATAAACCTCACGTAAGTAATCCTCCCGTTCCCACATGGCATCTTGTTCACTGTGGTTATTCCACACCACCTTGTAGAACTTAATGACCTTGCTCTGTGTTACTCTTTCTATTCCTTCTAGCACACGGATTGGTTTCTCTTCATACATCAAATCCAATTGGAGCTTAATGTTGGTGCATGCAATGGCTTCCTCAGGTATACAAAGACATCTTTTCAACTGAGAAACATGGAAGACATCGAATATAGCACTCATCTCTGGAAGAAGTTGTAACTTGTAAGCGACATTTCCTTTCTGTTCAATAATCTTGTATGGCCCTACATATCTAGGCGCAAGCTTTCTTTTTACTCCAAACCTCTGTACTCCTTTCATGGGTGACAATTTTAAGTATACATAGTTTCCCACTTCAAAAGTTAGTGGTCTTCTTCTTTTATCAGCATAACTCTTTTGTCTTGACTGAGCTATTTTCATATGCAGTTGGATAATCCATACCTACTCTTCAGCTTATGTGACAAAGTCAATGCCAAAGTATCTTCTTTCACCGGGCTCAATCCAATTCAAAGGAGTTCTACATTTCTAACTGTACAAGGCTTCAAAAGGAGCCAACTTGATGCTCGCTTGATAACTGTTGTTGTAGGAGAACTTGGCTAAAGGTAGCCATTTCTCCCATGAACCCTTGGAAGATATAACACAGGCTCTCAACATATCTTCTAAGATCCGGTTTACTCGCTCGGTCTATCCAGAAGTTTGTGGATGGTATGTTGAACTTCTGATTAGTTTAGTCCCCAAAGCTTGGTACAAGTGTTCCCAGAAATGAGCTATAAACTGTGGTCCCCGATCTGAGATTATGATCCTAGGTACTCCATGTAGCCTCACTATCTGAGAAATGTTCAGCTCAGCATACTTCCCCAAGTGATACCTTATGTTCACCGGTATAAAATATGTTGACTTAGTGAGATGATCTACAATGACCCATATGGAATCATGACCTTGATGTGTCATCGGAAGGCCTGTAATAAAGTCCATACTTATTTCCTCCCATTTCTAGCCTGGGATAGGCAATGGCTGAAGTAATCCAGCAGATTTCAAATCAACAGCCTTTACTCTACTGCAATTATCACATCTAGCGACATAGGCGGCGATCTCTTTCTTCATCTTGGTCTACCAAAAATGGGTTTTTAAATCTTGATACATTTTGCTACTATCTAGGTGGATAGACAACTTGGATGAATGAGCTTCATCTAAAATTTGATTTCTAAGCTCACGGTCTTTTGGTACCACAAGTCGGTCCTCAAATCATAGCACACATCTTTCATCTAACCTGAAATGCTTGGTTTCTAGTTCTTTCATCTTTCTCTTGATGTGAAATACACCCACATTTGTCTTCTGCAGTTCTATGATTTTGCTCTCAAGTAAGCAACTAACAGTGATATTGTGCAGCACAATAGGATGTAACAAATTAAATCCATCTTCCAACAATGCTTCTAAAGTGTTGCAATGAGATTTCCGACTAAGTGCATCTGCTACAACATTGGCTTTTCCTAGATGGTAGTGCACTTCCAAATTGTAGTCCTTGATCAGCTCTAACCATCTTTGCTGCCTCATGTTCAGCTTAGGTTGAGTGAAGATATATTTGAGACTTTTATGGTCAGTATATATGTGACATACATTTCCCAACAAGTAGTGTCCCCATATCTTCAACGCATGAACAACTGCTGCAAGCTCCAAATCATGCGTAGGGTAATTGACTTCATGTTTTCTCAACTGCCAAGAAGCATAGGCAATAACTCTTACTTCTTGCATGAGCACAAACCTATACCTGATGCATCACAGAACACATCAAAAGGCTTTTCAATGTCTGGCTGTGCTAGCACAAGAGCTATAGTTAATAAGGTCCTTAGGGTGTGAACAGCTACTTCACACTCTAGCGTCCAACTGAACTTTTCATCTTTTTGAATTAGTCTGGTCATGGGCTTAGCAATCTTGGAGAAATCAGGAATGAAACGGCGATAGTAGCCTGCTAACCCTAGAAAACTCCGAACTTCATGAACCAAAGTCGGGGCCTTCCAATCCATGACCTCTTGTACTTTAGATGGGTCTACAAATATTCCATCTCTAGATAAGATGTGACCCAAGAAAGGTACTTTGCTCAACCAGAATTCACACTTGCTAAACTTGGCATATAACTTATGTTCCCTCAATCTGGACAAAACAATTCTTAGATGCTCTGCATGATCTGCCTCATTCTCCGAATAAATCAAAATATCATCGATAAACACAACCACAAACCTATCGAGCTCGAGCATGAATACCGAATTCATTAAGTACATGAGGTAGGCAGGAGCATTCGTCAGTCCAAAAGACATGACCAAATACTCATACAAGCCATACCTAGTGGAGAAAGCTATTTTAGGTATATCCTCTGGCCTAATCTTAGTCTGATGATAGCCTGACCTCAAGTCAATCTTGGAGAATAAATTTGCTTTTGCCAACTGATCAAACAAGATATCAATACGAGGCAAAAGATACTTGTTCTTAATGGTCACAGCATTAAGTGGCCTATAATCCACACACATACTCAAAGACTTGTCCTTCTTCTTTACAAACAAAGCTGGACATCCCCATGGAGATGAACTAGGTTGAGAACACCATGGTCACTCATCCAACTCATGCCTAAGATCACATCTACGGCTAATCCGGGCAATACTATTAGATCCATCGTATACTCCCTCTCTTGGATAGAGATGAGCACATCTCTGACTATCTTATTTGTAGAGATAGTAGCCCCAGCCAAACTTATATTATAACTACCTATCAGCACAAAAAACGTGTCAATGTGCATGGCACACAGCAAGCCAGAAGGATATGCTTGATGGAGCAAGGCTGGAGATTCGCTTGGCTTCAATGCAGGACCAGTCGACCCTACGAATTCCCGAAGGCGTGCCAGTCAGTTTGACCTGCAATTGACAAGGAGAGAAAGTTTATCAGTAATTTAAGGTGGAACATGCCGGTCTTGCCCAGATAGTTCCAAGTGTGCCGCTTCGGGAGCAGCCAGACGAGAAAAATCGACTAAACAGCCGATATGCGAGGAAATCGATTATTAAGGACTGTAAAGCTCGTGGATTGTGATTGATTTTATGATGACAAGTACAATGCACGCAGATGTAAGTAAAATCATCAGCTAGGTGTATATTACCAGTGTAAAGCATTGAGCCGATTAATCTAACGAGAATGATATAACATGCAAACAAATCGACTGTCTAGTACAAACGGATCTACACACGCTCTAAATCAAATCTGTTACCATCAATAGTGAGGTTCAACCGGATCGATGTCAGCTATGATGATAATAACAAACTAAAACTGAAAAATCTATAAAACCATCTATACATTGATAGGTTTTCTGAAAGACATGCTATATGTGTGAAAAGCACAAATGAATTGGCTAAAATAACCGATGCAGCCATACTTAAACTAGATAAGAATCGATAACTAGCTTATGCTAAAGCTCGCAGTGGAGCTCAAACTTAACCGATGAAGCCTTACGAACGGAAGTATAAGCCATGACGGTACTTACAGACAAGCCGGAGGTCGGCCGGACCGATGCAGCCCTGCTTGTTGAAGAACTCGTTGAGATCTACACTACTCCTACTCCTAAGGGTTGGCGTGAAGCTGAAAAAAAGTAATTGGTATTGATTGATTGGATGTCTTTTTTATAATAGCTGGGGTCCAATATTTATACCTGGAACCTAAGCATGAATCCTACTCAAGTACGACTCATTACAATCTTTGGTATAAAAGAAAACATTCCTAACTTAAGATAACTTGGACCCAAATCTTTCCCTTTTTATAGAGTCCGACATGTTTTTCTGACACCAACCATAGCTTGTTGGCATTATCTGCTGATGTCATTCGAAGAGAGCCGATCCTAGTGCTGCATCTGAATCAGCTGATATTGATCCTTATGCAATTGATTCCTTGATGACTCAATCTTGGAAGCTTCGAGTTTCCATGTTCTTCTTCCCAAATTTTGGTGTAAACACATGCCCCCCAATTTTGGGATAAAATGATTTTATTCCAAAATTTCTATTTACCTGTTCACCACGTCGCAACCGTTTATTCTGAGACATACGCGTGACTCCTGACTTCTCGGTCTGAGTTTTACATAATATCCCAACAGTATCATTTCCAACTCACTCGGCCCATTTGCGTTCCCCTTCTTTCTCAAGCAAATCTTAATAGCCGACGCCACCATCGCCAAAGCCTCAACCGTAGCAAATCCTCTGCCCTATCAAGCTTTTAATTAAAGCAATCTTCCTCAAATTCAAATCTATTTTTGGCTACAATGGCGACTAGCGACCACGTCCCTAAGGTATGCTTTCAAGTTCTCGTTCTCCAAGTATTAGCCACTACCCTGCATTTCCTTTCTTCTTAAATTTATTTTATCTGGTTTCTAGGAAATGAGGAACAAAATTTTGATTCCATCGGTTGTTGCTCTGAATGTCTATTTTCTTGGGCCTATGGGTGACCCTGATCCATCTGACTTTATCCATCTAGAAACCAACTGAATCCCCTTCAAACAATCTATAGTGGATTTGTCCTCCTGGAACACCAAAACTCCCTTCAGAAACTGGCCCAAAATGCCTAGGGGATGGAGAGACTGGTTTCGTAGGGTATCCAAGAAAAAGGCCGAAGATTGGGAGATTTATGACTTGAATCAATGCTTGACACTCTCGTTGTCTGGAATGGAGAGGAATGATTCACTCCTGATTTCTGCATCTTACTTCTGGTCTAACACCCTGAATGCTTTTGTTTTTGGTCATGGCCCAATGATCATCACTTTGGCCGATGTTTATATGTTGACCGGCCTTACAATAACTGGATCAATGCAGCCTTATGACTACTTAAGTGCTGGTTCCAAGAAATTAGCCAAAATATCAGACTGCACAGGATGGGCAAGCTACATTCTGAACCATATTGAACACGGATCAACTGTTAGCGAAAGAGAATATATGGCTTTTCTGAATATGTGGCTAGAAGGATTCATCTTTTGCAGGTCATCTTGTGGTCCAACTTATAATCATAAATTCATGGCAGAGCATCTGGCAGCAGGCATTGAGATTCCTCTTGGCAAATATCTATTAGGATCAGCTTACCATTTGATGCATCAGGTGGCCGCTCAGCTGCTGAAGAATAAAGCGGTGCACACGATCAGCGGCCCTTGGTGGCTAATACAAATGTGGTTAAACTTGTATATGCATAAGATTGTAAGGCTAAATCTCCAGAATTTGAGCTTTCCCTCCTCCAAATTTGTTGAGGAATACAAAGGTGGAGAAGGAAGAACCTGTCAGTGCATGAACTAAGGTGAAGCCGCATCGGCCATAACAATTGTTGTTGATGTTGGACATCTCTTCAAGAAGTTTTATAGAGGGTTTGATGCAGATATCCTAACTTAGCTACCCTATGATGAGGATGAGAACAATGAGTTAGTCTTCCCATTCAAATTTCAATTTGAATTAGGCTGCTCAGACAAAACAACGGCTGCAATCTTCAATTCCTTCATCAAACCTTGTGTTCTTCTAGCCAAAATTCATCATGGCTACAACAAAATGTCTATAGGTTCCTTCCTTCTATGCAACCTTCCAACCTATGAGTTTTATAACCCTTCTTTTGTAGCTCGTCAGTTTGGTCTTGGTCAATTGCCTCCTCAACTGTTCTTCAAGAATATACTGAAGCCAAGAGAAGGTATTAGTGAAGTAATGGAAGCCTCTAGAGTCTTTCAACTAGGATCAAATCTTCCTTCCTTTTGCTTGCATGACTAGACAAGAGTTAACTTCTCTTCCAACCTTTTTGACTCCTGGTGGCAAGAATGGCACTCCCATCTCTTCTGTGGGTCGGTCCATCCTAGATGCATAGCTCTAGATGGAGAGTTTGCTTCCGATAGTGAGGTAACTTACCATTCCTTTTTTAGAAAAATTATTCGATGAATTCCCTTGCCAACTGTTCTAACAGACCTTTTTAGGACACCAAATTCGATCCCCCAAGCTTGGATAGGAAGGGGCACCCTATAGATTATCAGCCACCATGTCCAGCCTCAAGAATAGGATCAACTGCACCTCCACTGAAGAAGCTGATGAAAACTCATGCTGCATCTACAATTGTAACGTATCTATCTTCAAAACGCAAGGTGGCCCAAGGGACAACCCAGAAAACTATTACTGGGAAAAGACTTCACAGAACGAGACCATCAACTGCCCAGGTAAAATAATTCCTCCTCTTCTCAAAATGATATTCAACTTCTAATCCCATTCATTTCTTCATAGTTATCAACCATTGCATCCCAATCTGCTCTTGGTACTGAACTAATGTCCCAAGCATTTAAATCAGCACTAACCAAATGTTCATCGGCCGGTCCTCAAAAGGAGCTGATTTTGGTTGAAACAACTGATGCTTCCAAGATAGCAGAAGATGTGAGTCCTTCTATTTCACCCCTGATGCTGCCAAGGTATTTTTCTTAAAATTCTTGATTTTTATTCAGTTTTCACCCTTCTCTAATCATTTACCATGCCAGACACTCCCTGAGGAAACATTCAAGCAAGGGTAGCAGTCTAGTAGTCTACCCATTGAAGGTGATCCTGGTGATATTGTCACCCAGACTGTCGAATCTCCAGTTCAGCAAACAATTGATGGTAAGAAAGACATGTGCTTAGTTTATCTTTCTGCAACAAATATGAACTAAAAATCTTCCTTGATGTGTGCAGATACCAATGTTGAGAGTTTAGAGCCAATTCAACCAGACACTATTGGTGCATCATCAACTTTTCCTTCCCCTTAGATAGAGACTACCATAGAAAAGGTACTGTATTCACTTCACCGTTTATCTTATTATAAACTGATTCAATCCTCCTAACAAGATTCTTTTGTTTATAGATACTTGATGCCCTAGCTCCGAGCAAATCTTTTAATCTTGAAGAGTATATAGATGAAGATGAAATCAGCTCATCAGCCACCCCTTCTAAAGAAGCTTTATCAGAAGAGACCAGAAATTGGCTAAGGGACATATTGCCAATGTTTGAGAACAATATAGCCGATTTGGTCCAAGATGCAGATTCAATGCAAAGAGTCTTCTTAGCCATTAAGAATAATTTATCCCCAGATCCTATCAAAGTCTTGTCACCTTTATCCATCATTAAAGATCAAGACCCAAAGGTGAAAAAGGCCTAGAGGAATCTATCTAGTCGTGAAGCTTTATTGGCCAAGAAGAATTCTAGCAAACGAGAGGCCAAAGAGCTGGCACAGCATGTCGACAATTTGAAGAACTCCCCCCTTAGGATCGAGCCAGAGCTGAACCAATTAGAAACCAAGTGTGCAGAACTTGAGAAGGAGCTGGAGAATGTGAAGGCTGCCATTGATCACCACAAGTCCAATCTGGCCCAAAAACTATGGGGGTATGGCCCCCAGTATCCACAAGACAAGACATGGGCCGCACCCTCAGAGGTGGCCTAGCCCACAAGACCAAGGCATGCATGGCATTGGTCAACGTGCACCACAAGATATTGTATAGTACAAAATAGGATACTTTCCTTGTAACCCTATCCCTCCAGAGCATTTAAGGAGGGCAGGGGTCATCTCCATACATCTCATATCTCAATGCAATACACCAAAGACATAGGACGTGGGGTATTATGTCGATCAGATGGCCCGAACCTATCTAAATCACTATCTCTACGCCTTGTGTCACCATCCGGTTCCTGATCACGCGCACCCCCACCGATCAATCTACCATCGCGGGATACCCCTCGGTGGACTACCAAGCATCTTTTGTTGATAGTTGGCGCGCTAGGTAGGGGTGTGCATGTTGATCCATGGTGAACCAGATAGACTTCAAGATCAATAGCACGTTCTCGATGAGGGCTCTGTGCATCTAATCGCTCGTACAAGTCATCGTTGGGGAGGTGTACCTACAAGCAAGCTTGTCGCATCGTCCGATCTCAAGCCAAGCATTGCCAACCAACAAGCAGAGCAGCCACCAAGGGCCACGCCCTGCGCGTGGGATCAGAGGGGAGGCGGCCACTCAGGACATAGACTACTCGTCATCGGACATGCAAGCCAAGCCAATCATCTTGTACATGACTCATGTACATACGAGAAGACGTATAAGCCAAACCAAGATACGACAGATCAACTTGCATATACATGCATCACGTGCAGACTTTACGTACTTGCATCTACACCGCCATGCAAGCTACCAAGACTTGCCTGTACACATGCATCCATGTATGGGGAAGGAAGGCTGCATGTTATACATCCATGTATGAAGCAGATCGACTGCACGTCTTTGTACACAGACTGACACCATCAACCTCCGACTACGTCCGTCCTACTCCAACACGAGATGAACTCCGTTCTAGCCGTCAAGCGAGCCACTAAGCTAGTTGCCCACATCGCTGACTAGATAATGCCATACGCCGCCAACCAGACATTCTGTCTAAAGCTAAGTCACGCTTTAATATTTTTCTAAATATTCTCCAATCTTCGTATATCGCCATAATGTTTCTCTGAGCTGTTTTCTCCATGTTTGCTCTCCAAACGGTTTTCCGAACCCCCGAACAGTCATGTTGACGCTTGGATGTCCCCAAAGATGGCCCTATCTCCGGCTCCTCCCTACACATGTATGAGCGTCTAACCTCTGCGTTGTGGGTGGTTGGCAGCAGCTCCTTAGCGACGCTTGTTTTTCCTACACGCACACGGGCTCCGCGCTCCACGTTATGGTTAACGAGCTAGCTAGGTCTAGAGACTCAGCTACACACGAACTGGTTGGGCGGTTCACATTAAATATAAATACATCTTTAGAATAGCACTAAGTGTTCACACCAACTGATCGCCGAGCTGCATACACAATTTCATCACCACTACTGATTTTTCTCCGAAGTTCATATATTTTTACATCATGTACTACCTGTTCTACATATTTGTATTGCAGGATCATCGTCCAGGTGATCGAACCACCTGGTGCTCGGACTTCTCCACCGATCAACTGGTCGAACCACTAGGTTCATGGACTTCGTCGCTGACTAGTTGATCGGACTCTTCGCCGGTCGCTTCTACTCAATGCTCACTTCACCGCCGACCAGTTGACTAGACTGTTTGTCACTTGTGCTTCATCATTAGCTACACCGGGGACTCCTCGGTGCTTGAACATCGCAAGCTACGCCAAGGACACCTCGGTGCTCTGACATCGCCAGCTACGTTAGAAACTACTTTGGTGCTCGGACATCGCCAGCTACGCTGGGGACTCCTCGGTGCTCGGACATCGCTAGCTACGCCGGGGACTCCTCGGTGCTCGGACATCGCCAGCTACGCCGGGGACTCCTAGGTGCTCGAACATCGCCAGCTATGCCGAGGACTCCTCGGTGCTCAAACATCACCAGCTACGTCGGGGACTCCTCGGTGCTCGGACATCACTAGCTATGCCAGGCACTCCTCGGTGCTCGGACATCGCCAGCTACGTCGGGGACTCCTCGGTGCTCGGGCGTCGCCAGCTACACCAGGGACTCCCTCGATGGTCGAATCTTGCTACGCCTCATCGGTGTGCTATCAAGCTACTCCATGCTGTTCGGATCAGGGTGCTGATCTTGGGCAGCACATCTGGGGTCTTGATACGCGCATGTTAGACGACGTCGGCAAGCTTTCAGACTTCTTTTTCTTTGACCCTGCTATAAGATTCATTCTTCATCTTCCAGCAGGCTCGAGGACTAAGTGGGCACGCTTCACCTTGTGGTGAATGTGCGCTTTTTAATTTAGGGCTCCGCCCATGGACTAGTTGCCTGCTCAGCTGGTCTTCTGCCTTTCTTCTACTTTCTGACCCTGGCACTACGTGACTACATCACCTTCTGTCAGGCTCGGAGACTAGCTGTGGGGGTATGGCCCCCAGTATCCACAAGACAAGACATGGGCCACACCCGCAGAGGTGGCCCAGCCCACAAGATCAAGGCATGCACGGCACTTGTCGACGTGCACCGCAAGATATTGTATAGTACCAAATAGGATACTTTCCTTGTAACCCTATCCCTCCAGAGCATATAAGGAGGGCAGGGGTCATCTCCATACATCTCATATCTCAATGCAATACACCAAAGACACAGGACATAGGGTATTACGTCGATCAGATGGCCCGAACCTATCTAAATCGCTGTCTCTGCGCCTTGTGTCACCATCTAGTTCCTAATTACGTGCACCCCCACCGATCAATCTACCATCGTGGGATACCCCTCGGTGGACTGCCGAGCATCTTTTGTCGACAAATACCAAATGCCATTAAGCTGAAGAAACAAGAACTGGTGACCAAGGTCAGAGAAGGCAGGGCCATCTGCAGCAGCCTTGAGGATATTCCTGGATCAGCCAAAGAAGACAAGCAACAAATCACAGAAGTCGATGCTATCCGGCTAGAAGCATTGAAAGCCATCGATGATGTTCTAAACTTGTAATCTGCATACTAACATGTATCTTGTGTGGAACCAATGATAACCATATTTGTTGTCGATCTATTGTATTCCTTGTGTCGGCTAAAGAGCTGATTTGAAAATAGCCGATTCCAGACCTCTGACCTTAATCCAATTAAGTCTAAAAACATGGACTTTATTAAGAAAAACTCTTCAATCTTCTGTCCTTAGTTATCAAAGCCGTGTTCTCTTCGGCATTAGTGAGGTGGCACTTCACCTTCTATTAATTGTGGTTGCCTTTTGCATGTCCCAAGATATCTACCACCTCGCTTCATGGCTACAAATACCAGCCGAGGGCTCCGGCCTTGAACACATCTATACTCGCAACTGCTCCTATTCCTTTGCACTTCTCCACCCTCATAAACTCTGTAGCGGTTTTCTTTTCCCCTTTCATAGATCCAATTAACCTTATGGCTAGCGAGGATAACCAGGGCAAGCGCGTGGTGGAGGAGGTTCTAGAGGAGAACCTACCGATGAGCCAATGCCTCCATCGTATGAGGTGAGATCGATATCTTCTGCTCATGGCAATGGACTTTTCTAACTTGTTTATAGGTTCATCTTGAATGATAGCCTTTGTCCTCTTCCTCCCAGGGGCAGCGAGTCCTCCAATGCTGCATCTGATGCTGCCTCCACGCTGGACTCATCGTCGAACTCCTCCGATTCCTAAAACAGTGACGACGACCGACGTTTCCTCTGGGAGTGGAGGGCAGCCTAGGACCGTTATTCCAAGGCAACTCGAGAAAATGTCCAGCTTGAGATCCGCCTCGAGGTCTCTCAAGCCGCCCTTCATGGCCGTCGAGGAAGAGGCCAACGCTGCTCGGGTGTGGCTGGTCGAGTCCGACACCATGGCGGCGGGTAAGATGGGCTCCAAGAACACCTTAATTTTGATTTCCACTGTCTTTATCTTGATAGCTCTTTTGTTTGTGTGATCGCCAGCCCTGACAGTGTAGTTAGAGTCCCTCCAACTGGCGGTGAATGTGGCTACGATGGCCGTCAATGCCCTGGGCCCCCTCATCAACGCCCACCTCCACGACGTCCTTCATGGCATTCGTCATGGCACATCGGTGGCGCTAGCCATGGCGCAGGTCTAGATCAGGTACGAGCTCCATACCATGGAGACCGGTTTCCCGATGGGCGATGGCCCCGAGGAGCACGAGGAGTTGATCGAGGAGTTCATCGATGCAGCGGAGGCCATCGTGGACATCACATCCGCTCAGGATGTGATAAACAACGTCTTTGATTAGTTTATATTTAGGGCAAACTAATCAATGAATAAAATCTTCAATTTTTCCATGATCGTATCTCAGTGTACTTCTGTTATGTCTTTGTATACATCAGGATTGTTTCTGTGTCTGTTTTTGCTCTATAGGCGATACATCTCGTATCGGCTTTCCCCCTTTTTTGGGTTAATTTTGAGCTAAAGGCGATTCCCTTCTGATACCGGCTATTAGAGCCGATGACTGAACAAATCGGCTATCAAGTATGGATCCAAATGCTAGGATAATATTCCTTCAGACATTTTCCATCGATCGCTTCTTGATAGGTTGCACCAGAACTCATCAGACCAAAGATTAAACAATTGACCGATCTAGGCTAGGCATCTCATTAAGCAAAACAATCTTTAAATTTCCTTTAACAAATCTATCAACTCTGGCTTGTACTCAGGATTTGACTTAGTGCTCACATACATCGGCCTAGGCCTATCTCTAGGACCAATGTCTATCCCCTTTAAATTACCGACCGACGTGAAGCCATGCCCTAGCTTACCACCTGTGCCATCTATTGGATTATCCATTAAAACAAACTGTTAGAGCCAACTGCTTGGATCGGCTATTGGCTTTCATCATTGACTTTAATGAAGCCTCCTTCCCATAGCTTGCCAGAAAAACACTCGAAGTCTTCTAGCTCCCAATACATTGGATCAGTTGTTGCGACACTTACAGAATCATCAGCATGAACCAGCTCAACATCGTCTCCATGCCACTAAATCAAGCATTGATGCATAGTCGACGGTACACAATAATTTGCATGAATCCAATCACGACCAAGGAGTAAACTGTATGAACCTTTTCCATCAATGACGAAGAATGTGGTGAGCAAAGTCTTACTTCCGATTATCAGTTCGACGTTTATTGCCCCCCTGGTCTTAGATGCATTACCCCCAAAATCTTTAAGCATCATGTCGGTCTCAATCAAATCTCCTAGTCCCATGCCAAGCTTGCGAAAGGTAGTGTATGGCATAAGATTAACATAAGCACCTCCATCCGCCAACTTTTTGCTCATCAGCTTCCCATCGACAAAACCTTTCTCATATAAAGCCTTTAAGTGTCGATGCTTGACTGGCTTATCGAATATAGCCTGTTGTATCACTGTCAACTTGGCAACTATCTCCTCATATTCTGATTCATCAAAATCTGAATAGACTTCTTGATCTGCTGGAGCTTTGAATTCTAATGGCAGTAGAAAACCCATTTGAATATTAGCCAATGGTTGAGCCTATTCTAGCTCTCTATTCCTTAGGCATTGCACCCTTCTCTTCTGGCTTGAGGTCTACCAGATGCCTGGGCCTATTCTAGCTCTCTGTTCCTTAGGCGTTGCACCCTTCTCTTCTGGCTTCTTGTCAAACCTCCTAGACACCATTGCCCTTCTTGCCAAACATACTCTTCCTTAGTACCCTCTTCTTCATAATCAGCCTAGTTTTGATCAACAACTCGTTTCCCAAGCCGATCATGAACACTTCTAATTTTTAAGCGCCGATCTATATTATTATGATGATATTCATCTCGAGCATGGATAGACCGGCGGTTGACTTGAGATTGCCTAAACTCCCAATATTGCTCACTGCACTCCTAGCAGTTATTTCTGGTAGGCAATTTCAAACCTTCATTCCAGCAATGTCTGAAGAAAGGACAATTCCAATGTGATTCAGCTTGGTTTCTTTCATACCTCTCTTTCTCCTGTTGACGCTGGTATACTTTTTCTTCTAACCAACGCTGATAATCCTTTTCCTTCTGCCGCTGCCACTTATTCAACAAAATTCGAGATGTGACATGTGGTCTTATCGCCCTGTTTCTTAACATCTCTCCCTGCTCATATCGGCTCTTCTGTTGATCATGACGCCTTCTAATCTCTCTATATTCATCAACCGATATTTGTATCTCAGGATCGACTGTTCTAGTTTCTCTTGCTCTGGTTGATGTCAGGACCTTCGTCTTTCCTTTGAGCAACTTAGCATCAACCATGTTCTGATCTCTTGGGAAAGGATTATCATCGACTTTGATCTTCCGAGATGTATTGATTTTGAGCTTCCCTTGCTGAATAGCCTTCTGTATTTGTTGCCAGAAGATTCTACACTCATTAGTAGAATGAGAAGTGGCATTATGAAACTTGCAGAACTTCTTATTCTTTAACTGATTAGGAGGTAACATAACATGATTGGTGGGCAACTTGATCTGTCCCTTCTCAAGCAAGAAATTGAAGAGCTTGTCCGATTTTGTGACGTTGAAATCATAGCTTTCTTCAACTCCTTTTCCCCAAGGATTTGGCACCATTACTGTCTTCTTACCCCAATTCCATTTGGCCACAACAATCTCTTCTTCTTCATTGTCCTCATCACCGTTATCGACTGAATATGGGTTATAGGCCTCAGCAATCACGGCCTTCTTCTGGAATCGGGTATCCCTACGCATACCCTGGAATTGGCTATTGAGTGCTACCACTCATTGAGCCAACTGACCTAAATTGTCAAACTCTTGCCCCAGCAACTTCTCTCTCCACGTTGGCAATATTCCTTGAACAGCCAAAGCAGCTAGTTGATCATCAGTCAAGTTCAGTGAGAAGCACAAATTCCTAGTCTCTTGGAACCTCTGAAGAAACTCGGTGCCTGATTTATTAGTTCTCTGCCTTATGGTCATCAAATCGGTAATTTTCTTTTCTCCTGTCCTAGTATAAAAATATGTATGAAACTTCTTCTCTAGGTCAGCCCAATTGGCAATGGAATTGACTGGTAATGATGAAAACCAAGTGAAGGCTGGTCCTGACAGGGACAAGGAGAAGAAACAAACTTGATGGGCCTCTTCAATGGATGCTTTGCCCAACTATGTAAGATACCGACTGACATGTTCTATTGTACTTGTGCTATCCTAGCCAGTGAACTTAGCAAACTCCGAGAGCCTATAATTTGCAGGAAGAGCGACCAAATCATACCACTCTGGATATGGACATTTGTACAAAAAGGTCTGCCCTTTTGGTTTCAAATCCGAACTAATTCTTCATCATCTCAGTCACTCTGAGCAACAACTCATCAGCATTTGAATCTAGATTTGTTTGCAATTGCTGACCCATCTGTAGATTAAAATTTTGGGTACCTTGATACCCCAGATTTGGAATCATATGAAGGGTATTGTAATCTATTCCATAATGATATCCTTGTGGAATCTCTATCTATTGGGTCCTTTGCTGGTTTGCTGCTTGGAGTCTCTGGTTATAAATGTTAGGATCTATGTCTCTATGAATCCTTTGAACTGATGGCGCTATTTTTTGAGCCGACGATGGTATTTGGCCTAATGTGCCAAAATTAACCATTTGGTTCTGAACTTGCCCCGTAGGCTATTGCACATACTGCACTGCTAATCCAGGATTATTTTGTACTTGATGGGTTGCGATTGATTTTATGATGACAAGTACAATGCACATAGATGTAAGTAAAATCATCAGCTAGGTGTATATTACCAGTGTAAAGCATTGAGCCGATGAATCTAATGAGAATGATATAACATGTGAACAAATTGACTGTTTAGTATAAACGGATCTACAAATGCTCTGAATCGAATCTATTACCATCAATAGTGAGGTTCGACTGGATCGATGGCAGCTATGATGATAATAACAAACGAAAACCAAAGAATCCATAAAACCATCTATACATTGATAGGATTTCTGAAAGACATGCTATATGTGTGAAAGCACAAATGAATCGGCTGAAATAGCCGATTCAGGTAGAAAAGGGACTACACCATGTGAACAATCGGCTATTTAACATGGACAGATCTATGAACTCATCAGACCTAACCTGTTATCTTTAATAGTGGGGTTCGACCAGATCGATGGCAGCCATGATAAAGACAACAAATCAACCCTTTAAAGTAAACAGATCTATTCACATTTAACAGAATCATGAAAACACACTATAGGTGTTAAAGCATGGGTGATCGGCTATTTATCCGATGCGGGCATAGCAAACAGCCAGGGTCATGCCTGGTTGAGAGCAAATCTACCAGCTAGCATCATCCGATCTAAAGTACTAACAGTGGGGGTCGACCGGATCGATACATCCATAATAGCGAGCTATGGACCAGATTCAACTGGCTAGTAAACCTTCTCAAGATCAGACATGTCTTGACCACGTACTATGCACGACCAAGATCGAAGCAGAACAGCCGATGAAACATAATCTGTCATTTAAAGTAAGAACCATCTCAATGTAACATAATAAATGATGGATTAAAAGGATGTGAGGCCGATCTCGATCGGGCAGGTTGATATTGCTGAAAACTAATGGCAATAAGAACATCAGTAAGATCAATAACTTAATGAATCTACCAGAAGGATGCCACCCTTAGGTAGAGCCGATAACTTAACCTTAATCTAATTCGAGCAGTGGAGGTCAAACTTAACCGATGCAGCCGTACTTGAACTAGATAAGAATCGATAACTAGCCTATGCTAAAGCTTGCAGTGGAGGTCAAACTTAACCGATGCAGCCTTATGAATGGAAGTATAAGCCATGATGGTACTTACAGACAAGCCAGAGGTTGGCCGGACGGATGCAACCCTGCTTGTTGAAGAACTCACCGAGATCTACACTACTCCTACTCCTAAGGGTTGGCGTGAAGCCAAAAAATGTAATTGGTATTGATTGATTGGATGCCTTTTTTACAATAGCTGGGGTCCAATATTTATACCCGGAACCTAAGCATGAATCCTACTCAAGTACGACTCATTACAATCTTTGGTATAAAAGAAAACATTCCTAACTTAAGATAACTTGGACCCTAATCTGTCCCTTTTTGTAGAGTCTGACATGTCTTTCCGACACCAACCATACCTCATTGGCATTATCTACTGATGTCATCCAAAGAGAGCCGATCCTAGTGCTACATCTGAATCAGCTGATATCGATCCTTATACAATCGATTCCTTGATGACTCAATCTTGGAAGCTTCGAGTTCCCGCATTCTCCTTCCCAAATTTTGGTGTAAAAACCACCCTTGTTTACCTCAATTACTTTCTGATCATACTTAGATGCAAATGCTTGGCTCATAAATGAATGATAAGCTCCAGAATCAAATGAAACAATGGCGGGATGTTTGTTAACAAGAAACATACTAGGTGTGACAACCTCTCCCATAGGAACTTCTTCAACAACAGTGTAATGCACGTATCCAGCACACGCTTTAGGATTTGCCTGCCTCTAATTTCCCTGGTTTTGATTGTTGTTCTTCTTAGGATCGGGGCACTCTTTGGACCAATGGCCCAACTAATTATAGTTGAAGCATGACTGATTGCTCCTAGGTCCTGCTAAGCTTCCTTGCCCTCCGTTTCCCTTGGGTAGGGCAATGGTGAATGCCTTACGAAACACCTTATGAGGTCGATTGGCCTAGGCTTTTGGCAAAGGAGGCCTGAACTTGGGCGCTAGCGATCGAAACTGTAACCTAGCCGCCACTAGAGCTCTGGACTGGGAAGACCCTAAGGCACTTGCCTTAGCTGCTTTCTTGTGGCCCTTTGCTGCCGCATGCAGATTGTTCTGGTTCTCTTGAGTCAAGGCATCACTGATCAACTCATTGTATGTGGTGCACCTCGAGTTGGCCATGGTTTTCATTAGCTTAGTGCTAAGGCCTCTCTTGATGCTTTCAATCTTCTTTTATTATCGACGAACCCTAGGGCATAATGGGACAAATTGTTGAATGCATGCATGTATTCCATAAGAGTCTTTGTCCCTTGTGTGAGTCGCATGAACTCGGCTGCTTTCATGTGCATTAGCCCTGGAGGAATGTGATGTCCCCTCAAGGCTAACTTAAATTGCTCCCATGTGACCTGTGAGTTGGCAAGTAGAGAGGGCAGGAAATGGGTCCACCATATCTCGGCCGGTCCCTATAGCTGATGGGATGCATATTCTGCCTTCTGATGCTCCGTAACCCTCAATTGATGGAACTTTTGCTCAATTGTGTTATGCCATTCATGCGCCTAAAGTGGTTCTTCGGCCGCCTTGAAGATAGGAGGCTTGGTGTCTAGGAAATCCTTGAAAGAGCTGTATTGATTCAGCTTAGGGCCTTGTTGTTGCTAACGGGCATGAGCAGTGTTCTGCGCAATGAGGCATAGTGTTTCCTCCATGGTTCTCTGACTACCCAAGAACTGTGTGAAGAATTCATTCGTAGACGGTGGTGGCTTGGTGGTAAGTCACCATTGTTGCCACCCTAGCTATTGCTGACTCTAGCGTGAGTGCGAGTCATCTACAAAGTTGAAACAATAAGTGATTATTGGATGATGTCAAGAGATTGTAGATGAATTGTATAATCATGCCAAACTAAAATTATTGGAGAGAATCTTAAATTCATAGAATAAAATAGAGGCATAATAATTCATTCTCACAACATGACATCACCAATTTGATCACTTATCGTGCTCGCAGCGCGTTAACATGCATGTCATAATCACCAGTAAAACGAATCTAGAATTTCCTTAAAGTTCAACCCATGGCGAAACAACTTGTAGAGTGCCAATATTACACGGAAGTCAAATCATGGATACCAAACTCCAAGCTACAAGTCCATTACACAAATAACAGGAATACATCTAGTGCTCTAACTAGTCACAAGGCGATGCTAATCTTCCATGTGCTCGCTATTGAGGTCGGAGATAGGATCATCCTCACCCTCTAGATCTACTTCCCCTTCCTCCCAACCATCATCCTCGATCAACATCTCTGGATCTTCTTCTTCCTCATTAAGGATCGGATGTAGTTATTTGTTCAAGAAATGCACCTTATGCTAAAGATCGACCACCATGTTCTGGGTTTGTGCAAGCTGCTAATGCAAGTCCCTCTTGACACGGTCCTACTGTACGCTCAAGGCTTGGGTCCTATCTTGTTCTGTTTCTGCCATAGCTACATGGTTGTTTGCTAGGATCCACTGGCATGTAGCTGTGAACGCCTCAGCACAGGTGGCCTCTAGCTACTCCCATAGTCCTACTAACACTGCCTAATCATCCACTCTTGCCTCTTGGGCGGCAGCTCTCTGTTGATCAACTTGCTCCATTTGGGTGTGGAGATTTCCCAAAGCTACATAAGCTTGATCAGTTTCCCATCGAGCATCACTTGCTGCCTTTTTGTGCTTGCACACATGCTTCTTTAGCTTACGTTGTGCAGCTTCAGCTCTCATGAGCTTATCCATGCAGGTGGTATAGGATTCCTATCGGAAGTCTCTGGTATCCTGACGAGTATAGAATATCTTCATCACTACAAACATGGCGCTCATAGTGGGACTAGAACTGTCTGCCCGCTCATCCTGATCTCGGATCAACGCATTGCTGTTGCACTATGCCCATACTATTGTGGATGGATCCACCCGAGAAAAAGTACCAGTGGCACTACCGGTAAGCTCATCCCCATGTTGCTGACAAATCTGACTTAGTACCTCAAAGGCTATTACTTGGGCAGCCTCCCAAGGAGTTCTTCCTTTGGATTCCACCTTCCATTCCTTCCAGAAGGGTGCTTGGTTATGAGCTGGTATGGTTAGCTGTACTTCATACCATGGTTGTCCCTCCAGGTATACTTCATTCTAGTAATAGAGGGGCGGTTCGTAATACCCCGCATAATGCAAGACTCTCCAAAGTAGGGCAGGAGTTCCAAACATCAATAGGAAATTCTCACTTCTAGCCGGTGCTGCCATCTATACCAACAACATTTGCAACTCTCGTGAGACAATGTCATAATGGACAAGAGTTACATAATCAAGTTTGAGATTGATAAGGGGAGGAACAATGAAAGTATGAAATAATGATTTATCATAATGCATGCACGTTCCGTACGTCCTTACAAACTTAGGAAAAATTATTTCTAACGACATACACGGTGGCATACATATGTTCTCTCATATATAGCGTAACTAGTCAGGCTACATGTTTCGCTGTTAGTGTACCTGCACAAGAATTTTATTTCAGCCCAACCACAAAATTATATATGCAGAATGTAAATCTGGGCTCTAAGTTGCAATCTAAATACTTACATATATATATACCCATATATATACTTCCGTATCAAAGCTACCTGAAAGTAAATACGTCTTATATATACATATAAATATGCATACACAGTCGTATCAAAGTTAACCCATAATTAAATACCTCCGCATATATATGAGGCATATATACACTTTAGCATCAAAGCTAACTCTCCCCATTAGACCGCACACTCACAACTTGCAGTCATGCCACTGTGATGATGATTGGCACCTTTCCTTGGGCGTAGAGTCATTTGATCCATACATTACCACTCAAGTGAATAACATCCATACAATAGCACGCCGTATGGATGACGAAAATGAAAACCCCCAGGTTAGTACTTAATTAGCCACCTTAAGTCCTTAACTGGGCATAAAGGAAGTGATCACTGGCACACTTTAGATTCAAACTCTTGGTTTTAAAACACCTATATATATAGCTATTAGTTGCTAGAAAACTGGTTTTGGAAAACAAAACCTTTGTTTTAAATACACATGTGACAATTAATGTTAAATCTTGCTCTGATACTAGCTGAAGCAGAACCGACCAATTTATAAGAGCATAAGTACAATGGCAGCCCGCAAGTGGTCGCACTGTCATACTTGAGCCCATATAAATCCGGTTGTTCATCGAGTACCACGATGGGTCTCGATTAACCATCAACATACAACCAAGATCGTACATGATTCAACATACATGTCACATGTTACGTAAAGTTCACAAATATAGTTCATTCATCAGAGTACAAATTAAGGTTATTATATACTAAGTTTAGTAAATAGTAGCGGAAGCAAATTAAAGTTTGAAACTAACATCTGCCATCATAGTTCAAATACATAGTGCCAGTTCGTGATCAAACTCCCACAAAAGCATATAAGAAGGTTTAATATGAGATGCCTACCTAGGGCTCACTCCTCATCCATGACGGGACAAAAGCAGTTCTTGCAATAGCCGTGATAAATTAAATCATCTGCAACAGTGGGAATAAAACCCTGAGTCATCCCTAGCCTTGATGTCAGTGGGCAGTGGCTTGCCTGTGTGGGGCGAGCCCCTGCTCTGGTGGATGAATCCACAGGATCCGGCGTTGATGCTTTTCACCCTTGATGACGCCACCGAGAGCATGGAGTGGGAGAGCCTCGACATAGGGATTATGTCCATGCTCGAGGCTTTGAACCACACAATGGGCGCATTGCATGACGTTGTCGTTCCATCTGGCTGGGTATTGTTTGGTCCTACTTTTTGCCCTTCTCCTCCTTTATATTCTTTCTATATCCTGACAATCGTCTTCCTGCAGTCCCTCATAGCAGAAGGAGGCCAAGGACCACCTCATCAAGGAGGCTTGGCTATGCGGGGAGGCAACTGCTCAGCTTGTCACCACCTAGCAGAGGGTGGCCGAGTTGACTCCCCTCGCTGAGGAGGTGGACAATCTTTGGTCGCGGGTGGCCAAGGCCTATCAGGATGCTGACGAGGCCGAGAAGGCGTTTGAGGCCCTATCGGCGTCACGGAAGGATGACAAGGAAGCCGCCAGGGTCAGGAAGGAGTGGGATGAGTTATTCTAGAAGGACGTCTAGACCTGCTAGCAAATCCTTGATCTTCTGGCCAAGGTTGAGAAGGAAAGGGAACTAAAGCTGGGGGCTGAGGAGAAGCTCACGACCCTAGAGAAAAGGGCGAGCCTAGAGGCCGTGGTGGTCGCTCGGCTACGCAAGGAGCGGGATGAACTGCTCCAAACCATGGAGAGGCTCTGCTCAAAAAATGGCGTGGCTCACGAGGAGTGTGACCAGGCTTTCCGAGAGCATGACCAGGCCTACCAAGAGCGCGACGACGCGTAGTAGAAGGTCGGCTCACTCTTGACCGAGCTCAAAAGTGCGATGACCCAGAAGCTGGAGGATCAGTGCATTTCTACTGAGCTAGCTATGGACCTCGTCAAGGTTAGGAGGAATCTTTAGGTGGAGGGTGACAAGCTCGATATCCCAAGCACCATCCTCGGAGTGGTCTGCAATGACCTTTAGGTGGTGCGGTCGGAGGGGACCAGCTCGCTCATGGCTCGTGCCATTGAGATCATGGCTCAGGTGCACTAGCTCGAGAGGAGTGCCCTTCACGCCAGGGTCAATCAGTCCTTTTTGATTGTTCGTTCTCATTATGGGGACAACATCGATCTGGAGGTGATGAGCCACGGCTATGCGCCGGGCTATGAAGTCCACGAGCTGGAGGAGACAGAGATGGCGGTGGCTCCCCTTTCACAGGACCTGGCAGACAAGATAGCAGACATAGTTCTCCCCCAGAGGGGCTAGTTAGTTAGATAGGTCGGGCAATCATTCTTGTAACAAGCGAACAAGTCCTAACCCTTCTGTATCATTTAAATAAACTTGTCATTCAGTTTGCTCAAATCTGTTCTTCTGTTTTGGTGCGAATGAATTTGTTTTTTCTCCCTTTTTATGTGTGAAAATATGTCGACAAAAGATGCTTGGTAGTCCTCCAAGGGGTATCCCATGAAGGTAGATTGATCGGTGGAGGTGCCCGTGATCAGGAATCAGATGGTGTCACAAGGCGCAGTGACAGCGATTTAGACAGGTTCGGGCCGTCTAATCGACGTAATACCCTACGTCCTGTGTCTTTGGTGTATTGTATTGAGATGTAGTAGCTATCGACTAGGGGACCCCTGCCTCTCCTTATATACTCTGGAGGGGTAGGGTTATAAGGAAAGTATCCTATTTGGTACTATACAATATCTTGGGGTGCACGTCGACCAGTGTCGTGCATGCCTTGATCTTGTGGGTTGGGCCACCTCCGATGGTGCGGCCCATGTGGTCTACCATGGGTATCCAGGGTTGTACCCCCCATAGCTAGTCCCTAAGCGCCTTGTATCCATTGTGCAACACCATCTTGAGCTTGTCTGAGCAGGTGTGAACAAAACCAAGCAGTCAAACCCATGGTCCGACCACCGTATTGAGTTGCCGAGTAGTTGTGAACCGTCGCCGAGCAGTGTGAACCATCACCGAGTAGGGTGGACCATCACCGAGTAGTGTGAACCATCATCGAGCAGCGTGAACCATCGCCGAGCAGTGTGAACCATCCCTGAGCAGTGTTTCCGAAGTTAGGCTTACCATAAGGATGTAAGGAGCTCAAGTTCAAAATCTGAAAATTCTTTGACTTAGGAGAAGTGTAGACACTTAGACTCCATCAATAAGGAGGGTAAATCAAGAAATAAGCACTACATTCACTGCCAGGTGAAGTGTAGCCACTTAGTCCCCGAGCCTACTGGAAGATGAAGAATGAATCTTCCGCAGGGTCAAGGAAAAGAAGTCTAAAATCTTGCCGACATCATCTGACATGCGTGTATCAAGACCCTAGATGTGCTGCCCAAGATCAGCACCCTAATTTGAATAGCATGGAGCAGCTTAATAGCACACTGATGAGACATAGCAAGATCCGACCACTAAGGGAGTCCTCAGCGTAGCTGGCGATGTCCGAGCACCGAGGAGTCCCCGGCGTAGCTGGCAACTGTCATAGCTAGCGATGTCCGAGCACCGAGAAGTCCCCACACGTAGCTCGTGATGTCCGAGCACCGAGTCCCCAGCGTAGCTGGCGATGTCCGAGCACCGAGGAGTCCCTGGCATAGCTGGCAATGTTTGAGCACCGAGGAGTCCCCAGCGTAGTTGGCGATGTATGAGCACTGAGGAGTCCCTGGCGTAGCTAGCAATGTCTGAGCACCAAGGACTCCCCGGCATAGCTGGCGATGTCCGAACACCGAGGAGTCCCTGGCGTAGTGGGCGACTATCGTAGCTGGCGATGTCTGAGCACCGAGAAGTCCCCGTGCGTAGCTCAAGATCCTTCCATTTGTTCAGACCATAGAGTTCGAGGTGTAGGAGGGAAACTCAGATCATGCTGGTAAGCAAGAATGCCATAGCCACTGGGCATAGGTTTCTTGTAGTCCGACCAGCCTTACTCAGTCATTCGTTTCCGCAAGCCTTGCCACTAGGCTTTTTAATGTGAGCAAGGGATCAGGCACGACGGTTGTTTCAGAAAGAGTATATATGCCCTTATCAGCCCCCGAGTGAGAGCCAACCCCTCGCCGTTGCTAGGGTTAGGTGTCACTAAAGATCGAGGAGAGGATAGCGAAACTAGCAGGGAAAAGTGTCTCTTGTTTTAGAAATGACATTCTTAGCTTTCGCATGTACCCCCTCCCTAGGACCTGAGCCATCATTCTGCGACCAGGCATTTGGTCTCCTTGTGAGTCCAACTTTTCTCAAGCCCCGACGCGTAGCGGGGGGCGGTTGAGGGTCAACTCATCTTTTTGATTGTCACCCCGTTCGTGGTTTCCACAACCGGAGGGGTTGAGCTTGTAGCAGAACCGACCAATTTATAAGAGCACAAGTACAATGGCAACCCACAAGTAGTCGCACTGCCATACTTGAGCCCATATAAACCCGGTAGTCCGTCGAGCACCATGACAGGTCTCGATTAACCATCAACATACAACCAAGATCATACATGATTCAACATACATGTCACATGTTACATAAAGTTCACAAATACAGTTCATTCATCAGAGTACAATTCAGGTTATTACAAACCAAGTTCAGTAGATAGTAGCGAAAGCAAATTAAAGTTTGAAGCTAACATTTGCCATAATAGTTCAAATACAGTGCCAACTCATGATCACACTCCCACAAAAGCATGTAAGAAGGATTAATAAGAGATGTTTGCCTAGGGCTCCTTCTCATCCACGGCGGGACAGAAGTAGTTCTTGTAGTAGCCATGATAAACTGTACCATCTACAGCAATGGGAATAAAAACCCTAAGTACGAGAAGGTACTTAGCTAGACTTACCTGTCAAAAACAAAAAATAAGGCGACTCCAAGGATTATGCAAGGCTTTATAAGTGGAGGTAGCTTGACAACATTTTGCATAAAAGCGACTAATATTGTTGTACAATTATACTTTGGTCATCAAGTTAAATATAGCTATTCATCTCTAGATTAGCATCTAACCTATGCCAAACATGTGGTATATCATTTAGTAGCATACAATAGTAACCATAGCTGGTGTAGTAATTCTATGTTCATCCTAACCATCAGATTCCATAACACAGTTACTATGATGTTGGAGCTAGCCAAGTTTCTCACTGTCCGGGAAAGATGGCGATTCGAATTGATTTCAACCAGCTAGAAATTTATTCCTAACACAAACCCAGGTAGACCAGATCAATAGTCACCTTAGGTCACCTTTGGTACAACTCAGGTACACATTTCGCTGGTTCGCCCAGCGCCGCACAATCAGGAACAACCAGCTGCCAGGATGATTAGGACTACCCTGCCCTTGGGCTCCTGCCTAGCTCCCCGCACACCCTTACTACCATCTAGAGTAAGCACTCTAACAGAATGGGGCCTGGCCTGAGTTGAGCTACTCGGCTTCGTGGTCAGAACGAGTTATCCGGCTAGCTAAGTGAGAGGCATGCATTCAATCTTGTCAGAAGTGCCAACAACGGTACGGTCCTTAATCGGCACAGATGGAATCACATGAATCAACCTACACATAGACTCTGTCCGGCCTCCATTTACATTACCCCATGGTTCTTTTCTACGATAGCAAATATAGCCAACCGTGCTTCGGTATCCACCTATATCTCGCAGGTGACAGGAAATCACCCGACTTCTACCGGTCTAAGCATGGCTAAGCATATGTTCGATCCTGGACCTACATAGGGTCAAAGGTATATGTAACTAGATAGGGTAGTTTTCTGCATGAAGTGTTTCCAACCAACTTTTATAACCTAATGCATCAAACATAAAGGACTCAAGTAATATTTTGTAAAACATGGAAGACTTAGAATGCTCCGGGGCTTGCCTTTGAGGAAAGAGGTTGGCCGGTGATCCGAGCACTCAGGGAGATCTTCGAGAGTCTACTCCTCTTCTCTTGGAGCTGCGGCCTGTGGTGTCTCCTGCTGATCCTCCTCTTCTTCGTTGAACTCTAACAGAGTTATTTCTTTGGACAATCCTATATGCATGAGCATTAAATAAGATATCACAAGTGCATATATGATGACATGTATAGTATGATATAATGTGATAAATGCATCCTCCAAAGTATTTTCAATAGCTTTGCATCAAAGTAACAACAAGTTGCAACTTATTTTACTGAGTAGGTGCCTATCTCTTCTCTAGTACTTAAGTAAACACTTATGTAAATTATTTTCTAGACTACAAAACAGTAGCCACTTGTTTTGACCATAACTGGAATTATACATATCAAAATAATATGGTTGTGGACATTCTGGAAAGCTTAGGAAATTGAATACAACTTTCTTTTAATCATCTTAATGCGACTCAGCAGTTATCTAGGTCAAATAATGCAATCATTCAAATCTGTCCCGAGAGCAAGCATTTTGGACAGCAGACTTCTAACAGCCATAATTCTTAAACCATAAGGCCTATCACTATGGAAAATTAACACAAGGTAGATAAGTAAGTTATCTACAACTTTGTTATTAACAAGTTTTACAGAAAAGACCATTATCATCATGAAATTATCATCACAACCGAAACTGTACATGCAGCCATCTAGTTGAATTATAAAGCAATATTTAACTAGTTGCATATAACCAATTACTTTTAATCCTAACTAATAACATCAACATATCATATGCATCACAAGAACCATAGAAAACATCATGGTTAAACATAACTAAATTATTTATATCCATTTATTAATTTCCTTAGATAATAAGGTGATTTAAGGGATAAATATTTCCATTGCTTAATAAATTCAACGAAAATTACAGTAGCCTACAAATTACCTCAATAGTCTACTGTAACAATTTAATGCCATTTGGATAAGTACAACTACCTCTACAAAAATGACAAGTTACATAGGCTTATTTTAGCAAAAATAGTTTAGTATAGTGAAAAGTGTCAACCAACAGATTAAATTTTCTTACATTCCTCCAATCATAAGAATACTGTGTAAAAATTTTCATGATCATATGTTATGTATTTTTACAACAAATTAATTTCACTAGAAACTAGCAATTAATTAGTATTAAATATGAAGACCATATTCAAAGTATGACCACTACAAGTTTAGTATTTTTCCTAGCTAGAGCATGTCAACACAAGACCAGCAAAATTGAAATCACAATTTTATCACCTATCTAGCTCTAGTTATGCAATTTACAAGATAGAAACTATTTAAAAAGCATTTATATAGCTACATTTTATTCTCACAAAAAAATACTAGAAACAGCGCATCTAATATTTTTATCAAATACTACACTTCAAGATGAAAATAACAAAATTTGGTTCACCAAAATTGGACACAACTAGCTTGAGAAATGAATTTTTGAAACATGCATTAAAATCTTTGAAATAAATCCAGAAAATCAAATCATATCCGACTGACAGCTGGGGCCCGCAGTCAACGGGGACCCACTCATCAGCAAGATGAAACAGGGGACGACGCTGACTGGTGAGAACTCACCGACTGCGAGGTCTCCGGCGGTAACGTCTTCACCACTACACTCATCTCACCCACGCGCATCGACTGGTAGGCTAAGTTGGCCCGGTGGCTCGCCGGAGCAAGCTCGATGGCGGCCATGGAGGAAATTGGAGGTCAGCGGTGGTATGCGGGCCATCTCTGGCTACGATACACTCAGGCAAGGATGGCTACTCCATCTTGGTGACCTAGCGAAGCTACACGGTGCAGGTAAGGGTTCGAGGTGGTGTCGGTGAGCTTGGCCGCGTGCATGGCCGTGTGGTGGCGCATGGAGCACGGCAGTGCTCATGTTGTTCCGGCTAGACGACGATGAAAGGTGGGTCTCTGTCATGCCACTTGTGAGGTCTAGGGTTACTCGACCTAAGGTGCGCGAGATAGGAGTGAGATGGTGAAACAATTTGGCGGCGGCGCGCTCAAGTGCCATGGCGGCCATGGCGGACATGGGCGAAGCGATGACTCGTTTCGGTGCCGTCAAGTAGTGGCATCATTCCAAACTCTAGCCTAAGCTTCTAGACTCTAGCGCAGTGCTAGACCAAAGAAAATGAAGGTATACGGTGCGGTGGAACGGTGGGGCCATGGTGAGCCGCAAGCGCGGTGGCGCTCCGTTGACGATGGCGGCTACGGTGAGGCAAAATGCCGCACTACCTGGGGTGGTAGGTGGTGCTGGTGGCTCAAGGAGGTGGAGGTGATGGTGTAGTAGCTGTGGCCAAGACAAATGGGCTGGTGGAGCTACATCGGTGGCGAGCAGCTATGGCGAAGCTACAGTGGTGCTGCGGCGAGCTCGGCGCTGCGCTTGGCGAGACCGTGCGAGAGGGAGAAGGCAAGGATGGGTGAGTGGAGTGAGAGGTGAGTGCGCAGCGTTTATGCGCCTGCACTAGCCTAACCGGCTAGGCCAACGCTGGTGTGCTACCACCACATGGTAGCCATGGCCTATGGCTGGTCGGACACTACGCCGCACATGGACGTGGGTTCAGACATCGCCATCGACGACTGACAGCACAACTTTGCGACTCAATAACTCCTAATCCGTTCATTCATTGCAAAAACTCCATTAATGAAAATTGTAGAGCTACATGCCATCTACAACTTTGCTTTAAGTGCCACCATCTACTTCTCACTGGTTAACAAACTACATTGCTCTAAAGTGAGGTACTTTGAAACTGAAAACCATTTCAACACAGAAATTTTTGCGTCTCAAAACAACATTTTGTTGATACTTGTGAGCTATTTTTGAACATGTTATGCACTGAATGAGACCTTGACCCAAACATAAAAGTTGTTACCCTAGTCAAGTACTACAACTTTTATTTAGGTCACACAGCCATGCAAACAATCTAAGCTAATGTTCAACTTTAGTCAAACTTGCATCATGAAAATGCCATTTCAAATGAAACCAACACTTTGAAGCAAATTTGGCCTATGTCATGAATACAAACATTGTTCCATTCACCATCCTAGATATGTATAAGGTGTTTTCATGACCTCACAATCATCTCATACATTGGTCATACATGATTGCAAGCATAAACATATATATAAATCAATATTTCATGTGACAATGTATAAGAATGAGATGAAATTTCATATGCTCATGTTCATGAATGCTTGGATGATGCTTGTGCCCATGAAATGAAGATGCCAAAATGCAAAGCTTAACATAGGGGTGTTACAGCCCCTCCCCCTTATAGGAATCTCGTCCCGAGATTTGAAAGACCTACCATTCCTCATAAAAGGCGGGATAAACCTGACGTAAATAATCCTCCCATTCTCACGCGGCATCTTGTTCAATGTGGTTATTCCACACCACTTTGTAGAACTTAATGACCTTGCTTCGTGTTACTCTTTCCATTACTTCTAGCACTCGGATTAGTTTCTCTTCATAAGTTAAATATGATTGGAGCTTAATGTTGGTGGGTGCAATGGCTTCCTCAGGTATGCGAAGACATCTTTTCAACTGAGAAACATGGAAGACATCAAATATCGCACTCATCTCATGAGGAAGTTGTAACTTGTAGGCAACATTTCCTTTCCGTTCAATAATCTTGTATGGCCCTACATATCTTGGCGCAAGCTTTCTTTTTACTCCAAATCTCTACACTCCTTTCATGGGTGACACTTTTAAGTATACATAGTCTCCCACTTCAAAAGTTAGTGGTCTTCTTCTTTTATCAGCATAACTCTTTTGTCTTGATTGAGCTGCTTTCATATGCTGTTGGATAATGCATACCTGTTCTTTAGCTTCGGTGACAAAGTTAATGCCAAAATATCTTCTTTCGCCAGGCTCAATCCAATTCAAAGGAGTTCTACATTTCTGACCGTACAAGGCCTCAAAAGGGGTCATCTTGATGCTCGCTTGATAACTATTATTGTAGGAAAACCCGGCTAAAGGTAGCCATTTCTCCCATGAACCCTTGGAAGATATAACATAGGCTCTCAACATATCTTCTAAGATCTGGTTCAATCGCTCGGTCTGTCCAGAAGTTTGTGGATGGTATGCCGAACTTCTAATTAGTTTAGTTCCCAAAGCCTGGTGCAAGTGCTCCCAAAAATGAGCTATAAATTGTGGTCCCCGATCAGAGATTATGTTCCTTGGTACTCCATGTAGTCTCACGATCTAAGAAACATACAGCTCAGCGTATTTCCCTGCGTGATACGCTGTGTTAATCGGTATAAAATGTGCTGAGTTAGTGAGGCGATCTACAATGACCCATATGGAGTCGTGACCTTGTTGTGTCATCGGAAGGCCCATAATAAAGTCCATACTTATTTCCTCCCATTTCTAGCCTAAAATAGGCAAAGGTTGAAGTAACCCAGTAGATTTCAAATGCACAGCCTTTACTGTAATTATCACACCTAGCAACATTGGCGGTGATCTCTTTCTTCATCTTGGTCCACCAAAAACAGGTTTTCAAATCTGCAGTTCTATGATTTTGCTATCAAGTGAGCAACTAACAGTGATATTGTGCAACACAACAGGATGTAACAAATTAAATCCATCTTCCAACTAGGCTCCCAAAGTGTTGCAATGAGATTTTCAACTAAGTGCATCTGCTACAACATTAGCTTTCCCTGGATGGTAGTGCACTTCCAAATTGTAGTCCTTGATCAGCTCTAACCATCTTCGCTACCTCAGTGGAGATATATTTGAGACTTTTGTGATCAGTATATATGTGACATATGTTTCCCAATAAGTAATGTCTCCATATCTTCAACGCATGAACAACTGCTACAAGCTCTAAATTATGCGTAGGATAATTGATTTCATGCTTTCTCAATTGCCGAGAAGCATAGGCAATAACTCTTCCTTCTTGCATGAGCACACACCCCAAACCTATATTCGATGCATCATAGAATACATCGAAAGGCTTTTCAATGTTGGGTTGTGCTAAAACCGGAGCTGTAGTTAACAAGGTACTTAGGGTGTGAAAAGCAGTTTTACATGCTCACGTCCAACTAAACTTTTCATCTTTCTGAAGTAGTCTGGTCATGGGCTTAGCTATCTTGGGGAAATTAGGAATGAAACGACGATAGTAGCCTGCTAACCCTAGAAAACTCTGAACTTCATGAACTGAAGTTAGGGACTTCCAATCCATGACCTCTTGTACTTTAGATGGGTCTACAGATATTCCATCTCTAGATAAGATGTGACCCAAGAAAGGTACTTTGCTCAATCAGAATTCACACTTGCTGAATTTGGCATATAACTTATGTTCCCTCAATCTAGAGAAAACAATTCTTAGATGCTCTGCATGGTCTGCCTCATTCTCTGAATAAATCAAGATATCATCGATAAACACAACCATGAACTTGTCGAGCTCAGGCATGAATACCGAATTCATCAAGTACATGAAGTAGGCAGGAGCATTTGTCAGTCCAAAAGACATGACCAAATACTCGTACAAGCCGTACCTAGTGGAGAAAGTTGTTTTAGGTATATCCTCTGGCCTGATTTTAATTTGATGATAGCCTGACCTGAAGTCAATCTTAGAGAATACCTTTGCTTTTGCCAACTGATCGAACAAGATATCGATACAGGGCAAAGGATACTTGTTCTTAATGGTCACAGCATTAAGCAACCTATAATCCACAAACATTCTCAAGGACTTGTCATTCTTCTTTACAAACAAAGCTAGACATCCCCATGGAGACGAACTAGGTAGAATGAGCCTTTGTCCAATAGTTCTTGTAACTGAATTTTAAGTTTACCTAACTCATTTGATGGCATCCTATAGGGTCTTCTTGAGATAGGTGTCGTACCTAGCACTAACTCAATCTTAAATTCCACATCCCTATTAGGTGGTAAACCTAGCAACTCATCTGGAAATACATTAGGAAACTCACCAACCACGAGAATATCACAAAGGGTAGTGGCTTGGATAGCACAAGACAAGTTTTGGAGAACAAAACTTTAGAGAAATGGTACTAGAAAAACATTACCTCCCTTTGGTTCTCTCAACATAATTGTCCAAGTGGATGTGTCAATGAGAACACCATGGTCACTCATCCAACTCATGCCTAAGATCACATCTATGGCTAATACGAGCAATACTATCAGATCTATCGTGTACTCCCTCTCTTGTATAGAGATGAGCACATCTCTGACTATCTTATTTGTAGAGATAGTAGCCCAGCCAAACTTATACTATAACCACACTTGTTAACTTCCATTGTTTTCTTATCATATTTAGATGCAAATGCTTGGCTCATAAATGAATGAGAAGCTCTAGAATCAAATAAAACAATGGTGGGATGTTTGTTGACAAGAAACATACCGGTTGTGACAACCACTCCTGCAGGAACTTCTTCAACAACGGTGTAATGCACGTATCTAGGACGTGCTTTAGGATTTGCCTACCTCTGATTTCCCTAGCTTTGATTGTTGTTCTTCTTAGGATGGGGGCACTCCTTGGACCAATGGCCCAACTGATTACAGTTGAAGCATGGTTGATTGCTCCTGGGTCCTACTGAGCTTCCTTGCCCTCCATTTCCCTTTGGTAAGGTAATGGTGAACGCCTTACAAAACACCTTCTGAGGTCGGTTGGCCTCGGCCTTTGGCGGAGGAGGATTGAACTTGGGCGTGGGTGGACGAAACTGTGTCCTAGCCACCACTAGAGCCCTAGACTAGGAAGATCCTGAGGCGCCTGCCTCAGCTACTCTCTTGTGGCCTTTTGCTGCCGCATGAAGATTGTTCTGGTTCTCTTGAGTCAAGGCATCAATGATGAACTCATTGTATGTGGTGCACCTCGAGTTGGCCATAGTTTTCATTAGCTTAGTGCTAAGGCCTCTCTTGAAGCTTTCAATCTTCTTTTCTTCTATATTGATGAACCATGGGGCATAATGGGACAAATTGTTGAATGCATGCATGTACTCCATAAGGGTCTTGGTCCCTTGTGTGAGTCGCATGAACTCGGTTGCTTTCATGCGCATTAACCCTAGGGGAATATGATGTCCCCTAAAGGCTAACTCAAATTGCTCCCATGTGACCTGAGAATTGGTAGGTAGAGATGATAGGAAATGGGTCCACCATATTCTGGCTGGTCCCTGCAGCTGATGGGACGCATATTTTGCCTTCTGATGTTCCATAACCCTCAATAGACAGAACTTTTGCTCGATTGTGTTTAGCCATTCATCCGCCTAGAGCGGTTCTTTGGCCACCTTGAATATAGAAGGCTTGGTGTCTAGGAAATCCTTGAAAGAGCTGTATTGATTCGGCTCAGGCCCTTGTTGTTGCTGATGGGCGTGAGCTGTGTTCTGCGCAATGAGGCGCAGTGTTTCCTCAATGGTTCTTTGACTACCAAAGAACTATGCAAAGAATTCATTCGCAGACGGTGACGGCGGTGGTGCTAAGTCACCATCCTTGCCACCTTGGTTGTTGCCTGCTCCAGCACGAGTGCGAGTCATCTACAAAGTTGCAACAATAAGTGCTTATTGGATGATGTCAGGAGATTGTAGATGAATTGTATAATCATGCCAAACTGAAATTACTAGAGAGAATCTTAAATTCATACAATAAATAGAGGCATCATAATTCATTCTCGCAACATGACATCACCAATTAGATCACTTATCGTGCTCGAAGCGCGTTAACATGCATGTCATAATCCACCAGTAAAATGAAACTAGAATTTCATTAAAGTTCAACCCATGGTGAAACAACATGCAGAGTGCTAATATTACATGGAAGTCAAATCGCGAATACCAAACTTCAAGCTACAAGTCCATTACATGAATAACAGGGATACATCTAGAGCTTTAACTAGTAACTAGGTGACTCTAATCTTCTACGTGCTCGCTGTCGAGGTCGGAGATAGGATTGTCCTCATCCTCTAGCTCCACTTCTTCCTCCCAACCTTCATCTTCAATAACATCTCTGGATCTTCTTCTTCCTCATCAAGGATCAGGTGCAGTTGGTTGTTTAGGAAATGCACCTCATGCTAAAGATCAACCACCATGTTCTGGGTCTATGCAAGCTGCTGGCACAAGTCCCACTCGACATGGTTCTACTGTACGCTCAAGGCTTGGGTCCTATCTCATTCTGCTTCTACCATAGTTGCACGGTTGTTTGCTAGGATCCGCTGGCGCGTAGCTATGAACGCCTTGACACAGGCAGCCTCCAATAGCTCCCACAGTCCTACTAGCACTGCCTAATCATCCACTCTTGCCTCTTAGGTGGCAGCCCTCTGCTGATCAACTTGCTCCATTTGGGTGTGGAGATTTCCCAAAGCTATATAAGCTTGATCAGTTTCCCATCGAGCCTCACTTGCTGCCTTTTTGTGCTTGCGCACACGCTTCTTTAGCTTATGCTGTGCAGCTTCGGCTCTCATGGGCTTGTCCATGCAAGTGGTTTAGGACTCCTGCTAGAAGTCCTTGGTGTCCTAACGAGTGTAGAACATCTTCATCACTGCAATTGCACTCATAGCGGGACTAGAACTATCGGCCAGCTCATCCTAGTCTCGGATCAACGCATTACTATTGCACTGTGCCTATACTACTGTGGATGGATTCACCCAAGGAAAAGTACCAGCGGCACTGCCAGTAAGCTCATCCCCATGCTGCTGACAAATCTAACTCAGCACCTCAAAAGCCACTACTTGGGCAGCCTCCCAAGGAGTTCTTCCTTCGGATTCTGCCCTCCATTCCTGCTAGAAGGGTGCTTGGTTACGAGCTGGTATGGTCAGCTGTACTTCATACCATGGTTGTCCCTCTAGGTATACTTCATTCCAATAATAGAGGGGTGGTTCGTAATACCCTGCATAATGCAAGACTCTCCAAAGTAGGGCAGGAGTTCCAAACATCAACAGGAAATTCACACTTCCTGCCGGTGCTGCCATCTATACCCACAACAAGGTGCAACTCTCATGAGGCAAGGTCATAATGGATAAGAGTTACATAACCGAGTAAGAGATTTGTAAGGGGAGGGACAATGCAAGTATTAAATAATGATTTATCATGATGCATGCACGTTCCGTACGTTCTCACAAAGTTAGAAAAATTAAAAATTCTACGGCATACACGGTGGCATACATACATTCTCTCATATATAATGTAACTAGTCGGGCTACATGTTTCGTTGTTAGTGTACCTGCACAAGAATTCCATTTCAGCCCAACCCCACAATTATATATGCGGAATGTAAATCTAGGCTCTAAGTTGCAATCTAAATACTTCCATATATATATACTTCCATATCAAAGCTACCCAAAAGTAAATACGTCCTATATATGAGGCATATATATACTTTAGTATCAAAGCTAACTCTCCCCATAGACCACATGCTCACATCTTGTGGTCATGCCACTGTGATGATGATTGGCATTTTACCTTGGGTGTAGAGACATTTGATCCATACATTACCACTCAAGTGAATGGCATCCATACAAGAGCATGCCGTATGGACGACAAAATTGAAAACCCCCAAGTTAGTACTTAATTAGCCACCTGAAGTCCTTAACTAGGCATAAGGAAGTGATCACTGGCACACTTTAGATTCAACTCTAGGTTTTAAACACCAATATAGCTACTAGTTGCTAAAAACTAGTTTTGGAAAACAAAAACATTTGTTTTAATTACACATGTGGCAATTAATGTTGAACCTTGCTCTGATGCTAGCTGTAGCAGAACCGACCAATTTATAATAGCACAAGTACAATGGCAGCCCGTAAGCGGTCTATCGGTGTTTCGAACAAACACCGGCTAGTAAATTTGTAATTGATGCGCGTTAGGCTCGGATGGTGCGCTAAAGGACACAAGGTTTATACTGGTTTGGGCTGAATGTCCCTACGTCCAGTCTGTTGTTGCTCATGTTATTAGCACCAAAAAAGGTTCGTAGTAGGGGGTACAAGCGATCGAGAGAGGGACTGGTCCCAAGTCTCTGATGGAAAAGATCGAAAGGATGCCAAGAGCTTGGTCGCTGCTTGGCTGCGTGCGTGATGTGTTGTGCCTGTGTCAAATTGGTCTTTGTGTGAGTCGTCCGTCAAAAGTTGATCCCTTCAGTGGGGAGCCCTGCCCTTCCTTTTATAGACCAAGGGGGGAGCAGGGGTTACAGATGGGAGAAAGAGGAAAATGCCAAGGGTATAGAAGGTGCTTCGAAGGATCCGGGTCTTCCTTTTTTCCCGTGCCTGCCCTGCTTAACATGGCAGACCGTGTCAAAAGTGGCGTGTTTGTTGATCTTCGTAGGCCATGCCCTGGCCCCATTTAGCAAGTGGGTGCGTCCCATCCCATGCCGGCGGACGGTGCGGCGTGCCGGAGAGCCGAGCAGTGACCCCTCGGGGAGTAATCGGGGAAGCAACCATACGTCCGTACTAAATATGATGTGAGTTCTGTCTTGGACTGTAGCAGTTGTCGTATGTCGGTGTTAGTATCCATGCCCGAGGATTGAAGGTGGCGCCTACTACACTATGGGAAAAAAGTCGGCGGCCTCAACACTATTTGGGCACTGTTATGAGAAAAAGGGCTTTAAAGCGCCCGTCCCATCGTGTTCTGATGGTGCCTTCCTGCAGTCGCATAGGGCATGGCCCTCGACATCATGGTTGACTCGTACGTCCTGTCGTACCCCGTGTTTCGTCTTTAGGAAGGATCAGAGGGTAGTCGCGGGGTAAGGCGGAGCTAGCCCTTAGTCATCGAGTGAGGTCGAACCCGCCCTCGGGCGTCGAGTGAGGTGGAGTCTTGCTTTTAGCCATCGAGCGAGGCGAAGCCTGGCCCCGGACGTCGAGTGAGGCGGGGCCCGCCCTCACCCCTCGGGCGAGGTGGACCCCGCCCTCAGCCCTCGGGCGAGGCAGAGACTAGCCCTCAGCCGTAGGGTGAGGTGGAGCTAGACCACGGGCGTCAGGCGAGGCAGAGCCGGACCTCAGCCATCGGGTGAGGCGGAGCTGGCCCACGGGCATCGGGCGAGGCGGAGCCTCCCCTCAACCATCGGGTGAGACGAAGCTGGCCCATGGGCGTCGGGCGAGGCGGAACCAAACTCCCATCGTTTGGGCAAGAAGCGTAGTAGTGCTCTTGTCCATCCAGGAGTGTTTAACGTTCGATGGTTATTAGTTCCACCTCCTTGGGTACCCCGGTATTAGGTCCCCGACAGTAGCCCCTGAGCCCCTGGGTGATTCGGATCGAATCGCCCAGGGGGTGTTTCGATTTCGTCGGAGTTAATTTGCCAGAGGGTGCGCGCGAGCGCACCCGGTGGGTGTAACCCCCGAGCCCTCAGGTGATTCGGACAGAATCGCCTAGGGAGTGTTTTGGTTTCATCGGAATTAATTCGCTAGAGGGTGCATGCGAGCGCACCTGGTGGGTGTAGCCCCCGAGCCCCCGGGTGATTCGAGTAGAATCGCCCGGGGGGTAGTATCGGACCCTCCGCGGGTAAGGCCGTAAGACTTGGTTTTTCATCAACTGGATATTTTTAAGGGAATCGTGGTATCCTGTCCATGGGGATTTCATTAAGGCCGGCCTGGCTGGGGCTCGACTACGGATTGAGGCCTCGATGATGCTCGCATCCTTGAGTCCTGGTCGTTTGTGGGCCCATCCTTCGTTGGGACAGCCCTTGGGCTTCGGGGCCCTAGGCGGGCCGGAGAGAAAGGCTTTGTGACCCATGTTCCCTCGGTGGGAAGAGAGTCTTGGTCCACCTATGGAAGGCAAACCACTCGGCGTGACTTTCGTGGGAAGGAATAGGGATCGTGTGCGCATGTCCCGTGACATGACATGGTGGTGTGTCGTGGCGGGCTCAGAGATCGAGGTGGACCATTGCCCTTCTCGCATCCATCGCCCCTATAAAACCACAAGGTTCGCCCCTAGGGTTCCGTATTTTTCCTCCTTACCCTGGCATTCTCAGCCTCCGCCGCCAATCGCCTGAGCTTCTCGTACCCATACTGCTCCCGCCGTCAAACTCGCCGCTGCCTTCTTCCCCATGCTGCTCCTGCCATCGCAATGGACCTGGGGTACAGATCCAACATCTCCCCTCAGCGCCTAGAGGGCCTCATCCGCCGAGGCCTCCTTCGCCCATTGACCACCGCCGAGGAGTGGTGGTTGCCCGGTGTAGAGGACGAGCCGTAGCCACCCAAAGGGTACGTCATGTCTTTCGCTCAGTTCCACGAGCGAGGATTCACCATGCCCACCTATCAGTTCCTTCGAGGACTGCTGGACTACTATCAGGTGGAGCTACAGCACCTTACCCCTAATGGGATCCAGCACATTGCGGCGTTCGTCGCCCTGTGTGAGGGGTTCTTAGGGATCAGTCCCCACTTTGACCTGTGGTAGTATCTCTTCGCTGTCAATCTTCTGAAGAGGCGGGTCGGGAAGCAAGAGCTACATGCACCGATGGGGTGCGCCGGCATCCACCTCCGCAACAATCGGGCAGGAGCGTACCCGCTAATGCGTCTGTCCACCTCCAACAAGGGGTGGCATTTGCAATGATTCTATGTCAAGAATGATGCCGCCGTCCCCTTGCCAGTTTTCACCGGGCGCTATATCATGGAGACCCCGGGGTCATGGGGGTGGGGTGTCACGGGCAAGGAAAGGAAGCACCTCAACGGCCTTCTTGCCACCCTCCAAACTCTGAAGGACAAGGGCATGAAGGGATCAGGGATTATCGACGCCTACCATGCAAGGAGGGTTGCGCCGCTGATGGCGCGCACGCTTCCCCTATATCAGATGGTGCCCGGAGAGTCATTCGAAGGGATGGCGCTTGCCGACGAAGCGCTCCCTCCCTCCGAAGTGGCGTAGCGCATCAAGGAGGAGATGGAGCCTACGAAGGACTCCATTGGTGTAACACCCTAGGTGTTAGGCTTGCATAATTTGACTTGCATTGCATGAGCATGAGCATCAAGCATTCATAATTAAGCTTTTACATTTGAAACATGTGATTGAAACATATGAAACATGTGTGTTAATTTATGTTTCCTTGTATATATGCATATGATCATGAGTGAATACATGTAAATGGTTGAGGTGAGTCACTAAAACATCTTAGCTACACTTAGGATGACTAATGGAACATTGTTCATGAAAATCACTTTGTCTAATTAAGCCTCTAAGTAATGCTACGCTTGTTGACATGGAAAGCTTTATGTGTAACTAATGTGTGAAATGATTGTGTGACCTTATAAATAGCTTAAACGTGTTTAGAGTGTCATTATGAATAACTTTGGTATTCATGGCTAGGGCTACTTTGGTCACTAAGTCATAGTTCAAGTATAAGTCATCATTTGAATGTAATAGGTTTGACCAAGTTTGAACTATATGATAGAGACTTTGCATGGATGTGTGCACTAAAGAAAAGTTGTAGTATTTGATAAGGGGAACAACTTTTATGTTTGGATCATAGACTAGTTTAGCTCCTAACATGCTTGAAATGAGCTCACAAAAGTCAGCTTTGCACTATTTTCAACACTTAGAATTTTTGCTAAGTCATTTTCGACTGAAAGTGTGACGAGCTCAACTTTCGGCTGATTTTACTCCCTAACTATTGCGAATTAGAAGAAGGTTTCTTAAGAGATTTTGTAGCTGGTACTTAGGTATACAAGTTCTGTTTAGGTTGTTTGCACTAACAAGCTACGTACTAGGTGATTTAATTGTTTCAAATCACGTCGTCAAGCTCGGTTTGGGGCTCTGATGGCCAACTCGTTTGGTCTTCAGTGGCCGAGCGGCCACAGACGCTGGCCGCCACGTGGTGGAAATGGAGGTCACGCATCACCGTTGCTCTGACCAGCCAGGCCACGCTGAGCCAGGGCGCTCCTTCATCATCCCCAGCACCCGCCCGCTCCATCCCCGTGCTCACATTTGCATTTCACTGCCTCCTCCTTTGCCGTCCGCAGCAACGCAGCAGCCACCGCAGCTCAGGCGCGCCGCCGTCGCCATTACCGGCACCGGCTCGCTCCACCTCGCTCGTTCGCCACCACAGCCACTCCACTGTCATCCCAGAGTATCACCGCGCCCACATTTGCTTACCAACCACGCCCGGTAAGCCGTCGTGCCGCGCACGACCTCGCCGGTGCTCCGCCACCTCACTCCGTCGTCGTGGCCGCACCGCCTCCGACCGCCTTTTGTCGTAGTGGTTGGTGCTCTAGAACCGTCATCGTGTGTAGCAGCTCATAGACTCATTAGATCTAGTCATCGCGGTCACCGCCGGTGTAGCGCCGTCGACCCGTACCGCCGCACGGCCATGGCCGCCACCGTCGTCGATAACCCCGACCATACGTCAAATTAGTTGCATCAATGTGTGCGCGAGGTAGTGGGGATGCTTTTAGTACCGACGCCGTCGCCGGAGAGGCCGCCGTCGGTGAGATCCGTCGAACTCCGGCCGATCCCGCGCCGTGCTCTGTTTTCGTTTCGCTGACAGTGACTCAGTTCAGAAAGATAGCTCATTTATTTCAGTTTTACATGCTAACTTTGAAAAATGATAAGTGGAGTTATAGATGTCCATTTCTGGTGAACCCAATTTTGTTGTGTTCCTTAGGAAGTGTAGTTTTTTATAAAAATATGAAATGTGCATTTTCTGGTATTTTTCATGGTGATTTAAATATAGTTAAATGAGTGCTTTTTGTGTGTTTACCATTTTGTAAATTAGATATCTTGAGCTAGAAAAATGATAAAAATGTGATTTCAATTTTGTGGGTTTTGTATTGACATGCTCTAGCAAGGAAAAATAATAAGCTTGCTATAAACTTGATTTAAATATGGTCTTTCTATTTATTTATTAATAAATGGCTTTTTCTAAGGAAATTTGTAGGGATAAAAATATGTAATATATTGCTATGCAAATTTTTGTACAGTAGTATGGCACTAATATGATGCTAGGAAAAATATATAATCTGTTGTTTGACCCTTTTCTATAGGGTTTACTATTTTCGCTAAATTAGACCCTGCTAGCTTGTCATTTTTGTAGAGAATGTTATACTTGGTAAAATGGCATGAAACTTTTACAGTAGTCTATTGGTAGCACTAGTAAGCCACTGTAATTTTCTGAGAATTTATTATACACATTTGATATATGTTTATTATTTAACCTAAGTATCTTAGTAAATTGATAAAGGCATTTAAATAAATAGTTTGGGGATGGCCATTTTGTTTTCTTGAGTGTATTTGATGACCTTGCACTGTTGGTATGCTTGGTGAGGTCAAATTTGGAATGTTTGTATACAGTAAAAATATCGTTGCTTTATAATTCGGGTGAGAAGGGTTTTCGCATAGATTCTGTGGTTTGGTATGTTGGCACTGTATTAAACTATGTTGGCAAATGCTACTTTCGAACTTAATTTGCTTCCACTATTATCTATCAAACTTGGTTTGTAATAACTTTATTTTATACTTTGATGATGGAAATGTATCTGCGAACTTCATGTAATATGTGACATGTATGTTGACTCATGTACGATCTTGGTTGTTTGTGGATCGTTTATCGAGACCTATTGTGGTACTCGACAGACTACCGGATTTATATGGGCTCAAGTATGACAGTGCGACCGCTTGCGAGCTGCCATTGTACTTGTGCTCTTATAAATTGGTCGGTTCTGCGACAGTTGGCGCCGTCCTTGACTTCGTGTATCCGGTGCCGGGGCATCCCCCAATGCGGCCGGAATCGGGGTTTGTTGACTTCGTAAGTTTTCTTTCCCCTTGCTCCTCTTTTCACTTGAATTTCCGACCCCCTGATGCTAACCTTGGGATAGCGGGACCAGCCAGAGGGATTGTTCTTCAAGGACAGCCCAGCTCCGCTGTCGAAGGACCCAACTCGGACGGCAGCGAACCACGCCGTGGCCGGTTGGGACAAGAAGACGAGGGAGCTCGTGAAGAAAAAGGCGATACGGAAGCAGCAAGCTCGAGATCGAGGAGAGGAGACAGGCAGTGAAGATGATGATGATGACGACGAGTCTAACGAGGCAGCAGCCGGCATGGATTGGGGTGACCTGGAGGACGAGGACTCGCTGTCCACGTAGGGACCCTTCCCATTCCATGCGGGGGGAAGCGAGTCCGTGAGGACAGTGGAGCCAGGCCTGCCCCTGGGTCCGGTGGGAGCCGGTGGATCCGCCGTCACCCTCGGGGTGCTGGCGGGGGATTGGTCGATGGGAGGGGATGGATCTGCGGTCGACCCCGAGGTGCTGATGGAGGGGGTGGGTCTGATGCCGCGCCCCATGAGCTGATGGAGGTGGGCGGCTCTGGTACCGCGTCCCATGAGCTGATGGAGGGGGCGGCTCTGTCGTCGCGCCCCATGAGCCAACGGAGGGGGGCGGCTCGGTCGCCGCACCCCACGAGCCGATGGAGGGGAGCAGCCCTATCGCCGCGCCCTCAGAGACAAGGGGGACGAGCCCCCCTACCTCGGAGCAGGGATCAGGCTTAAAATGGTCCCGCCCACATGAGTTGGAGAAGGGGTCCGGGGGTTCGTCCCCAAAACGTACCCGCTGCTTGAAAGTACCAGAGTATGTGACCGATTCCCCTCGTTTTTCCCTTTTTATTTTTTTGTTCTGACCTTATGCCTTTTCCCTTTTGTAGATTCTTGAGATGGGGCCACCCTTTGGGGCCGGCGCCCAAGAAGAGCCTTGCCCTTCAGGTGGGTAGGATGGCGTTGCCTGACGTCGCCGCTGTTTTGGGCAGGAGCGGCGCTGACATTGTGGCCTCGTTGGCCGGTCCGGCGGTGCCAGCGGTGGCGCCCGTGCCCTTGGTGGTTGCTGAGCAGGTGGCCGCGACCGCACCAAGCCAGGAGTAGCCAGACGCAGGCGTGGTGGTGTTCGAGGGGGTGGCGCAATCCGTGCCCCTGGCGGCCCAAGTGACGGTGCCTGACGCGGGCTGGGCGGAGTCGGATGTAGTCGCGGTGCCGTCCGAGGGAGCAGCGCATTCCGTGCCACCGGAGGCCCAAACGGAGGTGGCCGCGACCGTGGCAAGCCCGGCGGGGTCGGATGCTGCCATGGTGGCATCCGAGGGGGTGGCGCAATCCACGCCACCGACGACCTAGGCCACGGCGCCCGAGGTGGGCTGGATGGAGGAGGACATGGCCGGAGGGTCTCAGGGCGTCGTGGTGGTGGTGGAGAGGACCCGCAGAAGGTTGACCCTAGCCCTATTGTCGGGGGGCAGCCGCTCAGGACCCAACGTCGGTTATTTTCTTGCTCGACAATGCTTTCAAGAGCATGGAGCGGGAGAATCTTGACATTGGTTCTCGGCTGTGATGGATGCCTTGAGCCAAGCCAGTGGTGCCCTGCGCGAGATCCTTGTTCCTACTGGCCAGGTACTCGCTTAATCTTCTCCCTTGTTTTCTTCTCTCTTCACGTATTTTTGTGTTTTCGTATTTTTGATATCAGTCTTCTTTTCAGTGTATCATTGCTCGTAGCCAGAACAAATCCTGGTTCCTCCGTGAGCAAAAGGCGGAGTGGGACCATCTTACCGAGGAGGCCCGACTACGAGGAGACGTGGGCGTGCAGCTTGCTGCCACCCAGCAGCGGGAGGCCGAGGCGTGTTGGGACGCGGAGATGATCCATGGGCTGTTCAGGGACTTGTCGGCAAGGGTGAAGCTAGACGAGGAGGTAGCCGTTAGGCTTCAAAAGGAGCGGGATGAGCTGCTACAGAAGGATGCCACGGCCAGGAGCAGGCCGTCGAGCTCCTGGCAAAGCTAGAGACGGAGCGGGACCTCAAGCTGAAGGCTAAGGAGAGGTCCGTGGCGTTGCAGCAGAGGGTGGACCGGGACATCGAGGTGATCGCCCAGTTGCGCGAGGAGTGGGACGAGCTACGTCGGAGCGAGGAAAGACTTCGCTCGGAGCGCAGCACAGCCCATGAGGATCACGACTGGGCCATCCAGGAACGCGACGAGGTGCGTCGGGTGGTCTACTCCCTCTAGGTGGATCTTGGAGCCGCGGTGAACTGAAGGTTGGATGCTGTCGATGAAATACAGTCGACAGTCTACCTAGGGGTATACCCAAGGTAGTAGATTGTCGGCAGACAGATGCGCAAGCCTCAAACAAGACGGTGACGCAAGACAGACACAAGGTTTTATCCAGGTTCGGCCGCCAAGAAGGCGTAATACCTACGTCCTGCGTCTGATTTGTATTGCTGTATGTCAATGAGAGATGTTTTTTAGAGGGGTCCCCTACCCGCCTTATATAGTTCGGGGGGTAGGGCTACAGATCTAGAAACTAATTCTAGCCAGTTACAATTGCCATATGTGGCCAGATAAGGATTCCTATTCTAACAGACCAGGATCTTGACTGATCGCCAAATCCGCCTTGACTCCTTGCGCGGGACTCCGATGAGGTTAACCGGACCGCACGTCGTCTTTTGGTGGACCGAACCCATAGATCCGGGCTAGCCCAAGCTTAGCCATAAGGGTATAGTGGTTAATACCCCCACAGATGCCGAGAGCTTCGCTGCCAGGCTGGACAAGGAGCTCACCGAAGTGCAAGGGATCCTTCAGACTAAGAGTGACGAGCATGACCTTCTGCATGCCGCTGTCGTGGTGGTCATTAATGCCCTGAGGGTGGTGCAGCCGGTGGAAACCAGCTCGCTCACGGCTCGTGCCATGGGTATCATGGCGCAGGTGGGCCAACTTGAGGAGGATGCCTTTCATGCCGGGAACACCCAAGCCTTCGCTGTCGCCCGTTCCCAATATGATCGAGAGATCAACCTAGAGGTAATGAGCCAAGGCTTCACGCCTATCTATGAAGACGCTGAGCTAGGCAAGATGGAGAAGGCGGTGACTCCCCTTGCGTGGAACCTAGCGAATAGGCTGAAAGAAACGGTTCTCCCTCCACGGAAGTAGTTAGTTGAATTAGTTTGATAAACATTTATCTATAATATGTGAACAAGTGTCGGTTCTTTTTTGTCTAAAAACAGATTCGTGGCTTTGTTTCGCAATTTTGTTTCGTTTTGTTTGTTTGATCTTACCTTCTTCCCTTTTTGTGATGAAAAAAGATTTATGCGATCTACCCTTCCATTTGTTAAGACCGTAGGGCCCGAGGTGTTTAGGGGAAATTTTGATTGTGCTGGTGAGCAAAATTACCATAGCTGTCTACGCGTGGGCTTTTTGTGGTCTTACCAATCTGTTCCCCTAAACCTTGCCACCAGTCTCGATGCGAGGAAGAGGTCTGATGTAATGACTTTTTCGAAAAAAAGAAAGGAGGTACCCATACCTTTATCAGCCCCCGAGTGACATCCGACCCCTTGCGGTTGCTGGGGTCAGATGTTACTGGAGACCAGAGCGAGGGAAGCAAACTTACGTTTGTATTCGCTCGTACCCCTTACTTAGGATTTTGGTGATCGCTGCGTGACCGTGTGTTTGGTCCTTATTGCTGGCTCGGCCTTCCCCGAGCCCCCGTGCGTGGTGGGGATTTGGTCGAGGGCTGGCCTGTTTCGTAACGTTCATCCCGTCCGCAATTCTTCGTAATTTGGAGGGATTGGGGCGGTGTCACTTGCCTTGGTGGCTCAAATGACGTGCCTAATGAGCTCGCTAACGGAGGTGTTGAAAGCTCTAGTTTGGTTTTGGTGAATTGATGAAACCCTAAGTGCTAACCTAGTTTATCAAGTGATCATGAGATAGGTAGCACACTCCAAGTGGTGAAGCAAATGAAGATCATAGCAAGATGATGATGATGGCATGGTGATGATCAAGTGCTTCGACTTGGAAAGAAGAAAGAGAAAAACAAAAAGCTCAAGGCAAAGGTATAATTTGTAGGAGCTATTTTGTTTTGGTGATCAAGACACTTAGTGAGTGTGATCATATTTAGGATCGATAGCCGTACTATTAAGAGGGGTGAAACTCATATCGAAATGCGGTTATCAAAGTGCCACTAGATGCTCTAACTCATTGCATATGCATTTAGGATCTAGTGGAATGCTAACACCCTTGAAAATGTTTGTGAAAATATGCTAACACATGTGCACAAGGTGATACACATGGTGGTTGGCACATTTGATCAAGGGTGGTGAAGTTTGGGTGCAAGGGTAAGAAACTCCACCGGCGGAGTGTCCGCCCGTAGAGTGCGGACAGTTTGACGGTGCCACCGGCGCCCTAGACAGAAAAGACGGAGGTCACTAGGAGTGACCGGACGCTGGCCTTGGTTGGACCGGCGCATCCGGTCAGGTGTAACAGTGAAGACGCTAGCATCGGTCAAACGACCGGACGCTGGCAGGGTGCATCCGGTCAGTGCTGACGTACGCTGACATGAGGCGCACAGAGGAGATGTTGAGTGACCGGATGCTGGGTGAGTCCGATCGGGCATGACCGAACGCATCCGGTCGTGAAAATTCGTGTTTGGAACCTTACTGGAAACGGCCGGACGCTGAGGTCTAGCGTCCGGTCACTTTCTAACTGACGCGTCTGGTCATCTCTTGACCGTTGGGATTGGGCGATCTGCATTTGAAGCCAATGACACGTGGCTGACATCGAGTGATCGGACGCTAGGTCCGGAGTCCAGTCAGTATGACCGGAGCGTCCAGTCAGTATGACCGGGCGGTCACCCCGTGTTTTACCCTGTGAAGGGGTATAACGGCTCTATTTTGTAGGGGCATCTATTTAAACCCCATGACTTGCTCAAGCTCACTCTCTTGGCCATTTGCATTGACATAGCAACCTTGTGAGCTTAGCCAAAGCCCTCCCACTCATTTCCATCATAGATTAAACATCTTTGTGAGATTGGGAGAGAATCCAAGTGCATTGCTTGAGTGTTTGCATCTAGAGGCACTTGGTGTTCGTGTTTCGCTGCGAGATTCGCTTTTTACTCTTGGTGGTTGCCACCACCTAGACGGCTTGGAGCAGCGAGGATTGTCGAGCGGAGGGTGGTGATTGTCTCTGGCTTCGATCGTGGTGATTGTGAGGGGTTCTCGACCTTTCCCCAGTGGAGCGCCAAAAGGTACTCTAGTGGATTGCTCATGGCTTGTGTGATCCTCATCTTGTGTTGGTTGTGCGGCACCCTATTGAGGGTTTGGCATGTGAAGCCAATTAGCGCATGAACCTCCAAGTGAGTGAATCGCCACAACGAGGACTAGCTTGTCGGCTAGCAAGTGAACCTCGGTAAAAAATCATTGTGTTCATCATTGATTCTAAAGTGATTGGTCTTCATTGTTATCCACACTTGTGATTGATTGGTTCATACATCTACACGGTGGTATAATCTTCTTGCCTACTCTTTACATTACCGCAAACTAGTTGTCAAGCTCTTTAGTGCAACTAGTTGTGAGAGCTTGTTAGTTTGGTTAGTGTGGCTCTTTAGTTAGATTTAGAGAGCACACTAACTTAGTGTAGTCATATAGCAATTGTGTGGATATACTCCATCTAAACTAGAATTGTGGTAGGTGGCTTGCATTTTGGTAGGCTAGCGCAAAACTCGCTTTGCCTCATAATTGTCTAATCCTTTTGTTAAGTGTTGTTGTAGAAAATTTATTAGGTTATTCACCCCCCCTCTAGCCATTAGGACCTTTCAGGTGTTCGGGCGAAACCCGATCCCGCTGCTTTGCGATAGGGTCAGCAAAAGCCCTCGGGTGGGGTTTCGTTACTCCTTGACCTACATTCCAACAGATTCCCCCTCAACGGGGATTCTATGGGCTCTGTAGGAGGCTAGATTGAACTTAGAAGGTTGAGATGACCCTATCCGCCTTAATGTAGGATGGGCGAAGGCCGCTGAGGCTCATTTGCGTTTTCTCCCTGGCTCTTGTTTGACACGAGGTGGCCTCGGACCTTTTGCGGGTCAGCCTTCGAACCTCGGTCTTTCGATCTCGAATCGAGCGGCTCGACCCCCGAGCCCTGTTAGCATCTGATAGGGATCGGCCGTGTTTCGCGCGTTACCCTGTCCTCGGTTTTCGTAACCAGAGGGGTTGAGTTGACGACACTTGCCTCGAGGGCTCGAGTGTCACGCTCAATGAGCTCACTAACGGGTATGTTCGTGTGGAATCTGAGTCCATCATTTGCTGACGGGGTCGGCAGAGCCCTCAGGTGGCACTCCACTACTTCTTAACCCGCCTCCTGGTAGATGCCCGAGCCGTTTGATAGGCTCAGGTGGCCCGCTGGCCTCTCCTCGGTGGAGACTCTGTGGGTTTGGCTTGGGGTTAGAATCAAATGAGAAAAGGTCAAGATGTCCCTGTCCGCTTCTGAGCGGGGTCGGGTAAGGCCGCTGGGGCTCGTTTCAGTTATTTCTCCCTAGCTCTATTTGAGGCGAGGCGGCCTTGAGCCCTTCGTGGGCCGGCCTTCGAACCTCGGTCATTTGTTGTTTCGTATCGAATGAGGTGACTGCCACTTTGTGACGTGACACGAAGCATTTGGGATGCAGCAACTGCATAAGTTTAATGTACGATTTAATTGAAACGAAAGCAGGGATCGGTTATGTTACCTTGGTGGTATGAGCGATAGGAAGCTCTTATCGGACACGTTCGTGCGGGGTTCGAGTCCGATGTTTATGACGGGGCCGACGTCACCTGCATGAGCATCGTGATTTTTTGTTTCCGTCTCTCGGTGGCGATTCGAGCCGTACGATTGATTTTTAAGCGATCTGGCAGCTTAAGCCCTTGACGTCTCTGACCACCGTTGTCGCCGGAGAAGTCGGTTGTTCAAAGAATATATGGTGCTCTTAAGAAAAAAGAAAAAGATTTTCGTCCTAGGAAGTGTGCCCACTTGTATTTCAGAAAAGAAATGTAAGTGCGTCTTGAAGCGTAGCGTCCTTGACCATCAGAGGCGTAGGGGTCGAAAAACAAACACATTCACCGCAAGGTGAAGTGTGCCCACTTAGTCCCCGAGCCTAGTAGTAGGTGACGTAGGCACGTGGTGCCAGGGTCTAAAAAGAATTCCCAGTTAAGTTGAGAATCCATTCGTCGTACAGGCGATACGAGATGCACCGGCAGGTGCATCGTACCGATGTAGTCCCCGAGCTTGCTGGAAGGCGAGGTATGAGCCTTGTAGCAAGGTCTAAATAAACGTCTCTCAACTGTATGTGAGTACAAATCACATGTAGCCGAGAAGAACGATCTCCAAGCAGTGGTCGGGATAGTCCCCGAGCACATCAGTAGCTGGAGCAGTCCCCAAGCGTGGCAATGGTCTGAGCGGTGCCTGAGCATAGCAGTGGTCTGGGCAGTCCCCAAACACGGTAGTGGTCTAGGCAGTCCCCGAGCACGGCAGTGGTCTGGGCAGTCCCCGAGCGCAGCAGTGATCTGGGCAGTCCCCGAGCACGGCAGTGGTCTGGTCCATCATTGAGCTCAAGATATGCAGCCAAAAGAAAAGAACACCGATTGTATTATTATTTGGTGTATTTATTTATCTCCTTACTCTGTCAAGTCCAATCTGCCACGACTGGTCAAAAAAGCAGACGGATATAACATATCACTCTGCCTTCTTACTCTTTCTGACAAACAGTCGCTTGGCGCCTGTATGGAGGTGCGTTAGTGTGGGCCCTCTCACATTATCAACGAAGAGGCGCGTACACTAGAAACGAAGGGGCACGTTTGCTGGCGTAGATCTCGAGGTTGTGAAAACAACCGTCTGCGGTGCATGCGCACGCCCCCCAAGAATCTCGGGCAGGCGAAACGACGGAGCCCTTGGTTATTTATAATATAGAGCTGGTAAGTTACTTTTTACCGATCCCCATTATCATTCACCGCCGCAACCTTCTTCTTCCTCTCGCCGAAGCCTACTCCTCCGAAAATCACCACCAATCCCTCCTCCACCGCATCCACCCTCTTAACAAGGGCAGATCAATGGCGAAGAGAAATGCCCAGAAGAAAGGCGGAGTCATGGCGAAGGAGTGGTGGAAGTCAAGGAGCAATGAGCAGACCATCGAAGACGTCGTCGCCATGGGAGTGCTCCACAACAAGGCACTCGCGGGATGGCGTGCGCCGGAAGGAGAAAGCTTCCCCGATCCACAACCAGGTGAGATTGTGGTTTTCGAGGATTTCTTCAAGCGGGGTTTTGGGGTTCCAGTGCACCCTTTCCTTCAGGGGCTCTGCTTATATTACGAGATTGGGATTTGCAATCTGCATCCCAACTCGATTCTTCTTGTCTCCACCTTCATCCATCTTTGCGAAGCTTATGGTGGCTTCCAGCCCCATTTCGACCTCTTTTGCCATCTGTTCTGTCTGTGGAAGAAAGGGAGCGGAGGCTCGAAGATAGCCGGAGGCGTATACCTCAATCTGCGTGACGGTATGAAGGCCCAGTACCTGCACTGCCCATGGAACACCTCACTGGACGAATGGTACAAGAAATGGTTCTACATCCGCGAAGAGCCGAACACGATCACCCTGTGTGACGTGGGGTTGATTCCGGAGAAGAAGAACAGCTGGTCGGAGAAGCCCGAGCACTTGGAGCAGATCACAGAACTGCTCGGGTTGATCCCGTGGGGAAAACTGGATGGTCCAAGCATGGTCAGGAACTTCATCAGCCGAAGAATCTAGCCTTGCCAAAAGAGGGTACATCCTGGCTTCGAGTACCAGGGTAGCGCAGATCCGACGAGTACCAGAAAAGAGGCGCTCGACAAGATAGAAATCAAGGCCAAAATTGGGGAGCTATTCAATCTAGCCGACCCCAATTATGTGAGGTTAAACAACATCGAGCACGCCTTCAAGCTGGCCCGACCTCCCCCAAAGGTAAATGATGCCTCCTTGTGCCTATAGAATTATGTTGCAACAAAAAATCTGACTATTGTCTCCTTTATGTTTCCCAGAGTAATGGTCATGACCGAGCAGCAGTATTCGTGTCTCCGCCCCCTGGCGTGGATTGGCCGCAAATTGTCGGCTCAACCGCCCAGACCAGTGCTAGTACCGAAGACGTCGACTGGGCGGTACTTGAAGTTGGGGAGGATGTAATGGCCAAAGCTGCTAGCAAGCGGCCAGATGCCAACAAACGTTGCCAGGCCATCTTCCCCCTTTCAGACGATGAAACAGAGGATGCGGACATCTTCCGACTCATCCCTCAAAAGAGGAGGAGACAAATGGGGTCAACAGAGCAGGGTAGCTCCTCTGTGCCAGCAGTGATCGCACCACCGACCACTGCAACACAGAAAACAAGCAGGGGAAGTGTCAAGCACCAAACCCCGATGCCAGTACCGGTGGTGGAAAAAGACCCGGTGGAACCCGGCGAGCACGTGGAGCAGGCACGGTCAAAGAGACGTTCCTTCACCACGTTATTCTGTGCTTCCAAGCTGTAAGTATCTGTAACCTTGATATAATATTATAATTTGTATTGAACACTATTGTCTTCTGAACTTTCTCTGGTATATTAGGTCGGCGTCCACCGAAAATCCCGACCAGATAGTCAGTTGTGGCACGGCTTCGCCAGTACTGGCGGAAAGAACTGCTCGGCAGCTAACTGCAGAGCAACCTGTAGAAGAAATTCTGCTGGAACCGCAGCACACGAGAACCCCAACATCAGTCCCCGAGCAGCTGGTCGAGAAGACAGCCGAGCAAAGTACAAATGCTCCGAGCACTAGCCCTGCTGAGGCGGATACCTTGGCGCCAAGGGAATCAGACCAAGCCGAGGAGCAGCAACCGGAGTTGGCACAGAATACACTTGCCGATGCTACGGCTCGTGGGAAAGCCATAGTGGTTGCGGAGACTACTATCTCCGGCCCAGCGCCGCCCCCTGAACAAGAGACCGAAGAGGACGAAGTCGAAGAGATCCTAGGCTGTCCCAAAGACAAACGACAACATGTATATGTGTCGCGCAGGCGGAACGACGAGTGGGTTATGTATGAAGAAATCCCCGAGATCGAAGAGACCCAAAAAGTTGAACGAGCGGCAAAGCGTTTGGTGACAGAAGTCCAGGTATGTTTGGCTTGACCACTTGACCCTGTAATGTAGTCAAACTGTCTGACTTAGCTTGCCTATATGCAGGACTTGATGAAGACCGCAAAGTACCGAAAGAGGTGCTTCGACCAGATTGAGGGAATCACGACGAGCAATAGAGAACTGGCGGCCAAGGTGGAACGCTTGCGCCGCCGACCAGGAGAGGACAGAACAAGAAACACAGAACCAGAACCTGGTCGGCCAGCTTAATGACAAAGAGCGTCAAAAAACAAGTAAGTTATCATTTTGTCACATCAAGTGTATGACACGTGTTGTTGCATTGTTGGTAGTGACAGCTATAACGCAGGCTTAGAAGCTGAGGTAACCCGCCTTCAAGAGGAGAATAGCTGCGTGACCGCAGAGTGTGGTCACCTGAAGGAGGACAACAAGAAACTGGCGCGCAGCCAGTCTCAACTCCAGGACCACACCACCAAAATGAAGGAGGAACTGAAGAGTAAGTATTCCAGGCCACCATTCTCATTCTGTTGCCCGCCTTGACTTGTCGTGCCTTTACATTTGATGTCTTGTACGGTGTGTAGTTTTAAAAGCCAATGCCAAGAGGCATCTAGAAGCTGTGATGAAAGAGCGTGACGGCTGGAAAGCACAATGTCTCGAGGCCACCGAGGATCGGGACACATGGAAGAACCGGTACCAGGAAGTGGCAACTGGCATTTTGCCCATCCTCGACCTTGTCGACCCGGCGCTCATAGAGGAAGAGCTAAGGACCCCCTAGCTTGGACTGGTCGAGAGATGCAAACAAGCATGGGGATGGTTCCAGGAGTTCATTAAGGAGGCGGGTGAGTATACGGGCGCCCATGTGCTAAGCATGGTGCGCGCCCACTACCCTCTGATCGATCTCAAGCGCCTAGAGGCTGCATACCCGAAGGGAGTAGACCCAGACAAGGCGGTGGAGCTTCGGGTGGCCCAGCTGGATCTGTCGTCAAAGATAATTGGCGACATTAATCTGTGTGGAGGTGGGACAGCACCTGTACAGGGTATGCCATCGATGAGTCAGCTGGAAACGCCATCTGTTGCTAGCCAACCGATGAAGCCTGCGGTCTCAACCAGCCAGGCATCGGTGGGGCCATCCCCTTCAGCTCAGCTAGCACAAGAGTCTCCGAGACTCGAGTAGAATATCGGAAGCAGCGAGCAGTAGGTGCCGCGCGCCCTGACCAGCCAATGTAATAGGCTTAGAGCTGTAGAAGGAGGACATAGTTGTGTTATTGTAAACTTGGGCCTCTTCAGGCAAGCTTGTAATAACTTAACTATATATCATTATAAGCTTGTTTGCTTTGTATAAAGCGTATTTAAGCTTGACACTTATGTTGGTGGAACTAAGTGAGAACATAATAACGTTCTGTTTAGTTGTACCATTTTACCCGACACACCATCCTAAAAAGTTTGTGCGGCCCTAGTTTGCCATGTAGTCGGAGTGTGAGGTGCGTGACCTATGCACACGTAGACACGGACAAGTCAAACCAAGGGGGACCTGCCGATCACCCGCAACATAGAGAGCGGATCCCATGCACGTGTTGGGAGGAACCGGAGACAGGTCCTGCTTTGGAACTGTAGAAGGAGTGGTGGTCGGCTTTTACTGGCTAAGTTGGAATAACCATATAAGTCGAAGTGATACATTAGAGTGGTCGGAGAAATAATAATAGCTTTATTGAAGTAAATCGAAAATACAAAAAGGGGGTACATATCTCAGTAGTTAAGCATAGAAACGTCTAAGCTTGTCGATGTGCCACGAGTTTGGTACGTCCGTACCGTCCAGGTGAGCTAACCTATAAGACGTTGGTCGTGTGACCTCCTTGATCATGAAGGGCCCCTCCCATGGGGTTGCAAGTTTATGGACACCACTGGTTCGTCTTTCCACTTGTGACCAGGTCTCCGACCACAAAAACCGCTCTTTAATGTTCTTGTTGTAGTACCGCACAAAACAAAGAAGGTATTTGGCCAGTCGTACACAAGAATCGAGCCGCTTCTCTTCTCGCGCTATTCACTTCTAGCTCCCGTGCTTCATTGGCCTTGCCTTCGTTGAAGTTCTCTACCCGTGCTGATCTGAAAGCTATATCTGCAGGGAGGACCGCCTCAGCGCCGTAAACCATAAAGTATGGCGAGACGTCGATTATTACTACAGGTGTGTCTTTGAGTTCTCGAGTCCCCAGCACCACGGTGGTAACTCTTTGAGCCATCTTCCGGGAGCCTTGTCATTTTCTCTATACCCTCTTCTTCAACGCGTCCCAAGATCATACCATTTGCCCGCCGACCTGTCCATTAGCTCTAGGGTGCGCCACCGAGACGTATTTTACTACTATGCTCCTTTCATCGCAGAAGTCCCAAAAGCGTTCTCGGTGAACCGAGTACCCAGATCGGTTATGATGTTTATTCGGTATGCCGAAACGGTGGATGACCTGGTTGAGGAACGTGACAGCCTTTTTCTCGAGGATGCTGTACCAAAGGCATGTATTCTATCCACTTAGAAAATTTGTCGATCAAAGACAAAGACGCATGTAAATTTCCACGAGCCGGTTTGAAGGGCCCGATCATATCCATCCCGAAAGATGCGAAGGGCCAGGAGGTCGGTATTGTCTGGATCTCATGTGCTGGTACGTGGATTCTCTTGGCAAAGAACTGACAACCCTCACAGTGGTGGACTAGCCTCTCTGCGTCGGATACTGCTGACGGCCAATAGAACCCTGCTCGGAAAGCCTTGCCGACCAGCGTTCTTGAGGCCACGTGGTTGCCGCAGGAGCCAGAGTGGATTTGATCCAGGAGATGTTCGCCGTCCTCCTGGGTTATGCACTTCATCAAGATTTCCTCTTTTGCGTTCTTGCGCCATAGCTTGCCATCAACGAGCAGGTACTGCTTACTGCGATGCATCAGGCGCTCGTTCTCTGTCCAATCAGTGTAACCGCTACCATCTGTTAGGTACTTGATGAAAGGTATTCTCCAGTCAGGCTCATGAGAGGTCGGAGGGGGCTCAAAGGTGCTTGGCGCCGGAACCGTAGCCACCAATTGCTGGTCTGGAGGCTTGTCTGCCGTGGAATCTTTCTCTTCAATGGACGGCGTGAGCAGGTCTTGGACGAATATGCCATGTGGGATTTTTGCTCGGGATGATCCTAACTTTGACAGTGCATCCGCTGCTTGATTCTTGTCTTGGACCACGTGTATGTACTCGATGCCATAGAACCTGCCTTCTAGCTTTCTGATCAAATTGCAGTATGCCTCCATCTTTTCACTGGTTGTGTCCCAGTCCTTGTTGAGTTGGTTGATAACCAGAGCAGAGTCTCCATAGACGTAGAGATGTTTAACGCCAAGCTCAACCGCAATGTGCAAACCATGCAGGCATGCTTCGTACTCGGCGGCATTATTAGATGCTGGGAAATAAATCCTGAGGACGTACCGGAGCTATTCCTTGGACAGTGATATAAAAAGGACTCCTGCTCCTGCACCGTCAATGTTGAGAGAGCCGTCGAAGTACATCGTCCAATATTCGTCGGATCCGGGAGAGGCAGGCGTGCTTAAGTCTGTCCACTCGACGATGAAATCGACAAGTGCCTGAGACTTGATTGTAGTGCGGCTTGCAAATTCCAAGGAAAAGGGGCATAGCTCCATTGCCCATTTGACGATGCGCCCATTCGCATCCCTGTTGCTAATGATGTCTCACAGAGGGTACTCAGTCACGACCACCACACGATATCCGTCGAAGTAGTGTTTCAACTTTCGGGATGTTATCAGTATGGCGTAGATCAACTTCTGAATCTATGGGTACCTGGTCTTGGACTCGTTGAGTACCTCACTAATGAAATAGATTGGCTGTTGTACCTTGTAGACGTGGCCGGGCTCGTCTCGCTCGACCACCATGGTCGTGGAGACCACTCGATTGGTAGCCGCAATGTATAGCAGGAGTGTTTCGTCTTCTCTTGGAGCAGTGAGTACCGGAGGTGACGTAAGGTATTGTTTTAGCTATGTGAAGGCAACGTCTGCTTCCTCTGACCACTCAAACTTTTCAGACGCTTTGAGTAGTTTAAAGAACGGTAATCCTTTTTCGCCTAATCTTGATATGAAACGGCTGAGAGCGGCCATACATCCGGTAAGCTTCTAAACATCCTTCACCTTTTTGGGCGGCTTCATGTCCAAAACAGCTTTGACTTTTTCTGGGTTAGGGCGTATGCCGTCACGACTGACGACGTTGCCGAGGAGTATGCCAGAAGGAACACCAAAGATGCACTTCTTTGGGTTTAATTTCCACTAGAATGTGTTAAGGGCTGCAAAAGTGCGTCCCAGGTTGTCAACAAGGGTATGAGCTTCCTTGGTTTTGACAACTATATCATCAACGTAAGCCTCGACGAGGTCATCTTTTATCTCGTCTTTGAGGCAAGCTTGTATAGCGCGTTGGTAGGTAGCCCCAGCGTTCTTGAGCCCGAACGACATGGTCGTGTAGCAGTAGGCGCCAAAGGGCGTGATAAAAGATGTCTTGATTTGGTCATCCTTTTTGAGAGCGATCTGGTGATAACCAGAGTAGCAATCGAGGAAAGAAAGGAGCTCGCAATCGGCGGTTGAATCTACGACCTCGTCTATGCGAGGCAAGCCGAAGGGGTCTTTAGGGCAGTGTTTGTTGAGATCAGTGTAATCAACGCACATTCTCCATTCATTATTCTTTTTGCGTACAAGAACTGGGTTGGCTAACCACTCTGGATGATACACTTCTTTGATAAATCTGGCTGCCAAAAGCCGTGTAACTTCTACCCTAATCGCCTCCTTTTTGTCATGAGCGAACCGTCGTAGCTTCTGCTTGGTAGGTTTGGCCTTGCCGTTGACATTCAAGGAGTGCTCAATCAAGTTCTGAGGTACACCGGGCATGTCAGCAGGTTTCCAAGTGAACACATCCACGTTGCTCCTCAAGAACCTGATGAGTGCGTCTTCCTATTTGGGATCCAGGTTGGCCCCGATAAGGGCCGTCTTGCTGGGATCATCGTCGACCAGCTAGATCACCTTGTGCTCCTTGGACTTGATGTTCTTGCATGGAGCCTCGAGCTCCGGGATCTCCTGGTGGTCGATCGAGGTCTTCTTGGCGTTGAGCACGGTCTCGGCCATGCGAATAGAGAGGTCGTGAGCCTCTGCTATTTTGAAACTATCATCTTCGCAAGTATAAGCTATGTACACGTTGCCTCGGAGGGTTATAACTCCTTTCTCAGTAGGCATCTTGAGCACCAGATACCTGTAATGAGGTATGGCCATGAACTTGGTGAGCGACGGTCGACCAAGAATAGCATGGTTGGTGCCGTCGAAGTCGGCGACCACGAAGTTGACGTAGTCGGTGCGGAAGTGATCCGGGGTCCCAAACTGCACTGGTAGCGTGATCTGCCCGAGAGGTGTAGAGCTCTGTCCGGGGAGAACACCCCAGAACTGTGCCTCATATGGCTTGAGGTCCGCCTGAGCTATCTTAAGGGCGGGCAGACTGTTCTTGAACAGTATATCAATGGAGCTGCCACCGTCGATCAGTACTCTGTCGAACTGAACTTTGTTGATATAAGGATCAAGGACCAGGGGAAAACGCCCTGGCTCAGGTATTGCGGCCCATTGGTCCTTTCTGTTGAAGGAGATTTCGCGGTGAGACCACGGAGGGAGCCACGGATCGGTGAGGAGATTGTCGGTGTTGGCCACGTTCAAGCAAGCGCGGGCGAGCAGCTTGCGTTCTCGTTTGGTTTCGATGGACACTTTGCCTCCGATGATGGTGTGCACGTGATCGGTTGGCTTGACGTACTTGTGACGGGGGTCTGCATCGTCGTCGTCGTTATCCTCGTTGCGCTGTTCCCCTGCGTCGTTAGGCTTATCGGACGTATCCGGAGCTTGTTGACGCGTGTAGATAGACTTGAGGACGCGGCAATTCTCCATGGTATGGTTCAACTTAGGATGGAGCTGGCAGGGCCCCTTCAATGCCTTGGCATAGTCGTCTTCATAGTTACGACGTCCGCCACCCTTTTTAACGGTGTTGACCTCACCGTCGTCTTCTCGAGCACGCTTGCTCCTGTAATCGTCACGGCGGTTACGCCGCTGATTACGTTGGTCACGGTGGTCGCGGGAGTCGTTGCGCTGGTTGCGGCGGTCAAAATTGTTGTTCCGACCACGGTTGCCGTGGTAGTCATCGTGGTGTGGGGGGTGGTCGGAGCGCGGAACCCTTGCTGCTTCTTCAATAATTATCTTTTTAGCGTCATCGGCGTCCGCGTATTTCTTAGCGGTGGCCAGGAGCGCTGTGACCGAAACAGGTCTTTTGCGGAGGAGCTTGTCCCTTAGGGCATCGTGGAAGCGAAGGCCAGTGATGAAAGCCTCGATTGCCTCGTTGTCGAAGATTGATGGGACCTTGATGTGCATGTATGAGAAACGCCGGACATACTCGCGCAGCGGCTCACCTTTTCGATCTCGAATACGTTGCAGATCGTATTTGTTGCCTGGTTGTTCACAAGTAGGAATGAAGTTGTCGATGAAGGCTTGCTTGAGCTCCTGCCAAGAGTCGAAATAGTTCGCCGGCAAGCTGACCAGCCATTGGTGACCCGCATGGCGAACAGCGACTGGGAAATAGTTAGACATGATGTGCTCGTCCGCCATGGCTGATCTGCACGCAGTCTCGTAAAGCATGACCCATAATTCAGGGTTTTCCTTGCCGTCGTACTTCTGAAGCTTCTCGAGCTTGAAATTCTTGGGCCATATGACTTGGCGAAGGTGTGGAGTAAACTGCTTCAAACCCGGCGGGCCGTGGGCAGTGTCATATTCCATACGGCGATAACTTTCGTGGGACGCTCGATCGTCGGCTCTCTGGTTGATGCGAGCGCGCAGATCGCGTCCACCGAGGTAATGGCGGAGATCGTTATTGCCATCGCGGCGATCTCGATTGCCATCTGGATTAGCCCTGCGACAGCGGTTATCGCGGCGATTGTTGCGGTTGTCCCGGCGGCAGTTGTCGTCCTGGCTACCATCATGGCCACCGTTTCCTTCCTGACGGTTGTCTGATGGGTCATTGTTGTGCGAGCCACGTTGGTTGGGTGGCTGTGAGCGACTTGGGTGCTGGCGGCTGTGGCTTGACTCGACCGAGACGGATGGAGCTCGAGCTTGGTTTACAATCTCCGCGGTCTGGGCCATAGCAGCCGTCAGATAGGCTTGTATTTCATCACGAACTGCTTGGGTTTCCGGGGTGTTGGGTAGCCGTTGCATTGTTGCCATGGCGACGGCTACATTGGCACTTGGAGTTCTGAAGACCTATTTGTCCCCCACCCTGTCGAAAGCATCGTTGAGGTCACGTGGCTGGACCCTTATGCGTCGTGCCTCCTGGTCTGCTTCGGCTTCGATTTATCAGTGATTAAACCGGTCAATATTGCGTGCTTCGCGTGCAGTCCTTTCTTGTTCTATTTCACCAACTGTTGGCGGTTCGTCATTACTGACAACATGGATCAGATCCCCTCATCTTGGCGGGAAAGACGGGAATTGTGAGAACCCCGAGGCGTGGTCTAGGATATCCAGATCGTACTTGACGCCTTCATCTTCGTGATGCTGAAGCTCGGTGTGGACAGATGCATTAGATGCGGTGCTAGACGAGGAGCTGGGGTCGCCCTCTTGGACTGTGTGAACGGATCCTTCTTGATAATCTTCAATCTGGATCATGTTGACGAAGTCGCGCTGCTTTGGCTGAGGTCGGTGCATAAGACACAGATCCAAGCGGCGTTGTAGGTCGTAGGCATAGCTAGAGGCAGCGTTTTGCAGGCCGTAGGGCTGGACCTGGTAGTTCTCCGTCGAGGGCTTTGTACTCGGAGAGCTGGAGACCCATCGCGAAGGCTGGCGGCCATGACGACAGCGAGCGCCCTTGAGGAGTAGACGTGACCACGAGATCTGTACCAAGTCATGTCATGCGGACGGTGGTCCGAGCTGGTCGGGTAGATCTGTTGTGGGGGAGCGTTACCTACTCATTAGGTGACTTTGAATCGTGCTTACGAGCCGTGGTTTCAGCTGAGCTTTGTGTGCTGACCCGATCGATGGAGTCGAGCGGTCGTTGTTGTCGATCTGCCTCCCTTTATAGCGGGAAGCGGATGACGAGTTGTCGGCGTGGCTGAAGGTGATGCAGGCATGGTCGGAGCCAGATGTACCATGGTTGGAGCCAGATCCATCGTGGTCGGAGCCATGTCCACCATGGTCGGAGCCGTATCCACCGTGGTCGGAGCCGTAGCCGATGTAGGTGAAGCAGTGGTCGACGCAGACTGAATCCACGCCTCCTCCGGGGTCATGGTGATGAAGTCGTCGGAGCCGGTGGTCCAGGTGATCTGGCCAACGGTGAACGTGAGGCCGTTCGGCGTAGCCATGGAGCCGGAGATGATGACCGTCTTGTTTGCTTGGGAAGCAGTCGCACACCCCCTACCTGGCGCGCCCACTGTCGACGAAAATACGGTCGGCAGTCTACCTAGGGTATACCCAAGGTAGTAGATTGTCGGCGAGACGAGATCGCAAGCCTCAAACAAGACGGTGACGCAAGACAGACACAAGGTTTTATCCAGGTTCGGCCGCCAAGAAGGCGTAATACCTATGTCCTACGTCTGATTTGTATTGCTGTATGTCAATGAGAGATGTTTTTTAGAGGGGTCCCCTGCCCGCCTTATATAGTTCGGGGGGCAGGGTTACAGATCTGGAAACTAATTCTAGCCAGTTACAATTGCCGTATGTGGCCGGATAAGGATTGCTATTCTATCCGACTAGGATCTTGACTGATCGCCAAATCCTCCTTGACTCCTTGTGCGGGACTCCGATCAGGTTAACCGGACCGCACGTCGTCTTTTGGTGGACCGAACCCATAGATCCGGGCCGGCCCAAGCTTAGCCATAAGGGTATAGGGGTTAATACCCCTACAAATGCCGAGAGCTTCGCTGCCAGGCTAGACAAGGAGCTCACCGAAGTGCAAGGGATCCTTCAGACTGAGAGTGACGAGCACGACCTTCTGCATGCCGCTGTCATGGTGGTCATTAATGCCCTGAGGGTGGTGCAGCCGGTGGAAACCAGCTCGCTCACGACTCGTGCCACGGGTATCATGGCGCAGGTGGGCCAACTTGTGGAGGATGCCTTTCACGCCGGGAACACCCAAGCCTTCGCTGTCGCAGGCATGGATTGGGGTGACCTGGAGGATGAGGACTCGCTGTCCACATAGGGACCCTTCCCGTTCCACGCGGGGGGAAGCGAGTCTGCGAGGACGGTGGAGCCGGGCCTGCCCCTGGGTCCGATGGGAGCCGGTGGATCCGCCGTCACCCTCGGGGTGCTGGCGGGGGATTGGTCGATGGGAGGGGATGGATCTGCGGTCGCCCTCGAGGTGCTGATGGAGGGGGCGGCTCCGATGCCGCGCCCCACGAGCTGATGGAGGTGGGCGGCTCTGGCACCGCGTCCCATGAGCTGATGGAGGGGGCGGCTCTGTCGTGCCCCATGAGCCAACAAAGGGGAGCGGCTCGGTCGCCGCACCCCACGAGCCGATGGAGGGGAGCAGCCCTGTCGCCGCGCCCTCAGAGACAAGGGGGACAAGCCCCCCTACCTCGGAGTAGGGGGCAGGCTTAAAATGGTCCCGCCCACATGAGTTGGAGCAGGGGTCCGGGGGTTCGTCCCCAAAATGTACCCGCTGCTCGAAAGTACCAGAGTATGTGACCAATTCCCCTCGTTTTTCCCTTTTTATTTTTTTGTTCTGACCTTATGCCTTTTCCCTTTTGTAGATTCTTGAGATGGGGCCACCCTTTGGGGCTGGCGCCCAAGAAGAGCCTTGCCCTTCAGGTGGGTAGGATGGTGTTGCCTGATGTCGCCTGTTTTGGGCAGGAGCGGCGCTGACATTGCGGCCTCGTTGGCCGGTCCGGCGGCGCCAGCGGTGGCGCCCGTGCCCTTGGTGGTTGCCGAGCAGGTGGCCGCGACCGCACCAAGCCAGGAGTAGCCGGACGCAGGCGTGGTGGTGTTCAAGGGGGTGGCGCAATCCATGCCCCTGGCGGCCCAAGTGACGGTGCCTGATGCGGGCTGGGCGGAGTCGGATGCAGCCGCGGTGCCGTCCGAGGGAGCAGCGCAGTCCGTGCCACCGGAGGCCCAAATGGAGGTGGCCACGACCGTGGCAAGCCCAGCGGGGTCGGATGCTGCCATGGTGGCATCCGAGGTGGTGGCGCAATCCACGCCACCGGCGGCCCAGGCCGCGGCGCCCGAGGTGGGCTGGATGGAGGAGGACATGGCTGGAGGGTCTCAGGGCATCGTGGTGGTGGTGGAGACGACCCGTAGAAGGTTGACCCTAGCCCTGTTGTCGGGGGGTAGCCGCTCAGGACCCAACGTCGGTTATTTTCTCGCTCGACAATGCTTCCGAGAGCATGGAGCGGGAGAATCTTGACATCAGGTTCTCGGCTGTGATGGATGCCTTGAGCCAAGCCAGTGGTGCCCTGCACAAGATCCTTGTTCCTACTGGCCAGGTACTCGCTTAATCTTCTCCCTTGTTTTCTTCTCTCTTCACGTATTTTTGTGTTTTCGTATTTTTGATACCGGTCTTCTTTTCAGTGTATCGTTGCTCGTAGCCGGAACAAATCCTAGTTCCTCCATGAGCAAAAGGCGGAGTGGGACCATCTTACAGAGGAGGCCCGACTACGAGGAGACGTGGGCGCGTAGCTTGCTGCCACCCAGCAGCGGAGGCCGAGGCGTGTCGGGATGCGGAGATGATCCATGGGATGTTCAGGGACTTGTCAGCAAGGGTGAAGCTTGACGAGGAGGTAGCCGTTAGGCTTCAAAAGGAGCGGGATGAGCTGCTACAGAAGGATGCCACGGCCAGGAGCAGGCCGTCGAGCTCCTGGCAAAGCTAGAGACAAAGCGGGACCTCAAGCTGAAGGCTAAGGAGAGGTCCATGGCGTTGCAGCAGAGGGCAGACCGGGAAGTCGAGGTGATCGCCCAGTTGCACGAGGAGCGGGACGAGCTACGTCGGACCGAGGAAAGACTTTGCTCGGAGCGCAGCACAGCCCGTGAGGATCACGACCGGACCATCCAGGAACGCGACGAGGCGCGTCGGGTGGTCGACTCCCTCCAGGTGGATCTTGGAGCCGCGGTGAACTAAAGGTTGGATGCTGTCAATGAAATACGGTCGACATTCTACCTAGGGGTATACCCAAGGTAGTAGATTGTCGGCAGACAGATGCGCAAGCCTCAAACAAGACGGTGACGCAAGACAGACACAAGGTTTTATCCAGGTTCGGCCACCAAGAAGGCGTAATACCTACGTCATGCGTCTGATTTGTATTGCTATATGTCAATGAGAGATGTTTTTTAGAGGGGTCCCCTGCCCACCTTATATAGTTCGGGGGGTAGGGCTATAGATCTGGAAACTAATTCTAGCCAGTTACAATTGCCATATGTGGCCGGATAAGGATTCCTATTCTAACCGACCAGGATCTTGACTGATCGCCAAATCTGCCTTGACTCCTTGCGCGGGACTCCGATTAGGTTAACCGGACCGCACGTCGTCTTTTGGTGGACCGAACCCATAGATCCGGGCTGGCCCAAGCTTAGCCATAAGGGTATAGTGGTTAATACCCCCACAGATGCCGAGAGCTTCGCTGCCAGGCTGGACAAGGAGCTCACCGAAGTGCAAGGGATCCTTCAGACAGAGAGTGACGAGCACGACCTTCTGCATGCCGCTATCGTGGTGGTCATTAATGCCCTGAGGGTGGTGCAGCCGGTGGAAACCAGCTCGCTCATGGCTCGTGCCACGGGTATCATGGCGCAGGTGGGCCAACTTGAGGAGGATGCCTTTCACGCCGGGAACACCCAAGCCTTCGCTGTCGCCCGTTCCAAATATGATCGAGAGATCAACCTAGAGGTAATGAGCCAAGGCTTTGCGCCTATCTATGAAGACGCTGAGCTAGGCAAGATGGAGAAGGCGGTGACTCCCCTTATGCGGAACCTGGCGAATAGGCTGAAAGAAACGGTTCTCCCTCCATGGAAGTAGTTAGTTGAATTAGTTCGATAAACATTTATCTGTAATATGTGAACAAGTGTCGGTTCTTTTTTGTCTGAAAACAGATTCGTGGCTTTGTTTCGCAATTTTGTTTCGTTTTGTTTGTTTGATCTTACCTTCTTCCCTTTTTGTGATGAAAAAAGATTTATGCGATCTACCCTTCCATTTGTTAAGACCGTAGGGCCCGAGGTGTTTAGGGGAAATTTTGATTGTGCTGGTGAGCAAAATTACCATAGCTGTCTGCGCGTGGGCTTTTTGTGGTCTTACCAATTTGTTCCCCCGAACCTTGCCACCAGTCTTGATGCGAGGAAGAGGTCTGATGTAATGACTTTTTCGAAAAAAAAGAAAGGAGGTACCCGTACCTTTATCAGCCCCCGAGTGACATCCGACCCCTTGCGGTTGCTGGGGTCAGATGTTACTGGAGACCAGAGCGAGGGAAGCAAACTTACGTTTGTATTCGCTCGTACCCCTTACTTAGGATTTTGGTGATCGCTGCGTGACCGTGTGTTTGGTCCTTACTGCTGGCTCGGCCTTCCCCGAGCCCCCGTGCGTGGTGGGGATTTGGTCGAGGGCTGGCCTGTTTCGTAACATTCGTCCCATCCGCAATTCTTCGTAATTTGGAGGGATTGGGGCGGTGTCACTTGCCTTGGTGGCTCAAATGACGTGCCTAATGAGCTCGTTAACGGAGGTGTTGAAAGCTCTAGTTTGGTTTTGGTGAATTGATGAAACCCTAAGTGCTAACCTAGTTTATCAAGTGATCATGAGATAGGTAGCACACTCCAAGTGGTGAAGCAAATGAAGATCATAGCAAGATGATGATGATGGCATGGTGATGATCAAGTGCTTCGACTTGGAAAGAAGAAAGAGAAAAACAAAAAGCTCAAGGCAAAGGTATAATTTGTAGGAGCTATTTCGTTTTGGTGATCAAGACACTTAGTGAGTGTGATCATATTTAGGATCGATAGCCGTACTATTAAGAGGGGTGAAACTCATATCAGAATGCGGTTATCAAAGTGCCACTAGATGCTCAAACTCATTGCATATGCATTTAGGATCTAGTGGAATGCTAACACCCTTGAAAATGTTTGTGAAAATATGCTAACACATGTGCACAAGGTGATACACATGGTGGTTGGCACATTTGATCAAGGGTGGTGAAGTTTGGGTGCAAGGGTAAGAAACTCCACCGGCGGAGTGTCCGCCCGTAGAGTGCGGACAGTTTGATGGTGCCACCGGTGCCCTAGACAGAAAAGACGGAGGTCACTAGGAGTGACCGGACACTGGCCTTGGTTGGACCAGCGCATCCGGTCAGGTGTAACAGTGAAGACGCTAGCATCGGTCAAACGACCAGACGCTGGTAGGGTGCGTCCGGTCCGTGCTGACGTACGCTGACATGAGGCGCACAGAGGAGACATTGAGTGACTGGATGCTGGGTGAGTTCGATCGGGCATGACCGAACGCATCCGGTCGTGAAAATTCGTGTTTGGAACCTTACTGGAAACGGCCGGACGCTGAGGTCTAGCGCCCGGTCAGTTTCTAACTGACGCGTCTGGTCATCTCTTGACCATTGGGATTGGGCGATCTGCATTTGAAGCCAATGACACGTGGCTGACATCGAGCGATCGGACGCTAGGTCTGGAGTCCAGTCAGTATGACCGGAGCATCCGGTCAGCCCGTGTTTTACCCTGTGAAGGGGTACAACGGCTCTATTTTGTGGGGGCGTCTATTTAAACCCCATGACTTGCTCAAGCTCACTCTCTTGGCCATTTGCATTGACATAGCAACCTTGTGAGCTTAGCCAAAGCCCTCCCACTCATTTCCATCATAGATTAAACATCTTTGTGAGATTGGGAGAGAATCCAAGTGCATTGCTTGAGTGTTTGCATCTAGAGGCACTTGGTGTTCGTGTTTCGCTGCGAGATTCGCTTGTTACTCTTGGTGGTTGCCACCACCTAGACGGCTTGGAGCAGCGAGGATCGTCGAGCGGAGGGTGGTGATTGTCTCCGGCTCCGATCGTGGTGATTGTGAGGGGTTCTCGACCTTTCCCCGTTGGAGCGCCAAAAGGTACTCTAGTGGATTGCTCATGGCTTGTGTGATCCTCATCTTGTGTTGGTTGTGCGGCACCCTATTGAGGGTTTGGCATGTGAAGCCAATTAGCGCATGAACCTCCAAGTGAGTGAATCGCCACAACGAGGACTAGCTTGTCGGTGGCTCAGGTGGCCCACTGGCCTCTCCTCGGTGGAGACTCTGTGGGTTTGGCTCGGGGTTAGAATCAAACGAGAAAAGGTCGAGATGTCCCTGTCCACTTCTGAGCGGGATCGGGTAAGGCCGCTGGGGCTCGTTTCAGTTATTTCTCCCTAGCTCTATTTGAGGTGAGGCGGCCTTGAGCCCTTCGTGGGCCGGCCTTCGAACCTCGGTCATTTGTTGTTTCGTATCGAATGAGGTGACTGCCACTTTGTGACATGACACGAAGCATTTGGGATGCAGCAACTGCATAAGTTTAATGTACGATTTAATTGAAATGAAAGCAGGGATCAGTTATGTTACCTTGGTGGTATGAGCCATAGGAAGCTCTTATCGGACACGTCCGTGCGGGGTTCGAGTCCGATGTTTATGACGGGGCCGACGTCACCTGCATGAGCATCGCGATTTTTCGTTTCCGTCTCTCGGTGGCGATTCGAGTCGTACGATTGATTTTTAAGCGATCTGGCAGCTTCCCCTCGAAGGGGGTTCTGCAAGCGGACCCCTCCAAACTCCTCTCGAGAAGATGGGAGCTAAGGCTTGTGATGTGGGGAACTGTGAATGCGATTATGCTGGTGAACAAAAACACCGTAGCCATTGGGGCATAGGGTCTGGTGGTTCGTCTAGTTGTATTCAACGTTTTATACCCACACGCCGTGCTTTCGGCTTTTTAAACATAAGGAGGGGTCAGGCGAAGAGGATGTCTAAATAGGTAGACACTCTAGGCAGCCCCCGAAGGTTGTCCGTGCCCCTGCCGTTGCTGGGGTCGGAAACTCGATAATGAAATGAACATGCAAAGTAAGGAGGCAGAGGTGCTTATCTTTTAGTGGTTTGTTTGTTTGTCGTTCTACCTGGGTCATCTGCTCGACCCAAGAGGCCCGTTGGGCTCCCCCGGACGGGGGTTCGGTTGTCAGGTCATTCGGTGATCTTGCTTGGGGAAGTGGAGAGTCGCCTGTGTGCGGGTGCGCACCGGTTCTCGTGCCCGGTGTGTGGTGGTGAGCCATGCCTAGGAAATGTTCTGCTTGACCAGGCGGCGTCTCATCGACTAGGGTGCATCCCATCGGTCCAGGTGCATCCCCTCGGGTTCCTGTCAGCATTGATTTCCCATCTGCATTGAATAGGGGAAGGCAGAGAGTTTTTTGTCCCCACCTTTCGCTTTTCCTTAGCCGCTGTGCCTCTTTCTTAAATAGGGTGGGGGAGGGGAGTTCTCGTCCCACTTCTTAGCCTGCCTCTGAGCCGCTACCTCTTCTTCTTTTTCCTTTCCACCGAATGCGTCCGTGCGTCGCAGCGGTTCCTGAGTGGGGGAGGGTAATGCCAGAGAGAGAGAAACTCACTGATCTGCTCATGAATCTAGAGCGTGATGTCGAGCTAGAGGTCACCCAACGTAGATGAGATGGTGCGGGCTGCCTTTGCTGAGAAAGGGTCGCTACCCTCGAAGGAGGGGCACTGGAGGGTGCCGAGCGTCGTTGGCCTCGCCGTCGTTCGTTGCGGCCTTCCTTTGGCGGCAGGCGCCCCCATTCAGATGCCGTTGTTGGGGTTGCGGCTCATGACAATGGCATAGTCCCCGGATGCCTCGGTGGAGGGGCACCACAGTCGCCGGCGTGGTGCTAGACGTTGCAGATGATGGCGCCTTCGAGGATCCTACGGGGCGGTGGGACGTCGCCGATGGAGAGCGTGGCGCGGCGGCCGTAGTAGACAAACTAGCCCGTGTGCATTCCCGGTCATTGCTGATGGAGAGCGTGGTGCGGTGACCATAGCAGTACTCGTAGTAAAGCTAGGTAGAGACTGTAATCGAATAAGTTTGTGGGGGAGCCCCTGAGTGAATAGTCCTTTGAATTTTAAGAGTACATTAGTCCTTTTCGTGATGAAATCACTCTGTAAGTGGTGAATTTGTGCAAAAATGAACAAATTTTCATCTTTTGTTACGGCAAATAGCTTTTCAGCTTCCTCTTTTTGTAGAAGAGGTTTCAGTGCCCTCCGACCCTTCCCATGGTTCAAGTTGCAAAAAACTAGGAGTGTAGGTGAATTAATTCTGATTACGCTAGTGAGCAAAGAGGTCGTAGCCACTAGGGCGTGGGTCTCCCACAGTCCTACCAGTTGTACTCTGAATTTGTTCCTGAAATCTTAGTCCTTAGGACTTATTTTGAGAAGAACGGAAAACTTAGAGAATGTTTGCAAATATAACATAGGAAGTGTTTGCAAGATAAATGTACTTGTATCATTTGTATCAGCCCCCAAGTGAGGTCTGACCCCTCGCAATTTGCAGGGGTCGAATGTCACCAAAGATCAGGGATTTGTAAAGACAAAAACTGATAAGGAAAAGTATGCGTTTATTCAAGGGTAAAAATGACATAGCTGTTTGATATTCCAGGCGTTGGTGAAGACCTTGCCGTGATGGTTTTCAACTTGTAGGCACCTAGACGGAGTACTTCTGCGACGACATACGGCCCTTCCTAGGGTGGGGAGAGCTTGTGGCGGTCCTTGTTGCTCTGTACGAGGCAGAGAACAAGGTCCCCGACATCGAAGGCTCGGTCCCGCACCCATCAGCCGTGGTACCGCCGTAGCTCCTGCTGGTACTTGGCCGAATAGAGGAGGGTGATGTCGCGGGCTTCGTCTAGTTGGTCCATGGCGTCTTGGTGGGATGCCTTGGCTCCCTGTTCATCGTATGCTCTAATTCTTGGCGCTCCATAGTCGAGGTCCGTTGGGAGAACGGCCTCAGAACCGTAGACCATGAAGAAAGGTGTGTAGCCGGTGGCCCGGCTGGGAGTTGTCCTTAGCCTCCAGAGCACCGCCGAGAGCTCGGTCACCGAGCGCGCGCTGAACTTGTTCAACTGGTTAAAGATCCTAGGCTTGAGGCCCTATAGGAGCTTGTCGTTTGCGCTCTCGACCTGCCCGTTCATCTGGTGGTGCGTGACGGCCGCCCAATCGATCCAGATGTGTTGTTCATCGTAGAATCGAATGAATTTCCTACCGGTGAACTATGTGCCGTTGTCTGTGATGATGGAGTTTGGTACTCCAAAACGATGGATGATGTCAGGGAAGAACAACACAACCTGTTTGGATTTGATCGTGGAGATCGATCGAGCTTCGATCCATTTCGTAAACTTGTCTATGGTGACAAGTAGGTTGGTGAAGCCCCGAGGCGCCTTTTTGAGTGGCCCAACTAGGTCGAGCCCCCAGACTACGAAGGGCCATGTGATGGGGATCATCTGGAGTGCCTGGGCCGGGAGGTGAGTTTGCCGAGCGTAGTACTGACACCCTTCATAGGTGCGTACGATTTGCTTGGTGTCGACTACTGCAGTTGGCCAGTAGAAGCCCTGTCGGAATGCATTTCCAACCAAGGTCCTTGGTGTGGCATGGTGACCGCAGACCCCACCATGGATGTCGCTCAGCAGAAGTCTTCCCTGTTCGCTGGGGATATAGAGCTGCAGGATCCCAGTGTGGCTCCGTTTGTAGAGTTCGCCCTCTACAAGAATGAAGGTCTTGGCACGACGTGCGAGCCATCGAGCTCCCGTCTTGTCCATCGGTAGTGTGTCATAGAGGAGGCAGTCGAGGTAAAGCGTTCTCTAGTCATTCAGAGGGTCAAGCTCTACTGCTGGATCCTCTTCAAGCTCCATGACCTCGGGGTCGGACGGGGTAGTCGGCGGGTCGGCCCTCGGGGCCAGATCAGATGGGCCATTGTTGGCCCGTTTCGACCCCTCATAGCGCACCGAGGGCTTGTGTTGATCATTGGCCAAGATACCCATCGGTACTGGCTCTCGGCCAGACGATGCTTTCGTGAGCGCGTCGGCCGCTTCGTTGAGGCGCCTTGGGATGTGATTGAGTTCGAGGCCGTCGAATCTGTCCTCCAGCCATCGGACTTCTTGGAAGTACGCCACCATCTTGGTGTCATGGCAGCTCGACTCCTTCATGACTTGGTTGACGACCAGCTAGGAGTCACCCCTGATGTCGAGGCGTCAGATGCCCAACTCGATGGTGATTTGTAGGCCATTGATGAGCGCATCGTATTTGGCGACATTATTTGATGAGGGGAAATGGAGCCGAACCATGTACCTCATGCGGACACCGAGGGGTGACACGAAGACCAGCCCCGCGCCTGTGCCTTTTTTCATCAGCGACCTATCAAAGTACATCGTCTAGTACTCTTGATCGACGACCGCTGGTGGCATCTGGACCTCAGTCCATTCCACGATGAAGTCAGCCAACACCTGGTACTTGATTGCCGTTCAGGGTGCATACGCGATGCCTTGATCCATCAGTTCGAGTGCCCATTTTGCAGTTCTTCCCGTGGCGTCCTGGCTATGGACGACCTCGCCGAGGGGGAACGATGTCACGACTGTCATAGGGTGTGACTCGAAGTAGTGGCATAACTTCCTCTTAGTGATGAGTACTGTGTATAGGAGTTTCTAGATTTGGGAGTAGCGGGTTTTAGAGTCAGACAGTACCTCGCTGATGAAATACACAGGGCGCTGCACCTTGAAGGCGTGCCCCTCTTCTTCCCGCTCTACTACCAAGGCAGCGCTGACCACTTGCGTGGTGGCCGCTATGTATAGTAGAAGGGATTCTCTGTCACTTGGAGGAAGAAGGACCAGGGGTTTTGTTAGAAGTAGCTTGACCATGTTAAGCGTCTCCTGGACCTCGGCTATCCACTCGAAGCGGTCGGCTTTCTTCAGGAGTTGATAAAGGGGGAGTCCTCATTCGTCGAGGCACGAGATGAATTGGCTGAGGGCGGCGAGGCACCCTGCAATCCGCTGAACCCCCTTTATGTTCTAGATCGGGCCCATCCTTGTGATGGCTAAGATTTTCTCCGGGTTGGCTTCGATGCCACGCTTAGAGACGATGAAGTTGAGCAGCATGCCCCTCGGGAGCCCGACAACACATTTCTTGGGATTGAGTTTGATGCCATTTGCCTGGAGTTTAGCAAAGGTTTGTTCAAGATCAATGACTAGGTGGTCAGCCCGTTTGGACTTAACTACGATGTCATCGACGTAGGCCTCAACGGTCCACCTGATGAGGTCCCTAAAGCAGTTGAGCATACAGCGCTGGTAAGTTGCCCTAGCGTTCTTCAGACCGAACGACATCGAGATGTAGCAGAACGGTTGAAGATTGCTCCGACCGCCTCCTCTCCTAAGGCGTGGCTGGTGGCGATGTCTAGGAGTACCTTGGTGGTCCGCGGGCCCTTGCGCCCCAGCTTGTGAATTAAAGACTCACAGGTTGTCCCGGACAGGAAGGCTCCTGTAACGTCGGTGTCGGCGACATTAGGGAGCTCATTGCACTATCGGGAGAAGCGCCGGATGTACCCATGGAGGGTTTTGCCGGCCTTCTGGCGGCAGTTCTTGAGGTCCCAGGGGTTCCTAGGATGCTTGTACATGCCCTAGAAGTTACCCACAAAGATCTCCCTCAGGTCTGCCCAACCTTGGATGGCGTTAGACAGAAGGTGCTCCAACCACGATTGTGTCGAATCGGCGAGGAACAGTGGAAGGTTGTGGATAATGAAGTTGTCATTATCCGCACCACCGGCTTGACAAGAAAGCTGATAGTCTTCAAGCCAAAGCCCGGGATTTGTCTCCCCAGTACTTAGGGATGTTGGTAGGTGGTCGATACCTTGGTGGGAACGCAGCGTTGAGGTTGTGCCGGCCGAAGGCCTAAGGGCCTGGCAGGCCGGGGCTCGGGCTCCGGTCCTCGCCGCTGTCGTAGCGTCCACCACGTCGAGGATGATAGCCGTGACGGGCTCCTTCCCTTAGGTCGCCGTAGGTGCATCTGCGAGCGTCGATGGTGCTGCGCACGTCGCGGTTGTGGCCGAGACGTTGATGTACTAGGATTGCAGCGCGCTGCCCACCACCTTGTGGTGCTTGGTGGACCGATGCGTCCCTAGCGGGGCGCACTAAGGGGGTACGCTAGCTGGCGTCAGGCTCGTGTCGCCGAGACAGCGAAGCTCTCCGCTTGCTGTGCTGCCGCACGCTCAAGTAGCATGCAAATCTCGTGATGGACCCGGCGATCCTCGGGCGTCGTGGCCTCTTAAAGGCCATGAAGTAGGGCTATCGCGGCAGCAATGTTCTGGCTTGCCCGGAGGAAGTGAGGAAGGGGTTCACCATTGGCGATGATTCTTCGGTTTACGTTGCGAGCCACGGCGCGCGCGTGCCCACCATCGCCGCGGTGCTTGATCTCCACGTTGATCTCTTTGTACTCCCGAACAAGCTGTTGTCCGCCTCATCTATTTCCCGCTTTCGGGCTCTCAGCTGCTCCACCCCTACGTGAGGTGGGGCCGCTGCTCCCCCTTTGGTTTCATCACCGAGGTTGCCTGCCGAGGTGACCTCCTTCTTAGAGGCGCTTTCGACGTGTCCCTCGGAGGTTTCCGCCATGAAGCATTCCCGGGAGGGATGATGGCTCCCCCAACCAGAGTCAGAGCTAGAGTCCGACCCTGGACCTTCCGTGAGGATGCCGTGGAGGGATTCTGTGATGCTTTCGATCATCCCCACGAACTCATTGTTCGCAAGAAACGAGATCACGCCCTGGGCCACAAGGTGGCTTACGGTCGCCGCGGCGTTGCGGAGACCGAACGGAAACGCCATCGAGGCGCGTCGTGTGGAGCATTTCGGAGAGAGGGTGACGTAGCGCGGGACCTCCCTGGATGGCTAGGGTCCAAGTGAAACGCTACCCTGGCACACAAGCCTCTGGTAGTCGAAGCTGATGGAAGGGAGAGATTGGATGGTGAGACGGGCCAATGCCAACTCTCCACCCACCGTAACGATGAAGTCCAGGTCACCGAAACACACGTGTGCACCCGAGACCTAGCTGATTGCGTGGTTAGCCATCCGAGGCCTGATTTGGAATGCGCAAAGGTGTGGCAGATCCTCCAAATTTATAGGGCCCACTTGCACCTGTCACTATCCAACGACCTTGACATCTATGCATATGTTCCCGATAACTTAAGAAGACTGTCGGGTGTCCTCGAGGAACCCCGAATCATCCACAATTTCTGAGCAGGATCACATTACAGAGTCATTGCAGTATAACAACATTTATTCAAATATCTACACCGGAGTAAATTAGCTGAAGTCTTACAATAACATAGTTTACAAACCATTTGTTTCAAACCATACAACTAAGTTCGATAAATAATACAAACCAAAGTAGTGGAGTGGCATTATAACATATTACAGAACACACAAATAAGCTGCCCTGCCCAAGGGCAGCACATTTACTTATCGTCATCGCACTGAACAACAGTTATGCAACACGATCCAAAATAGATCTGCTCATGAGCCTCACCTGCAACAAGGGTCAACGAACCCGGAGTACAAAAGTACTCAACAAGACTTAACCAAAATAAGAATTAATAAAACGCAGGAATGCAGGCTCAGGGATTCAAGGTATGGCTTTAGCAATAATCAAGGTTCTTTTGCGTAAAAGCTCTTTAACAAAATTCTTTATATCAACATTTCAAACTTCATAAAGATCATAGACAAAGCTGACACGATCCGTATTGAGACCATGAAACTTCATAACCAACACCTTCACAAACCATCCTCAAGTTCCAGTTATTTAAACTACGATGATGAACAGAGAAGTGAGTCTCCATAACCGAGGAGCAACGACGATTCGAACCGATTATAAACCCACCTGGGAATTCCAGACCACACGACATATGTAGGTCTCTGACCTACATATACCAACCTACCCTCAGGTCCTCTAAAACAAGAACGGGTCCGCGCCACCCGAGAATACAGTACTCCACCAATCCAGCCCATTGCCACGTGGGTACACACTATTCCCGCCATCTCTCCACTCCCAGTGCGTGAGTAGCCATTCTCGTAATAGAATAACCAAGTTAAGGCTTACCGGAGTATGTGGTTAGTACTACAAAGTCTCACCACACATAGTTCAACAACGGTACGGACCTTAACCGACACAGGCGGAAAGAACCCGCGCACAAGACCTCCATGTCTTGTGGCTCCCCAACACCGAGTCTGCCCGGTCTAGATTTATTATTCCACATGCTCATATCACATGATAACATAAGTAACCAAAGTTCCATTTAACACTTGCAGATGACTGGTAATCACCCGACTTTCATCGTTCTAAGCATAGCTAAGCATAACTAGATATATACGAATTAAAACTAATAACAGGGTAGATATGGAACAACAAGGTTGGTAATGCACCAATTAGGTTTTCACTTAACTCCTAATCACTTAATGTAGTACAGAAAAGCAAAAGCGAAATCAATTTGTAAAACACAAGGTAGGGTTAAATGCATCCGGGGCTTGCCTTCATTGACGGAAAAATCTGGATCCGGAGTCGTTCCACCAATATCAACACCAACCACCACAGATGGATCAACCTCCTCAACTACTTGATTAACTACGACGTGCTCACCTTCGTTCACTACACGTAGTAACAATGCCATGTTTAACATGATGCGAGATACAAAATATGATGCTCGATGATGGGTGCAAAAGTTAACAACTTGAATACAACTTTCCTTCGCGGTATAGTTACAAGTCAAACTAACTAAACCTTTTCGTAACACCTAATTCAATTGCCAAGGATCATTATCAACTAATGACCCAAGGACATCACTCAATCAAAAATTCAAACAAAACCTAAATCACTAAAGATTACTATTTGCTTTTATGAATTAATTCATTAATTAAGAATTATGAAATAAATCAACTTGTTCCAATTGACCTCAAAATTTTTGTAAATGTTCATCACATGATAACTAAGTGGCAAAACAATTTTCATAATTTTTTTGGATACCTAAATAAGCCTAGAAAAATCATGGAAACTCATTTATTAATTAATTGAGCAATTTTTATCACATTCAAAAAGTACTGAAAACAACATTTCATATTTTTCTTAAATAATATACATCACAGAGAGGCCACACACATATTTTCATAATTTTTGGAGCTCTAAATCAATCTACACAAAAATAACAAATTACAGCACTATTCAATCATTTCTGAAAAAGGAAAAAATCATTTTCAAATCACCCGCTCACCCAAATAACTCGGGAAGAACCAGGAAATCACACAAACAACTTGGAAGAATCAGGAAATCATAGAAACAACTCGGAAGAACCAGGAAATCACACAAACAACTCGGAAGAACCAGGAAATCACACAAACAACTCAGAAGAACCAGGAACTCACACAAACAACTCGGAAGAACCAGGAAATCACACAAACAACTCGGAAGAACCAGGAACTCACACAAACAACTCGGAAGAACCAGGAGCTCACCCCGAACATGACTGAGCAGAGAGCAAGACTGGAGGATCCATGGAGGAGCAGTTCAACGTGTACAGCACCCACGGCGGAACAATGGTCGTCGGTGGCGGCGCTCCGGCGACTGTGGTGGTGAAAACGAGCAATCAACAAGGTATTAAGCACCATGGCATCAAGGTGAAATTAGAGAAACCAAACACAAGGACAGAGGTGCACCATGGAGCTCACACGCGCGACAACAGCCTTCGCGATAAGCGGCGCTTCACTGCAGCGATGAAGAAGAAGACGAGCGAGCGCGCGTCTTGGTGAAATCAGGCAACCCAAGCGGGATGGCTGGATGTGCAAGGAGCAGGCGAAGCTGGAACAAGCGTTGCTTAGATGGTAACAGCGCTAGGTCGATGGCGAAGGCTCAACGGAGCAGCGGCGGTGGTGACGGGAAAAAACAGAGGAAGAGAAAACGAAGAACGGCGACGGCGTAGTCTTTATAGCTCGGCCAAGAAGCAAGCAGAAGCCATGCAGGAGTCTTTCCCGTGCCAGCGCGAAGCCAAGAGCGGCCACAGTCGTGCCTGGAACGCCGAAGAAAGCCGCCAGCAATGTAGCAAGAGCGGTGAACACTGTTCCACTAAATTACAAAATTGCCATTCGTTTTCAAAGCCAAATTACTCCCAATTTTGTGTAACAACTCAAAAATCTCCAAAAATAAAAGTTTCTCAAAATTCAAAGTTCTACAACTTTTCTTTTATAACCATACCCAAATTTGGTCTACATTTTGAAATGCAAATTTGAATTCAAAAAGGGGACATTTAAAGAATTACGCCTTTTCAAATTACTCTAAATTTTTCTAAACAACTTTGAAAACTCCAAAAACAAACTTTGTACAACTCAACAAGCTCTACATTTTTTCTTTAAGGCTCAACCCCAAAATGTGCTTAGATTTTGAAATGAGTTTTCAGGGTAGAAATTTAAATGATGAAATTAGGGTTTTTGGAATTTCAAATCAATACAAAGATTTTGAACCTCATTCAAACAATACAAAGCAACACTTATAACATAAATGTAAACTTGTTTTAGTGAATGCATAACAAAGTTTTCAATATGACCAATTGCTTTGCAATGCATATGATGACATGGCAATTTTAGTATTTATAACACCCGGGGTGTTACAATCCTTCCCCCTAAAAGAAATCTCGTCCCGAGATTCAAAGTCATAGGGTAAGTAATAGAAAAGGAAATGTGTCAATCCAAAAATATCCAAAACTTGTCCATAAAACAACTAAGGTTCGTTTACAAACAGGGTTCGCCACAACAGAGCAAACTAACATTATGCTATATCGACGCAAGAAACTCTAGAAATTTTTCTAACAAGTAATCTTCTGATTCCCAAGTAGCTTCTTCTTCTAAATGTTGATTCCATTGTATCTTGTAGAACTTGATTGTCCTCCTTCGAGTAACACGATCTTTCTGATCCAAAACTCGGATAGGATATTCAGAATAAATCAAATCTGGTTCAAGTTCCACTCCTTCAACCTCAACATTCTGTTCAAGCACTCGGAGACACTTCTTCAATTGAGAAACATGGAACACATCATGTACAACTGATAAATGTTCTGGTAATTTCAAGCGATACGCCACCTTTCCATACCTCTCTAAAATCTGAAATGGTCCAATATATCGAGGTGCCAACTTTCCTTTAACACCAAAACGGGTAACTCCCTTCATTGGTGATACCTTCAGATGTACAAAATCTCCTTTGTTAAACACCAATGGTCTACGTCGTCTATCCACATAACTCTTTTGTCAGGACTGAGCTATCTTCAAATTACTTTGTATTTGCCTAACCTTGTCTTCTGTTTCTTCCACAAGGTCAAATCCAAAGAACCTTCTTTCTTTGGGTTCAGACCAGCTCAGCAATGTTCTACATCTACGACCATAGAGTGCTTCAAATGGAGCCATTCTAATGCTTTCCTGATAACTATTGTTGTATGAGAACTCGGCCAAAGGTAAGCATTCGTCCCACTTATTGGAATAGTTAAGGACACAACACCTTAACATATCTTCAAGCACTTGATTGACTCTTTCAGTTTGTCCATCAGTCTGCGGATGATAAGCTGTACTATACAGGAGCTTGGTTCCCAACGAATAATGTAATTGTTTCCAAAAACTAGAGACAAACTGTGTACCCCTATCTGACACAATGGTCCTTGGTACCCCATGGAGACTCACAATTCGCTCTAAATACATCTTGGCATACCGTATAGTGGGATATGTATTCTGGACTGGAAGAAAATGTGCTGACTTGGTTAGTCAATCTACAATAACCCATATTGAGTCAAATCCCTTTGATGTCTTGGGTAGACCAACAATAAAGTCCATACTAATGTCCTCCCACTTCCAAGCTGGAATAGGCAATGGTTGTAATTCTCCAACATACCTCAAATGTATAGCTTTCACTTTCTGACAAGTATCACACTTTGCTATATATCTTGTAATTTCTATCTTCATTTTGGTCCACCAAAATCTTTGTTTCAAGTCATGGTACATCTTGTTGCTTCCCGGATGGATAGATAACCTAGTATCATGTGCTTCTTCAAGAATTGACTGCCGCAACTCAGGAACTTTTGGTACCACCAGGCGATCCTTGAACCAAAGCACACCTTTATCATCTATGGTGAAGCATTTCGTTTTTCCATTCCTGACTCTTTCCTTGATATGGGCTACGCCCTTGTTTTCCTTCTGAGCAGCAATAATCTGGTCTCGAATATTGGCTTCAACAATTATGTTGGTCAAACTACCTTGTTGAATTACCTCTACCTTCAGCTTCTCCATTTCTTGACATAAAGTCAAACCCATTGTTCTCACTGCCAGACAATTGCAATAACTTTTGTGACTGAGGGCATCTGCAACCACATTTGCTTTACCGGGGTGATAATGTGCTTCTAAGTCATAATCTTTAATCAGTTCTAACCATCTTCTTTGTCGCATATTCAATTCTGACTGAGTGAAGATATACTTTAAGCTCTTGTGGTCTGTATAAATATGGCACATATTACCAAGCAGGTAATGCCGCCAAATCTTCAAAGCATGGACTACAGCTGCTAACTCCAGATCATGAGTCGGATAGTGTTCTTCATGTTGCTTAAGTTGCCTGGATGCATAGGCAATGACTTGGCCTTCTTGCATCAACACACATCCAAGACCAATACTTGAAGCATCACAATAAACGTCAAACGGCTTCTCGATATCAGGTTGGGCTAATATTGGTGCAATGGTCAACAGTCTCTTCAAAGTCTGGAAAGCCTCTTCACAATTAGATGACCAGGCAAACTTGACTGGGTTCTTCAATAACTCAGTTATGGACTTTGATACTTTAGAGAAATCTAGAATAAACCGACGGTAATACCCCGCCAATCCCAGAAAACTCCGAACTTGATGAACTGTGGTTGGCGGTTTCCAATCAAGCACATCCTTCACTTTGCTTGGATCAACTACAACGCCTTCAGCTGACAATACATGTCTAAGAAATTGTACTTCCCTAAGCCAAAAATCACACTTGCTGAACTTAGCATAAAGTTGATGTTCTCTCAAGCTGGTCAGAACAATTCTGAGATGATCCGCATGTTCTTCCTTATTCTTGGAATACACTAAGATGTCATCAATAAACACCACTACAAACTTGTCTAGCTCTGGCATGAATACTGAATTCATCAGATACATGAAATGAGCTGGAGCATTTGTCAAACCAAAAGACATTACCAAGTATTCATATAATCCATATCTTGTGGTAAATGCCATTTTGGGAATATCTTCAGGCTTTATCTTGATTTGGTGATAACCTGACCTCAAATCTATCTTGGAGAAAACTTTGGCACCGGCCAATTGATCAAAAAGCAAATCTATCCGAGGTAAGGGATACTTATTCTTGATGGTCACTTCATTCAACGGACGATAGTCAACACATAACCTCAGGGTCTCATCTTTCTTTTTCACAAAAATTGCCGGACATCCCCAAGGTGATGAACTAGGTTGGATAAACCCCTTTTCAATCAATTCTTGCAACTAAGTCTTCAACTCAGCCAATTCCTTGGGTGGCATCCTATAAGCTCTCTAAGAAATCAGAGCTGTTCCAGGTTTCAACTCTATGTTAAACTGGACATCCCTATCAGGTGGTAGACTAGGTAAATCTTCAGGATCTTCTTCTTCCTCCTCTTCCGATTCACTATCATCGGCAAGGATGAAACCGGGTTCCATTGCATCAGCTTGAGGTTCATGATTTGGATTTAGGAGATTGCTTAGCCTATGAACTTCCTCATGCAAATAAGTATTATGTTCTTCTAAATCTTCCACATAGAATTCTAGCTCATGAGTTCTAGCTCTAGCTACATTCTCTCTATGCCAAGCTTCATTTCTTCCCTCCACCATATGAACTAACATACATTCGCAGTTCTTGTGAGCGGTGGTGAGACGTCTTAATTGCTCCTGTAATCTGCCCACCTGGATGGCGTCCATAGCCCTATCTCTAGTAGCTTGTGCTAACTCTGCAGAAATCCTCTATATCTCTGCCTGGGGATCAGGCCTATAACTGCTACTGCTAGCACCATCATTCCTAGGGGCAAGTTGATGGCGAGGAACTCCTTTGGGTCCAGTGGACTTACAGGGGTGTCTTCTTGGTACGAGCCATACTGTAGGAAGCAAGATCAATCCCAGTAAGACAAGCTGACAACAGTCTCAAGAGCAGCAAGGGTGGACTACACAACTCAACTCATACACACTACCCACCCAGACTCAGAGGCGAAGGAAGTAACAAGTGAATTAATTATGATGCATGAATCGTTCTTACGAACAAAAACAGCAAAGCTTATAACGAACATAAACAACATTTGTTTTTATATAGGGCATATTAAGATTACTACTCCACCACACAAAGCCTTTTTAATCAAATAAGGAATGGTGAGAAAGAATTAAGATAAGTCAGAAGCAATTTGGAACAAATTAACAAGTTAAATAAATTTGTCCCAAAGCATTTTGAAGTTTTGTAGAACAATACTACAAAAACCTTGTAACGATCGCTCTGATACCATTCTGTGGCAGAACCTCCTAATTTATAGGGCCCACAAGCACCTGTCACTATCCAACGACCTTGACATCTATGCATATGTTCCCGACAACTTAAGAAGACTATCGGGTGTCCTCGGGGAACCCCGAATCATCCACGATTTCCGAGCAGAATCACATTACAGAGTCATTGCAGTATAACAACATTTATTCAAATATCTACACCAGAGTAAATCAGCGGAAGTCTTACAATAACATAGTTTACAAACCATTTGTTTCAAACCATACAACTAAGTTCGATAAATAATACAAACCAAAGTAGTGGAGTGGCATTATAACATATTAGAGAACACACAAATAAGCTGCCCTGCCCAAGGGCCACACATTTACTTATCGTCATCGCACTGAACAACAGTCATGCAGCATGATCCAAAATAGATCTGCTCATGAGCCTCACCTACAACAAGGGTCAACGAACCCTGAGTACAAAAGTACTCAACAAGACTTAACTGAAATAAGAATTAATAAAATGCAGGAATGCAGGCTCAGGGATTCAAGGTATGGCTTTAGCAATAATCAAGGTTCCTTTGCGTAAAAGCTCTTTAACAAAATTCTTTATATCAACATTTAAAACTTCATAAAGATCATAGACAAAGCTGACACGATCCGTATTGAGATCATAAAACTTCATAACCAACACCTTCACAAACCATCCTCAAGTTCCAGTTATTTAAACTACGATCATGAACAGAGAAGTGAGTCTCCATAATCGAGGAGCAACAATGATTCGAACTGATTATAAACCTAGCTAGGAATTCCAAACCACACGACATATGTAGGTCTCCGACCTACATATACCAACATACCCTCGGGTCCTCTAAAACAAGAACGGGTCCGCGCCACCCGAGAATACAGTACTCCACCAATCCAGCCTATTGCCACATGGGTACATTTTATTCCTGCCATCTCTCCACTCCCAGTGCGTGAGTAGCGATTCTTGTAATAGAATAACCAAGTTAAGGCTTATCGGAGTATGTGGTTAGTACTACAAAGTCTCACCGCACATAGTTCAACAACGGTACAGACCTTAACCGACATAGGCGGAAAGAACCCGCTCATAAGACCTCCATGTCTTGTGGCTCCCCAACACCGAGTCCGCCTAGTCTAGATTTATTACTCCACATGCTCATATCACATGATAACATAAGTAACCAAAGTTCCATTTAACACTTGCAGATGACAGGTAATCACCTAACTTTCATCGTTCTAAGCATAGCTAAGCATAACTAGGCAAATATGAATTAAAACTAATAACAGGGTAGATATGGAAGAACAAGGTTGGTAATGCACCAATTAGGTTTTCACTTAACTCCTAATCACTTAATGCAGTACAGAAAAGCAAAAGCGAAATCAATTTGTAAAACACAAGGTAGGGTTAAATGCATCCAGGGCTTGCCTTCGTTGACGGAAAAATCTGGGTCCGGAGTTGTTCCACCGATATCAACACCAACCTCCACAGACGGATCAACCTCCTCAACTACTTGATTAACTACCACGTGCTCACCTTCGTTCACTACACGTAGTAACAATGCCATGTTTAACATGATGCGAGATACAAAATATGATGCTCAATGATGGGTGCAAAAGTTAACAACTTGAATACAACTTTCCTTCGCGGTACAATTACAAGTCAAACTAACTAAACCTTTTCATAACACCTAATTCAATTGCCAAGGATCATTATCAACTAATGACCCAAGGACATCACTCAATCAAAAATTCAAACAAAACCTAAATCACTAAAGATTACTATTTGCTTTTATGAATTAATTAATTAATTAAGAATTATGAAATAAATCAAATTGTTTCAATTGACCTCAAAATTTTTGTAAATGTTCATCACATGATAACTAAGTGGAAAAACAATTTTCATAATTTTTTTGGATAATTAAATAAGCCTAGAAAAATCATGGAAACTCATTTATTAATTAATTGAGCAATTTTTATCACATTCAAAAAGTACTGAAAAACAACATTTCATATTTTTCTTAAAAAATATACATCACAGAGAGGTGACACAAATTTTCATAATTTTTGGAGCTCTAAATAAATCTACACAAAAATAACAAATTACAGCACTATTCAATCATTTCTGAAAAAGAAAAAATTCATTTTCAAATCACCCGCTCACACAAACAACTCGGGAAGAACCAGGAAATCACACAAACAACTCGGAAGAACCAGGAAATCACACAAACAACTCGGAAGAACTAGGAAATCACACAAACAACTCGGAAGAACCAGGAAATCACACAAACAACTCGGAAGAACCAGGAAATCACACAAACAACTCGGAAGAACTAGGAACTCACACAAACAACTCAGAAGAACCAGGAAATCACACAAACAACTCGGAAGAACCAGGAACTCACACAAACAACTCGAAATAACTAGGAGCTCACCCCGAACGCAACTAAGCAGAGAGCAAGACCGGAGGAGCCACGGAGGAGCAGTTCGTCGTGTACAGCACCCACGGCGGAACAACGGTCGTCGGTGGCGGCTCTCCGGCGACTGCGGTGGTCAAAACGAGCAATCAACAAGGTATTCAGCACCACGGCATCAAGCAGAAACTGGAGCAACCAAACACAAGGACAGAGGTGCACCGTGGAGCTCACAGCCCGCGACAACAACGCTTCATGACAATGGCGCTACCAAAGAAGAAGAAGAAGAAGAAGCGAAGAGCGGCGTAGCCAGTAAATCAGAAAACCAAGCGGGGCCATTTTGGATGCGCAAGGAGCAAAGCGAAAAACTGGAACAAGCGTTGCTAAGACGGTAACAACACTAGGTCGACGGCGAAGGCTCGACAAAGCAGCGGCAGTGGTGACGGGAAAAAATAGAGGAAGAGAAAACGAAGAACGGCGACGGCGTAGTCTTTATAGCTCGACCAAGAAGCAAGCAGAAGCCACACAGGAGTCTTTCCCGCGCCAGCGCAAAGCCAAGAGCGGCCACAGTCACGCCTGGAACGCCGAAGAAAGCCGCCGGCAATGTAGCAAGAGCGGTGAACACTGTTCCACTAAATTACAAAATTGCCATTCGTTTTCAAAGCCAAATTACTCCCAATTTTGTGTAACAACTCAAAAATCTCCAAAAATAAAAGTTGCTCAAAATTCAAAGTTCTACAACTTTTCTTTTATAACCATACCCAAATTTGGTCTACATTTTGAAATGCAAATTTGAATTAAAAAAGGGGACATTTAAAGAATTACGCCTATTCAAATTACTCCAAATTTTTCTAAACAACTTTGAAAACTCCAAAAACAAACTTTGTACAACTCAACAAGCTCTACATTTTTGCTTTAATGCTCAACCCCAAAATGTGCTTAGATTTTGAAATGAGTTTTTAGGGTAGAGATTTAAATGCTGAAATTAGGGTTTTCGGAATTTCACATCAATATAAAGATTTCGAACCTGATTCAAACAATACAAAGTAACACTTATAACATAAATGTAAACTTGTTTTAGTGAATGCATAACAAAGTTTTCAATATGACCAATTGCTTTGCAATGCATATGATGACATGACAATTTTAGTATTTATAGCACCCGGGGTGTTACAAAAGGCCCTTACCTGGCGCACCAACTATTGGTGTTTCAAACAAACACCGACTAGTAAATTTATAATTGATGCACATTAGGCCTGGATGGTGCGCTAAAGGACACAAGGTTTATACTGGTTTGGGCTGAATGTCCCTACGTCTAGTCTGTTGCTACTCGTGTTATTAGCACCAGAAAAGGTTCGTAGTAGGGGGTACAAACGGTCGAGAGAGGGACTAGTCCCAAGTCTCTGATGGAAAAGATCGAAAGGATACCAAGAGCTTGGTCGCTGCTTGGCTACGTGCGTGATTTGTTGTGCCTGTGTCGAACTAGTCTTTGTGTGAGTCGTCCGTCAAAAGTAGGTCCCTTCAGTGGGGAGCACTGCCCTCCCTTTTATAGACCAAGGGGGAGCAGAGGTTATAGATGGGAGAAAGAGAAAAATACCAAGGGTATAGAAGGTCCTTCAAAGAATCCGGGTCTTCCTTTTTTCCCACACCTGCCCTGCTTAACATGGCAGACCGTGTCAGAAGTGGCATGTCTGTTGATCTTCGTAGGCCATGCCCTGGCCCCATTTAGCAAGTGGGTGCGTCCCATCCCATGCTGGCGGATGGTGCGGTGTGCCGGAGAGCCGAGTAGTGACCCCTCAGGGAGTAATCGAGGAAGCGACCATACGTCCGTTACTGTAGATGATGTGAGTTCTATCTTGGACCATAGCGGTCGTCGTATGCCAGTGTTAGTATCCGTGCCTGAGGACCGAAGGTGGCGCCTACTACACTGTGGGACAAAAGCCGACGCCCTCAACACTATTTGGGCACTGTTATGAGAAAAAGGGCTTTAAAGCGCCCGTCCCATCGTGTTCTGGCGGTGCCTTCCTGTAGTAGCATAGGGCATGGCCCTCGACATCGTGGTTGACTCATACGTCCTGTTGTACCCCATGTTTCGTCTTTAAGAAGGATCAGAGTGTAGTCGCGGGGCAAGGCGGAGCTAGCCCTTAGTCATCGAGTGAGGTCGAACCCGCCCTCGACCGTTGGGCGAGGCGGAGTCTTGCTTTTAGAAATCGAGCTAGGCGAAGCCTAGCCCCGGACATTGGGTGAGGCGAGGCCCGCCCTTAGCCCTCGGGCGAGGCAGAGACTAGCCCTCAGCCCTCGAGCGAGGCGGAGCTGGCCCACGGGCGTCAGGCGAGGCGGAGCAGGCCGTCAGCCATCGGGCGAGGCAGAGCTGGCCCATGGGCATCGGGCGAGGCGGAGCTGGCCCTCAGCCATCGGGTGAGGCGGAGCTGGCCCACGGGTGTCAGGCGAGGCGGAACCAAACTCCCGTCGTTTGGGCAAGAAGCGTAGTAGTGCTCTTGTCCATCCGGGAGTGTTTAACGTTCGATGGTTATTAGTTCCACCTCCTTGGGTATCCTAGTATTAGGTCCCCGACACGGTCGCACTATCATACTTGAGCCCATATAAACCTGGTAGTCCGTCGAGTACCACGACGGGTCTTGATTAACCATCAACATACAACCAAGATCGTACATGATTCAACATACATGTCACATGTTGCATAAAGTTCATAAATACAGTTAATTCATCAGAGTACAATTAAGGTTATTACAAACCAAATTCTGTAGTAGTAGCAGAAGCAAATTAAAGTTTGAAGCTAACATTTGCCATCATAGTTCAAATACAGTGCCAACTCGTGATCACACTCCCACAAAAGCATGTAAGAAGGATTAATAAGAGATGCCTACCTAGGGCTCACTCCTCATCCATGTTGGGACAGAAGCAGTTCTTGCAGTAGCCGTGATAAACTGTATCATCTGCAACAATGGGAATAAAAACCCTGAGTACGAGAAGATACTCAGCTAGACTTACCCATCATAAACCAAAAATAAGGTGACTCCAAGGATTATGCAAGGCTTTATAAGTGGAGGTAGCTTGACAACATTTTGCATAAAAAATAACTAATTTAGTTGTACAATTATACTTTGGTCATCAAGTTAATTATAGATATTCACCTCTAGATTAGCAACTAACCAGTGCCAAACATGTGGTATATCATTTAGTAGCATACAATAGTAACCATAGCCGGTGTAGTAATTCTATGTTCATCCGAACCATCATATTCCATAACACAGTTACTACGATGTTGGAGCTAGCCAAGTTTCTCACTGTCCGGGAGAGATGGTGATTCGAATTGATTTCAACTAGCTAGGAATTTATTCCTAACATAAACCCAGATAGACCAGATCAACGGTCACCTTAGGTCACCTTTGGTACAACTCAGGTACACATTTCATAGGTTCGCCCAGCGCTGCACAATCAGGGACAACCAGCTGCTAGGACGATCAGGACTACCCTACCCTTGGGCTCGTGCCTAGCTCCTTGCACATCCTTACTATCATCCAAAGTACGCACTCTAACATAAACAGGGCCTAGCCTAAGTTGAGCTACTTGGCTTCATGGTCGGAACAAGTTATCCGGCCAGCTAAGTGAGAGGCATGCGTTCAATCTTGTCAGAAGTGCCAACAACAGTACGGTCCTTAATCAGCACAGATGGAATCACATGAGTCAACCTACACATAGACTCTATCCGGCCTCCATTTACATTACCCCATGGTTCTTTTCCACGATAGCAAATATAGCCAATCGTGCTTCGGTATCCACCTATATCTCTCAGGTGATAGGAAATCACCCAACTTCTACCGGTCTAAACATGGCTTAGCATATGTTCGATCCTAGACCTACACAGTGTCAAAGGTATATATAACTGGACAGGGTAGTTTTATGCATCAAGTGTTTCCAACCAACTCTTATAACCTAATGCATCAAACATAAAGGACTCAAGTAATATTTTGTAAAACATGAAAGACTTAGATGCTCTGGGGCTTGCCTTTGAGGAAAGAGGTTGGCCGGTGATCCAGACACTCAGGGAGATCTTCGAGAGTCTGCTCCTCTTCTCCTAGAGTTGTGGCCTAAGGCGTCTCTAGCTGATCCTCCTCCTCTTCTTCATTGAACTCTAACAGAGTTATTTCTTTGGACGATCATATATGCATGAGCATGAAATAAGATATCATGAATTCATATATGATGACATGTATAGTATGATATGATGTGATGAATGCATCCTCCCAAGTATTTTCAATAGCTTTGCATCGAAGTAACAACAAGTTGCAACTTATTTTACAAAGTAGGTGCCTATCTCTTCTCTAGTACTTTAAGCAAGCACTTATGTAAATTATTTTCTGGACTACAAGACAGTAGTCACTTGTTTTGAGCATAACTGGAGTTATCAAAATAATATGGTTGTGGACATTCTAGAAAGCTTATGAAATTGCCTACAACTTTCTTTTAATCATCTTAATGCGACTCAGCAGTTATCTGGGTCAAATAATATATTCATTCAAATCTATCCCGAGAGCAAGCATTTCGGACAGTTGACTTCTAACAGCCATAATTCTTAAACCATGTGGCCTATCACTATGAAAATTTAACACAAGGTATATAAGTAAGTTATCTACAACTTTGTTATTAACAAGTTTTATAGAAAAGACCATTATCATCACTAAATTATCATCACAACTAAAACCATAGATGCAGCCATCTAGTTGAATTATAAAGCAATAATTAACTAGTTGCTTATAACCAATTACTTTTAATCCTAACTAATAACATCAATATATTATATGCATCACAAGAACACTAGAAAACATCATGGTTAAACATAACTAAATTATTTATTTCGATTTATTAATTTCCTTAGATAATAAGGTGGTTTAAGGGATAAATATTTCCAGTACTTAACAAATTCTGATAAAATTACAATAGCCTACAAATGACCTCAATAGCCTACTGTATAAATTTCATGCCATTTGGATAAGTACAACTACCTCTACAAAAATGATAAGTTACATAGGTTTATTTTAGCAAAAATAGTTTAGCATAGTGAAAAGTGTCAACCAACAGATTTAATATTTTTATTACATTCCTCCAATCATAAGAATACTGTGTAAAAATTTGCATGATCATATGTTACGTATTTTTACCCTAATTAATTTCACTAGAAACTAGCAATTAATTAGGATAAAATATGAAGACCATATTCAAAGTATGACCACTACAAGTTTAGTATTTTTCCTAGCTAGAGCATATCAACACAAGACCAGCAAAATTGGTATCACAATTTTCTCACCTATCTAGCTCAAGTTATGCAATTTACAAAATAGAAACCATTTAAAAAGCATTTATCTAGCTACATATTATTCTCCTAGCAAAATACTAGAAATACTGCATCTCATATTTTTATCAAATACCACACTTCAAGATGAAACTAACAAAATTTGGTTCACCAAAATTGGACACTACTAGCTTGAGATATGAATTTTTGAAACTTGCATTCAAATATGTGAAATCAATCTAGAAAATCAAATCATATCCGACTAACAACTGGGGCCCGCGGTCAACGGGGACCCACTCGTCAGCAAGACAAAATAGGGGACTACGCTGACCGGTGAGAACTCGCCGACGGTGAGGTCTCCGATGGTAACGTCTTCACCACTGCACTCATCTCACCCACGCGCATCGACTGGAAGGCTTAGTTGGCTCGGTGGCTCGTCGAAGCAAGCTCGACGGCGGCCATGGCGGATGGCGGAGGTTGGTGGCAGTACGTCGGTCATCTCTGGCTATGGTACACTTAGGCAAGGACGGATACTCCATCCTGGTGACCTAACGAAGCTACACGGTGCAGGTGAGGGTTCGAGGTGGCATCGGTGAGCTTGGCCACGTGCATGGCTGTGCGGCGGTGCATGGAGCATGGCGGTGCTCATGCTGTTCTGGCTAGACAGCGACAAAAGGTGGGTCTCCATCATGCCATTAGTGAGGTCTAGGGTTACTCGACCTAAGGCATGTGAGAAAGGAGTGAGATGGTGAACCAACTTGGCGACAGCGAGCTCGAGTGCCACTGTTGACAGAATATCATTGGCAGTCCTCCGAGGGGTATCCCACGAAGGTAGATTGATCGACAGAGAGGAATGTAATCAAGAACAAGAAGGCAATAGAGACACATGAGTTAGACAGGTTCAAGCCATCAGTATAACGTAATACCCTACTCATATGGTCTGTTGGTTTGTATTAGCTATCGTATGATATTGCGTGAGTTTGGAGGGGGTCCCTGCCCGCCTTATATAGTCCGGAGGGCAGGGTTACAAGTCGGTTAGATCTGAGAGATAACTAGAAAGTAATAATAGATTACAGAAATCTTGGGATCATACGTATCCTAATAGATCTCATAGTATCTTTAGGATATCTTCTCGGTGTCTTGCGGGAGGCACCGAGCAGAGTCGTGCCCCGCAAGGCATCATCTTGTGGGCTGGGCCGCCCCTAGGGGCATAGCCCATGTGGTCTGCCATAGGTATCCAGGGTCATACCCCCCACAGCTAGTCCCCGAGCGCCTTGTACCCATTGTGCAACGCCATCTTGAGCTTGTCCGAGCAGGTGCAAACAAAGTTGAGCAGCCAAACTCATGGTCCGACTACCATGATGAGTTGCTGAGCAGTTGTGAGTAGCTATCGAGTAGCGTGAACCGTTGCCGAGTAGCATGAACCGTTGCCAAGTAGTGTGAACCATAGCCGAGCAGCATGAACCATCGCGGAGTAGTGTAACCCAAGTACGGCTTGCCATAAGGGTGTAAGGAGCTCAAATTTAGAATCAAAAATTTCTTCACAGTGGACCAAGTGTGTCCACTTAGAGTCCGACCACGAGAAAGAGAGATAGTCTTCTTCAGCTTCTAGAGGCGTGGAGTCTTCCAGATTAAAGCAAACACATTCAACGCAAGGTGAAGTGTGCCCACTTAGTCCCCAAGCCTGACAGTAGATGACGTAGTCATGTGGTGCCAGGGTCTAAAGTAGAAGAATAGTAAAAGACTAGCCGAGTAGGCAGCTAGTCCCTGAGCATAGCCCCAAAAGGAGAAAAGCACATTCACCACAAGGTGAAGTGTGCCCACTTAGTCCTCAAGCCTGACAGTAGGTGACGTGGTCACGTGGTGCCTGGGTCAGAAATAGCAGTCAGCTTGGAGAAAATAGGATCGCGGAGAAAACACCAGAGTAATGGCTGTACAATAGTAATTACTGAGCCGTAACGATTGACAGAGAAGTCAACGAATATTCGGCAAAGTGTGACAAATTGCGGAGATAAATCGATGATACGGGCCGCGATTGTGCGAAAGCCCAGGTAATGGCCCACCTTTTCTCATTCAAGCGGTGGCCATGGCGGACGCGGGCGGAGCGGTGACTTGTTTTGGCGCAGTCAAGTAGTGGCGTCATTCCTAACTCCGGCCTAAGCTTCTAAACTCTAGCGTGGTGCTAGACCAAATAAAATGAAGGCATGCGGTGTGGTGGAATGGCGGGGCCACGGTGAGCCACGAGTGCGGCGACGCTCCGGTGACAACGCCGGCTACGGCGAGGCAAAATGCCGTACTACCTAGGGTCGGTAGGTGGTGCTGGTGGCTCAAGGGGGTGGAGGTGATGGTATAGCATTTGTGGCCAAAACGAATCGGCTGGTGGAGCTACATTGATGGTGAGCAGCTACGGTGGAGCTGTAGTTGTGCTACGGTGAGCTCGGCGCTGTGCTTGGCGAGGTAGTGTGAGAGGGAGAAAGCGAGGGCGGGTGAGTGGAGTGAGCGGTGAGTGCGTTGTTTATGCGCCCGCGTTGGCCAGACCAGCCGGACCAATGCTGGTGTGCTGCCACCACGCTGTGCGAGGACACGGGTTTAGACGCCACCATCGATGACTGACAGCACAACATAGCGACTCAATAACTACTAATCCGTTCATTCATTGCAAAGACTCCATTAATGAAAATTGTAGAGCTACATGCCATCTACAACTTTGCTTTAAGAACCATCATCTAATTCTCATAGGTTAACAAACTACATTGCTCCAAAGTGAGGTACTTTGAAACTGAAAACCGTTTCAACACTTAGAAATTTTTGCAAGTCTCAAAATAGCATTTTGTTGATACTTGTGGGCTGTTTTTGAACATGCTATGCACTGAATTAGACCTTGACCCAAAAATAAAAGTTGTTACCCTAGTCAAGTACTACAACTTTTATTTAGGTCACATAGCCATGCAAACAATCTAAGCTACTGTTCAACTTTAGTCAAACTTGCATCATGAAAATGGCATTTCAAATGAAACCAACATTTTGAAGCAAATTTGGCCTATGTCATGAGTACAAACATTGTTCCATTCACCATCCTAGATGTGTCTAAGGTGTTTTCATGACCTCACAACCATCTCATACATTGGTCATTGTCGCACCCAATTTTGCATAGCAAAACCAAGTGCTCATATATGTGCGCCCAGGATGTCCAAACACACACATATATCACAAATTGCAATAGTATCAAAGTAAAGTACTTATTACATAGCATATCTCATCATAAAGTTAATACAAAGTTTGCTCAATGGCAACATTATTACAATCACAGCGGAATAACTAGCCCAAACTGCCATAGGGACTCCAACTGGTGAACGTCTCCCTAGTAGTCCTGGACATCCTCCGGGAACTCTTCATATCCACTATCTGTTACCCATCCGGGATTTTCATTGGATGTAAAGCAAGTGTAAGCTCACCATGCTTAGCAAGTATATCAAAGGGATCTATGAGGCTCAAAAGGCTTGACACTATTTGACTGCGGTTCGCAATTTTAGTTGATCAAGTTTTAGCATCCTGTATCACTACTTTAGTGAACAATCCCAATTCCCAAGTGATATTAAAGTATAGTCAAGTTTATCTCAATTCCCAACCATCCACCACCCACCATAACCACTAATCTTGAAGGATCCAGACCGCTCGTATCCGTGAGCACAGCTGTTATAACAGGTTAATTATTTCTGCAGAAATTGTACATCTTTACCCACCGAGCCATGATTCCCAATGCCGGGGTTCGTGAGACCCACTACACCTCTTCCCAGGAAGTGCGGTAGGGTTTCACTAAGAAACCCTTAGCTAGTTTCACTAACAAGTCGTAGCTACAAAGGAGTGGCACACGTGGGCATCGCAGCACGGTACACACCCTAGCAGAAAAAGGAAAGATACCCTCTTACCCTCACTGGAGCTACAGACAAGGTAGTGCAATCTAGTTAACAGGTTAAAGTCAGAGCCATATGACACTCGGGGTTGTACGGACCCTCTTGGGTTGCCGCTTCAGGATTAAGTCCTTATGGAGAGGCACTAGAGTACTCAACCCCGTACTCTAGCCCCCTATCTGTTGCTAAAAAGTTCCATTTTACCACATTGCATATAGCCTTTAATCATGTTTCACAATTATTTTATGTTAAGTGCTGCAGCATCTATCCAAAATGCCTACCCAAAAGCCCCAAGTATCAAGGATGTGTGGTACAAGTAATCATCTAGGTAAAGTCCTTAAAGGCATTTCAAATTAAACACATGCATGAATATGAATGGTAATAGTTCATAGGTAACAAGGGGTCTTTGGTACACTTGCCTTCCTCAAAGTTGTCCTGAAAGTACTGCTAATCCTATTGTGGGTCCTCAGTCACCTCAAATGGCTCACCCTCTAATCGTGTTCCAATCACCAATCAAGCATCATACCAATCATTACATGCATACAAGATAGACTTCTATTAGAACAGTACATCAAATAGTAAAAATATAAGTTGAAAATCTTATAAATCCATTCTACGTACTGCTGCGAACACGTGAGCGAAAGAATCACTCAAATCGGACTTAAAACGCGAAAGTTATGCATGAAATAAGATGTAATGGCATTTCTGTAAATAAAACAAACTTAAATTTGAATAAAACCGTACTGTAACATGTTCTTGGACTGTGGGCACTAAATCTGGAAAATACAGGGTCTAAAGTGAATAAAAACAGGACTGAAAAACAATTACTTTGAATTAAAATTGACTGCGAGTTGAATCTACAAAAACAGAGGGGTTTTTCTACAAAAGAGGCGCGCTTGACTGCGGTTTGACCCAGCTGCCGACTGGGCAGACGCTTGGTGCCCTCTGGTTGGCATGGTATGCCACACAGCATGGGCGCACGCTGACTTGGCAGGGTGGACCGGGTCCATGGCTTGCTGTGGACCGGCCACTTAACCCCGAAGGGGTACGCAATCTTGATTGCTCATTCAAGATCCAACGGCACTGCTGCGATGGAACAGAAGGTCACCAGCGATGATGGCTCCCACGGCGGCGCCATGCCCCGCATGACTGGCTCTCGCCGGTACGGCGCTCCAGTGCATAAAAAAACGAGAAAGGGCACGGGAAGGGTCGGGAGCTCACCGCGAGTCCGGTGGAGGCGTTCACGGCGTTCGGGGCGGTCTCTAGAGGCGAGGTCAACGGCGGCTGTGCTCTAGAGAGAGAGAGAAAGCGCACGGGTGAGGAAGCATTCAAGAAATCCGTGACCAATTCATGAAACTAGAGGTACCTAAGGGCGCGAGAGGTCACGGCGAATCTCCGGGTGGCGTCAGTGTCGAGCTCCGAGGCGCGGGCGAGGGAGAGCTGCGGCGGTGGCTGCTGGAAACCGAGAGCAAAGGATGGGAGAGGGAGAAGGGATGGCGCGGGACTTTATAGGCCGGTCAGTGAGAGCTAGAAGGAAAGGGAGCGGGAGGATTTGGGCATGATTGGCTGCCTGCCATATGTGGCGACGGTGGTGGGATTCCATGCCGGCAGCGCCAACGGCGGGCGTCGTGGAAGGAAAGTGTCGGGGGTGGGGAAGAAAGGAAATGCTAAGAAAGAAGAAATGAAAGGAAGAGAAGGGCGCTAATAGGTGGGGCCGGAGGTGTAGTGAGTGAAGGAGAGAGCGGACGGCAGCACTTGCGGGCGATGAAGGCCGAGCGGAGCAGGCCGAATTGGGCCACGTGTGGTGCGTTCGTGGGACAAGGAAAGGGCCACGCGGTAGCTGGCCGGTGTGGAAAAAAAAGAGAAGGGAGGAAGGGCGCGGCTGGGCCACCAGCGGGCCAATGCGGGAAGGGGTAGAAAAAAAAGACTGGGCCAGAATGGAAGAAAGGTAAATTTTTTCAAAAACAAAACCTTTTCCAAATCTATTTTCTCTATTTTCAATTCTAAGCCAAATTCAAATAAAATTTGAATTCAACTTCAAATCATCTAGCCCTACACTCAACCAAAAACCAAATGCTTTGGCATGAATGCAACAACCATTGTTTCTAATCCTTATAGTGTATTTTATTTATCCAATATTTATTACTTAGCCTAAGTTAAAAATTCCTAGAAAATTTAATAAATGCTAAGAATTAATTGCTAATTTGTAGTAAGAATTTTGGGTGTTACAAACCTACCCCCCCTTAAGATGAATCTCGTCCTTGAGATTCGGATGGTTCAAAGAGATTGGGATAGTCAGTTCTCAGATCTTCCTCTCTTTCCCAAGTTGCCTCATCCACAAAGTGTCTATTCCACTGAACCTTGCACATTCTTATTATCTTGCTCCTTGTGATTCTCTCCGTTGTTTCCAAGATTCTCACTGGATATTCTTTGTATGATAGGTCCCCTTGGATATCCAGTTCTCTCAAAGGTAGTTGTTCCTCAGGTACTCTCAAACATTTCTTAAGTTGCGACACATGGAAGACGTCATGAACACCTGAGAGCTGCTTCGGTAATTCTAGCTGGTAAGCAACTTCTCCTCTCCTATTGATAATCTTGAATGGTCCCACATACCTAGGTGATAACTTTCCCTTGGTATGAAATCTCTTAACTCCTTTCATAGGTGAAACTTTGAGATAAACAAAGTCACCAATTTCAAACACCAAATCTCTTCTTCTCGTGTCCGCATAGCTTTTCTGTCGAGACTGTGCAACCTTCAAGTTTTGCCTTATTGTTTGTACTTGTTTTTCTGCCAGTTGCAAAACTTCTAGTCCAAAGACTTGACTTTCCCCCGTTTGATTCCAAAACAATGGGGTTCTACACTTTCTGCCATTCAATGCCTCAAACGGTGCCATCTTGAGACTCTTTTGGTAGCTATTATTATAGGAGAATTCGGCATAAGCTAAACTCTTATCCCAACTTGTCCCATACTGCAGAGCACAAGCGCTTAGCATATCCTCTAAGATCTGATTTGTTCTCTCGGTCTGCCCATCTATCTGAGGATGGTAAGCTGAGCTAAAGTTCAACTTCGTATCCATTGACTCATGCAATTTCTGCCAAAAATGTGATGTGAACTGTGTACCCCTATCTGAAACAATCTTCTTTGGTACTCCATGTAAACATACAATCCTTTCCATGTATAACTCTGCCAACTTTGCACCCGAATAAGTTATCTTGATCGGAATAAAATGTGCTACTTTTGTCAGACGGTCCACAATTACCCAGATAGAGTCAAATCCTCTCTGTGTATGGGGTAATCCAACTATAAAGTCCATTCCAACTTCTTCCCATTTCCACTCGGGTATCTTCATAGGCTGTAGCAAACCTGCTGGCCTCTAATGTTCTGCTTTTACTCTTTGGCACATGTCACATATGGCCACATGTTCAGCTACATCTCTCTTTAGTCCATACCACCAGTATCTCTCTTTAAGATCAAGATACATTTTAGTACTCCCTGGGTGTATGGAATAGGCTGAGTCATGAGCTTCCCTCAAGATAGACTCCCTAATAGATTTCTCTTCTGGCACACAAATCATTTTGCCAAACCATGCTGTCCCTTGATCATCCATGTGGAATCCTAGGGCTTTACTAATCACTATATGTTCCGCAATATCCTTGATCCTCTCATCATTCAGCTGTCCCTTATGAATTTCTTGTTCCAGAGTGGGTTCTACCTCTAACTCCATGGTGTTAGCCACAATACCCAAATTTAGGTATTTGAACTCCTCAAACAACTCTTTAGGTAGTTGAGTTGTATAGGCCATGTTCACATAACTCCTTCTACTCAAGGCATCTGCTACAACATTAGCCTTTCCCGAGTGATAGTGTATATCCAAATCATAATCCTTGATTAACTCTAGCCATTTGCGCTGCCTTAGATTCAGATCTGATTGTGTGAATATAAATTTCAAACTCTTATGGTCCGTATAAATCTCACACTTATGACCAATCAGGTAATGCCTCTAGATCTCGAGAGCATGTGCCACGGCTGCTAACTCCAAATCATGAGTCAGATAATTTAACTCATGTTTTCTCAGCTGTCTAGATGCATAGGCAACAACTCTGCCTTCTTGCATAAGAATGCCACCTAGACCTTGCCGTGAGGCGTCACAATAGATGGAGAAGCTTTTGGTGAGATCAGGTAAGATGAGCACTGGGGCAGAAGTCAGTCTCTTCTTCAACTCCTCAAAACTGTCCTGACATTGCTTAGTCCATACAAATTTGGCATTCTTATCTAACAAAGCAGTCATGGGCTTTGCTAACTTAGAGAATCCCTCGATGAATCTCCTATAGTACCTAGCCATACCAAGAAAACTTCGAATCTCACTAACATCCTTAGGTGGCTTCCAACTCAACACATCTCTAATCTTCTTGGGATCTACTGCTACTGCTCCATTAGAGATTATGTGACCAAGGAAAGATACATCCTTTAGCTAGAACTCACATTTGCTAAACTTGGCATAAAGCTAATATTCTCTAAGCTTCTACAACACCAACCTCAAATGTCCTTCATGTTCTTCTTCATTCTTAGAGTACACTAATATATCATCAATGAATACAACGACCAACTTATCAAGGTACTCCATGAACACTTTGTTCATCAGATACATGAAGTAAGCAGGTGCATTTGTCAGACCAAAAGACATGACTGTGAACTCATACAGTCCATATCGGGTCACAAAAGCAGTCTTGGGGATGTCAGTACGCCTTATTCTCAACTGATGGTATCCAGATCGAAGGTCGATCTTGGAAAACACACATGCCCCTTTCAACTGGTCAAACATGTCATCAATTCTAGGTAGTGGGTACTTGTTCTTAATTGTGACCTCATTAAGTGACCTGTAATCTATGCACATCCTCTGTGTACCATCTTTCTTCTCTACAAATAGTACTGGTGCACTCCAAGGTGAAGAACTAGGTTGAACATAACCCTTATCTAACATTTCCCTTAATTGTTTCTTAAGTTTTGCTAATTCATTCACTCCCATTCTATAGGGTCCCTTAGCTATGGGTGCAGTTCCAGGTAAAAGTTTAATTATAAACTCGATGTCTCGTTCAGGTGGCATACCTAGCAATTCTTTAGGGAAGACATCTGGGTACTCATTTACTATCCTTATATCTTCTAAGGTTGTGCCCTCCAACTAATTAACCCGGCAGATTTTTGCAGCGGACTGAGTTGCCACATACACAACTTCCTCTCTGGATGAAGTGGTAAGATTCACAGAACTATTGCCACAATTAATAACTGCCTTCTGCAATCTTAACCAATCCATACCCAAGATGACATCAATACCAGATGAGTTTATGACTACAAGATTTGCTTGAAATTCAACCCCCTTATGCTAAGACTAGCAGCTAAGCATATCCATTCTGCTTTCATTACCCCTCCAGGTGAGCTTACTAACATGTATTTCTTCATAACACTTACTGGAATACCATGCTTCTTTAAGAATGTATATGCTATGAAGGAATGCGAAGCACTAGAATCAAAAAGTACTGTAGCTGAGTTTGAGTTGACCGGAAAAGTACCGATCACCACATCTGGTGCCTCCTAAGCTGTTTCAGCAGTCACATGGTTCACCTTCCCCCGAACATAATTCTGCTGCGAGTTAGCCGTCTTCTTGGGGCATCTGTTGGAGTAATGTCCCAGCTCTCCACAATTGAAGCATTTATTATCATTAACTACATTTGGCGCTTTTGGTGCGCCATTCCTCTGTGGAGCATTGGGAGCATTGTTCCTCACAGGTACATTGTTGGCTGCTGCTGGCACTAAGCTGGTGCCTTGTACTGCTGCTGCTGCTGTGCACGCTGGGGTTGCTGGTTGCGGTTGAGACCTGTCTGACCTTGATAGCACTGCTGAGGTTGAGCTTGTTGTAGGTTGGCACAGAAGCGAGAGTTGCTCCTAGATTGCTATCCTTGAAACTTCCTCTTTTTGTCCTCCATCTGGCGGTGCTTGTTTTCGATCACTAAAGCCTTATCCACCAGCTGCTGGAAGTTAGCAAAAGTACGAGACAACAACTGGTACTGGAGACCATCATTTAAGCCCTCCATAAATAGATCTTGCCTCTTTCCGTCCTCATCTACCTCAGTCGGTGCATACTGTGACAATTGTATGAACTTGTCACGATATTCAGCAACAGTCATGCTCCCCTGCTTGAGAGCCAAGAACTCCTTCTTTAGCTTCATCAGTCCCGCAGGCACGTGGTGAGAGCGGAAGGCACTGTAGAACTCGGCCCAAGTGATGGGATTAGCTTCGGTACGGGCAAAGCGGAATGGGTCCCACCAATCCAGTGCAGCTCCTTGCAACTGTCCAGTAGCATATAAAACCTTCTCCTTATCATCACACTGGGCAATCTCCAGTTGCCTCTCAATGGCACATAGCCAGTCGTCAGCCTAGAGTGGGTCGCCAGAGTGCTTGAATACAGGTGGGTGTCCTTTTAGGAACTCTCCCCTCTTATCTCTAACATGAGGGGGTGCATTCCCATTCCCTTGCCCCATGTTCTACATGTTCTGGGCCATCTGCTGAAGCAACTGTGTCTACATCATCATCAGCTGCTCCATGGTGACTGGATGAGGTGGTGGCAGATCCTCGCCTCCCTGGTTGTTCCTCCAGGTGTTCACCATCTGTAGATGCATCATATAAGTCTCACATGTCCATGCATATAACTCTTAAAAGATAATGGTGTAACAAGAGTAGGTGTCACAAGATCAAGACAAGAGATATATGTAGGGTATACAAGAAGATATTTGTTCTGAACTTTTCCGGCGAGTTGAACAACAGCAGTGTAGTAAAACGAGCATATCTCACTCTGTTTATCATCTGATTGCGTATTTTAACTTTCTAGAAAGCTTATGAAATTATCTACAACTTTCATTTAGAACACTTTTTCAGATTCTGACGTTTACTTAGTCAAATACAGACGACAAGCAGTACTATTCCCGAATTCTGACAGCACAGAAACCTCAACTTACAACAGCTGTATCTCATAACTTATAATAGATATTGAGGTGATTCTAGAGCCAAAAGAAAGATGCTGAAGTCTACTTATCTCCATAAAATTTTCATGACCATTGGACAACTAGAACATGAGATATGAACTGATAAAGACAGACTGCTCAGAATGATATAGAATGGACAGCATGATAAAACGAAACCCAACTATTTATTCATAATATCCTTAAACCTTAACCTTAACTAAATGACCGTGGACATGCCCACAAGTCATCACAATCATATCAAAGATCCAAATCAAACATTGTTCATAATGATAAATATCCAACCATGAAAGTAACACTTGTTCAACCATTAAAAGAAAGAAACTAAACACTCTCTCACGCATCTACGCGTGTTTATTACATATTTTTAAGACTCTCATATGGGTACGGGTCGATGTTGGTGCTGGTGCTGGAGTCTCCAAACTCTCCTCTGTTCCTCGAGGGCAACTGAGCAGGTACTCCTGGCGCTTCCACATCTGGACCTCCTTGTTGTTGCTTCAGTGTAGTGTTCTCACGGGCAAGCTACAGATATGCCTTCCCCATGACATCGAGCTCGTCCAGGGCCTGATCCAAGTCGGTGTTGGTCTCAGCCAAGCACAACAAGGTAGGCCTCAGCCTCAGGTTCGCCTCTCCAAGTGGTGCAGCAATGTTGCAAGTAGACTGTCCGCTCCGACGGCGGGGAAGATAGCGGTCGTCCTCTCAGGCGATGTCGTCGAAGTGGCGGTCGCAGTTGACCACCAACGCCTGTTGAGCTACGTCCCTGATGATGGCCACACATGTGAGCCATGCAGTGATGGAGCAGTGGATGTAGTGCACCCGAGTCCCCTCTCGGATGTACACTTCTATCTCCTAGAAGCCGGTGTAGTCGGGGTTGGTCCAATGCTCCGTCCTGTATTGAACAGTGCCTCTAGGGTGGTAGCGATGTACAAGTGCAAGAAGCTTGGGGTGGTAGTAGGCATCACCCTCCAAGTTGTAGTGGATCTCTGCGGTCCACCCCTGAGCCAACAATGCATTGTGATCATCATCACTATCATTACCCCCATTTCCATCGTCTCCTCCATCATCACCACCATCACCACCATCTCCACCATCATCACCTCCATCAGCATCAAAATCATCAGAGTCATCTCCATCATCGGGGTCACCAGCTCCCTCCTGGCCACCTTGTTCATGCTCCTCCATAGGATCCTCCTCAGACTCCTCTATCTCAATGGGCTCCTCGAACATGGGCCCCTCTTCTATTTCTTAATCCATTGGATCTTCCAGCACGTCGTCCAGAGGTAACCCCATGGGCACCTCCACAAGCGGTTCCTCAGAGCTTCCACCAGATGTACCGGGACACGCTTGCCCAATGTGAACCTGGTCCTCCTGGTGGGCATCACGATGGTCCTCTTGCGCGGGGTCTGCTTGGTGCGGGCCATCTATAAGAATGAAAAGGTTGAGTATTAGAACAAAATAATTTTTGGCAACAGATAAAGAACAGAATATAAGCAAAAAATTTATAGCAAATTAAAGGTAGTAAAATAAAGATAATGTGATCCTATAAACGTCCATTTCTGACTAGGTTGTTTGTCCTACAGTCAGTTATAGCTTTGATACCAATTTGTCGCACCCAATTTTGCATAGCAAAACAAAGTACTCATATATGTGCGCCTAGGATGTCCAAACACATACATATATCACAAATTGCAATAGTATCAAAGTAAAGTACTTATTACATCGCATATCTCATCATAAAGTTAATACAAAGTTTGCTCAATGGCAACATTATTACAATCACAGCGGAATAACTAGCCCAAACTGCCACAGGGACTCCAACTGGTGAACATCTCCCTAGTAGTCCTGGACATCCTCCGGGAACTCTTCATATCCATTATCTGTTACCCATCTGGGATTTTCATTGGATGTAAAGCAAGTGTAAGCTCACCATGCTTAGCAAGTATATCAAAGGGATCTATGAGGCTCAAAAGGCTTGACACTGTTTGACTGCGGTTCACAATTTTAGTTGATCAAGTTTTAGCATCCTATATCACTACTTTAGTGAACAATCCCAATTCCCAAGTGATATTAAAGTATAGTTAAGTTTATCTCAATTCCCAACCATCCACCACCCACAGTAACCACTAATCTTGAAGGATCCAAACCGCTTGTATCCGTGAGCACGGCTGTTATAACAGGTTACTTATTTCTACAGAAATTGTACATCTTTACCCACCGAGCCATGATTCCCAATGTCGAGGTTCACGAGACCCACTACACCTCTTCCCAGGAAGTGTGGTAGGGTTTCACTATGAAACCCTTAGCTAGTTGCACTAACAAGTCATAGTTACAAAGGAGTGGCACACGTGGGCATCGCAGCACGGTACACACCCTAGCAGAAAAAGGAAAGATACCCTCTTACCCTCACTGGAGCTACAGACAAGCTAGTACAATCTAGTTAACAGGTTAAAGTCAGAGCCATATGACACTCGGGGTTGTACGGACCCTCCTGGGTTGCCGCTTAAGGATTAAGTCCTTATGGAGAGGCACTAGGGTACTCAACCCCGTACTCTAGCCCCCTATCTGTTGCTAAAAAGTTCCATTTTACCACATTGCATATAGCCTTTAATCATGTTTCACAATTATTTTATGTTTAGCGCTGCAGCATCTATCCAAAATGCCTACCCAAAAACCTCAGGTATCAAGGATATGTGGTACAAGTAATCATCTAGGTAAAGTCCTTAAAGGCATTTCAAATTAAACACATGCATGAATATGAATGGTAATAGTTCATAGGTAACAAGGGGCCTTTGGTACACTTGCCTTCCTCAAAGTCATCTTGAAAGTACTGTGATCCTGCTGTGGGTCCTCAGTCACCTCAAATGGCTCACCCTCTAATCGTGTTCCAATCACCAATCAAGCATCATACCAATCATTACATGCATACAAGATAATCAAACAGTAAAAACATAAGTTGAAAAGCTTATAAATCTATTCTACGTACTGCTACGAACATGTGAGCGAAAGAATCACTCAAATCGGACTTAAAACGCGAAAGTTATGCATGAAATAAGATGTAATGGCATTTCTGTAAATAAAACAAACTTAAATTTGAATAAAACCGTACTGTAATGTGTTCTTGGACTGCGGGCACTAAATCTGGAAAATACAGGGTCTAAAGTGAATAAAAACAGGACTGAAAAACAATTACTTTGAATTAAAATGGACTGCGGGTTGAATCTACAAAAACAGAGGGGGGTTTCTACAAAAGAGGCGCGCTTGACTACGGTTTGACCTAGCTGCCGACTGGGCAGACGCTTGGTGCCCTCTGGTTGGCGCGGTGTGCCATGCAGCATGGGCGCGCGCTGACTTGGCGGGGCGGACCAGGTCCATGGCTTACTGTGGACCGGCCACTTAACCCCGAAGGGGTATGCAATCTTGATCGCTCATTCAAGATCCAACGGCACTGCTACGATGGAACAGAAGGTCACCAGTGATGACGGCTCCCACGGCGGCACCATGCCCGGCATGACTGGCTCTCGCCGGTACGGCGCTCCAGTGCATAAAAAAACGAGAAAGGGCACGGGAAGGGTCGGGAGCTCACCGCGAGTCCGGTGGAGGCGTTCACGGCGTTCGGGGCGGTCTCCAGAGGCGAGGTTGATGGCGGCTGTGCCCTAGAGAGAGAGAAAGCGCGCGGGTGAGGAAGCATTCAAGAAATCCGCGACCAATTCATGAAACTGGAGGTACCTAAGGGCGCGGGAGGTCACGGCGAATCTCCGGGTGGCGTCGGTGTCGAGCTCCGAGGCGCGGGCGAGGGAGAGCTGCGGCGACGGCTGCTAGAAACCGAGAGCAAAGGATGGGAGAGGGAGAAGGGATGGCATGGGACTTTATAGGCCGGTCGGTGAGAGCTAGAAGGAAAGGGACCAGGAGGATTTGGGCGTGATTGGCCGCCTGCCATATGTGGCGACGGCGGTGGGATTCCATGCCGGCAGCGCCAACGGCGGACGTCGAGGAAGGAAAGTGCTAGGGGGAAGAAAGGAAACGCTGAGGAAGAAGAAAGGAAAGGAAGAGAAGGGCGCTGACAGGTGGGGCCGGAGGCACAGTGAGTGAAGGAGAGAGTGGACGACAGTGCTTGCGGGCGATGAAGGCCGAACTGGGCCACGTGCGGTGCGTGCGCGGGAGAAGGAAAGGGCCGCACGGTAGCAGGCCGGTGCGGAAGAAAAAGAGAAGGGAGGAAGGGCGCGGCTGGGCAGCCAGTGGTCCAGTGTGGGAAGGGGGAGAAAAAAAAGACTGGGCCAAAATCTGGAGTTGGGCCAGAATGGAAGAAAGGTAATTTTTTTCAAAAACAAAACCTTTTCCAAATCTATTTTCTCTATTTTCAATTCTAAGACAAATTCAAATAAAATTTGAATTCAACTTCAAATCATCTAGCCCTACACTCAACCAAAAACCAAATGCTTCGACATGAATGCAACAACCATTGTTTCTAATCCTTATAGTGTATTTTATTTATCCAATATTTATTCCTTAGCCTAAGTTAAAAATTCCTAAAAATTTAATAAATGCTAAGAATTAATTGCTAATTTGTAGTAAGAATTTTGGGTGTTACAGTCATGCATGATGCAAGCATAAACATATATATAAATTAACATTTCATGTGACAATGTATAAGAATGAGATGAAATTTCATTTGCTCTTGTTCATGAATGCATGGATGATGCTTGTGCTTATGAAATCCAGATGCCAAAATGCAAAGCTTAACACAGGGGTGTTACAGCCCCTCCCCCTTATAGGAATCTCATCCCAAGATTTGAAAGACCTACCATTCCTCATAAAAGGCGGGATAAACCTCATGTAAATAATCCTCCCATTCCTACGTGGCATCTTGTTCAATGTGGTTATTCCACACCACTTTGTAGAACTTAATGACCTTGCTTCGTGTTACTCTTTCCATTTCTTCTAGCACTCGGATTAGTTTCTCTTCATAAGTGAAATCCAATTGGAGCTTAATGTTGGTGGGTGCAATGTCTTCCTCAGGTATGCGAAGACATCTTTTCAACTGAGAAACATGGAAGACATTGAATATCGAACTCATCTTAGGAGGTAGTTGTAACTTGTAGGCAACATTTCCTTTCCGTTCAATAATCTTGTATGGCTCTACATATCTCGGCGCAAGCTTTCTTTTTACTCTAAATCTCTGCACTCCTTTCATGAGTGACACTTTTAAGTATACATAGTCTCCCACTTCAAAAGTTAGTGGTCTTCTTGTTTTATCAACATAACTCTTTTGTCTTGATTGAGCTGCTTTCATATGTTGTTGGATAATGCATTCCTCTTCTTCAGCTTCGGTGACAAAGTCAATGCCAAAATATCTTCTTTCGCTAGGCTCAATCCAATTCAAAGGAGTTCTATATTTCCGACCATACAAGGCCTCTATAGGGGCCATCTTGATGCTCGCTTGATAACTGTTGTTGTAGGAAAACTCAGCTAAAGGTAGCCATTTCTCCCATGAACCCTTGGAAGATATAACATAGGCTCTCAACATATATTCTAAGATCTAGTTCAATCACTTGGTCTGTCCAGAAGTTTGTGGATGGTATGCCGAACTTCTGATTAGTTTAGTTCCCGAAGCCTGGTGCAAGTGCTCCCAAAAATGAGCTATAAACTATGGTCCCTGATCTGAGATTATGGTCCTTGGTACTCCATGTAGTCTCACAATCTGAGAAACATACAGCTCAGCGTATTTCCCTGCGTGATACGCTGTGTTAACCACTATAAAATGTGCTAACTTGGTGAGGCAATCTACAATGACCCATATGGAATCGTGACCTTATTGTGTCATCGGAAGGCTACTATTCAACTTTAGTCAAACTTGCATCATGAAAATGGCATTTAAAATGAAACCAACACTCTGAAGCAAATTTGGCCTATGTCATGAATACAAACATTGTTCCATTCACCATCCTAGATGTGTCTAAGGTGTTTTCATGACCTCACAACCATCTCATACATTGGTCATACATGATTGCAAGCATAAACATATATATAAATCAACATTTCATGTGATAATGTATAAGAATGAGATGAAATTGCATATGCTCATGTTCATGAATGCTTGGATGATGCTTGTGCTCATGAAATGCAGATGCCAAAATGTAAAGCTTAACACAGGGGTGTTATAGAGCTAACATCACTTGCCTCGATGGCTCGAGTGACAAGCCCGGTGAGCTCGCTAACGGGCATGTTCGAATGGAATCTGGATCCATCGTTCGTTATGGGGTTGGCATAGCCCTCATGTGGCATTCAACTACTCCTTAACCTACCTCCGGGCAGATGCCCGTGTTGCTCTAGAGAGTGACTACGGTGGCCCACTGGCGTCCCCTTGATGGAGATTCTGTGGGCTCAGCTCGAGGTTAGGATCAAACGAGAAGGTTGAGATGACCATGTTCGCTTCTAAGTGGGTCGGGCAAAGGCCACTAGGGATCATCTACATTTTCTCCCCTAGCTCTGTTCGACACAATGCGACCTCGAGCCCTTCGTGGGCCAGCCTTTGAACCCCGGCCAGTTGGATTCCTGAGTTAGGGTTGAGCGGCTCGAGCCCCCGAGCCCCATTGGGCTCGATAGGGGTCGGACAAATTTCATGCGTCACCCCATCCATGGTTTCCGCAACTGGAGGGGCTGAGCTGACAACACTTGCCTCGATGGCTTGAGTGTCGCGCTCGGTGAGCTCGCTAACGGGCATTTTCGAGTGGAATCCGGGTCCATCGTTCGCTGACGGGGTCGGCATACCCCTCATGTGGCATTCCACTACTCCTTAACCCACCTCCTGGTAGATACCCGTGTCACTTCGGAGAGCAACTCAGGTGGCCTGCTGGCCTCTCCTCGATGGAGATTCTATGGGCTTGGCTCGAGGTTAGGATCAAACAAGAAGGTTGAGATGTCCCTATCTGCTTTTGAGCAGGGTCGAGCAAGGCCACTGGGCTCATCCGCATTTTCTCCCCTGGCTCTGTTTGACGTGAGGTGGCCTTGAGCCCTTCACGGGCTAGCCTTCGAACCTCGGTCGGTCACCGCTCATATCGAATGAGATGACTACCGCTTCGTGATGCGACATGAAGCATTGTGATGTAGCAATTGCATATGTGATGCTAGGATGTATGGGATGAATGTATGGATGAATGTATGAATGAATGTATGAATGCAAGCATTAGAATGGATGAATGAATGCTCAGGCATTGGAAAAGTAAAGTGGGGGTTGGTAAAGTTACCTCAATGGCTCGAGTGATGGGTTCAGGGAGCTCTTACCAGATATGTCCATGTGGGGTCTAGGTCCGTTATTTGTGATAGAGTTGGTGTTACCTACATAGGGCATCCCCCCGCTCCTAACCCGTCTCTCGGTAGTGGCCTGAGCCATCTGATCAACTTGGGCGACCTGCTGGCCTCTCCAAACCCTTCCTAGGAAGGTGGAGGCTAAAGCTCAGGGTACGGGGACAAAAACTCTGATCATGCTGGTGAGCAAAAGCGCCATAGCCGCTGGGTCATAGGTTTCTTGCGGTCCAACCAGTTTTACTAAGAGTTTGTTTCCCGCACACCTTGCTTCTAGTTTTTTAACATGAGAAGGGGTTGGGCATAGAGAATGTCTACCAAATAGACACTCTTGTTGGCCCCCTAGTGAGGCTCAACCCCTTGCCATTGCTAGGGTCAGGGGCTCGATAGCGAAGTTAATGAGAGAAAAAATGTGTAAATTAAGGGCGACCTGCTGGCGCAGGACTTGCCTCGATGGCACAAGTGATGGGTTTGGGAAGCTCTTACCGGATATGTTCGAGTGGAATCTGGGTCCGTCATTCGTGATGGAGTCAAAATAACCTGCAAGGGGCATCCTACTGCTCCTTACCCATCTCTCGACAGTGGCCAAGCCGTCCGATTAACTTGTGTGACCCGCTGATATAGGACTTACTTGCGGAGATAGAGGATGAGATCATCCCCCTAAGAAATTAGTTAGGCAGATAAGCCATGCGGCAAACTTGTAATAAATGGACAAGCTCTTAAATTTCGTTATGGCCAAATAGCTTTTTTGCCCTTCTCCCCTTTTTGTATAAAAAGGTTAGTGTGTTCTGATCCTTTCCGTCATTAAGGCCGTAAAGCTCGGGGTACGGGTGAACAAACTCTAATCACGTTGGTGAGCAAAGGTGCCATAGCCGCTGGGGCGTAGGTTTCTCATAGTCCGACCAGTTTTACTCAGCATTCATTTCTGCAACCTTAGCCTCTAGGTCTCAATGTGAAAGAGGGTCGGGTACGGAGAATGTTTGCCAAGTGGATATACTCTTAGACGCGTACCAACTCTTTCCATAGATAAGGCCAAAAAGCCTAGGGCACGGAAAAAACTCTGATCACACTGGTGAGCAAAGAAACCGTAGGCGCTGGGGCGTAAGTTTCTCGCAGTCCGACCAGTTTTACTTAGCGTTTGTTTTCCACAAACCTCACTTCTAGGTCTTAACATGAAAAAGGGTTAGGTGTAGAGAATGTCAACCGGATAGATACGCTCTTATTAGCCCCTAAGTGAGGCCCGATCCCCTGCTGTTGCTGGGGTCGGGTGTCACTAAAGATCGGGGAGTTTGATAGCCAAACTGATAAGAGAAAGTGTGTGTATATTAAGGGTAAAAGCGATGTAGCTGCTCGATGTTCCAGGCATTGATGAAGACTACGCCGTCGATGGTCTTGAGCTTGTAGGTGCCTAGTCGGAGCACCTCCGTGACGACATACTGTCCCTCCCATGGCGGTGAGCTTGTGGCGGTTCTTATTGCTCTAGATGAGGTGGAGCACCGGGTCCTCGACGTTGAAGGCCCGACCCCGCACTCGATGGCTATGGTACTGGCATAATGCTTGCTAGTATTTGGCTAAGCGGAGGAGGGCAACGTCGCGGCTTCATCAAGCTAGTCCATGGCATCTTCGAGGGATGCCTCGGCTCCCTGTTTGTTGTACGCCTGGACCCTTAGCGCTCCATAGTCGAGGTCGGTCGGGAGTATAGCCTCAGAACCATAGAGCGTGAAGAATGGTGTGTAGCTAGTGGCCCAGCTGGGGATCATCCTCAGGCTCCAACACACCATAGGAAGTTCTATGACCCATTGTCTACCAAACTTGTTCAACCGGTTGAAGATCCTAGGCTTGAGGCCTTGTAGGACCATGTCGTTCATGTGCTCGACCTGCCCATTCTAGGGTGCGCTATGGTGGCCCAATCGACGTGGATGTGGTATTCATCGTAGAATCAGAGGAACTTCTTTCTAGTGAGCTATGTGCCGTTGTCCATGATAATGGAGTTCGCAACTCCAAAGCGATGGATGATGTCAAGGAAGAATAGCACGGCTTGCTCAAACTTGATCATGGAGATCGGTCGAGCCTCTACCCACTTCGTAAACTTGTCTACGATGACAAGCAAGTCCATATAGCCCCTAGGCCCCCTCTTGAGAGGTCTAACCAGATCGAGCCCTCAGACCATGAACGACCACGTGATGGGGATCGTCTAGAGTGCTTGGGGTAGCAGGTGGGTCTATTGAGCATAGTATAGACACCCTTCGTAGGTGCGCATGATATGTTCGGCATTGGCTACTACGGTCCACCAGTAGAAGCCTTGTCATAACATGTTTTCAACCAAAGATCTAGGCGCGGCATCGTGACCACAGACCCCACCGTGGATATCGCTCAGCAACGGCTTCCCTTGTTCAATGGGGATGCAGCGTTGTAGGATCCCATTGTGGCTTCACCTATAGAGTTCACCATCGATAACGGCAAATGACATGGCGCGACGTGCAAGCCGCTAAGCCCTTGTTTTGTCCATCGGCAGCGCCTCATGGAGGAGGTAGTCGAGGTAGGGCGTTCTCCAATTGGCTAGAGGGTCGGGCTCTGTCGCTAGATCCTCCTCAAGCTCCATGACTTTGGGGTCAGATGGAGCCACCAGCTGGTCAGCCCCCGAGGCCAGGGTGGGTGACCCATCACCAGCTCGTTCTAGCTCCTCGTAGCGGACCGAGGGCTTGTGTTGATCGCTGGCAAAGATACCGATTGGCACTGGCTCTTGGCCGGATGCCGTCTTCGCCAGTGCATCGGCTGCCTCGTTGAGACACCTCGGGATGTGATTGAGCTCGAGACCATCGAACTTGTCCTCTAGCTAGCAGACTTCTCAACAATATACAACCATCTTGGTGTTGTGGCAGCTCAACTCCTTCATGACTTGGTCAACGACCAGCTGGGAGTCACCCCGGACATCGAGGCATCGGATACTCAACACGATGGCGATGTGTAGGCCATTGATGAGCTCCTCATACTCAGCCACATTGTTGGAGGAGGGGAAATGGAGGCAAACCATGTACCTCATGCGTACCCTGAGGGGCAAAACAAAGACTAGTCCCACACCGGTGCCTTTCTTCATCAGCAATCTATCGATGTACATCATCCAATACTCTTGGTTGATGACCTCTAGTGGCTCTTGGACCTCGGTCCACTCTACAATGAAGTCAGCCAGCACTTGGGACTTGATGGCCATCCGGGGGGCATACAAAATGCCCTGACCCATTAGCTCAAGTGCCCACTTCGTGATTCTTCCCATGGCATCCTGGTTTTGGAAGACCTCGCTGAGAGGGAAGGACGTCATGACCATCACTGGATGTGACTCGAAGTAGTGATGCAACTTCCTCTTGGTGATAAGGATGGCATATAGGAGCTTTTGGATCTATGGGTCGCGGGTCTTGGAGCTAGACAAGACCTCACTAATGAAGTACACAGGACGCTGCACTTTGAGGTGTGTCCCTCTTCTTCTTGCTCTACCACTAGGGCTACGCTGACCACTTGCGTGGTGGCCGCAATATAGAGCAGAAGCAGTTCCCCATCGGTCAGGGGGACTAGGATTGGGGCCTTCATCAGAAGCTGCTTGACCACGTCAAGTGCCTCCTAGGCCTCAAGCGTCCATTCAAAATGGTCGGCCTTCTTTAGGAGCCGATAGAAGGGGAGACCTCATTCGTCGAGGTGAGAGATAAAACGGCTGAGCATGGCGAGGCACCTATAACTCGCTATACCCCCTTTATGTTCTGAATCGGGCCCATCCTCATAATGGCCTAGATATTCTCTAGGTTGGCTTCGATGCCACACTCGAAGATGATAAAACCCAGCAGCATACCCCTTGGGACCCTGAAAACACACTTCTCGGGGTTTAGCTTAATACCGTTTGCTCAGAGTTTTTGCGAAGGTCTGCTCAAGGTCGGCTATGACCTAGTCAGCTTGTTTGGACTTGACCCTAATGTCATCTACGTAGGCCTCAACGGTTCACCCGATGAGGTCCCTGAAACACTTGAGCATACAACGCTGGTATGTAGCCCCAACATTTTTCAGACCGAACGACATTGTGACATAGCAGAATGATTTGAATGGGGTGATGAAAGATGTCGCAAGCTAGTTAGACTCTTGCATCATGATCTGATGGTACCTAGAGTACGCATCAAGGAAGCAAAGGGTTTCACACCCTGAGGTTGAGTTGACTACTTGGTCTATGCGTGGCAAAGGAAATGGATCCTTTGGACATGCTTTGTTGTGACCCGTGTAGTCAACACACATTCTCCATTTCCCACTCTTCTTCTGTACAAGAATGGGATTGGCTAACCACTCGGGGTGGTATACTTCCCTGATGAATCTAGCCACCAAAAGCTTCACAATCTCCTCACCGATGGACCTACGCTTACCTTCGTCGAAGCGACACAAGCGCTGCTTCACTGGCTTGGAGCCTAGCTTGATCTTCAAGGCATGCTTGGTGACTTCTCTCGGAATGCCTAGCATGTCCGAGGGTTTCCATGCAAAGATGTCTCTGTTGGTGTGGAGGAAGTCGACAAGTGTGTTTTCCTATTCAGAGGAAAGTGTGGTGCCAATGCGCACCACTTTGCTCTTGGAGCCTCTGGGGTCTATGAGGACCTCCTTGGTGCCCTCCACTAACTCAAAAGACCTAGCCAACCGCTTGAGGTCGGGTGCTTCTTTGGCATCCTCCTTAATGACGGCCGCAAGCTCCTTGGAGGCGACGATTGCCATGGCGTGTTCACAGCACTCGACCTTGCACTCGTATTTGCGCTAGAAGGAGGTGCCGATGGTGATGACCCTGCACGGTCCTGGCATCTTCAGCTTTAGATAGGTGCAGTTGGGGATGGCCATGAACTTTTGTAACACCTCGGGTTTTAAAATACTAAAACCTGACATGTCATCATATGCATTGCAAAGCATTTGGCATTTGGTGAAAACTTTGAGATGCATACACTAAAACAAGTTTATATTCATGTGGTATGTGTTGAATTGTATTGGTTGACTCCAATTCAAAGTTTGTTTGGATTTTGAATTTTTCGAGAAAACCCCGCTTTTCAGCATTTAAATCCTACCCTGAAAATCCATTTCAAAATCTAAGCATAATTTGGGGTTGATCCCAAAAGAAAAAGTGTAGAGCTTGGCAAGTTATGCAAAGTTTGTTTTTGGAGTTTTTCAAGTTGTTTAGAAAATTTTTGAGTAATTCAAAAAGGCGTAATTCGTTAAATTTCCCTATTCAAATTCAAAAGTTCATTTCAAAATCTAGACCGAATTAGGAGATGGTTATAGAAGCAAAGTAGTAGAACTTTCGATTTTGAACAACTTTTGTTTTTGGAGATTTTGAGTTGTTATGAAAATTTGAGAGTAATTTGTGAATTTTGGCGTATGGCAATTTTGTAATTTCTGTGAACAGTGTTCACCGCCTAAGCTACATTGCCGTCGGACCTTCTTCGGCGTTCCAGGCGCGTCGTGGCCGTCCTTGATGTCATGCTGGCACGGAAACGGCTCCGTCGTGGCTTCCTTGAGCTTCTGCGCCGCGCTATAAGTACCAAGACGTCGTCATCGTCGTTTTTCTTCTTCCTTTGTTTTCACCACCGCCGTTGTCATCGCTCCAACTAGCTCGCATCGTCTCCCCAACGCTGTTGCCATCTCAGTAAAGGCCATCCTAGTTTCGTCTTTTCCTTGCGAATCCAGCCAGCTAACATTGGTCGCCTGAAATTGCCGAGAACTCGATGTCCACGCCTTTCTTCCTCGCGGTCGGCAACTTCACCGCTGCGGGCGTGTCATCGTGGCCAGAGCCCTTCGGTGAGCCATTGTCTGTAATCAGTGTACTTACGGCTTCGTTTCGATGCTGTAGTACTTAGTCAGTTGTTGTTTACTCATTTTGATCACTGTAGTCGCCGGTTCTCCCTCACCGATGATCTTTGCTCCGCATAGTTCACCGTAGTGGTCGGATAGTTCATCGTAGTGGTCGGATAGTTCACCGTAGTGGTCGGATAGTTCACCGTAGTTGTCGGATAGTTCACCGTAGTGGTCGGATAGTTCACCATACTGGTCGGATAGTTCACCATAGTGGTCGGAGAGTTCACCAAAGTGATCGGTGCTGGCGTGGTCACATCAGTTACGAATATGGTTTGGTTAGTTTGGTTTGTAACTGTACTGCAAAGAAAAATTGTATCCAATTTATTAATTTTTGCATCCATCATCGAGCATCATGTTTCATATTCCGCATCATGTTAAACATGGCAATGTTACTACATGTAGTAAACGAAGGTGAACACGTGGTAGTTAATCAAGTTGCGGAGGAGGTTGATCTATCTGTTGAGGTCGGATCGAAGACTTGTGAAACGTCGCAGGAGCCGAACTTTTCCGTTAACGAAGGCAAGCCCCGAATGCATACAACCCTACCTTGTGTTTTACAAATTAATTTCGCTTTTGCTTTCCGTTACTGCATTAAGTGATTAAGAGTTAAGTAAGAGCCTAATTGGTGCATTACCACCCTTGTTATTCCATATTTACCATATTACCAGTTTTGAACTCGTATATGCCTAGTTTTGCTTAGCTATGCGTAGAACGATGAAGTCGGTGACTACCTGCCACTTGCATGTTTTAAATGGAACATTGGTTAATTATGTTAGCATGTGATATGGGAATGTGGAGTAATAAATCTAGACCGGGCGGACTCGGTGTGTGTGAGCCACAAGACATGGAGGTCTTGTGAGCGGGATCTTTCCGCCTGTGTCGATTAAGGCACATCCGTTGTTGAATTGCATGAGGTGAGAATTTGTAGTACTAACCACATACTCCGGTAAGCCTGAACTTGGCAATTCTATTACGAGAATGGCTACTCGCGCACTGGGAGTGGAGAGATGGCGGGAATAGCGTGTACCCATGTGGCAATGGGCTGGATTGGTGGAGTACTGTATTCTTGGGTGGCGCGGACCCGTTCTTGTTTTAGAGGATCCGAGAATAGGTTGGTATATGTAGGTCAGGGACCTGCATATGTCGTGTGGTCTGGAATCCCTAGCTGGGTTTATAATCGGTTCGAATCATCGTTGCTCCTCGGTTATGGAGACTCAACTCACTGTTCATCATCGTAGTAATTAATAACTGGAACTTGAGAATGGTTGATGAAGGTGTTGGATATGAAGTTTCATGATCTCGTTACGGATCATGTCATCTTTGTATATGATTTTATGAAGTTTAAACTGTAGAAACAAAGAATTTTGTCAAAGAGCTTTTACGCAAAATAACTTTGATTATTGCTAAAACCATACCTTGAATCCCTGAGCCTGCATTCCTGAGTTATCAGTTCTTATTTCGGTTAAGTCTTGTTGAGTACTTTTGTACTCAGGGTTCGTTGACCCTTGTTGTAGGTGAGCCTCATGAGCAGATCTATTTTGGATCGTGCTGCATGACAGTTGTACCTTGTGATGACGTTGAGAAGTAATTGTGTGGCCCTTGGGCAGGGTAGCCTCATTGTGTGTTTTGTATTATATTATAATGCCGCTCCACTACTTTGGTTTGTATTAATATCGAACTTAGTTGTACGGTTTGAAACAAATGGTTTGTAAACTATGTTATTGTAAGTCTTCCGCTACTTTTACTCTGATGTGTCTATTTGAATAAACTGTTGTAATACTACAATGACTCTGTAACGTGATCCTACTCGGAAATCGTGGATCATTCGGGGTTCCCCGAGGACACCCGACAGACTTCTTAAGTTACCAGGAACATATGCATTGTTGTCAAAGGTCTTTGGACAGTGACAAATGTATGTGGGTCCTATAATTTAGGAGGTTCTGCCACAACTTTGCGTAGCATGGACGTCTGTAACACCTCGGGTGTTTAAAATACTAAAACCTAACATGTCATCATATGCATTGCAAAGCATTTGGCATTTGGTGAAAACTTTGAGATGCATACACTAAAACAAGTTTATATTCATGTGGTATGTGTTGAATTGTATTGGTTGACTCTAGTTCAAAGTTTGTTTGGATTTTGAATTTTTCGAGAAAACCCCGCTTTTCAGCATTTAAATCCTACCCTGAAAATCCATTTCAAAATCTAGACCGAATTAGGAGATGGTTATAGAAGCAAAGTAGTAGAACTTTCGATTTTGAACAACTTTTGTTTTTGGAGATTTTGAGTTGTTATGAAAATTTGAGAGTAATTTGTGAATTTTGGCGTATGGCAATTTTGTAATTTCGTGAATGTGTTCACCGCCTAAGCTTACATTGCCGTCGGACCTTCTTCACGTTCGGTAGCGTCGTGGCCGTCCTTGATGTCACGGCGCGGAAACTTGCTCTCGTCGTGGCTTCCTTGAGCTTCTGCGCCGCGCTACAAGTACCAAGACGTCGTCATCGTCGTTTTTCTTCTTCCTTTGTTTTCACCACCGCCATTGTCATCGCTCCAACAAGCTCACATCGTCTCCTCAGCGCTGTTGCCATCTCGGTAAAAAGCCGTCCTAGTTCGCTTTTTTCCTTGCGAATCCAAATGACTATCATTGGTCGCTTTGAAATTGCCGAGAACTCATCATCCCACGTTTTTTCTTCCTCGAGGTCAGCAAATTCACCGCTGCGGGCGTGTCATCGTGGCCAGAGCCTTTCGGTGAGCCGTTGTCTGTAATCAGTGTACTTACGGTTTTGTTTCGATGCTGTAGTCCTTAGTCAGTTGTTGTTTACTCATTTTGATCACTGCAGTCGCCGGTTCTCCCTCACCGACGATCTTTGCTCCGCATAGTTCACCGTAGTGGTCGGATAGTTCACCATAGTGGTTGGATAGTTCACCATAGTGGTCGGATAGTTCACCGTAGTCGCCGGATAGTTCACCGTAGTGGTCGGATAGTTCACCATAGTGGTCGGATAGTTCACCGTAGTGGTCGGATAGTTCACCGTAGTGGTCGGATAGTTCATCAAAGTGATCGGTGCTGGCGTGGTCACATCAGTTACGAATATGGTTTGGTTAGTTTGGTTTGTAACTGTACTACGAAGGAAAATTGTATCCAATTTATTAATTTTTGCATCCATCATCGAGCATCATGTTTCATATTCCGCATCATGTTAAACATGGCAATGTTACTACGTGTAGTAAACGAAGGTGAACACGTGGTAGTTAATCAAGTTGCGGAGGAGGTTGATCTATCTGTTGAGGTCGGATCGAAGACTTGTGAAACGTCGCAGGAGCCGAACTTTTCCGTTAACGAAGGCAAGCCCCGAATGCATACAACCCTACCTTGTGTTTTACAAATTAATTTCGCTTTTGCTTTCCGTTACTGCATTAAGTGATTAAGAGTTAAGTAAGAGCCTAATTGGTGCATTACCACCCTTGTTATTCCATATTTACCATATTACCAGTTTTGAACTCGTATATGCCTAGTTTTGCTTAGCTATGCGTAGAACGATGAAGTCGGTGACTACCTGCCACTTGCATGTTTTAAATGGAACATTGGTTAATTATGTTAGCATGTGATATGGGAATGTGGAGTAATAAATCTAGACCGGGCGGACTCGGTGTGTGTGAGCCACAAGACATGGAGGTCTTGTGAGCGGGATCTTTCCGCCTGTGTCGATTAAGGCACGTCCGTTGTTGAATTGCATGAGGTGAGAATTTGTAGTACTAACCACATACTCTGGTAAGCCTGAACTTGGCAATTCTATTACGAGAATGGCTACTCGCGCACTGGGAGTGGAGAGATGGCGGGAATAGCGTGTACCCACGTGGCATTGGGCTGGATTGGTGGAGTACTGTATTCTCGGGTGGCACGGACCCGTTCTTGTTTTAGAGGATCCGAGAATAGGTTGGTATATGTAGGTCAGGGACCTGCATATGTCGTGTGGTCTGGAATCCCTAGCTGGGTTTATAATCGGTTCGAATCATCGTTGCTCCTCGGTTATGGAGACTCAACTCACTGTTCATCATCGTAGTAATTAATAACTGGAACTTGAGAATGGTTGATGAAGGTGTTGGATATGAAGTTTCATGATCTCGTTACGGATCATGTCATCTTTGTATATGATTTTATGAAGTTTAAACTGTAGAAACAAAGAATTTTGTCAAAGAGCTTTTACGCAAAATAACTTTGATTATTGCTAAAACCATACCTTGAATCCCTGAGCCTGCATTCCTGAGTTATCAGTTCTTATTTCGGTTAAGTCTTGTTGAGTACTTTTGTACTCAGGGTTCGTTGACCCTTGTTGTAGGTGAGCCTCATGAGCAGATCTATTTTGGATCGTGCTGCATGACAGTTGTACCTTGTGATGACGTTGAGAAGTAATTGTGTGGCCCTTGGGCAGGGTAGCCTCATTGTGTGTTTTGTATTATATTATAATGCCGCTCCACTACTTTGGTTTGTATTAATATCGAACTTAGTTGTACGGTTTGAAACAAATGGTTTGTAAACTATGTTATTGTAAGTCTTCCGCTACTTTTACTCTGATGTGTCTATTTGAATAAACTGTTGTAATACTACAATGACTCTGTAACGTGATCCTACTCGGAAATCGTGGATGATTCGGGGTTCCCTGAGGACACCCGACAGACTTCTTAAGTTACCAGGAACATATGCATTATTGTCAAAGGTCTTTGGACAGTGACAAATGTATGTGGGTCCTATAATTTAGGAGGTTCTGCCACAACTTTGCGTAGCATGGACGTCTGTAACACCTCGGGTGTTTAAAATACAAAAACCTAACATGTCATCATATGCATTGCAAAGCATTTGGCATTTGGTGAAAACTTTGAGATGCATACACTAAAACAAGTTTATATTCATGTGGTATGTGTTGAATTGTATTGGTTGACTCTAGTTCAAAGTTTGTTTGGATTTTGAATTTTTCGAGAAAACCCCGCTTTTCAGCATTTAAATCCTACCCTAAAAATCCATTTCAAAATCTAGACCGAATTAGGAGATGGTTATAGAAGCAAAGTAGTAGAACTTTCGATTTTGAACAACTTTTGTTTTTGGAGATTTTTGAGTTGTTATGAAAATTTGAGAGTAATTTGTGAATTTTGGCGTATGGCAATTTTGTAATTTCTGTGAACAGTGTTCACCGCATAAACTACATTGCCGTCGGACCTTCTTCGGCGTTCCAGGCGCGTCGTGGCCGTCCTTGATGTCGCGCTGGCATGGAAACGGCTCCGTCGTGGCTTCCTTGAGCTTCTGCGCCGCGCTATAAGTACCAGGACGTCGTCATCGTCGTTTTTCTTCCTTTGTTTTCACCACCGCCGTTGTCATCGCTCCAACAAGCTCACATCGTCTCCTCAGCGCTGTTGCCATCTCGGTAAAGGCCGTCCTAGTTCTGTCTTTTCCTTGCGAATCCAGCCAGCTAGCATTGGTCGCCTGAAATTGCCGAGAACTCGCTGTCCACGTTTTTCTTCCTCGAGGTCAGCAAATTCACCGCTGCGGGCGTGTCATCGTGGCCAGAGCCTTTCGGTGAGCCGTTGTCTGTAATCAGTGTACTTACGGTTTCGTTTCGATGCTGTAGTCCTTAGTCAGTTGTTGTTTACTCATTTTGATCACTACAGTCGCCGGTTCTCCCTCACCGACGATCTTTGCTCCGCATAGTTCACCGTAGTGGTCGGATAGTTCACCGTAGTGGTCAGATAGTTCACCATAGTGGTCGGATAGTTCACCGTAGTGGACGGATAGTTCACCGTAGTGGTCGGATAGTTCACCATAGTGGTCGGATAGTTCACCGTAGTGGTCGGATAGTTCACCATAGTGGTCGGATAGTTCACCGTAGTGGTCGGATAGTTCACCGTAGTGGTCGGATAGTTCACCGTAGTGGTCGGATAGTTCACCGTAGTGGTCGGATAGTTCATCAAAGTGATCGGTGCTGGCGTGGTCACATCAGTTACGAATATGGTTTGGTTAGTTTGGTTTGTAACTGTACTGCGAAGGAAAATTGTATCCAATTTATTAATTTTTGCATCCATCATCGAGCATCATGTTTCATATTCCGCATCATGTTAAACATGGCAATGTTACTACGTGTAGTAAATGAAGGTGAACACGTGGTAGTTAATCAAGTTGCGGAGGAGGTTGATCTGTCTGTTGAGGTCGGATGGAAGACTTGTGAAACGTCGCAGGAGCCGAACTTTTCCGTCAACGAAGGCAAGCCCCGGATGCATACAACCCTACCTTGTGTTTTACAAATTAATTTCGCTTTTGCTTTTCGTTACTGCATTAAGTGATTAAGAGTTAAGTAAGAGCCTAATTGGTGCATTACCACCCTTGTTATTCCATATTTACCATATTACCAGTTTTGAACTCGTATATGCCTAGTTTTGCTTAGCTATGCGTAGAACGATGAAGTCGGTGACTACCTGCCACCTGCAAGTTTTAAATGGAACATTGGTTAATTATGTTAGCATGTGATATGGGAATGTGGAGTAATAAATCTAGACCGGGCGGACTTGGTGTGTGTGAGCCACAAGACATGGAGGTCTTGTGAGCGGGATCTTTCCGCCTGTGTCGATTAAGACACGTCCGTTGTTGAATTGCATGAGGTGAGAATTTGTAGTACTAACCACATACTCCGGTAAGCCTGAACTTGGTAATTCTATTACGAGAATGGCTACTCGCGCACTGGGAGTGGAGAGATGGCGGGAATAGTGTGTACCCACGTGGCATTGGGCTGGATTGGTGGAGTACTATATTCTCGGGTGGCGCGGACCCGTTCTTGTTTTAGAGGATCCGAGAATAGGTTGGTATATGTAGGTCAGGGACCTACATATGTCGTGTGGTCTGGAATCCCCAGCTGGGTTTATAATCGGTTCGAATCGTCATTGCTCCTCGGTTATGGAGACTCAACTCACTGTTCATCATCGTAGTAATTAATAACTGAAACTTGAGAATGGTTGATGAAGGTGTTGGATATGAAGTTTCATGATCTCATTACGGATCGTGTCTTCTTTGTATATGATTTTATGAAGTTTAAACTGTTGAAACAAAGAATTTTTGTCAAAGAGCTTTTACGCAAAATAACTTTGATTATTGCTAAAACCATACCTTGAATGCCTGAGCCTGCATTCCTGAGTTATCAGTTCTTATTTCGGTTAAGTCTTGTTGAGTACTTTTGTACTCGTGGTTCGATTGACCCTTGTTGCGAGTGAGCCTCATGAGCGATCTGTTTTGGATCGTCTTTGCATGACAGCTTGTACCTTGTGATGGCGTTGAGAAGTAATTGTGTGGCCCTTGGGCAGGGCAGCCTCATTGTGTGTTTTGTATTATATTATAATGCCGCTCCACTACTTTGGTTTGTATTAATATCGAACTTAGTTGCATGGTTTGAAACAAATGGTTTGTAAACTATGTTATTGTAAGTCTTCTGCTACTTTTACTCTGATGTATTTATTTGAATAAACTATTGTAATACTGCAATGACTCTATAATGTGATCCTGCTCAGAAATCGTGGATGATTCGGGGTTCCCTGAGGACACCCGACAGACTTCTTAAGTTACCAGGAACATATGCATTATTGTCAAAGGTCTTTGGACAGTGACAAATGTATGTGGGTCCTATAATTTAGGAGGTTCTGCCACAGAATGGTATCAGAGCAATCGTTACAAAGTTTTTGTGGTATTGGTTTATGAAAACTTCAAAATGATTTGGGATGACTAAATTTAACTTGATTAATTTGGTCCAAATTGCTTCTGACTTGTCTTATTTCTTTCTCACCATTCCTTAATTGATTAAAAGGGTCTTGTGTGGTGGAGTAGTAATTTTACTATGCCCTATATAGAAAAATAAATGTTGTTTATGTGCATTATAAACTTTGATGTTTTTGTTCGTAAGAACGATTCATGCATCATGAATAATTCACTCGTTACTTCCTTCACCTCTTAGTCTGGAGTTGAGTAGTGAGTCTGGTTTGAGGAATGTAATCCATCATAGCTGCTCTTTAGACTTTGATCAAGTGGTCTTACTTGTATTAAATTGGTTTCCTACAGTATGGCTCGTGCCACGATGACACCCCGTAAGTCCACTGGACCCAAAGGAGTTCCTCGTCACCAACTTGCCCCTAGAAACGATGGTGCTAGCAGTAGCAGTTCTAGGCCTGATCCCCAAGCAGAGATACAAAGAATTTCTATAGAATTAGCACAAGCTACTAGAGATAGGGCTTTGGATGCTATACAGGTAGGAGAATTACAGGATCAATTGAGGCGTCTCACCACCGCACACGAGAACTGCGAAAAGTATATTAGTTAAATGCATTGGAGGGAGGGACGAAATGAGGCTTAGCAGGAGGAAAATGTAGCTAGAGCTAGAACTCATGAGCTAGAGTTCTATGTAGAAGATTTAGAAGAACATAATACCTATCTACATGAGGAAGTGCATAGGCTTAGCAATCTACTAAACCTGAATCATGAGCCTCAAGCTGATGCCATGGACCCAGGTGTCATCCTTGCCAATGATAGTGAATCGGAAGAGGAAGAAGAAGAAGATCCTGAAGAATTAGTAATGATCAATGAAAGTGATGATGAAGGCGGTAATAATTCCGGAATGGATACCGAGCCTGAAGTTTGAAGTAATCACAGAAAAGAGTAGAGTTGTATAATAGTTAATTATGGTTAGGCTATGTATCTTGTTTTGGTACTTATAGGGTCTGGTGTTTATAGTAGTAAACCCTATGTAATGTGTCTGGAGTAAGCTTTTGTGTGATCCAATAAAGGCTTGTGAATAAAGTTTGGTTTGTTATGAGCAGATGCGTCGTACGCGGGGATCGCATATTCCTGGCACTTCACAAGATGATGATGATATCCCCAACCCGCCACCAATGCCGACCAATCTGGCTGATGCTATCGCTGCATTAGTCAATGTGACTATGGAAAATTCTCGTTTGCTTCATGAGATGGCTCAAAGTAATTAGAATCAGATGCATGGAAACCGTGGCCGCAATCATAACAGGCATGAGGCTACCTATGTGGATTTCACGGATACAAAACCCCCGGTGTTTACCAAGGCAGATGAACCACTAGAGGCTGATGACTGGCTTAGGACCATGGAGCAGAAATTTGATCTTATTCACTGCACAGAGTTTCAGAAACCGGTGTTTGCTGCCCAGCAACTTAGAGGTGCAGCTGGTGCTTGGTATGCAAATCTGATGGCCATGCAACCCGCAGGCGTTCCGTTAACTTGGACAGAATTTCGCACTGCTTTCAGAGCCCATTATATCCCGGAAGGAGTGATGGCTATGAAGTTGGATGAATTCCTTGCTTTGAGGCAAGGGGATCAAACGGTTATGCAGTATGTGGGAAGATTCAATCATCATCGCGATGCATCTGAACATGTCAATACGGATGCCAAGAAAAAGAAATGGTTCATGAGAGGTCTGAATACCAAACTGCAGACAATGATAACAGCCTGTACCAATATCACTTATCATGAGGCAGTAAATATTGCAATTGCTTCAGAGGCAAAAATATCGGCAAATGTAAGGAGCTCAAGAAGAAAAAAGAATGTGCCGTCTGGACCTTTTGGTGGAAACCAAAAGAGGCGAGAGAGTGATTTATCATCCAAGAAACCATTATCATCCTCCTTATCGTCCCACCACGGTCTCAAGCCGGACAACAACCAAATGTCCATCCTGCTATAACCTATCCGAACTCACAGTCAACCAATGCTCCGGTGGCAATGCTCCAACGTCACGGGTCACAACTATCCATGTTATAATTGTGGAAGGATCTGGTCATTTCTCCGAGGAATGTCCATACCCTAGGCGAAAGCTAATCAAAATTATCGAAGGCCCCCGCCAATCAACAACAGGGTCAGGCACCAAACAAGAACCACAATCAGAATGCTCAGAAGGGCAAAGATGAGAGGAAGACAGGACGGGTGTTCTATATTCAAGCTAGAGAAATTCCGAGGGGGAGCCAATGATGATGGGTATGTTTCTGTTGCCAATCACCTATGATTATACTTTTTTTGATTACGGCGCATCGCATTCATTCATCAATAGAACATTTGTTGTGAAGCATGAAATTTCAATTGGGGCAACAAAGGAAAGTTTTTTTATACTGATGCCTTGGGGGCGTCGTGTACTAAGGAAATGGTATACCAAAACCCATAAACTGGTGGGCATATTTTTTCCCACTACCATGATTATCCTTAAGGATCAGGATATAGATGTAATCTTGGGAATGAATTGGATGTATCAGCATAAGGCTATTATAGATGCTTTGAATAGGACTTTAAGAGTAAGTTTGCCTGATAGTAATTCTCAACTTCTCATCCAACTTCCAACCTTAAGAAGATCAGTGGGCCGAGTTTGTGCAACTGCCGTCAAAGAGATTAGAGATATCCCGGTAGTACGTGAATTTCCTGATGTGTTTCCTGAAGATTTACCCAGTCTACCACCTGATAGGGATGTACAGTTTAGCATAGAGTTACAACCTGGAACAACTCCGATTTCTCGGAGAGCCTATAGAATGCCACCTAAGGAATTGGCCGAGTTGAAGGCTCAGTTACAAGAATTAATTGAGAAGGGGTTTATCCAACCTAGTTCCTCACCTTGGGGATGTCCGGCAATTTTTGTGAAAAAGAAAGATGAGACCCTGAGGTTATGTGTTGACTATCGTCCGTTGAATGAAGTGACCATCAAGAATAAGTATCCATTACCTCGGATAGATTTGCTTTTTGATCAGTTGGTCGGAGCCAAAGTTTTCTCCAAGATAGATTTGAGATTAGGGTATCATCAAATCAAGATAAAGCCTGAAGATATTCCCAAAATGGCATTTACCACGAGATACGGATTATATGAATACTTGGTGATGTCTTTTGGTTTGACCAATGCTCCAGCTCATTTCATGTATTTGATGAACTCAGTATTCATGCCTGAGCTAGACAAGTTTGTAGTGGTATTTATAGATGATATACTAGTATATTCCAAGAATAAGAAAGAACATGCGGAACACCTCAGAATTGTTCTGACTCATTTGAGAGAACATCAATTGTATGCTAAGTTCAACAAGTGTGATTTTTGGCTTAAGGAAGTGTAATTTCTTGGACATGTCTTGTCAGCTGAAGGAGTTGTAGTTGATCCCAGCAAAGTGAGGGATGTGCTTGATTGGAAATCGGCAACCACAGTTCAACAAGTTCGGAGTTTTCTGGGATTGGCGGGGTATTACCGTCGGTTTATTCCAGATTTCTCTAAAGTATCAAAGTCCATAACTGAATTGTTGAAGAACCAAGTCAAGTTTGTCTGGTCATTAGAGTGTGAAGAGGCTTTCCAGACTTTAAAAAGGCTGTTGACTACTGCATAAGTGTTAGCTCAACCTGATATCGAGAAGCCATTTGATGTTTACTGTGATGCTTCAGGTATTGGTATTGGATGTGTGTTGATGCAAGAAGGCCGAGTCATTGCCTATGCGTCCAGGCAACTTAAGCAACATGAAGAACACTATCCTACTCATGACTTGGAGTTAGCAGTTGTGGTTCATGCTCTAAAGATTTGGCGGCATTACCTGCTTGGTAATACGTGCCATATGTATATAGACCACAAGAGCTTAAAGTATATCTTTACTCAGTCAGAGTTGAACATGCGACAAAGAAGATGGTTAGAACTGATTAAGGATTATGATTTGGAAGTACATTATCACCCTGGTAAAGCAAATGTAGTTGCAGATGCTCTCAGTCGCAAAAGTTATTGTAATTGTCTGGCAGTGAAAACAATGGGTTTGACTTTATGTTAAGAAATGGAAAAGTTGAATATAGAAGTAATTCAACAAGGAAGTTTGACCAACATAATTGTAGAAGCCACTATTCGAGATCAAGTTATTGCTGCTCAGAAGGAAAACAAGGGTATAGCCCATATCAAGGAAAGAGTCGAGAATGGAAAAGCAGAATGCTTCAGCATAGATGATAAAGATGTGTTGTGGTTCAAGGATCGCCTGGTGGTACCAATGGTTCCTAAGTTGCGGCAGTCAATTCTTGAAGAAGCACATGCTACTAGGTTATCTATCCATCCTGGAAGTAACAAGATGTACCATGACTTGAAGCAAAGATTCTGGTGGACTAAAATGAAAATAGAGATTGCTAGATATATAGCAAAGTGTGATACTTGTCAAAAGGTGAAAGCTGTACATTTGAGGTCTGCTGGTGAATTACAACCATTGCCTATTCCATCTTGGAAGTGGGAGGACATAAGTATGGATTTTATTGTTGGTCTACCCAAGACATCAAAGGGATTTGACTCAGTATGGGTTATTGTAGATCGACTCACTAAGTCAGCACATTTTCTTCCTGTCAAGACTATATATCCCACTGTCCAATATGCCAAGATATATTTAGCAAGAATTATGAGTCTCCATGGAATACCAAAGACCATAGTGTCCGATCGGGGTACACAGTTTGTCTCCAGTTTTTGGAAACACTTACATGCTTCATTGGGTACTAAACTTCTCTATAGTACAGCTTATCATTCGTAGACTGATGGATAGACTGAAAGAGTCAATCAAGTGCTTGAAGATATGTTAAGGTGTTGTGTCCTTAATTATTCCAACAAGTGAGACGAATGCTTACCTTTGGTAGAGTTCTCATATAACAATAGTTATCAGGAAAGCATTAGAATGGCTCCATTTGAAGCACTCAATGGCCGTAGGTGCAGAACATCGCTGAGTTGGTCGGAGCCCAGAGAAAGAAGATTCTTTGGAGTTGACCTTGTGAAAGAAACGGAAGACAAGGTTAGGCAAATACAAAGTAATTTGAAAATAGCTCAGTCCCGCCAAAAGAGTTATGCGGATAGACGACGGAGACCATTGGTATTCAACAAAGGAGATTTTGTATATCTGAAAGTATCACCAATGAAGGGAGTTAACCATTTTGGTGTTAAAGGAAAGTTGGCACCTCGATACATTGGACCATATCAAATTTTGGAGAGGTTTGGAAAAGTGGCATATCGCTTGAAATTACGAAACATTTATCACCGTACATGATGTGTTCCATGTGTCTCGATTAAAGAAGTGTCTCCGAGTGCACAGGCGGAATGTTGAAGTTGAAGGAGTGGAACTTGAACCAGATCGACTTATTCGAATATCCTATCCGAGTGTTGGATCGGAAAGATCGTGTTACTCGGAGGAGAACAATAAAGTTCTACAAGCTACAATGGAATCAACATTCAAGAGGAAGCTACTTGGGAATCGAAGATTACTTGTTAGAAAAGTTTCCGAGTTTCTAGCGTCAATATAGAATAGAATAATGTTAGTTGAGCTCGGTTGCTACAAATTGTGTTTTGTAAAAGAACCTCGGTTGTTTTATGGAAAAGTTACGGATGTTTTTGGATTGACACATTTACTTTTCCATTACTTACTCTATATGCTTTGAATCTCGGGCGAGATTTCTTTTAGGGGAAGGATTGTAACACCTCGGGTGTTTAAAATACTAAAACCTAACATGTCATCATATGCATTGCAAAGCATTTGGCATTTGGTGAAAACTTTGAGATGCATACACTAAAACAAGTTTATATTCATGTGGTATGTGTTGAATTGTATTGGTTGACTCTAGTTCAAAGTTTGTTTGGATTTTGAATTTTTGAGAAAACCCCGCTTTTCAAATTTAAATCCTACCACAAAATCCATTTCAAAATCTAGACCGAATTAGGAGATGGTTATAGAAGCAAAGTAGTAGAACTTTCGATTTTGAACAACTTTTGTTTTTGGAGATTTTTGAGTTGTTATGAAAATTTGAGAGTAATTTGTGAATTTTGGCGTATGGCAATTTTGTAATTTCTGTGAACAGTGTTCACCGCCTAAGCTACATTGCCGTCGGACCTTCTTCGGTGTTCCAGGCGTGTCGTGGCCGTCCTTGATGTCGCGCTGGCACGGAAATGGCTCCGTCGTGGCTTCCTTGAGCTTCTGCGCCGCACTATAAGTACCAAGACGTCGTCATCGTCGTTTTTCTTCTTCCTTTGTTTTCACCACCACCGTTGTCATCGCTCCAACATGCTCGCATCGTCTCCTCAGTGCTGTTGCCATCTCGGTGAAGGCCGTCCTAGTTCCGTCTTTTCCTTGTGAATCCAGCCAGCTAGCATTGGTCGCCTGAAATTGCCGAGAACTCGCTGTCCACGTTTTTCTTCCTCGAGGTCAGCAAATTCACCGCTGCGGGCGTGTCATCGTGGCCAGAGCCTTTCGGTGAGCCATTGTCTGTAATCAGTGTACTTACGGTTTCGTTTCGATGCTGTAGTCCTTAGTCAGTTGTTGTTTACTCATTTTGATCACTGCAGTCGCCGGTTCTCCCTCACCGACGATCTTTGCTCCGCATAGTTCACCGTAGTGGTCGGATAGTTCACCATAGTGGTCGGATAGTTCACCATAGTGGTCGGATAGTTCACCGTAGTGGTCGGATAGTTCACCGTAGTGGTCGGATAGTTCACCGTAGTGGTCGGATAGTTCACCGTAGTGGTCGGATAGTTCACCGTAGTGGTCGGATAGTTCATCAAAGTGATCGGTGCTGGCGTGGTCACATCAGTTATGAATATGGTGTGGTTAGTTTGGTTTGTAACTATACTGCGAAGGAAAATTGTATCCAATTTATTAATTTTTGCATCCATCATCGAGCGTCATGTTTCATATTCCGCATCATTTTAAACATGGCAATGTTAATACGTGTAGTAAACGAAGGTGAACACGTGGTAGTTAATCAAGTTGCGGAGGAGGTTGATCTGTCTGTTGAGGTCGGATCGAAGACTTGTGAAATGTCGCGGAGCCGGACTTTTCCGTCAACGAAGGCAAGCCCGGATGCATACAACCCTACCTTGTGTTTTACAAATTAATTTCGCTTTTGCTTTCCGTTCTTGCATTAAGTGATTAAGAGTTAAGTAAGAGCCTAATTGGTGCATTACCACCCTTGTTATTCCATATTTACCATATTACCGAGTTTTGAACTCAGATATGCCTAGTTTTGCTTAGCTATCGTGAAACGATGAAGTCGGTGACTACACCGCCACCGCAAGTTTTAAATGGAACATTGGTTAATTATGTTAGCATGTGATATGGGAATGTGGAGTAATAAATCTAGACCGAAAGCGGACTCGGTGTGTGTGAGCCACAAGACATGTAGGTCTTGTGGCGGGATCTTTCACTTTGTGTCGATTAAGGCACGTCCGTTGTTGAATTGCATGAGGTGAGAATTTGTAGTACTAACCACATACTCCGTAAGCTTTGAACTTGGCAATTCTATTATGAGAATGGCTACTCGCGACTTTGGGAGTGGAGAGATGGCGAGAATAGCGTGTACCCACGTGGCATTGGGCTGGATTGGTGGAGTCTTGTATTCTCGTGTGTACGGACCCGTTCTTGTTTTAGAGGATCCGAGAATAGGTTGGTATATGTAGGTCGGGGACCGCATATGTCGTGTGGTCTGGAATCCCAAATTTGGGTTTATAATCGGTTCGAATCGTCGTTGCTCCTCGGTTATGGAGACTCAACTCACTGTTCATCATCGTAGTAATTAATAACTGAAACTTTGAGAATGGTTGATGAAGGTGTTGGATATGAAGTTTCATGATCTCATTATGGATCGTGTCATCTTTGTATATGATTTTATGAAGTTTAAACTGTTTAAACAAAGAATTTTTATCAAAGAGCTTTTACGCAAAATAACTTTGATTATTGCTAAAACCATACCTTGAATCCCTGAGCCTGCATTCCTGAGTTATTAGTTCTTATTTCGGTTAAGTCTTGTTGAGTACTTTTGTATTCAGGGTTCGTTGACCCTTGTTGCAGGTGAGCCTCATGAGCAGATCTGTTTTGGATCGTGCTGCATGACAGTTGTACCTTGTGATGGCGTTGAGAAGTAATTGTGTGGCCCTTGGGCAGGGCAACCTCATTGTGTGTTTTGTATTATATTATAATGCCGCTCCACTACTTTGGTTTGTATTAATATCGAACTTAGTTGCATGGTTTGAAACAAATGGTTTGTAAACTATGTTATTGTAAGTCTTCCGCTACTTTTACTCTGATGTATTTATTTGAATAAACTGTTGTAATACTGCAATGACTCTGTAATGTGATCCTGCTAGGAAATTGTGGATGATTCGGGGTTCCCCGAGGACACCCGACAGACTTCTTAAGTTACCAGGAACATATGCATTGTTGTCAAAGGTCTTTGGACAGTGACAAATGTATGTGGGTCCTATAATTTAGGAGGTTCTGCCACAACGTCCCAGGATGGCATGGTAGGTTCCATGGAATCTGACCACCACAAAGGTAAGGGTCTCTGTCCTATAATTAGATGGATCCCCAAAGGTGATGGGCAGTTCGATCTGCCCGAGTGGCATGGCCTGCTTTCTAGGCATGATGCCGTGGAAAGGCGCCTCGGTCGACCAGATGCGCGCTCGGTCGATGCCCATGGCATCGAGCGTTTCCACGTATATGATCAGGTCAACCACGAGTGGATTTTGTCTCGGCTGCAAGATGCATTCCGGGTGGTTGGTCTAATCGAAGGTTATGGAGGACTCCGACCATCGAAGGAAGGTAGGCGCGGCCGGCTCGGCTATATAGACCTCGTGGCACACATGTTTCTAGCGACGCTTGGAGTCATAGGCCACTGGCCCTCCGAAGATCATGAGGCAACCATCCAGTGTCAAAAACCACCGTCCTTCTCCTCATCATCTTCTGCGGCTGGGTTGGGGTCCACCCTATGCTCCCCCTAGTTGGAGCCTCTAGACAAGAACCGCTTCATGAGGTCGTAGTCCTTGTATAGGTTCTTGATGGGGAAAGCATGGTTCGGGCATGGCCCTTTGACCAGCTTCTTGAAGTGGTTTAGGGTACCCTCTATGGGCTTCTAACCCCCTTGCGGTCGATGGTAGCCATGAGCAAGCCCTCATGCTGCTGCTTGTTCTTCTTCTTGCTAGGATAGTTGGAGGCGCCCTCGCCAACGTCCTTGCCTTTGAGGCGGTCGAAGATCGCTCCGACCGCTTCCTCACTTGAGGTGTGGCTGGTGGCGATGTTAAGGAGCTCCTTAGTAGTTCACGAGCCCTTACATCCTAGTTATAGACTAGGGACTCGCAGGTGGTCCTAGACAGGAGAGCTCCTATGACATCGACATTGGTGCCGTCAGGCAGCTTGTTACACTACCAGAGAAGCATCGGATGTACCCATGAAGGATTCCCCTGCCTTCTGTCGGTAGTTTTTGAGATCCCATGGGTTCCTAGGATGCTTGTATATGCCCTAGAAGTTCCACACGAAGATCTCTTTTAGGTCGGCCCAAATTTGGGTTCTGTTAGGCGGAAGGTGTTCCAACCATGTTCATGCCGAATCGGCCAGGAACAATGGAAGGTTGTGGATAATGAAATCATCATTATCTGCTCTGTTGTCTTGGCAAGCAAGCCAAAAATCCTAGAGCCATAGTCTGGGGTTTGTTTCCATAGAGTATTTCGAGATGTTGGTTGGCGATCGGTACCGTGGTGGGAAGATGGCATTGAGGATGTGTCGTCTGAAGGCCTGAGGTCCCGGTAAATCGGGGCTCGGGCTTTGGTCCTCACCACTATCGTAGCATCCACCAAGATAAGGGTTGTAGCCATGGCAAGCTCCCTCCCTCGCATTGTCGCGCGTACACCTACGGGCATCGAGGGTGTCCCACGCGTCACAGTGGCAGCCAAGATGCTCATGCACTGGGACCGCAGCGCACGTCCTACGACTTGCCAGGTCGCTCTAAGGGTGTGTGATGGCTAGCGTCAAGCCCATGCTGTCAGTATAGTGAGCTCTTGGCCTGCTATGCCGCTGCATGCTCGAGTAGCATGAGAATCTCATGATGGGCCGATGATCCTCGAGTGTCACAGGCCCCAGGAGGCCCTAGAGTAAGGCCGCAACAGCAACGATGTTCTGGGTTGCCCAAGCAAAGTGTGGGAGTGCTTCATCGTCCTCGATGATCCTCTAGTTCATGTCACGGGCCATGGCATGCGCACGCCCACCGTCTCCATGGGGCTCAATCTCTCGCTCGAGCTCCGCGCGTTCCTGCTGAAGCTGGAGTCGCGCTTCTTTGAGCTCTTGGTGCCATGCCTTCAGCTGCTCCACCGGCAGGTGGGCGTGGGTCCTTGCATCCCCCTCGGCCTCACCGTCGAGGTCATTCATTGGGGTAGCCTATTCTTCATGGATGCTTTCACGGTGTCCCTCGGGGGTACCTGCCATGAAACACTCATGAGAGGGGTGTTGGCTCCCCCTGCTGGAGTCAGAGCTGGAGGGCGACTTCGATTCTTCTACGAGGAGGTCATGGAAAGTCTCTGAGACATATTCGGTCATCCCCATGAACTCATAATTCATAGGGGATGGAGGCGTGTGTTGCGCCATAAGGCAGCCAACGGTCTCCGTGGCATTGCGGAGACCGGACGAGAGCGCTATTTGGGCGTTCCGGATGAGGTATTCCGAGGAGAGCGGCTCTGCTCCGGCAAGCTACTTCATTACATTAGCAAACAAGAAGGTGAGGTGGCGTAGGTTCTCCCAAGATGGTCGGGGTCCTAGGAAGGAGCCAAGCTGGTGCCTTAACCTCCCGTATTTGAAGCCGAGGAGCTGGTCGCTCCCGGGGGCACGGGCCTCTAGTGTGTTTAGCTACAGTTCCTCAAGCGCCTCAATGAACGCATCAAGGCCGATGGAGTGGAGAGGTTGGATGACGATGGGAGTCCACACCAACTCTCCCTCCATCGTGATGATGAAGTCTAGGTTCCCAAAGCGCACGTGCGTGCCCAGGACCCAGCTGACGTTGTGACTAGCCATCCGAGGCCTGGTGTGGATGTCGAGACGCGCAAAAGGCCCCTACCTAGTGCACCAACTGTCGGTGTTTTAAGTCACCACCAACAAGTAAATTTCTAATATTGTGTGTCTGGCTCGGATGGTGTGCTTAGATGACACGAGGTTTATACTGGTTCGGGCAGAATTTTCCTACGTCTAGTTCATTGCTACAGCTCATGTTACTAGCACTGAAAGTTCATAGTAGGGGTTACAAACGGGTGAGAGAGGAACAGGTCCCAAGTCTCTGGTGAAAGGAGTGAATGGGTGCTGAGAGAGCTCGGTTGCTGCTCAGCCATGTGTTTGGGGTTTGATGGGTTTGTTCATCCTGGCTTGATTCGATCCGATCGGTTATCAGATGCCCTCAATGGAGAGCCCTGCTTTCCCTTTTTATAGGCCAGGGGAAAGCACGGGATACAACGGAGGGAAAGAGGAGAACGAGAGATAGAGAGACCGAAGGCCTTTAGGATTGCCATGTCCTTCTTCTCCTTTCATGTGGGTCCCACTAACACTGTAGATGTCAACAGGGATGGTGCCACATCGCGGTCTTGTCTGTCACTAGCGCCATGCATAGCCGTCATCTGCTGGTCATGGCGCTCCACTCCAATGAGGTGGAACCCATGGCCTCGTGGTCGGGCGATGCGGAGCCTTCCCCAGAGGTCAGGCAAAGCGGAGCCCACCCCAAGAGGTTGGACGAGGCGGAGCCCATAGCCTTGGGGTCAGGCGAGGTGGAGCCTACCCCCAAAGGGCGGACGAGGTAGAGCCCATGGCCTCGGGGTTAGGTGAGGCAGAGCTCTCCCTAGAGGTCAGACGAGGTGGAGCCTGTGGCCTCAGGGTTGGGTGAGTCGAAGCATGAACCCAAGGGCCGGGCGAGGCGGAGCATAAACCAATGGTCGGGCGAGGTAGAGCCCATGGCCTTAGGGTCGGGCGAGGCGGAGTGCAAATGCAAGGGTCAGATGAGGCAGAGCCCATGGCCTTGGGGTCGGGTGAGGTGGAGCCCTCCCCCAGAGGTCAGGCGAGGTGGAGTTTGCCCCCATAGGTCAGGCGAGGCTGAGCTTGCTCGCCTAGGGGACGGTTCAAGGTAGAGCTCTCCCCTAGAGGTCGGACAAGGCGGTGCCCATGGTGTCGGGCGAGTCCGGGCATCAACCCAAGGGTCGGGCAAGGCAGAGCGCAAACCCAATGGTCGGGCGAGGCGAAGCCCACTGCCTTGGGGTCGAGTGAGGCGGAGCACAAACCCAAGGGTCGGACGAGGCAAAGGTCGTTGCCTTAGGGTCGGGCAAGGCTGAGCCCTCCCCCAGTGGTCGGGCGAGGCGAAGCTTGCTCGCCTAGGGGTCGGTTCAAGCCATAGTCATGCTCTTGACTGCTCGGATGAGTCAATGTTGATGGTCATTAGCTCCTCCTCTTTGGGTACCCTAGTATTCATCCCCAACACTTTGGCCGATACATCCACAACGTTGTCTTCCCACCGCGGTACCAACCGCCGAACAACATCCTAAAATACTTCAGAGAAACAAACCCTGAACTATGTTCAAGGATTATCAGCTTGCTTGCCAAGATGGTGGAGCAGATAGTGACAATTTCATTATCCTCAACCTTCCATTGTTCCTGGCCGATTTGGCGCTAACGTGGTAGGAACACCTTTACCTCAACTAAATCCAAAGTTGGGCGGACCTAAAAGAGATCTTTGTGGGAAACTTTTAGGGCACATACGCGCATCCTGGGAACCCATGGGATCTCAAAAGTTGTCAACAGAAGTTTGGGGAAACTCTTCGTGGGTACATCCAGCGCTTCTCCCGATAGTGCAATGAGCTACCTGATGTCGCTGATGCTGACGTCATAGGAGCTTTCCTGTCTAAGACCACCTGCGAGTCTCTGTTTCACAAGCTGGGATGTAAAGGCCCATGAACCACCAAGGCGCTCCTCGACATCGCCACCAGCCATGCTTTTGGAGAGGAGGGGGTCAGGGCGATTTTCGACCGCCCCAAGGGCAAGGCAAAGTGGAACGAGGACACCGGCAAAGGTGCCTCCAACGGCCCCAACAAGAAGAAGAACAAGCAGTGGCACAAGGGCTCGGTCATGGCTACTACCGACCACAAGGGGGTCAGAAGCCCATTGAGGGTACCCCAAACCAGTTCGAGAAGCTGCTCAAAGGGCCATGCTTGAACCATGCTTTCCCCGTCAAGCACCTATACAAGGACTGCGTCCTCATGAAGCGGTTCTTGTCCGGAGGCTCCAACAAGGGGAGCATAGGAAGGAGCACAAGCCGACCACAGATGATGCCAAGGGGAGGGATAGTGGATTTCTGACGCTAGATGGCTGCCTCATGATCTTTGGAGGGTCGGTAGCCTATGACTCCAAGCATTGCCAGAAGCTTGGGACCCACGAGGTCTATACGGCTGAGCCAGCCATGCCTTCCTTCCTCTAATGGTAAGAGTCCACCATAACCTTTGATCCGGCCAACCACCTGGAAAGCGTCCCATAGCCGAGAAGATACCCACTCGTGGTCGACCCGATCATCGGCACGAAGCGGCTCACCAAGGTGCTGATGGAAGGAGGCAGTGGCCTCAACATCATATACGCTAAAATGCTCAATGCCTTGTGCTAATTTAGTCAAGCGGTCAACAATTACCAATATGGAATCATGACCCTTTTCAATGGTTGGAAGCCCAACTATAAAATCCATACTGATGTCATCCCATTTCCATCTTGGGATAGACAGTGGCTGAAGTAGTCTACCCAGCTTCAAATGGATGGCCTTGACCCGATAGCAATTATCGCATCTAACAACAAATGCTTCAATTTCTTTCTTCATTTTTGTCCACCAGAAGTGTGTTTTCAGATCTTGGTACATTTAACTGCTACCTGGGTAAATGGACAAATTGGAAGAGTGTGCTTCCTCTAGAATTTGGTTTCTCAATTCTCTATCTTTCGGCACTACAAGCCGATCCTTAAACCACATCACACCCCTCACATCTAGACGAAAATGTTTGGTTTCTTCCTCTTTCATCTTTCTTTTGATATGGAATATGCCCTCATCGGTCTTTTGGAGCTCAATAATTTTAGACTCAAGAGAGCAACTAACAGTGATATTGTGTAAGACTACCGGATGCAATAAGTTGAAACCATCTTCCAACAAGGGATTACACTGATACTTCCGGCTTAAGGAGTCTGCAACCACATTGGCTTTTCCAGGATGACAATGTACTTCTAGGTTGTAATCCTTGATCAATTCCAACCATCTTCTCTGCCTCATGTTCAATTCAGGTTGGGTAAAAATGTACTTGAGGCTCTTGTGATCGGTGTAGATATGGCAAACATTATCAAGCAGGTAATGTCTCCAAATTTTAAGAGCATGGGCAACTGCTGCTAATTCTAAATCATGGTTTGGATACTTGACTTCATGCTTTCTCAGTTGCCACGAGGCATAAGCAATGACTCGGCCTTCCTGCATTAGAACACACCACAAACCGGTACCCGATGCATCGCAAAACACATCAAACGGTTTCTCAATGTCAGACTGTGCTAAAACAGGAGCAGTAGTTAGCAACATTCATAAAGTGTGAAAAGCTGGCTCACACTCCGGTGTCCATACAAATTTCTCATCCTTCTGAAGCAACCTAGTCATGGGCTTGGCAATTTTGGAGAAATCTAGAATAAACCGACGGTAATATCCTGCTCAGCCAAGAAAACTCCGAACCTCATGAACCAAGGTTGCGGCTTTCCAATCAAGAACCTGCTGCACCTTGGATGGGTCCACCGAGATTCCATCTTTAGATAAAACATGGCCTAGGAAAGGTACTTTCCTCAACCAAAATTCACATTTACTAAATTTAGCATATAACTTATGCTCTCTTAGCCTAGACAACACCACTCTCAAGTGCTCTATGTGATCTTTTGCATTCTCGGAATAGATCAAGATATCATCGATAAACATGACCACAAACTTATCAAGCTCAGGCATGAATACCAAGTTCATTAAATACATGAAATAGGTAGGAGCATTGGTCAACCCAAAGGACATGACTAAATACTCATAAAGGCCATACCTAGTGGAAAAAGCCATCTTAGGTATGTCCTCAGGCCTGATCTTGATTTGGTGATAACCTAACCTCAAATCAATCTTAGAGAACACTTTTGCTTTTGCCAATTGATCAAATAAGATATCAATGCAAGGCAAAGGATATTTGTTCTTGATAGTAATAGCATTGAGTGGTCGATAGTCCACACACATCCGCAAAGACTTGTCCTTCTTTTTTACAAATATGGATGTACAACCACATGGTGACGAACTAGGGTGAACGAGACCCTTTTCTAAGAGCTCATGCAATTGGATCTTCAATTCTGCTAATTCATTTGGTAGCATTCTATAAGGTCTTCGAGAGATGGACGCTGTACCTGGTATTAACTCAATCTTGAACTCTATATCCCTGTCGGGTTGTAACCCAGGCAATTCATCTGGAAAGACATCTGGAAATTCACATACTATAGGAATATCAGCAAGGGCCACAAGATGGATAGCATTGGCCATATTTTGGAGATCAAACTCCCTAGAAAGGGGTACTAGAAAAGCATCGTTATTCTTGGGTCTCTCAACATAATGGTTCTAGTCGATGTATCAATAAGGACACCATGGTTCTTCATCCAATTCATACCCAAGATCACATCTATACCCAATCCCGGTAATATCACTAAATTTACAGTATACTCTCGTTCACTTATTTGGATAAGTACATCTTTAACTATCCGATTGGTAGAAATGTTATTCCCAGCTGCACTTATACAATAACCACCTTTGTCTACTACAAATATTTTCTGATCATACTTGGATGCAAATGTTGGACTCATGAATGAATGTGAAGCCCCAGAATCAAACAGAACAACTGCAGGGTCATGGTTCACAAGAAACATACCAGCTGTGACAACCTCGCCAGAGGGAATCTCTTCCATGGTTGCGTAATGCACATACCCCGGGCATGCATTTGCAGTTGTTGTCTTCTGATTGTTCTTCTTAGGGTAAGGGCACTCCCTCACCCAATGACCAGTCTTGTTGCAATTGAAACATGGTTGATTGTTAGGTGGTGCCTTTGAGTTACCTTGTCCTGCACCACCCTTAGATGGTAGAGCAATAGAGTATGCCCAACGATACCCTTTAGTTGCTTGGCTTGGCTGGGCCTTCTTCTGAGGTGGCCGGTATTTTGGAGCAGGTGGGCGGTATTGGGTTCTTGCCACCACTGGAGCTCTTAGCTGAGATGCACCGGCTTCAAAGGCCCTCTTGCGGCTCTTGGATCCAGCATAAATATTATTATGATTCTCTTATGTGAGCGGATCACTCACAAATTCATTGTAGGTCTCACTCTTGTTATTTGCTAGTCTTCATCAACTTTGGACCTAGTCCTCTCAGCATGGACGTCCTGTAACTCAGCCCTAGATGCATCTCTTTCAGCAACAACATGGACAAACTACCCCCAATGAGCTTCCAAGGCTGTCATGTAATTACCTATCTCATTCTAAGCTGCTCTAACTGCCTTTCGGTGCCTGCGCACATGTCCTCGCATCCTGCGCTATGCATCCTGTGCTCTTTGGAGCTCTTGCATACAATAGATGTAACTATCCTGGCGAGAGTAAAACATCCTCATAACTGCATACATGGCACTCATGGCAGCATTACTACTTCCTGCTCTTTCATCCTGGTCCCTTACCAAAGCATTACCACCTGGCTGGGTCCAAGCAGTCTATGATGCATCCACTCGAGGAAAAGATCCAACAGGCCCATTGACAAGCTCATCACCGAATTCCTGACAGATTTCGCTAAGAACTTCAAAAGCAGCCACTTGGGCACCCTCCCAAGGGGTCTATCCATCTGACTCGATACTCCATCCTTGCCACTGAGGGTTGTCCACACGGGCGGCGATAGTGACCCGCACGTCGTACCACCATTGTCCCTCAGTTACCACTTCGCTCCAAAAATAGCGAGGTGGTTCAGCATACCCGACAGAGTGTAGTACCCTCCATAGTAAGGTGGGAGTCCCAAACAGTGCCAAAAAGGTGTTGCTTGCAACAAGGGCTCCTGGGCTGCCATCTATAGCAAAATGTTACAATTTAGTGAGACAACGTGATTATAGAAAAGAGTTACTTAACAATAAGATCTTGCAAGGGGTAGGAACAATGCAATGATATGTGTGAATGATGTATCATGATGTATGCTCATTCCGTACATCCTCACAAATTTAGAAAAAAATCCTAACGACATACGCGGTGGCATACATATGTTCTCTCAATATAATCGTAACTAAACGAGCTACACGTTTTGTTGTTAGTGTACCTACAGTAGATTTATTTCAGCCCAACCCAACAGTTATATGTACAGAAAGGTAAATCTAGGCTCTAAGTTGAATATCAAGGATAGCAAGATATATATGAAAGCAGTAAACTAAATAGTTCCATATATATATATATATATATATATATATATATCTCATATATATACTTCTGTATCAAAGCTACCCGATGATCAATTACACTTCCCACAATTAAACACGCACCATACACACATGCAAGCATGCATATATAACCGTATCACAGCTAGCTTTCCCCGACCACACGCTCACTTCCTGCGGTCATGTCACTCATCAACTTACCTTCTTACCTAGCATAGAGGCATTCGATCCATACATTACCACTCAAGTGAGTGGCACCCATACAATAGCACACCATATGGACAACGAAAGTAAAAATCCCCCATGTTAGTACTTATATAGCCACCTAATAGTCCTTAACTAGGCATAAAGGAGATGACCTCTGGCACACTATAGTTTTAAGTTCAATCTTCAACACTCTAAACTTATTACTACAGTGTAGAAATTATGTTTATAAAACAAAAACCTTTATTTTAATTACACATGTGACAAGTTTAGTGTTGAATCCCGCTCCGATGCCAGCTGTAATAGAACCATCCAATTTATAAGAGCACAAGTACAATAGCAACCACTGAAGCAGTCAAACCATCACACTTGAGCCCATATAAATCCGGTAGTCCGTCGAGTATCATGAAGGATCTCGAATCAACCAACATATAAGCCAAGATCATACATGATTCAACATACAATCCACATGTTACAACAAGTTCACAAATAGTTTGTCATTCATCAGAGTTCCAACATAGTTATTAGAACATTAGTTTTACAGTAGCGGAAGCAACATAGTTCTGAATGACATCAACAGTAGTTTAGATACATAGCTAGTTTTCATAGTCATCTCCAACAAAAGCACAAGGGTGAGATGAGATATAGAATGACCATGCCATGCTCCTATTCCTCATCCACTGTAGGAGCAAAGCAGTGCTTACAGTAGCCATGGTACATCACGTTATCTACAATAATAGGGAAATAAACCCTGAGTACGAGAAGGTACTCAGCTAGACTTACCCATCATAAACCAAAAATAAGAGACACAAAGGATCATGCAAGGCTTATAAGTGGAGCTGGTTCATAGCCTTTGCCTACAAGCCAATATTTATCTAGTATCTTTTAACTTTGAAATAACAAGTTTACTATTCCTATTCCATTCTAGATTAGTATCTATCCTATGCCAAACGTGTTGTGTACCATTAAATCATCACAATAGTAACCATATCAAGTTGAGCATTTCCATAATCCACATAACCATTACTTTCATCAATTACTCGATGAAGGGGCTCATGTCAAGTTCTGGCTATCCAGGAGATATGGTGATTCGAATCGATTCCTACCCAGCTGGGGAATTATTCCTAACACACACCCATAATCCCCTATCAGGGTCGCATCGGGTCACCTTTGGTACAACTCAGGTCCAAATCATGGGTAAGACCAGCGCCACACCCTCAAAGATACTACCAATCTACCAAGAGGGTCGGGACTCGAACCTGCCCTTGGACTCATGCCATTGGTTGTCCACACATCCTTACTGCCTCTAGGGTGCGCACTTTAACTGCTCGTGTCTCTAGCCTAAGTTGAGCTACTCGGCTTCACGGTCAGAATGACTTATCCAGCCAACTATGTGAGAGGCATGCATTCAACAAGACAAGAGGGCCTCTAGTAGCCATGCCTTGGGAGAGGAGGTGGTCCAGGTGATTTTTGACCGCCCCAAGGGTAAGGCAAAGCGGGACAAGGACCCCAATGAAGGTGTCTCCAACCACCCCAACAAGAAGAAGAACAAGTAGTGGCGCGAGGGCTCGCTCGTGGCCACTACCGACCTTAAGGGTGTTGGAAGCCCGTTGAGGGTACCTCGAACCACTTTGAGAAGCTGTTCGAAGGGCCATGCCCGAACCATGCTTTCCCCGTCAAGCACCTATACAAGGACTGCGTCCTCATGAAGTGATTCTTGTCCAGAGGTTCCAATAAGGGGGAGCATAGGAAGGATCCCAAGCCATCCATAGACAACGTCGAGGGGAAGGACGGTGGATTTCTGAAGCTGGATGGCTGCCTCATGATCTTCGGAGGGTCGGCAGCCTATGACTCCAAGTGCCGCCAGAAGCTTGCACACCGCGAGGTCTATACGGCCGAGCCGGCCGTGCCTTCCTTCCTCTAATGGTCGGAGTCCGCCATAACCTTTGATCGGACCAACCACCCAGAAAGCGTCCCACAGCCGGGAAGATACCTGCTCGTGGTCGACCCGATCATTGGCATTAAGCACACAAAGGTGCTGATGGATGGAGGCAACGGCCTCAACATCTTGTACGCTGAAACACTCAACGCAATGGGCATCGATAGATCGCGCATCTGGCCGACCAAGGCGCCTTTCCATGGCATCGTGCCTAGAAAGCAAGCCGTGCCACTTGGGCAAATTGATCTTCCCATCACCTTCAGGAATACAACTAGTTATAGGACAAAGACCCTTACTATCGAGGTGGTCGGGTTCCATGGGACCTACCATGCCATCTTGGGACGTCAATGCTACTCGAAGTTCATGGTCGTCCCCAGCTACACCTATCTGAAGTTGAAGATGCCAGGTCCAAGTGGGGTCATCACCATCAGCACCTCCTTCTAGCGTGCCTATGCGTGTGAGGTCACCACGGCAATTATCGCCTCCAAAGAGCTTGCCGCCATCAGGAAGGAGGTCATCGAAGAAGCACCCGACCCCAAGACATTGGCTGGGTCTTTCGAGCCTATAGAGGGCGCCAAGGAGGTCCTCATAGACCCTAGCAGCTCCAAGGGCAAAGTGGTGCACATTAGCACCACGCTTTCCTCCACGCCAACAAAGACATCTTTGCGTGAAAACCCTCAGACATGCTAGGCATTCCGAGAGAAGTTGTTGAGCACACCTTGAAGATCAGGCCAGTCTCCAAGCCAGTGAAGCAGCGCCTACGTCGCTTCGATGAGGAGAAACGTAGGCCATCGGTGAGGAGATTATGAAGCTTTTGACGGCCGGGTTCATCAAGGCAGTATACCACCCCGAGTGGTTAGCCAATCCCGTTCTTGTACAAAAAAAGAGAGGGAAATGGAGAATGTGTGTTGACTACATGGGTCTCAACAAAGCATGTCCAAAGGATCCGTTTCATTTGCAACGCATAGACCAAGTAGTCGACTCGACCTCAGGGTGTGAAACCCTTTGCTTCCTTGATGCGTACTCCGGGTACCATCAAATCACGATGAAAGAGTCCGACCAGCTCGCGACATCTTTCATCACCCCATTCGGATCATTCTGCTACATCACAATGTCGTTCGGCCTAAAGAACACGGGGCTACGTGTAATAGAACCGTCTAATTTATAAGAGCACAAGTACAATAGCAACCACTGAGACAGTCAAACCATCACACTTGAGCCCATATAAATCTGGTAGTCCATCGAGTATCACGAAGGATCTCGAATCAACCAACATACAAGCCAAGATCGTACATGATTCAACATACAGGTCACATGTTACAACAAGTTCACAAATAGTTTGTCATACATCGGAGTTCCAACATAGTTATTAGAACATCAGTTTTACGGTAGCAGAAGCAACATAGTTCGGAACGACATCAATAGTAGTTTAGATACATAGCCAGTTTTCATAGTCATCTCTAACAAAAGCACAAGGGTGAGATGAGATATAGAATGACCATGCCCATGGTCCTATTCCTCATTCACTGTAGGAGCAAAGCAGTGCTTACAGTAGCCATGGTACATCACGTTATCTGCAACAATAGGGACATAAACCCTGAGTATGAGAAGGTACTCAGCTAGACTTACCCATCATAAACCAAAAATAAGAGACACAAAGGATAATGCAAGGCTTATAAGTGGAGCTGGTTGACATCCTTTGCCTACAAGCCAATATTTATCTAGTATCTTTTAACTTTGAAATTACAAGTTTAATATTCCTGTTCCATTCTGGATTAGCATCTATCATATGCCAAACATGTTGTGTGCCATTAAATCATCACAATAGTAACCATATCAAGTTGAGCATTTCCATAATCCACATAACCATTACTTTCATCAATTACTACGATGAAGGGGGCACATGTCAAGTTCTCAATATCCGGGAGAGATGGCGATTCGAATCAATTCCTACCTAGCTGGGGAATTATTCATAACACACACCCATACTCCCCCTGTCAGGGTCGCATCGGGTCAACTATGGTACAACTCAGGTCCAAATCATGGGTAAGACCAGCGCCGCACCCTCAAAGATACTACCAATCTGCTAGGAGGCTCAAGACTCGAACCCACCCTTGGACTCACGCCATTGGCTCTCCGCACATCCTTACTACCTCTAGGGTGCGCACTTTAACTGCTCGTGTCTCCAGCCTGAGTTGAGCTTCTTGGCTTCATGGTCGGAATGACTTATCCAGCCAACTATGTGAGAGGCCTGTGTTCAACATGACAAGTGGGCCACCAACGGCCAGTCCTTAAACGACACAGACAGAATCACTATAAGTCACCACACCTAACATATAAGATTCCACCCAGTCTCCAATTGTTCAATATCACTAGGTTATGGTCCACGATAGCACAATATAGCCAACCATGATCAAGTCACCACCTATAGCTCGCAGGTGACAGGTGTTTACACTAGAATTTGGAAGAAGAGTCGCAAGGACTCAAAAGCTCCCAAGATCATGTCATCAAGGAATCAATTGCGTGCAGATCAGAACTAGCTGATTTGGATGCAAAAACTAGAATTGGCTTTCTTCAGATAGCACCAGCGGATAACGACAAAGGGTACGTTCGGAGCCAGGATGAAACATGTTGGACTCTATAAAAATGGAAAGATTAGAGTCCAAGTTATCTTAAATTAGGAATGTTTTCTTTAGGGTCAAAAATTGTGATGAGTCATGCTTAGACAGGAATCATGCGTAGGTCCCGGGTATAAATATCAAGCCCCGGCTATTGTAAAAGGACAACAATCAATCCAATATACAAGGCATTTACTTTTTCGGCTTCGGCCACCCTTAGGAGTAGGAGTAGCGTAGATCTCAGCGAGTTCTTTAGCAAGTACGGCTACATTGATCCGGTCGACCTCCACTGCTTGTTGTAAGTATCGTCATGGCTTATACCTATGTTCGTACGGCTGCATCGATCCGATCGACCTCCACTGCGACTCTGGTATAAGTTAGTTATCGACTCTTGCCTAGTTCAAGTATGGCTGCATCGATTCGGTCGACCCCCACAGCATGAACTAGATCAAGGTCAAGTTATCGGCTCTACCTTAGGATGGCAGTCTTTGGTAGATTCATTAAGTTACCGATATTGCTTATTGCTTTCATTATTTATCTAATTACAGCAATATCACTCTGCCCGATTGGGATTGATCTGGAACGGCCTTATATCTTGTTTAGCCCATCGTTTGCTAATCTAAATTGATCTAATCTACACCTTAAACAATGAGTTCTGTTTTATCGGTTGTTTTATGTCAATCCTGATCGTGCATAGCGTGTGGTTAAGGCATGTTGTGTCTTGAGTAGATTTATTGGCTAGCGAGAACCGTTCCATGGCCCGTTATCACGGCCTATGTGATTCTGCCTCACAACCACTGTTAGCACCGTGGAGTGGGGATTGTTATTTGATAGATCTATTCCTGATAAGGCATGACTTTAGCTGTGCGTTATGCCTGAATCGGCTGTTTTAGCCGATATCGAGTGCTTTCACGAACAGTTCACATCACGAGACCATTGAAGTAAAGATAGGTTGAAAGACATGTTAGCCCCATGATCTTATTATTGTATTACGGCCTGCATGATTCTGCCTCATGCCCCACTGATATTAGTAATGAGTTAGGGTCGTTGATTCTATCGTTATTTCTACGGCCTGCATGATTCTGCCTCATGCCCCACTGGTCATAGCGATAGATGAGATCTAACATGTTCATTAGATTTATCTTTATTAAATGGTTAAATGGTGTTGAATTGTTTCTTTATATAAAAAGGGTTTCAGTTACTTTGTAATCATTGGCTCAGCACAAACTGATCATTGTTGACATCTTATTGCCATTGATTAATATTTGTTTAAATAATAATATTTATCCTGAATGATAACCGATTCTTCTTATACGACCTAATGAGCTTTAATCGATTTATTCTCATGAATATGCTGGAATCAACTATTTAGTCGATCTCCTTTCATTTCGGCTCTCATAGCCGCACATTCGGGACTGTTTGGCAACACCGGCAAGTTCTGCCCTTAATTACTGATGAACTTTCTCTCCTTGTTAATTACAGGGTCGAATTGACTGGCACGTCTTGTGAGGAGTGCGCAAGATCGACCACCCCTGCGCTGAAGCTAGGTGGATCTATAGCTCCATCGAGCAGACCCTTCCGGCTTGTTGCATGTGTCCTCAGCACGGGACAAAAATTCTGTGTCGACACACGTTTCTGGCACACCCGGTGGGACACCACAATCATCATGGCGGTTCACAACAACAACGACATCCTTATTCTGCATTATGAAGATCTACCTGATGGGGATAAGGGTATCATCAGCAAAGCTACAGAGGAGTTTCAGAACAAATGTTTGTTGTCCTACACCAAAACACGTGACAACACAATTGTTCAGAAATTTCTACTACCAAGAGTTCTGTTACATGGGTAGACAGACATAACTGAAGACAGGCATTTCTTTAAGGAAGTTGTAGACAGATCTATTCGTGATGCCATATCAAGCCATAACGAAGCTTTCGTGGACATATTTCACAACGCCATGAAAGAGACGATTCATGGATTTCCAATTGGTCAAGGTGGACCAGCTTATTACAACATTCCAGATCCGTCGACCCAAGGGACCAATCAAGTTGGTACCAGCCATCAAGAAGCAGCACCAGCTAGTAGTGGTGATGTCCAGATAGTTTAGGGTTCATCTGAACAAACTCAAGGAACTACTATAAATCAGACACATACAATCCTGGACCATCAGTATAGCATGTGCAACAGCCAGCGGGGCAAAGTCAGAACCAGGTGATCAATTTTGGCACATCAGGCCACATACCGTCATCGGCTCAAAAAATAGCACCATCAATTCAAAGGATCCGTAGAGATATAGATCCTTATATCTATAATCAAAGACTTCAAGCAGCAAGCCAGCAAAGGACCCAACAGATTGAGATTCCACAAGGGTATCACTACGGCATGGATTATAACACCCTTCACATGATGCCAAATCTAGGATATCAAGGCACACGAGATTTTAATCCACAGATGGGTCAGCAGGTGCAGAGAAATCCAAATCCACATGCTGATGAATATTGCTGAGGGTGACCGAGATGATGAAGAATTAGTTCGGTCTAAAGCCAAAAGGGCTAACCTTTTCGTACAAATACCCATATCTAGAATGGTATGATTTGGTCGCTCGTCCAACAAATTATAGGCTCCCAGAATTTGCTAAGTTCACTGGCCAAGATAGTACAAGTACGATAGAACATATCAGTCGGTATCTTACACAATTGGGCGAAGCGTCAGTTGAGGATGCCCATCGAGTTTGTTTCTTCTCTCTGTCCTTATCAGGGCCAGCTTTCACGTGGTTTTCATCATTGCCAGTCAATTCCATTGCCAATTGGGCTGACCTGGAGATGAAGTTTCATACATATTTTTACACTAGGACTAGAGAAAAGAAGATTACCGATCTGACAACTATAAGACAGAAGACTAATGAATCGGGCATTGAATTTCTTTAGAGGTTCCGAGAAACCAAGAACTTGTGCTTCTCCTTAAACTTGGCCGATGATCAACTAGCTACTTTAGTTGTTCAAGGAATGCTGCCGATGTGGAAAGAAATGCTGCTGGGACAAGAATTTGACAACTTGGGTCAATTGGCTCAACAAGTAGCAACGCTCAATAGCCAATTCCAGAGTATGCGTAGAAATACCCGGTTCTAGAAGAGTACCATAGTTGCCAAAGCTTATGATCCATACTCAGTCGATGACGGCTATGAAGATGAAGAAGAAGAGGTTGCTACAGCTGAATGGAATTGGGGCAAGAAGACAATAATGGTGCCAAATCCTTAGGGAAGAGGAGTCGAGGAGAGCTATGACTTTGATGTCACCAAATCAGATAAGCTCTTCGATTTCTTGCTTGAGAAAGGGCAAATCAAGTTCCCCGATGGTCATGTCATGTTGCCCCATGATCAGTTGAAGAATAAGAAGTTCTGCAAGTTCCATAATGCTACTTCTCATTCCACTAATGAATGTAGAATCTTCAGGCGGCATATACAGAGAGCTATTCAGCAGGGGAGGCTCAAATTCGATACGCCTCGGAAAATGAAAGTTGATGATAATCCTTTCCCAGGAGATCGAAACATGGTTGATGCTGGGCTATTCAAAGGAAAAACTAAGGTCCTAACATCAACCAAATCAAAGGAAGCTGGTACAGTCGATCCCAAGATGCAAATATCGACTGACGAGTATAGAGAGATTAGAAGACGTCGTGCCGAGCAAAAGAGCCGATACGAGTAGGGGAAGGCGTCAAGAGTAGAGACGACGAAGCCGCGGGTCACATCTCGGATTTTGTTGAATAAGTGGCAGCGACAGAAGGAAAAGGATTGTCAACGTTGGTTGAAAGATCAAGCATACCAGCATCAACTAAACGAAGAGAGGTATGAGAGGAAACAAGCCGAATTACATTGGAATTGCCCTTACTTCAGACATTGTTGGAATAAAGGTTTGAAGTTGCCTACCAGACATGACTGTCCAGAATGCAGCAATCAATATCGGGAGTATAGGCAGTCTCAAACCAACTGTCGGTCTATCCATGTTCAAGATGCATATCATCATAATAACATGGATCGGCGCTTAAAAAATAAAAGTGTTCATGATCGGCTTGGAAAAAGAGTCATTGATCAAGTCTGGGCTGATCAAGAAGAGGAAGGCACTAAAAGAAGATATGTGTGGCAGGAAGGCCAGTGGTGCCCAGGAGGTTTAACAAGAAGCCAGAAGAGAATGGTGCAATGCCTAAGGAATAAAGAGATAGAACAGGCTCAGACATCCGGTAAAACTCAAGTGTGGCGTACCAAGCAAATAGCCGATAGGAAGCAACCATCGGCTAATATCCAAATGGCTTTTCTGTTGCCATCGGAATTCAGAGCTCTAGCAGATCAAGAAGTTTATTCGGATTTCGATGAATCAGAGTATAAGGAGATAGTTGCCAAGTTGACAGTTGTACAGGAAGCAATATTTGACAAACCAGTCAAACATCGGCACTTGAAAGCTTTATATATGAAAGGTCTTGTCGATGGAAAGCCGATGAATAAGATGTTGGTAGACGGAGGTGCTTCTGTCAATCTTATGCCTTACACTACTTTTTGTAAACTTGGCAAAGGACTAGAGGATCTGATGGAGACTGACATGATGCTTAAAGACTTTGGGGGTAATACATCTAAGACCCGGGGGGCAATAAACATTGAACTAACAATCAGGAGCAAGACTCTGCTCACTACATTCTTCGTCATCGATGGAAAAGGGTCATACAGTTTGCTCCTCGGTCGTGATTGGATTCATGTGAACTGCTGCATACCGTCAACCATGCATCAGTGTTTGATTCAATGGCACGGGGATGACATCGAACTGGTTCGCGCTGATGAGTCCGTGAGCATCGCAACAGCCGATCCAGTCTTTTGGGAACTAGGAGACTTTGAATGTTTTTTCGGCAAGTCATGGGAAGGAGGCTTCATTAAGATCAGCAATGAAAGCCAACAGCCGATGCAAGCGATCGGCTCTGAGAGTTTATTTTAGTAGAAAAGTCACAGCTTCACGTCGGTCGTTGGATTAAAGGAAAAATAAGCATTGAGTCTTGAAGATGGGCTTAGGCTGACGTATGTGAATGATGAATCAAGGTATAAGCGCGATTTAGAGTTAGTGGATTCCCTGAGGAGTTCTATTTCATTTCAACAGGATGCTTGATCTGGGTTGATTAATTGTTCGACCTTTGATATGAAAAGTTCTGTGGTACGTTATTCTAACACCCGATCAACATTTGATAGCTGATTCGTTCTCGGCTCTAATAGCCGGTAGCAGAAAGGTATCGCTTCTAGTTCAAAAAACAAAAATCTTCAAGGACAATAAAAGCCGATGCGGTATGTATCGCCTATAGAGTAAAAACATAAGATAAAAATAGTCATACACAAGAGCATTGTACTGAGGTACATTCATGGAAAGAACAGGAGTCTTTGTTCATCGGATGACCCTAGATACAATCTAATCAAAGATCTTGTTCACCACATCCTGGGCGGATGTGATGTCTACTATGGCCTCCGCTGCCATGACAAATCCTTTGAGCAGGTCAGCATGCTCCTTAGGGCCATCACCCATTGGGAAACTAGTCTCCATGGTGTGGAGCTCGTACCCAGTCTAGACTTGTGCCGCGGTCAGCGCCACCGCTGCACCATGACGAACGCCGTGGAGGGCGATCTCCCGAATGCGGACCGGGACGTCTTGGAGACGAGTGTCGATAGAGGAACCCCGGGCATTGGTGGTGTCCGTGGCCACATTTGCCGCCAGTTGGAGGGACTCCAACTGCACCGTCAGGGCTGACAGTCACAGAAACAAAATACTATCAAGATGAAGATAATGAAAATCCGAATGGGGCGTTCCTAGAGTTTTTCTTACCTGCTACTGTGGTGTCAGAATCGGCCAGCCACGCTCGGACGGCGTTGGCCTCCTTCTTAGCCACGTGAAGGGTGGCCTGAGAGACCCCGAGGTGAGTCTCTAGTTGGCCATTCTCCCAAGTCGCCTCGGAATAGCGATTCTGAGCCATCCTCCACTAATGAAGGTAGCGCCAGGCGTCGTCACCATTATAGGAGTCAGAAGAATCCGACAACGAGGACGGCACAGAAGATGCGGCGTCAGAAAGCCCGCTGGCCCTAGGAAGAGGATGGAGACTGTCATTCACAATAATCATGTAGGCGAGTCAGAACTATTCATCATCATAAACAAGAAATGTCAATCTCACCTCATGCGTCGGAGACACTGGTTCATCGGCATATTCTCCTCCGGGATTTCCTCCGCAACGCGCTTGCCTCGGTTGTCTTCGCCGGCCATGAAGGATGATTAGATCTATGAAAGGGAGAAGGAAAATCGCTATAGGGTTTTGGCAGGCGGAGAAGAGCAAAGGAACAGTTGCGAGTGGAGATGTGTTCGAAGTCGAAACCACCGGCTGGTATTTGAGGACCTGAAGCGAAGAGGCGGACGCCTCGGGACGTGTAAAAGGCAAACGCAATTAATAGAAGGCGAAGCGCCACTTCACTGATGCCGATGGGAGTGCGGCATTGAGCAACTGAAGGTAGGAAATCGAAGGGTTCTCTTAATAAAAGTCGTGTTTTCAGATTTGATTGGATTAGAAGTCTAGGATCGGCTGTATCAAATTGGCTCTTTAGCCGAAAAAAGAAGCGTAATTAAATAACGGAGAGTATGATCGATTCTACACAAGATGCGCATTGACATGCAGATTTCAAGTCTGGAACATCATGGATCGCTCTCAATATTTCTAGCCAAATAGCATCATCTCTCGTGATCTATTTAACTTCTTCGGCTGATCTGGGGATGCTCTCAAAGATGTACTTATGACGGTCAATGGCAATGAGACTCCAGAGAAAGCTGGGGATGGATTACCCTTAACAGCCAAAAGCAAGATACCCGGTATGGTCACATAATCAGGAGAAACCTTATTGGATCAAACGTTGTGCGCCTAGTGATATTTACATTTTGGAAACACTAAGAGGAGAAGAGGATTCGGCAGAGCAATCAAATGGGGAATATTTGAAGGAATATTACCCTGATGTTTGGATTAACACTTGACAGCCAAGTTGCTCGGCTGTCAGCTCTAATAGCCGATACCAGAAGGGTATTGCTTCTAGTGCGAAGATAAACCCAGAAGGAGCAGTGCAAATACGAGCAAAGTGATGGATGAAGTAAAAATCATTGGAGATGAAGGAGTTGTTCACTGATATCACTTATTACAAGGTACAGATCAGAAAACACTTTGTTTACTATATCATCAGCCTAGGAGGTTAGGGCTACAGAATTGGTGGCATCAAAGAAATCTTTGACCAGTCGCTCGTAACCCTCGGGGTATCCGGTGACTAAAGCTCCATGAGGAAGAAGCCGAAGATCGTGACCAGGGTGAACTTGTGCAGCAGCCAACGCCATGGCAACACCATGACGAATGCTGTGAAGAGCGACTTCTCTGACGCGGTTCAGGATGTCATGCAAGCGAGCCACCAGAACGATGCCCCTAGCAATGATGAATCCTGCCGCATGGTCCGCAGCCAAACAAAGGCTTTCCAGTTGAGCCGATAGATCTAAAGGGTTTGAAGAAGAGGTGAGCAGGATCTTGGAAAATAAAAGTTGAAGAAGAAACAGAAAATTATGGTAAATGTCTCACCAACAATTCTGGCTTCAGCCTTGGCCAACCTCTCCCACACTGGGTTGGCTTTAGGAGGTGATCGGCCTTGGACTATAGCCAAAGCCGACTTCGCAATAGAGAGGCAGTCGGCAAGTTTCTCGCCGGTCCGGTCAATGGAAGCAATCAGGTCATCGTTATCTCTTGGCCTCCTTAGATAGCAGGGGAGCTAGTGACAAATTGGTGCTGAGGATGACCCCAAAGGCTGAGTAGAGTCGGCCCTCTGCTGTGGGATGACGGGAGCATCGCAAATTGCACCCTCTTGATGGTGGATGCATTGGCATGATGATGTAGATCCATCAAGGGCCTCCTCAGTAGACCTCTTGCTGTTCTCCATGATCTCAAACCTACAGAAAAGCAGAAGCTATACTAAGGATGCAGAAAGTTTGAGACAAAGCGGGTTGTCGTTCGATCCACGGCTATGGCCTGTATATATATAGCCTAGGAAGGCGAGAAAATAGATTTCACTGAGGGTGTGAATTTGGAATCGGAAATGGAGGCGGAACGACGTTCTGGGAATTCAGGGGATGGATAACGAAGAGATAACATATTCAAACTTATTGCTTCCCCAAATTATAAAATGCCATGAAATGGATTCAAAGATTTTACATTGACCAGAGATCAACCTATCAAGGCTTCTTTGTATTGAAGGGAGTTCGGACCCCCATAAGGCCGAAGGTTGTCATGAAATGAATCAACATTGGCCCATTGATAAAATTATGCCCGAGAAGAGGAAAAATCGCCCGCCTAACATATGCTCAGCCGCTCTCTCGGTAAATCGAGAAACTATAGGAAAGAAGTCTGTGGCTTTCCTGGTGGGTGCTTAGTGGAACAAACAAGGGAAAGGTGTCCACACATTTTAGCCCTTGCAAACACTAGAATAGCTCTGCGAGCACGGCGAGAAGACACAGCTAATGTCACAAGGCTTCTTCTAGCCGCAGTAGCTGATCCTCTTGCTCGACAAGGCGCTAGAATGAGCGACACAATCACCCTATGCACAAGAATTCTTCTAACCGCTTAAGATCTTCATGGCAAGAGAATGGACCATGGAGGGTCCAGTGGAACTAGAGGCGCTCGAGGGAGCAGATGGAAGCAAAACATGGCTAAATTGTTGAGTTGCTCTCGCCAAGGTCGGATAGGCATTTTATAGCCAGCCTGGGAAGATGAATCCAAGTGCAGCAGTGATGCTCTTGTAAAAAGTTTTGAGGCATAGGCTTATGAGTGGACGCAAGTGGCGACAAACAGTGGACCCTAGATCAAGGTTCTCTACCCATGACCGTGGACTAATCAGGGATACAGACATGATAATTTTGGAATAAAATTACTTTTATCCCAAAATTGGAGGGCATATGTTTACACCAGAATTTGGAAGAAGAGTCGTAGGGACTCGAAAGCTCCCAAGATCATGTCATCAATGAATCAATTATGTGCAGATCAGAACCAGCTGATTCGGATGCAAAAACTGGAATCGGCTTTCTTCGCCAGCGGATAACGACAAAGGCTACGTTCGGCGCCAGGATGAAACATGTTGGACTCTACAAAAAGGGAAAGATTAGAGTCCAAGTTATCTTAAATTAGGAATGTTTTCTTTAGGGTCAAAAATTGTGATGAGTCGTGCTTAGACAGGAGTCATGCGCAGGTCCCGGGTATAAATATCAAGCACCGGCTATTGTAAAAGGACAACAATCAATCCAATATACAAGTCATTTACTTTTTCAGCTCCGGCCACCCTTAGGAGTAGGAGTAGAGTAGATCTCGGTGAGTTCTTCAGCAAGTATGGCTGCATCGATCCAGTCGACCTCCACTGCTTGTTGTAAGTACCGTAATGGCTTATACCTCTGTTCGTACTGCTGCATCGATCCGATCGACCTCCACTGCGACTCTGGTATAAGTTAGTTATCGACTCTTGCCTAGTTCAAGTATGGCTGCATCGATCCGATCGACCCCCACTACATGAACTAGATCAAGGTCAAGTTATCGGCTCTACCTTAGGATGACAGTCTTTGGTAGATTCATTAAGTTACTAATATTGCTTATTGCTTTCATTATTTATCAAATTACAGCAATATCACTCTGTCTGATTGGGATTGATCTGGATCGGCCTTACATCTTGTTTAGCCCATCATTTGCTAATCTAAATTGATCTAATCTACACCTTAAACGATGAGTTCTGTTTTATCGGCTGTTTTATGTCAATCCTGATCGTGCATAGCATGCGGTAAAGGCATGTTGTGTGTTGAGTAGATTTATTGGCTAGCGAGAACCGTTTCATGGCCCGTTATCATGGTCTGTGTGATTCTGCCTCACACCCCACTATTAGCACCATGGAGTGGGGATCGTTATTTGATAGATCTATTCCTGATAAGGCATGACTTTAGCTGTGCGTTATACCTGAATCGACTGTTTTAGCCGATATCAAGTGCTTTCATGAACAGTTCGCATCACGAGACCGTTAAAGTAAAGATAGGTTGAAAGACATGTTAGCGCCATGATCTTATTATTGTATTATGGCCTGCATGATTCTGCCTCATGCCCCACTAATATTTCTAATAAGTTAGGGTCGTCGAGTCTATCGTTATTTCTACGGCCGGCATGATTCTGCCTCATGCCCCACTGGTCATAGCGATAGATGAGATCTAACATGTTCATTAGATTTATCTTTATTAAACGGTTAAATGGTGTTGAATTGTTTCTTTATATAAAAGGGGTTCTGTTACTTGTAAACATTGGCTCAGCACAAACCGATCATTGTTGACATCTTATTGCCATTGATTAATATTTGTTTAAATAATGATATTTATCCTGAATGATAACCGATTCTTCTTATATGACCCAATGAGCTTTAATCGATTTATTCTCATGAATATGCTAGAATCGACTATTTAGTCGATCTCCTTTCATATCAGCTCTCATAGCCGCACATTCGGGACTATCTGGCAACACCGGCAAGTTCCACCCTTAATTACTGATGAACTTTCTCTCCTTGTCAACTACAAGGTCAAATTGACTGGCATGTCTCGGGAGGAGTGCGCAGGATCGACCACCCCTACGCTAAAGCTAGGTGGATCTATAGGTCCATCGAGCAGACCCTTTTGACCTGCTGCGTGTGTCCTCGGCGCGGGACGAAAATTCCATGTCGACAATAGGAAACCACCTGACTTCTACCGGTCTAAGAATGGCTAAGCATAAAGGTCGATCCTAGACCTACATAGGATTCAAGATAGATATTTCTGGACAAGGAAAGTATATGCAACAAGTGGTTTCAATCAACTCTTATAACCTAATGCATCAAACATAAAGGACTCAAGTAATATCTTGTAAAACATGGGAGACTTAGAATGCTCTAGGCTTGCCTTTCACAAACGTGGTCGGCTGGTGGTCAGGGCACTCTTGGAGATGATCAACTTGAGCGCCTTTTCCTGGAGCTTCTTGGTGCTGAGCTTCCTGGTTCTCCTCTTGTGGATCGGCTTCGAGTTCCACCAACATGATTTCTTCTGCTGCACCTATTGCATGCATATGCATAAAGTAAGTATCATGGATGCATAAGAAGGATTGTGAATGATATGACATGAAAACATGAATGATTCTATGCTAATGATTATATCAAGTTACTTAGAAGATAACCAAGTTAAATTCTTATTTACTGAGTAGGTCCATATCTCTTCTCTAGAATTTTCAAGAATCCACACTAAGTCTATTTTTGGACCACAACACAACAGCTACAAGTTTGGATCATAACTAGAGTTTTACTCATCTAATTGCTGTGATCTAGGACTTTCTGGAAATCTCACAAAATTTCCTACAACTTTCATTTAGTCATCACAAGATGATTTAATAGCTATCTAGGTTAAACAATTCAATCATCCAGATATGTCCAGTAGACAAGCAAATTCTGACAGCAGACTTCTAACAGCTATAACTCCCAAACCACTTAGTCTATTACCATGAAAATTTTAGACAAGTAAGATCAGTATGTTATTTACAACTTTGTTAATAACAAGTTTCATAGGAAATGTAATTATGATCATGAATTTACCAATACCACAGAAACTACTCCTGCAGCCATCTAGCGGAATTATAAAGCAATAATTAAGTAGCTGCTTATAACCAATCAACTTCAAGCACAACTACCATTATTAGTAGATCATATGCATCACAAGGACTACAGAAAAGATTATGTTTATGCCAAACTAATGTATTTAGACACCTTTATTAATTTCTTTATATAATAAGGTGATTTATGAGATAAATATTTATATTGCTCCATAAATTCAGAGAAAATTACAGAAGCATAATATGAACCCAAAAGTCTACTGTGCAAATTTCATGCTAATTGGATAAGTATAGTCTTCTATACAAAAATGATAAGTTTTTTAGGTTTATTTTAGCAAAAATAGTTTAGCCTATTGAAAAGTGTCAAGCAATAGATTTCATATTTTTCTTAGCTTCCCTAAAACCCATTAACACTATACAAAAGTTTGCATGGCAATATGTTACTTATTTTTATCCTTGTGAATTTCCTCAGAAAACACCATTTATTAAAAGATAAATTGAAAGACCTTACTCCAATCAAGTTTACTACAAGTTTAGTATTTTTTCTAGCTATATCATGTCAACACAAGACCATCAAAATTGGAATCGCAATTTTATCTCTTCCCTAGCTCAAGTTATGTATTTTACCAGATTGCAAACAATTTAAAAGCACTTATTTGGCTCCATTTAATTATCCTAGAAAAATACCAGAAATAGTGTATTTAATATTTTTATCAAATACTACACTTCATGATGAACCCAACAAAATTTGGTTCACCCCATTTAGACACTCCTAGCTCTAGATATGAATTTTTGAAACATGCATTCAAATTTGTGAAATCAAATCAGAAAATCAAATAATACACAGACTGACAGATCGGGCCCGCTAGTTAGTAGGACCCACATGTCAGCGACTCCAGAGTAGAGGAGGTGCTCCGACCAGCCCTATCTCGCCGGCGACGAGATTACCGACGATGACTATGACACCAACTTGTTCCTCTCATTAAGCCGCGTCGATAGGTGGTGACTACGCGACCTAGGGTTCACCGGAGATGGCTCACCGGCAGCGATGGCGGCACGACGGAGCTGTGTAGTGGCACGCTGGCCATCTCTGACCACGACATGCACCGTTGAGGATGGTGACCCCTTCCTGGTGACCTAGTGCGGCACTACGACGAGGATTAGGCCATGGTGGCGCAGTGGAAAAGCTTGGCCGCGTGCATGGCCATGCGGCGGCGCACGGTGTGCTATGGCGGCGCTCTCCATTTTGACTAACTGGCGGTGAGAGGGAAGTCTCCATCTAGCCTACTAGACCTAGATCATAAGGCCGTGCAGAGACAACTAATAGTGGGGACTGAAGTGACCTTGAGACGGCTAGCCACGGTGAGCTCAAGCTCACAACCATGGCGGCCACGGCGGTGTGGTCCCGCTTAGCCACGCAGTAGCGTCTAACCTAATTCCTGCCTAAGCATATGGACCACAAAGTGGATATAGACCGGAGAATAGGAGGATAGGAGGTCTAGTGGAATGGCATGGCTATGCTGAGCCGAGTGCGCGGCGGCGCTCCGATGATGGCGCGGTGGCAGCGAGGCGAAATAGGGCCTTACCAAGGCACGACATGAGGTAGTAGTGGTTCAGGGAGGTAGAGGTGGAGGTGGCAGAGCTATTGGCATGAGGAATCGAGTGGTGGATCTACGATGGCAGTGAGCGGGCATGGCGGAGTGACAATGATGGCGCGGCGGCACGATGCTCCATTTTGATCTAGTGTGACCGAGAGAGAGCGAAATGGGGCGAGCAACAGAAGCACACGCCTTTACTCCCTAGGCTAGCCTAACCAGCCGGGCCGACGCAGGTGTATAGCCGCCACGTGGCATGCCTGGCCTGCCCTCGGTCGGCCACTAACACCGGAATCGAACGGCATCAGTCTTAGATGAATGCGATTAACAGAGCGACTTCACGCAATCATTACTCCTAAACCATTCATCCTTTGCAAAAACTTCTTTAACAAGAATTGTAGAGCTACACAAGATCTACAACATTGATTTAGAAAGTTTCCTCTAATTTGCCATGGTTTTCAAAATACAAAGCTCCAAAGTATGGTCCATTGAAACTGAAAAACATTTCCAGACTTAGATAATTTTCAAACTCAAAAACAGTAATTCTATTGCTACTTGTGAGCTATTTTTTAGCATGCTATGCACCGAATTAGGTCTTGACCCAAAAATAAAAGTTGTTACTCTAGTTAAGTACTACAACTTTGCTTAAGGGTTTACTGTCATGCAAAGTCTCTAGAGTATAGTTCAACTTAGGTCAATCATACAACTTGAAAATGAAAGACTACACTATAACCATGACTTAGAGGCCAAATGTGTCCAAGTCATGAATACCAAAGTTGTTCCATGTGACATTCTAAACATGTTTAAGGTAACCAAAAATATTTTATACATTGGTCACATGTAAATCCTAGCATATGTAAAGCATTTAGTAACAAACACATGTGATATAAGCAATCATAGAGATAAAATTTGAGATGCACATGCTCATGAATGATCAATGATTCTTGTGCTCATGCAATGCCAATGCCAAATGCATGCTTAACACCTAGGGTGTTACACTACATACCAACGCTGCATGCTCAAGTGTTTCGAGGATCTCATCGGGCAGACCATCGAGGCCTACGTCGATGACATCATGGTCAAGTCCAAATGGGCTAACCAGCTCATAGCCGACCTAGAGCAGACCTTCACGAAACTCCGAGCAAATGGCATCAAACTCAACCCCAAGAAATGCGTTTTCGGGGTCCCGAGGGGTATAATGCTGGGTTTTATCATCTCCGGGCGCGGCATCGAAGCAAACCCGGAGAAGATCTTGGCCATCATGAGGATGGGCCAGATTTAGAACATAAAGGGGGTGTAGTGAGTTACAGGGTGCCTCACCGTGCTCAGCCGTTTTATCTCGTGCCTCGGTGAACGAGGTCTCCCCCTCTATCGACTTTTGAAGAAAGCCGACCACTTCAAATGGATGCCCAAGGCCCAGGAGGAACTTGACAAGGTCAAGCAGCTCCTGATGAAGGCCCCAATCCTGGTCCCCCTAGCCGACGGGGAACCGCTTCTGCTCTACATTGTGGCCTCCACGAAAGCGGTCAGTGCCACCCTGGTGGTAGAGCGAGAAGAAGAGGGACACGCCCTCAAAGTGCAGTGTCTCATGTACTTCATTAGTGAGGTCTTGTTTGATTCCAAGACTCGCTACCCCCAAATCTAGAAACTCCTATACGCCGTCCTTATCGCCAAGAGGAAGTTGCGCCACTACTTCAAGTCGCATCCGGTGATGGTAGTGACGTCCTTCCCTCTCAGCAAGGTCGTCCAAAACCAGGATGCCATAGGAAGAATCATGAAGTGGGCACTCAATATGATGGGTCAAGGCATTTCATATGCCCCTCGGACGGCCATCAAGTCCCAAGTGCTGGCTGATTTAGTTGCAGAGTGGACCGAGATCCAAATGTCGCTAGCAGTCGTCGACCAAGAGTACTGGATTGTAACACCCTAGTGTTAAGCATTGCATTTGGCCCTTGCATTTCATGAGCACAAGCATCATCCAAGCATTCATGAACATGAGCATAAGAAATTTCATCTCATTCTTATACCTTATCACATGAAATGTTGATTTTATATATATGCTTATGCTTGCAATCATGTATGACCTATGTATGAGATGGTTGTGAGGTCATGAATACACCTTAGGCACATCTAGGATGGTAAATGGAACAATGTTTGTATTCATGACATGGGCCAATTTTGCTTCTAAGTGTTGGTTTCATTTGAAATGCCATTTTCATGATGCTAGTTTGACTAAAGTTGAACAGTAGCTTAGATTGTTTACATGGCTGTGTGACCTAAATAAAAGTTGTAGTTCTTGTCATGGGTAATAAACTTTATTTAAGGTCATGAGCTAATTTAGTGTCTAACATGGTCAAATAGAGCTCACAAGTATCAACAAAATGTGGTTTTCAAAACATGAAATTTCGCTCTTTGGCCCACTTTGGAGTAATGTAGTTTGTAAACCACTTCAAATAGGACCACGATCATTAAAGCAAAGTTGTAGTACTCACATAGCTCTACAACTTTCACTAATACCATCTTCACTGAGTCACCATGGATTAGGAGTTACATGTACATGAACTTGCTCTGTCAGTCGTCTGTTGTCGGCCTGGAACCAGTCGGAGCAGCGCGGCATCATGGCCGACCAACCACAGGCCATGGCCACTGTGTGGCGTATGCATGCTAGGGCTAGGCCTAGTTGCGGTCGGGCACATGCTGAAGAGGTGCCGCACGTCCCTACCCTCACTCGCACCCTCACTCTCTTTCTCTCTTGCTCTCGCGCTCGCCACAACGGAACCGCAGCGCCGCCGTCGCTGCGGCAACTCCACCGAGCTCACTCACTGCCGCCACCACGCCATTGTCTAATAGCTCATGCGCACAGCTCCACCACCACCTCCTCCACCTTGCCGACCCCCTAGCACCACCATTTGAGCAATAGTAAGGCCGCATTACGCGTCATCGTTGCCGCCATGGCCACGGAGCGCCGCTGAGCTCCGAGCTCACCGTGGCTAGTCTTATCCACCGCTCCTCCTACCTCCTTTTCCCTGGTTTCATCATCGCCATAGGTCATATATGGTCACATCATCATTTATTTAACCGCTACAGCCACCATCACGCGGGAACATGTGACGCTGCCGTGCGCGTCCACCATGGCTGCAAGCACGCGCTCGGTGCTGCAGACTTCATCAGCCACCCATAGCCTGATTTGGTACCCATTACCGTGTCGCCTAGTGGTGTTGCACCTTCCCCGATGATGGAGACCTACCTTCGACCGCCATCTCGTCGGAACGGCGACACCACCATCATGCTCTATGTGTTGCCGTGATGCCATGCACATGGCTAGAGCTCACCGCCGCTTCATCGTGGCTCGATCCGCACCGTAGAGCTTCGCTAGCGTTCATAGATGTCGCAGCAGTGCTTGCCTTGGCTTGCCATCACCAGAGACGACGAGCCCACCGAAGCGCAGCGCCGTCGTCCACCATTAGCGCCGCCGCCGTAGTCAACCGTCGTTAGAGGTTCGACCATCTAGCTCGCTGGATGTGGAATGTGATGGGAAACATGTTAGTGCCGACCGCACCGCCGGAGACCTCGCCGTTGGTGAGTTCGCTGCCGGTCAAGCCGGTGCTCTACTCTATCTCTCTCTCATGTGGGTCCCGTTGACCTATGGGTCCCAGTCATCAGTCACAGCGGCGTGTTTACACCGGGTGCACCTAGCAGTAGCGCCCGATTTGAAATTTGATTTTTCTTTATTAATTTTTTTTCACGGATTTAGTTACAAAGTTCAAAATTTCATATCTAGAGCTAGGAGGATCCAAATGGGGTGAACCAAATTTTGTTGGATTCATCTTGAAGTGTACTATTTGATAAAAATATGAAATATATTGTTTAGGGTATTTTCCTGGGAGGATTAATTTGAGCAAGATAAGTACTTTTAAAATAGTTTCTATTTTGTAAATTGCATAAGTTGAGCTTGAAAGGTGATAAAATTGTGATTTCAATTTTGCTAGTCTTGTGTTGACATGCTCTAGCTAGGAAAGATTTTAAACCTACAGTAAGAATACTTGTATTATGGTCTTCATATTTAATCCTAATTAATTTCTAGTTTCAAATGAAATTAATTGGGGTAAAAATACATAACATATGAGCATACAAATTTTTACATAGTATTCTAATGCTAGTAGGAAAGTAAGAAAAATATTAAATCTGTTGCTTGACACTTTTCACTATGATAAACCATTTTTGCTAAACTAAGCATATGTAACTTGTCATTTTTGTAGAGGTAGCTATACTTATTCAAATCACATTAAATTTGTATAGTAGACTATCAGGGTCATTTGTAGGCTACTGTAATTTTCTTAGAATTTATTAAGGACTAAAATATTTATCCTTTAAATCACCTTATTATCTAAGGAAATTAATAAATGAATATAAATAAATTAGTTAGGCTTAACCATGATGTTTTATGTGGTGTGTGTGATGCATATAATCTGTTGATACTGTTAGTGAGGCTTAGAAGTATTTGTTTATAGGCAGCTAGTTAATTATTTTCTTATAATTCAACTAGATGGCTGCAAGTATAGTTTCTGTTGTGGTAATAATTTTATGATGATAATGATCTTTTCTGTGAAACTTGTTAATAACAAAGTTGTAGATAACTTACTTATATACCTTGTGTTAAATTTTTATAGTCATAGGACTTATGGTTTAAGAATTATAGCTATTAGAAGTCTGCTGTTAGAAATGCTTGCTCTCTAGACAGATCTGAAAGATTGAATTGTTTGCCCAAGATAACTGTTGAATCACTTTTAGATGATTAAAAGAAAGTTGTAGGCAATTTCATGAGCTTTCCATAATATCCACAACTATATTATTTTTATGTGTATAACTCTAGTTATGGTCAAAACAAGTGGCTGATGTCTTGTAATCCAGAAAATAATTTACATAAGTATTTGTTTAAGTTACTAGAGAAGAGATATGCACCTACTCAGTAAAAGAAAATGTAACTGTTATCACCTTAATGCAATGCTGCCGAGAACACTTATGAGGATGCATGCATCACATCATATCATATTATACATGTCATTATATATACATTCGTGATATCTTATTTCATGCTCATGCATATAGGATCATCCAAAGGGATAACCCTTTTGGAGTTCAACGAAGAAGAAGAGGAGGAACAACAGGAAACACCTCAGGCCATAGCTCTAGAAGAAGAGGAGCAAACTCTTGAGGACCTCTCTGAGTGCCTGGATCATAGGCCAACCTCTTTCCTCAAAGGCAAGCCCCGAAGCATTCTAAGTCTCACATGCTTTACAAAATATCACTTGAGTCCTTTATGTTTGATGCATTAGGTTATAAGAGTTGTGTCAGCACGAAATTTCATCCCGTGCCGAGGGCACACGAGCAAGCCAAAAGGGTCCGCTCGATGGAGCTGGAGATCCACCTAGCTTCAGCGCAGGGATGGTCGATCCTGCGCACTCCTCCCGAGACGTGCCAGTCAATTTGACCTTGCAATTGACAAGGAGAAAAGGTTAATCAGTAATTTAAGGCGAAACATGCCGGTGTTGCCAGATAGTCCTGAATGTGCGGCTCTGAGAGCCAATTGAAAGGAAATCGACTAAATAGTCGATTCTAGCATACTCATATAGATAAATCAATTAAAACTCATGGAAGGTAAATCGGTTATCACTCAGGGTAGATCTCGTTATTTAGACAAACATTAGTTAATGGCAAGAGGATGTTAATAATGATTAGTTTATGCTAAGCCAATGACTGCAAGTAACTGAATCCCTTTTGTATAAATGAAACAGCTCATCTTCATTTAACCATTTAATAAAGATAAATCTAATGAACATATTAGATCTCATCTATCGCTATGATCAGTGGGGCATGATGTAGAATCATGCAGGCCGTAGAAACAACAATAGATTCGATGACCCTAACCTATTACTAATATCAGTGGGGCATGAGGCAGAATCATGCAGGTCGTAATGCAATAATAAGATTATGGGGCTAACACATCTTTCAACCTATCTTTACTTCAACGGTCTCATGACGTAAACTGTTCGCAAAAGCACTCAATATTGGCTAAAACAGCCGATTCAGGCATAGCGCACAGTTAAGATCATGTCCTATCAGGAACAGATCTACCAAATAATGATCCCCACTCTACGGTGCTAACAGTGGGGTGTGAGGTAGAATCACATAGGCCGTGATAACGGGCCATGGAACGGTTTTTACTAGCCAATAGATCTACTCAAGATCAAACATGCCTTAACCGCACACTATGCACGATCAAGATTGAGATAAAACAGCCAATAAAACATAACTCATCATTTAAAGTACAGATTAGATCAAATTTAGATTAACAAACGATGGGTTAAAAAAGATATAAGGCCGATTTAGATCAATCCCAATTGAGCGAAGTGATATTGCTGTAACTAAATAAATAATAGAAGCAATAAGCAATATTGGTAACTTAATGAATCTATCTAAAGGAACGCCACTCTTAGATAGAGCCGATAACTTGACCTTAATCTAATTTGAGCAGTGGAGGCCGACTGGATCGATGCAGCCGTACTTGAACTAGACAAGAGTCGATAACTAGCTTATACCAGAGTCGCAGTAGAGGTCGACCGGATCGATGCAGTCATACGAATAGAAGCATAAGCCATGACGGTACTTACAGACAAGCAGTGGAGGTCGACCGGATCGATGCAGCCATACTTACTGAAGAACTCACCGAGATCTACTCTACTCCTACTCCTAAGGGGTGGCCAAAGCCGAAAAAAGTAAGTAACTTGGATTTGATTGATTGTGTGTCATTTACAATAGCCGGGGTCCAATATTTATCCCGGAGCCTAAGCACGAATCCTACTTAAGTACAACTCGGTATAATCTTTGGTATGAAAAAATATTCCTATCTTAAGATAACTTGGACCCTAATCTTTCCCCTTTTGTAGAGTTCGATATGTATCTTCCCGACGCCGATCATGCTTCATCACCGTTATCTGCTGACGTCATTTAAAGAGAACCGATTCTAGTGTCGCATCTGAACCGGCTGATATTGATCCTTATGCAACCGATTCCTTGATTGGCACAAACTTGGAAGCCTATGAGTTCCCGCGTTCTTCTCCCAAATTTTGGTGTAAACACATGCCACCCAATTTTGGGATAAAATGGTTTTATTCCAAAATTCCAATTTATTGGTTTACCATGCCACAACTGTTCTATCCCAAGATGTACGCATAACTCCTGACTTCCCGGCCCGAGCCTTATACAACATCCCAATAGTATCTCTTTTGACTCACTCAGCCATTTTGCTTTCTCCTTCTTTCTCGAGCCAACTTCAACAGCTAACGTCGTCACCACCAAGGCCCCAAACCCTAGCAAATCCTCTGTTCTATCGAGCCATCATCCAAGCGATCTTTGTCAGATTCAAACCTATTTCGACCGCAATGGTAACCATTGACCACGTCCCTGAGGTATGCCACCAAATCTCCACTCTTCAAGCATCGGTCGCTACTTCGTATTTCTTTTCTTCTCACATTTATTTCGTTCGATTTCTAGGAAATGAGGAACAAAATCTTGATTCCATCAGTTGTTACTTCTAATGTCTATTTTCTTGGGCCTATGGGCGATCCTAATCCATCTGATTTCATTCGTCAAGAAACCAACCAAATCTCCTTCAAATAGTCTGCAGTGGATTTGTCCTCTTGGAATACCAAAACTCCCTTCAGAAATTAGCCAAAGATGCCTATGGGATGGAGAAATTGGTTTCGTAGGGTGTCCGAGAAAAATGGCGAAGATTGGGAACTTTATGATCTGAATCAATGCTTGACTCTTTCGTTGTCCGGGATGGAGAGGAACGACTCACTTCTGATTGCTGCATCTTATTTCTGGTCCAATGCCCTAAATGCTTTCATCTTTGGTCATAGCCCAATGACTATCACCCTGGCCGATGTTTACATGTTGACCGTCCTTAGAATAACTAGATCAATGCAGCCTTATGAGTACTTGAGTGCTGGTTCCAAGAAGCTAGCCAAAATATCAGACTATTCAGGATGTGTAGGCTACATTCTGAACCATATTGGGGATGGATCAGCTGTTAGCGAGAGAGAATATGTGGCTTTTCTGAACATGTGGCTAGAAAGATTCATCTTCTATGGGTCATCTTGTGGACCAACTTATAACCATAAATTTATGGCAGAACATCTGACAGCAGGTAAGGGTATTCCCCTTGGAAAGTATCTATTAGGAGCCGCTTACCATCTGATGCACCAGGTAGCTGCCCAATTGCTAAAGAATGAACCAGTACATACTATTAGTGGCCCTTGGTGGTTGATACAGTTATGGCTGAACCTATATATGCACAAAATTGTAAGGTCTGATCTCAGAAACCTGATCTTTCCTTCCTCCACCTTTGATGAGGAATACAAGGGTGAAGAAGGAAGAACCCGTCAGTGCACGAGCTACGGTGAAGCTGCATTGGCCATAGTAATTGATGTCGATATTGGCCATCTCTTCAAAAAGTTTTACAGAGGGTTTGATGCAGATGTTCTGACTTGGTTGCCCTATGATGACGATGAGAATGATGAGCTGATTTTCCCATTGAAATTTTAGTTTGAATCAGGCTGTTCGGACGAGGCAACGGCTGCAATCTTTAATTCTTTCATCAAGCCCTGTGTTCTTCCAGTCGAATTTTGTCATGGTCGTGGCAAAATGGCCATAGGCTCCTTTATCCCAGGTAACCTTTCAACTTATGAGTTTTATAATCTATCCTTCATAGCCCGTCAGTTTGGCCTCGGCCAATTGCCCCCTTGACTCTTCTTTAAGGATATACTAAGGCCAAGAGAAGACATTAGCGAAGTACTAGAAGCCTCCAGAGTTTTTCAACTGGGATCAGATCTTCCTTCCCTTTGCTTGCATGACTGGGTCAGAGTCAGCCTCTCTTCCACTCTTTTCGACTCCTGGTGGCAATAGTGGCACTCCCATCTTTTCTATGGGTTGGTCCACCCTTTGTGTGTAGCTTTGGATGGGGGATTCACTTCTGACAGAGAGGTAACTTGCCATCTTCTTTTAAGAAAATTATTCGATGAATTCTTTTGCCAATTGTCCCAACCGATCCTTTTTAGGATACTGAATTTGATCCTCCAAGCTTGGATAGGAAGGGGCGTCCTATAAACTGTCAACCACCATGTCCCGTTTCAAGAATGGGATCGGCCACGCCTACACTAGGGAAACTAATGAAAACTCATGCTGCTCCCACCATCATAACATATTAGTCTTCAAAGCGCAAGGCAGCTCAAGGGACAGCCCAGAAAACCACTACTAGGAAAAGACTCCAAAGAACGAGACCATTAGCTGCTCAGGTAAACAATTCATCTCCTTCTTAAAATGATATTCAATTGTTGATTTTGTTTCTTCACAGTTATCGAGCATTGCGTCCCAACCTGCTCTAGGTGCGGAACTGCTATCCCAGGCGTTTGACACAGCACCAACTAAACCTCCATCGGCTGATCAATGAAAGGAGCTGATTTCGGTTGAAATAACCGATACTTCCATAACAGTAAGAAATGTGAGTTTTATCTTTGATGCTTATTGGAGTATTTTCTTTAACTTTTTTATTTACTCAGTCTTTTACCCTTCATCTAACTTCTTACTGTGCCAAATACTTCTTGAGGAAACACCTGTGCAAGATTGGGAGCCTGATAGTTCGCTTAACGATCCTGTCGGCGTCGAAGGTGGACTTGTTGCCGTCGACACTCAGATTGTCGATTCCCCAGTTTGGCAAACAACTGATGGTAAGGAAGTTATTTGCTCAATTTATTTCTCTGCAACAATCATGAATTAAAAAATCTTCCGATGTTCGCAGATGCCAATGTTGAGATTTCCGAGCCGACTCAACCAGATATTACTGGTGTATCATCAGTTGTTCCTTCTCTTTAGATAGAGGCTGCTGCGGAGAATGTATTGTACCTTTTTTTGCCATCCATTTGTTATAAACTAATTCAAGCCTCCTAATCAAGATTTCTTTATACACAGGCATTCAATCTTCCAGCCCTGAGTTATTCTTTCAATCTTGAGGAGTATTTTGATGAAGATAAAATCAGTTCGTCAGCCACTTCCTCCAAGGAAACCTTACCAGAAGACACCAAAAATCAGCTAAGAGATGTCCTGCCAATATTTGAGAAAAATATAGCTAATCTGGTCCAAGATACTGATCCAATGCATAGAGTCTTCTTGGTCATCAAGGGTAATCCATCCCCAGCTCTCTCTAGAGGCTTGTCTCCTTTTTCTATCTTTGAAGGTCAGGTCCTAAAGGTGAAACAGGCTCACAGGAATCTGTTTGATCATGAAACTTTATTGGTCAAGGGAACTCTAACATGCAAAAGGCTAAAGAATTGTCACAGTCGATTGATCACTTGAAGAACTCCTCCATCAGTATTGACCTAGAATTGTCTCAACTGGAAGCTAGACGTGCAGAACATGAGAAGGAGCTAGAAAACGTGAAGGCTGCCATCGATCGTCATAAGTCCACCCTGGCTCAAATACCCAATGCCATCAAGCAAAAGAAACAAGAGCTGCTAGCCAAAGTCCGAGAAGGCAGAGCCATCCCAAGTAGCCTCGAGAGCATTTCTGGCTCAACCGAAGAAGATAAACAACTGATCACAGAAGCTGATGCTATTCGGCTAGAAGTGTTGAAAGCGATCTAGGATGTTCTAGACTTGTAATCCGTGTATCAACATATGACTTGTGTAGAAACAATGACAACCACACTTTCTATTGTCTCACTGTGTTTTTCTTTGCTCTGGCTAAAGAGCCGATTTTGAAAATAGCCGATTCCAGACTCCTGATCTTAATCCTATTTAGGTCTGAAAACACGGCCTTTATTAAGAGAGCCCTTCAATCTTCTATCTTTAGTCACTCGGCGCCATATTCTCTTTGGTATTAGTGAGGTGACACTTCGCCTTCTATTAATTGCGGTTGCCTTTTGCATGTCCCGAGGCGTCCACCTCCTCACTCTGTGGCTTCAAATATCGGCCGAGGGCTCCAGCCTCGAACACATCTGCGCTTGCAACCATTCCTGTTCCTTTGCTTTTCCCCGCCCTCACAGAACTCTGTAGCGGCCTTTCTTTTTTCCTATAGATCCGATCAACTTCATGGCCGACGAGGAGAACCGTGGCAAGCGCGTGGCGGAGGAGGTCCTAGAGGAGAACATGCCGATGAACCAGCGCCTCCGACGCATGAGGTGAGATCAATGTCTTCTCCTTGTGATGACGAACTGTTCTGATTTGTCTACAGATTCATTTTGAATGATAGTCTCTGTCCTCTTCCTAGGGCCGGTGAGCCCTCTGATGCTGTGTCTTCCGTGTCGGCCTCATCGTCGGACTCCTCTGACTCGTACAATGGCGATGATGCCTGGCACTTCCTCTAAGAATGGAGGGCGGCCCAGGACCGCTATTCCGAGGCAACTCGGGAAAACGGCCAGCTCGAGATCCGCTTCGGGGTTTCTCAGGCTACCCTTCACGCCGCCGAAGAAGAGGCCAGCGCCGTTCAGGCATGGCTGGCCAAATCCGACACCATGGTGGAGGGTAAGATGAATTCCTAAAACACCTCCACTCTGATTTCCACTGCCTTTATCTTGATAGTTTCTCTGTTCCTATGATTGCCAGCCCTGACGGTGCAACTGGCGGCGAACGTGGCCGTGGACGCCATCAATGCTTGGGGTTCCCTCATCAACGCTCGTCTCCAGGACATCCCGGCTCGCGTTCAGGAGATCGCCCTCTATGGCATTCATCATGGTGCGTCGGTGGCGCTAATCGCGGCGCAAGTCCAAACTAGGTACGATCTCCATGCCATGGAGACCGCTTTCCCAATGGGCGACGACCCTTAGGAACATGAGGACCAAAAAAATTTCATAATTTTTGGAACTCTAAATAAATCTACACAAAAATAACAAAAACTATTACTATTCATCCATTTCTGAAAAAGGAAAACAGAGCGCAACGGGAAAAACAGAGCAACAAAAGGAAGGTCGGCGACAGCGTCTGAGCTTTATAGAGCGGCCAAGGAAGCCAGAGGAAGCCACGACGGAGCCTTTTCCCACGCCAGCGCAGCGCCACAGACGGCCACGACGCGCCTAGAACGCTGAAGAAGATCGTCGGCCATGTAGCTTAGGCGGTGAACATTGTTCATAGTAATTACAGAATTCCCATTCGTTTAAAATTACAAATTACTCCCAAATTTGTATAACAACTCAAAAATCTCCAAAAATAAAAGTTGTTCAAAATCCAAAGTTCTACAACTTTGCTTTTATAACCAAACCCAAATTAGGTCTATATTTTGAATTGCAAGTTTAAATTCAAAATTGGAACATTTAAAGAATTACGCATTTTTAAATTACTTCAAATTTTTCTAAACAACTTTGAAAACTCCAAAAACCAACTTTGTACAACTCGACAAACTCTACACTTTTGCTTTTAGGCCCAACCCCAAAATGTGCTTAGATTTTGAAATGGGTTTTTCCAGGGTAAACTTAAATGCTGAAATTAGGGTTTTCGGAAATTCAAATCCAACCAAAACTTTGAACTTGATTCATACATACAACCAACACATATTATCATAAAACAATATTCACACCAAGCATTGCAACAAAAATTATTAAACTTTTATTAAGGAAGAATTTGAATTGTTTAATAGATTCCCACATTAAAAATTCACAAAGTTTCTTAATCACTATTATTTCATGTAACATATAACACACTTCATAACAACATTTACATGCTATAAATTAAACATGAAATGCATTCATGAGTTGATACATGATGATTATGCATAATGATAACATGATCACCTTTTAAGTACTTTATAACATCAGGGATGTTACAATCCTTCCCCCTTAAAGAAATCTCGTCCCGAGATTTACAAAGTGCGAAAAGCGTTGGGTTGAGTAATGAAAAAGGAAATGTGTCAAACACATTAACTTTCAAGTTGTTCACAAAACAACAAGAGTTGACTTGAAATTATAAACGAGATCAAAAGACAATTGTAAGGGACAAAGGATTTAGTAACCTCAATGGAATGATGGAACATGAATTCCAAATGAGAGTTCCAATATGAGTGAATCACATTAATTGCGAAGCTATAGTGGATCATGACCGCAGACCTCGATACCAGCGAGCGCCCAGCAGTATTTCCTTATGGCTGCAGTCCACAGGAGACCCCAGGTTTCGACGCGGCACCGTAAATCATGGATCATGGCACCACCATAGGGCACAACTAAAGTAACTCACAAGTAACACTTATCCAGCTAACAAGATCAAGGAACTAGCATGTGTTGCATTAGGAGAGACCAAGACATGACACATGCATAGGTTTGAGAATTCAAGGATTAGTGCCAAGTTTCAACATTGAGTAGATGGGGAAAAATTAAAGTGCAATCAAGAAATTCCCAAAGATGTGGAACTTATGAGCAAATACATTCAAAGAGTGGTTTACTAGCAAAGCTTGGTACATGACCAAATTCATTGGGACAAAATAGCTATAACAAGTAATAGCCATCCTCTAAATGGAAGGAGGAAGTTTTAAACAGCATTATATTTCAACTTCATATGAATGATTATAACTAGAATATGTGCAGTGTTTCATTAATGACATGATGCATGAATGATTCTTACGTTACTAAACATCAAAGCTTATAATGAACATAAACAACATTTGTTTTTATATAGGGCATATTAAGATTACTACTCCACCACACAGAACTTTTATAATCAAATAAGGAATGGTGAGATAGAAATAAAATAAGTCAGAAGCAATTTGGACCAAATTAACAAGTTAAGTTTAGTCATCCCAAATCATTTTGAAGTTTTTGTAAACCAATACAACAAAAACTTTATAACGATCGCTCTGATACCATTCTGTGGCAGAACCTCCTAAATTATAGGGCCCACATGCACCTGTCACTGTCCAATGACCTCTGACGACTATGCATATGTCCCCAGTAACTTAAGAAGACTGTTGGGTGTCCTCGGAGAACCCCGAATCATCCACGATTTCCGAGCAGGATCACATTACAGAGTCATTGCAGTATTACAACATTTATTCAAATATATACACCAGAGTAAAATTAGCGGAAGACTTACAATAATATAGTTTACAAACCATTTGTTTCAAACCATACAACTAAGTTCGATAATTATTACAAACCAAAGTAGTGGAGTGGCATTATAACATATTACAGAACACACAAATAAGTTGCCCTGCCCAAGGGCCACACATTTACTTATCGTCATCACACTGAACAATAGTCATGTAGCACGGCCCAAAACAGACCTGCTCATGAGGCTCACCTGCAACAAGGGTCAATGAACCCTGAGTACAAAAGTACTCAACAAGACTTAACCGAAACAAAACTGATAGGACTCAGGAATGTAGGCTCAGGGATTCAAGGTATGGCTTTAGCAATAATCAAAGTTCTTTTGCGTAAAAGCTCTTTAACAAAATTCTTTATATCAACATTTAAAACTTCATAAGATCATATACAAAGCTGACACGATCCGTATTGAGATCATGAAACTTCATATCCAACACTTTCTCAAACCATACTCAAATTCCAGTTATTAAACTACGATGATGATCAGAGAGTTGAGTCTCCATAACCGAGGAGCAACGACGATTCAAACCGATTAAACCCAGCTGGGGATTCCAGACCACATGACATATGTAGGTCCCCGACTTACATATATCAACCTACCCTCGGATCCTCTAAACAAGAACGGGTCCGCGCCACCCGAGAATACAGTACCCCACCAATCCAGCCCATTGCCACGTGGGTACACGCTATTCCCGCCATCTCTCCACTCCCAGTGCGCGAGTAGCCATTCTCGTAATAGAATAGCTAAGTTAAGGCTTACCGGAGTATGCGGTTAGTACTACAAATTCTCAACTCACACAGGTCAACAATGGTACGGGCCTTAATCGACACAGGCGGAAAGAATCCGCTCACAAGACCTCCATGTCTTGTGGCTCCCCAACACCGAGTCCGCCCGGTCTAGATTTATTACTCCACATTCCCATATCACATGATAACATAAGTAACCAAAGTTCCATTTAAAGTTCGCAGGTGACAGGTAATCACCCGACTTTCATCGTTCTAAGCATAGCTAAGAAAAACTAGGCATATACGAATTAAAACTAATAACAGGGTAGATATGGAAGAACAAGGTTGGTAATGCACCAATTAGGTTTCCACTTGACTTCTAATTACTTAATGCAATAGATAAAAGCAAAAGTGTAAATAACTTTGTAAAACACAATGTAGGTTTAAATGCATCCGGGGCTTGCCTTCATTGACGGAAAAATCTGGGTCTGGAGTCGTTCCACTGATATCAACACCAACCTCCACAGATGGATCAACCTCCTCAACTACTTGATTAACTACCACGTGCTCACCTTCATTCACTACACGTAGTAACAATGCCATGTTTAACATGATGCGAGATACAAAATATGATGCTCGATGATGGATGCAAAAGTTAACAACTTGAATACAACTTTCATTCGTGGTACAATTACAAAGTCAAACTAACTAAACATTTTCGTAACACATAATTCAATTGCCAAGGATCATTATCAACTAATGACCCAAGGACATCACTCAATCAAAAATTCAAACAAAACCTAAATCACTAAAGGTTACTATTTGCTTTTATGAATTAATTAATTAATTAATTAAGAATTATGATATAAATCAACTGGTTCCAATTGACCTCAAAATTTTTGTAAATGTTCATCACATGATAACTAAGTGGAAAAACAATTTTCATAATTTTTGGATAAACAAATAAGTCTAGAAAAATCATGGAAACTCATTTATTAATTAATTGAGCAATTTTTATCACATTCAAAAAGTACTGAAAAACAATATTTCATATTTTTCTTAAATAATGTACATCATAGAAAGGTCACACAAAAATTTTCATAATTTTTGGAACTCTAAATAAATCTACACAAAAATAACAAAAACTATTACTATTCATCCATTTCTGAAAAAGGAAAAATTTATTTTCAAATCACCCGCTCACACAAACAATTCAGAAGAACTAGGAAATCACACAAACAACTCGAAAGAACCAGGAACTCACACAAACAACTCGGAAGAACCAGAAAATCACACAAACAACTCGGAAGAACCAGAAAATCACACAAACAACTCGGAAGAACCAGGAAATCACACAAACAACTCGGAAGAACCAGGAGCTCACCCTGAACGTGTTGGAGTCAAAGGCCGAGCCGAAGGAGCAACAGCAAGGTGGTTCGACGAGTTGAGCAAACACGACGGAGCAAAATGTCGTCGGTGGCGGAGTTCCGGCGACATAGCGCACTGGCCACGGTGAGGCGAACGCGACGGCGACGCTGTCGGCCGCGAGGAAGAAGAGCGCGCACAGCAGTTTTCCAGCGAAGTCAAGCTAGAAAAGCAGGTCTGTTGGATGCGCAAGGAGCAGGTGAAGCTATTGAGCGCTTTGCTGCCACGGTGGAGCACTACAGCGACGGTACGAGCTCACCGAAGATGAGCAAGGGCGACGGGAAAAACAGAGCAACGAAAGGAAGGTCGGCGACAGCGTCTGAGCTTTATAGAGCGGCCAAGGAAACCAGAGGAAGCCACAACGAAGCCTTTTCCCGCGCCAGCGCGACGCCACAGACGGCCAGGACGCGCCTGGAACGCTGAAGAAGATCGTCGGCCATGTAGCTTAGGCGGTGAACATTGTTCACAGTAATTATAGAATTGCCATTCGTTTAAAATTACAAATTACTCCTAAATTTGTATAACAACTCAAAAATCTCCAAAAATAAAAGTTGTTCAAAATCCAAAGTTCTACAACTTTGCTTTTATAACCAAACCCAAATTCGGTCTATATTTTGAATTGCAAGTTTAAATTCAAAATTGAAACATTTAAAGAATTACGCCTTTTCAAATTACTTCAAATTTTTCTAAACAACTTTGAAAACTCCAAAAACCAACTTTGTATAACTCGACAAACTCTACATTTTTGCTTTTAGGCCCAACCCCAAAATGTGCTTAGATTTTGAAATGGGTTTTTCCAGGGTAAACTTAAATGCTGAAATTAGGGTTTTCGGAAATTCAAATCCAACCAAAACTTTGAACTTGATTCATACATACAACCAACACATATTATCATAAAACAATATTCACACCAAGCATTGCAACAAAAATTATTAAACTTTTATTAAGGAAGAATTTGAATTGTTTAATAGATTCCCACATTAAAAATTCACAAAGTTTCTTAATCACTATTATTTCATGTAACATATAACACACTTCATAACAACATTTACATGCTATAAATTAAACATGAAATGCATTCATGAGTTGATACATGATGATTATGCATAATGATAACATGATCACCTTTTAAGTACTTTATAACATCAGGGATGTTACAGAACTCCTCAAACTTCTTCCAATCATTTCATCCCCTTACTGTACATGTTAGAGGGGGTACTTATAGAGGCCCTAGCCTTCGTGTTTTCATACAAATAACCTTTTTACCCCTCTCTTTAATCAATACAACACCTTTAAACTACAGGTGTGAAGTTATCTTTTTCACTATTCTAGACTTCATTCTTCAACTTGTACTTGCCAATCTTTCTAAAGAAGTTGTCTTCAAACTTTGCCAATTCTTGTTTTATCTTCTCCTGACTTCGTTTGTCAAGCGAAGTCAAAATCTTGTCTTTGCTTCCGACTTGTTCCAGTCTTTTCTTTATTTGTAGTGAAGTCGAATCTTCTTGGGCGAAGTCAAAATATCATCTTCGCCTTTTACTTTCCTGCAGGCAAACTTTGTTATAGAAATTACAAATATAACTCCAAAGTTCAGGGGTTGAGTTTTGTGACGAAGTCAAATCCCCAACAGTCAATGTCGATGATATTGGTGGTGGTGGCCAGCGGATCGTCTGGTCTCTGGATACCAGGTATAAGAACCCTGTTGGGAGGGGGGCCTAGGGGTGTGGCGGCTAGGGTTAAGGGTGGCTACTATGGTGGAGGAGAGGTGGCGGCTAGGGCTTGGGGAGAGAGGAGAAGGAGATGGCGCAGGGAGAGACGCGACTGGTGCAAGGGAGGGAAGGAAGAGAGGGGTAGGAGGGAGCAATTGCTCTTCCGTTACTTGATTAGATTGATTACATCTCCCTTGTATTTATAGTCCCTAGTGGACTTGTATCCCAAGCAACTATATGAGAGATCCTTATATATTGGATTCTCCCTTCCATAACTAACTAAACTCTATTACGATAACTCATTCCGAAAGATGACGGCGGCGAGGACGACAGCGCCCCTCCCTGACGCGCTGGGGCTGCCCGACACCTCTCCTTGGACCCTGCTCGGCCCGTTAGCTCTAGGCTGGGGGCTCCCACCAGACGTATGACAAGCCTCTTCTCCTAGCATTCTATACCGTGGGCCTTTATATTTTAATAAAAAGGAAATCCCTGGTATTTGTGGAAGGAGACTCCAATGATTCCTTCCCGTGATCTTTTTAGCAAAAATATACAGATTGGTTGTTATGGCAACAATAAATATTCAAACTTCAATTGATTCTGTATATTTTTAAACATAAAGAATGGTTGTTGTGGCAACCATAAATGACGAGACCAAACTGACATCTACTTTGTAGCACATTAATTAATTTTCATGTTTAAAAGTCAACAGAATCGTATATATTTTGGGAACCACGAATCGCCTTTTGATATCAATTTGTGGTTAGGAAAAGAAAATTTTGTTGATTAGAAAATTTATATAGGATAGTATCGTACTACTGTTCCATGAATACAAAGTAGTGCTATATAATTATACTTGTAATAGGAGAAAATATTAGCAAAAAAAATATATGCAAGATCTTGGTGGCTGACGAAGCCAACAAGACGGCCAGTTCGTACAGACGCAGTTGTGGTAGTTCTACTTAGTATTCACTCGTGGACGAGGGAAGGGGGCACCACCCCACGATACATCTCCTTAATTAGTTGTTTAAGGTTCCAACTAGCTAGCTAATGATGTTACTTATACTTAATTTTTTCACTAATAACATCTTATATAGTTCAAATTAATCTTTCTATTATTTTCTTCATCTCTTTTGTTTCTTTTAATGTTGTCTATCAAATATCTAGTTCATCCTCACAGTACATTCTCTAATTAACTTGTTAAATGTAATTAGTGCTTTCTTGTTTGCTCTCTGTTGACACTCGAAAATGTTCCAAGGGAATTTCGGGCATCACCAGCGAGTTATAAACACCATAGACATATTGGAGGTCAAACGGCGCAGCAAATTATTGAAGAAATCATGCGGAGAAAGATGGCGAGCCACAGTTAGTCGGCTTAGCCGACCCAGGTAGCTCCGAGTCGTCTTAGCCGACTGCCAGAGTCCGCTAAGCCGACTTTTCCTAGCCAGCCGAGGCGCCTGCCCGAGCCCACAAAAGTCAACTTAGCCTACTCCCCCTATTGGCTAAGCCGACTCCTCTCTGGAAACCGACTAGGAGACTTCCAAAAGTCAATTTTTGGTATTTTTGGATGTGGGAAACGTGGAGATTACGACTTGGAAATGTTTTCTACTGGGATAAGACCACCCCCTCTATATATATGAGAGGATTACGGCCAATTGAGTTCCCATCTATCCAATGGATCAAAAACACATCTACTACACCCTTTATTACTCCTTTTTCAACCTCTCTTGCTGTTCGTCACGTCTCCCGGTGAGATTTATGGGCATCCTAGGTGGCCTTGCTGGTCCTAGGAGATCCTCCACACGCTCCTCCCTGACGGGTCTTTTCAGGAGAACTTCGGGAACTTTTCCAACCAAGAATCCTAGGTGGCATTGCTGGTCATAGGAGATCCTCCACGTGCTCTTCCCTGACGGGTCTTCTCGGGAGAAGTTCGGAAACTTTTCCGACCAAGAACGAGCTCTACATCGGGCTAACCGGTCTCTAGATCGGTTTCATTGATTACGCAGTGTTCTACTGTGTTGCAAGTTGATCACAACCTCTCAGGCGTTCAAGGCCCTGCTAGTATGTGATTTGGATCATCTCCAACGTCGACACTCTCCTTCTGAATCGATATCCAATAGCATTTATATTATTTTGGAATTAGTCTTCATGTTATCTTCTTTGTTCATGTTAATACCGTGATTTCTTTTTTCTAGCTTAAGAATTAATTTGATCATTGATCTGGTGAATGTTAGAGACGTATGGTTGATTATTTTTTTTATTTTTCTTCGAAGTACCTAGTGTCCTTTTTTTAGTTTTAAGGTTTCTTTTATATTGTAACACAAACCACCACTTCGCGACACCGGGCAGCCGCTGGACTCATCAGCGAAGTGCAAAAAGATTTTTTTATTTATATTAAATTAATACTTCTATATATAAGCTCCTAAAAATTTCTAGCTCCGCTACTATATATACTCTGGCAATACGTATTTTCTAATAATGCATGATCGCTACTGCTTTGAACTGCCGCCTATGTCCAAATTCATGCTCTGCCCATGTTACTCACCATATTTATCGTGAGTCTATATTCAACGAAGGGATTTGCTTTTCTCTAATATTCTCTACTTATGACACACTTTGACAAGCTACTATCATCTTCCTAGACAGTTTCACCCAAATGGAATACTTTTCTACATGGGTTCTCTCAGACGTCTATCTCTGGCTAAAACAAGAACAAAAACATACGCTAAAGTTTCTCCTATAGGGTCCCTAACACAAAGACTCGTCTCGTGAGATCACACAAAAAAACAACAGGGTTTTCAAAGTTAAACTGCTCCATTAAAATAAACATATTTGCATACGACTTTCCTTTCGGGAGACCCTCAACCTGTTCGTTTGCTTGTAAACGATCGTAAATTTTCAGCCGGAAACAGTGTTTTTCTCTCATATCAAACCAGCTAGCAGTAAATAATCCACGATCGTTTACGACCTCCCAAACAGGCTGCCTGAACACACGAACTATAAGAGCGGACTACAGGCGAGGCACTACTCCTGCTCAGGACTATAGAGGTTACAAGTTGAAGCGGGAAACTATGGACTACAATACTCTCTCACACTCGCGCTGTGCTCCTGGACTCTTGCTTCCTCCTCTGTTGCTGCTCTTTCATTGATGTCGCCTTTTTTACCAGTATCGAGGGGTTTATTGTTGTACACCTGGACAACAGCTGTCACGCACCGCATATATTTAATACTCTATTAATTGCATGGGATCGAATAATGACCACGCTTCGGGATTTTCTCCTGCGCTTTCCTCGTGTCATGTGTTTGAGGAACGTCTTTCCTCGTGGCTTGTAATCGGAGAAAATTCCTTTATTGCCGTTGAAAACTATAACAATTCCTTCATTCAAAATTACATGTTTCTTTCACTACCATTAGTTTTAAATTTTTCGTTTCCTCGTTGCCACTGCTGTTACATAGAAGTCACGGCGTGACTTACCCGACGTCCGGACACCATCCGACGGTTCAAAAAGTACTTGCCTCTTGCTACCGCAACGCATTCACTCGCTCCTCCTCCGGCTGTCGTCGTTACCCAAGCAGACCACCTCGGCTCATCTCCGCGCCTCCTCCTCTGTCCAAGGCAGGAGGAAGCTTGGCGGCGGCGGCGTTGGGCAGCGGCGGCTGCTGCAATGGTGGACGTGGACCGACAGATGGCCGGCCTCAGCCTCACCCCGGCGGCGCACGCGGCGGGGCTGCGCCGCCTGTCCACGCGCGCCGTGGCGCGTCTTTCCGCCTCGGCGTCGGCTGCCTCCCCGCGTGCTGGCAAGGACCCCTAGCTTGCGGAGCATGCCCGCGTCCTGCGGGCAACGGACCAGGCCCTCCATCCGCGCTACGTGCGCCGTCACGCACGCGCCGTGCTCCCAGTAGAAGTGTTTCTCGAAGGCCAGGAGGTTGTGGAGCACCGCCGCGCTGTACTCGTGGACGTGGAAGCACGGGACGCTCATCACGGCCACGGGGCTCGCCGGGTGTCGCCAGAACCACATGTCCAGGTCGCCGCAGCTCGACGATGCCTCGCGGAACCACACCGCTGACCTCCGAAGCTCCATGGAGCAGGGGAACAGCCGCTCCGATTCCTTCTTGATCTTGAGGAGCGTCCGTGGCGTCGAGAGGACAAAGTACTTGTCCTTGGGCACGCGGGACCAGTGGAAGAGGTGCTGGAAGTGATGGAACTCGCCGCTGCCGGCCACGCTGTCGCCAGCGCGGCGCGCGCGCTTGGGGCACAAGTCGTCGAAGCATCCGAGCACGAGCTCCTCGACGGAGTTCCGGAGCTTGAGCCCGGGGCACGACGCGGCGAGAAGCTTTACGGCTCCGAAGGGGACCTGGTTCTCGAGCACGAGCATGTCAAGCTTGATGTCGTCAGCGTGCTGCGCCACGGCCATGTGCAGTATGAAGTAATCCTTGCTGATGGACGCCGCCCGCGTCACGCTGTCGGCGGCATTGCCCTGTGCCGGTCTTGCTGAGCATCAAGCTCACCACCAGGACGAAGCAGCTGTCCAGCAGCAGCATCTCCAACAGCTTCTCCTCGTTCTCCAGAATCTCCACGGTGGCCCCGTCCGAGTCGTTGTCGGCGCCGAACTCATCGTGGATGCGGTCGCGCTCCAGGGAGAGCACCGCGACGTATCCATCCACGTCGAGGCCGCACTGATCCTGCAGGTACTGCATGAACGGGAGCTTGGCGTCGTCGGGGAAGGGGAGGCCGCGGTCGGCGCAGTGGAATGGGCCGATGGCCACGGCGCGCACCGCGTGCAGCGCCTCCACGGGCTCGCGCCGGGCGCACGGCCGGAAGATTGTTCCCGTCCTGGGCAGGCCGGGTGGAGCTCCGAGGACGTGTCGGACGCGCTGGGGCTGGACCTCCGCCATTGCAAGGAGCGGCCGCGCCCCGCTGTGCGGGTGCCGCCGGAGATCGCCGTCAAGGTCGAGCGGCTCGCGCAGTCGGTGGGGGCGCGCCCCTGACTGACTGACGGACTGACCTACCTCCCGCCACCGTCACCACAGCCGTGGCAGCATGGTGACATCAGCCCAGCCGCCGTTGGGAGGCACTTTTTTGAACCGTCGGACGGTGTCTGGACGTCGGGAATGGGAGCGAAGTCACGCCGTGACTCCTGTGTAACAGCTGTGGCAACGAAGGGAACAGGAAATCTAAAACTGATGGCAATAAAGGGAACATGTAATTTTAAATGGCAATGAAGGAATTGTTATAGTTTTTAATGGCAACGAAGGAATTTTCTCTTGTAACTGAGGTCTTTGTGTACTGTATTTGTCTTTCCTCGTGGATATTTTGTATTGCACGCGTTCAGCCTCTCACATGGCGATTAGGCCTAATGCAGCGCGTTTTGCACCGCATCAGCAGCCGCTGCATAGTTACTGGCAGTATATACTTTTTCAGAGCACGTCTCAGACGAACACGTGGTGCATAATATGTATATGTTTATTTATTTATTTTCAAATATTTTGTTGGATGTGGCTTAGGGGGTCTTCCCCACTCGCACAATTGATAGCATTAGGTATCAATTCCGGAGTGTAGGGCAGGTCCTCCACGCCAGAAAATTGATATATAAAAGTATTGTTCTATAGCTCGTTATTGAATAACTTATTCTATGGCAGATATATAGGGATATTGACGAATCTGATATGTCATTTCCTTCTATTTCATTAGCTTCATTAAATATTCTCTGATTATCATGATTTATTTTCATGGAGAACCATTCTTCATGTTCTTAAGATAAATCTGAGGGCCATGTGTTCAGAAACCCATAGATACCACCTTGCTAATATAAATATGAGTCGCGGACCTTTTTGGCTGCGTAAATCTTGGTGGATTTGAATGATATTATTGTAACACCCTAGGTGTTAGACTTACATAATTTCATTTGCATTGCATGAGCATAATCATCGAGCATTCATATATAAGCTTTTACAAGTGAAACATGTCATGTTATTCTATGTTTCCATATTTGTATGCTTATGATCATATGTGAATAAGTGTAAGTGGTTGATGTTGGTCACTAAAACACCTTAGCTACACTTAGGATGACTAATGGAACAATGTTCATGCACTACCGGAAACTCGCTTTTTTTTTGTGTGCGAAAACACACAGAAAAATACAAATACCGTCAGAAAAATATTTTCTGACGGTGTACCCTCAGAAAAATACCCACAGAAATATGATGACAGAAAAATTCAATTGTTCTGTACATTCGCCGTCAGAAACAATTTTTCTGTGGGTGTTACACACACAGAAAAATTCCGTTAGCCCAGATTAAATTTAAATATTGTGTGCGTTAATCCTCACAGAAAAAAGGAACGGCTCGACAGAAAAATAATTTTTCTGTGGGTGTAACACCCACACAAAAATTCAGTTAGCCCAGATTAAATTTAAATATTGTGTGCATTAATCCTCATAGAAAAAAGGAACGGCCAGACAGAAAAATAATTTTTCTATCGATGTTGTCCCGATAGAGCCGTAGAGGTACACTCATAGGAAAATTTTATTTTTCTATCGGTCTCGTTTAACGCACAGAAAAATATCAGACCACCGACGGAAAAACCCTTAATCATGCAACAAATTGGATACAATAATTATATACAAAGAGAACAGTAGCAACAACATATTAAATATGAACTGTCCATGCTGTAATTTCATCACAACATAATAGATAGCATACATATAAAGATCCAAATATTCAGCACATTCATTAATGGTATCCGGGCTACATATAGATGATGTCCAAATGGTTCGGCATCGATACATTCAAAAGCATTACCATCTCATCTCAACAGTTCAAGTCTCAGTCAAGATGAGTAAAGCACCAGCATGCATCATTGAGTCATATTATAGCTAAAACTAAATCTAACAGATTAGAGCCACTACTAGTTAATGTGCAAAAGCACAACTCTACAAAAGAAGAAACCACCATCACATCCATGTCTTGCAACTAAACACAACCATCACACTATCGATGCATGATCGCCATTGTTGTCGGAACCTTGATTGTTGTCAACGTTTGCAGCATAAAGATCCCCATTGGTGTGGCCAACATCATTAGCATTGTTGGCAGATTCCGAGGCAGCATGAGAAGACCCAGTTGCCTGAATGTGAACAAAGTTACAGTAAGTGGAATGCAGAAAAGTGAAGGATCCACGACGCTTTCATCTTGAAATGCACAGCAAGGCTATTAGGATTTATGTGATAATATACCCATGTGAGCCTACAACAGTGTGCTTCCCAGAACTGAATTTTGCATAGTACTAAATTGATCTATCAAAGTACATTACCATCCCACTAGAGAAGTCAATCATGCATACAAATGTCAGCCCGATGCCCCCATAGCAAAAACATCATATGACATCACTAATATGAGAATAAGCCAGAGCAACATGTCGATAATGCTTGCGATGCCTTGAAGGTTAATTACCACTTCAATACATCTCCCAAAAAAATATAATGCTCATGTGCATGTTCCAAATCAAGTAGCCAAACATCTCCTCCTTATCTAGAGGTACAAGGCAGTACCAACTGAATAATGCCAGGAACCATCTAAATTACCGGTACCCAAAAGACAAGCAACAGCCAAAAAGAGAAACAAGAGAATCAAGGTGTGAAATATTACAAACCAACATAAGGCCACTTCCTCACTGCAATAGCCATGCAAATTCACTGCAGTAGCTATACAACAATCAACATGAGGCCACTTCCTCACTGCTGCACTGTGTGTTGACATTCTGAATAGTACCCCACAAAATACTAATCAGTTTCTACTTCCTTTCCATATTAAAATCTCTAAGTGATGGATATGACAGCTACAAAACATGTTCATGGTGGAATGAAGATATACTCACAATTGCTTGCATAGCGGACAAGTGTCGTAACGCTTCTTCTGGTACAACCCTTCCTGTCTCCTGGTAAAGGTTCTACAAGTGTATTGCAAGCACAGATATTTCAAATTTAAATCATTAGATAATTCACATATAATATTGGTGAATTATTTACAAGAGCATTGCATATACCAGTACCAAGCCTACAAGAACTTTGTTTTGCTACAGTGCGTTGTCCTTTTCACGATTCTCTCGTTACAGCCTTCCATTTGCACGACGTAGCCCTTCCATTTCTCAAGACATGTTTTGCATAGTCACTGAATTTGATGGACGCACACTTATTTCCCTTCTGGCTGCCCTGACATCTGAAGACTTAACCGCACCATTTGCTATGGCAAGATGCCCATGCTTTCTCGGGGCACCACTAGACACATCATATAGGGCCTTTCCATTCAAATATTGTTGTTGCTCAACCTCATGCCCATCCACTTCCATGTCTGCACCGTCTCCATCCTCTTCGTTTGCACATTCTATCCTCTTAACAGCAGCAAGGTAGTCATCCTACAAAGACCCAGTTCCAACACTAGTTAGAAACCTAGTTCCTAAAAATAGAAGGTAGCTACTGTCTGTATCTATTTGTTTGCAGGTAGCTAGTAGCATGGCAGCAGGTCCAGTACTAGTTGCAACAGGTTCCAACCAGATCTTGAACCAGTTAGAACTCAGTTTGCACTAGTTACAAACCTAGTTTGACCAGACCCAGCAGCAACAAGTTTCAATCAGACCTAGTTTGAACTGGTCAGATCTAGTTCTAACTAGACCCAACAAGATACGATACTGTACATTAACCCGCCCTTCATACATATCAGTTTAGCGAAAGAAAATATACATCTTGAAAGCTATACAGCACAAACCAGGTTCAGGACAGGACAAGCCCAAGAGCAAAAAGAAACCCCAAAAGAACAGAATAGGCTCATTGAGCACTGCCTTATGACCCACCTCACTTTGCTTAGCAGCATCACTTGGTACTTTGGCAATAGCTTAATTGAGCACAGCATATATACAGTTCCTATTCCATGCTTAAAATCCACACACCAAAGGAGCAAGCAGCAAGAACTCAAAGAAGAAAGTGCCATAGCAGACCATTTAGACAGCTAATAAATCTTATCAAATCAAAGAAGAAAGTGCAAAAGAGGACGAGATTGAAAAGGTCGCATCCCTTGCAGAGATGTGCTTGAGGCTATGAGGTGAAGAAAGGCCGACAATGAAGCAAGTAGTCATAACACTACAGCTTTTACTAGCAATCCTTCTCTGTTGAATCGAACAATGGGGCTAATGTAGCACCTCAGCGCAGCTATAACTACTCTAGCTTGCAGCGAGAGTTTCTATCATCAGCTAGTCTACCACGTTAGATGTATTATTGGTATTTATTACCGGCTACTATTGAAATGGTTGGTTTTGCTTATCCCTATCCAATGTTATGTGCACAGATATATGACTACAGCAAGCCAGAAAGCCACCAGCAACCTTTCAAACAGCAATTCACCAAGAGGAAAGGCACATCACCAGCAAGGCAGTTTAGTTAGCTTCTTCCAAATGTCATATATTAAAAAAACAGAGGAAGTACAAAGATTAACTAGGACCACATATAGTTAGACACATGTCAGCTTAGCAAGGAAATGTACATCTTGAAAGTCATACAAAGACAAACCGAGTTCACGACAGGACAAGCCCAAGAGCTAAAAGAAAACCCCTAAGGAACAAAATAGGCTCATTGAGAACCCGAAGGCATATACTACAAAAAGAAGAATTCCTACACAGGATTAGGTGAGATATGGCCCCTTTTTTTCTCTTTAGGGGCGTAATATCTTCAAGTAAACTCAACACCACTCAAGTAGTATACACCCTAGAACTGTACAAAGAAGAAATTTTCAGCACACATGTCACATATATACCATGCGTTTACGTGCTTTGTGGCTACTTGATTGAACCACATCTACCATTGCTATCCGTGCTTTTCATGCCGATTTCATCGCAAACAAATGTATTAATAGGAGTTGCTTTCATGGTCCAAAGTTAGCTTCCTAAAAATAGTAAATTTTCCAATGAGATATGAATATACAATAGGCTACTAAGTTCCTAAAAGACATTAAAGAACAAAGAATATACACGTGCATACCAATACTTGTTGTGTCTCTGTGAATGGTCTAGATCCTCCTCGGTTTTGAGCAATATCTTCATTACTTGAGCGAGATGTTTGCCCCCTCTTACGTTTGACCTTGTACTCATCTAAGCACCAATAAGCACAAAGGAGGAGCCACACCTCATCATTCAACCACTCGAGCTTTCCTTGCTTGTATTGCTCATACTCGAGGTCAATATGGCATGCTACTGCATCTTTGATTTCTATGTGTTTTATTTCCCTGTAGTACTCCTTGATAGCATCCACACGGACTTGATACATCATGTTCCTCACCCTTTTCTTCAAACAGGCTTCTAGAACACAGTCTGCATCTTGTTGATCTCCTACTGCAACTTGGAACAAACGCTGCATGTGTACAAAACCATGAACATAGGTTTCACATTGCATAGATTTTAGAAATTTCAAGTTTTAGATGTTGCTTAGAAATTTCAGATTGAACATAGGTATCTTACCCAAAATTCAGAAACCACTTTTTCTCCCCTTGTCATTTCCGTAGCCTTTGGATTTTTATGAAAATAATCAGCCCAATCCAGAGCTGGGCACTTGAATTCATCACCGTTCTCATCCACCTCCACAATCACACCTGGATATTCTCTTCTAAGTATGACCCCAAGCTGTGTAGTGTATTTGTAAGGTGGTGGGTAGTAAATATAACTGAATTGCCTATAAATAAAGTAATAGGTCAGCACAAAAGGCTGCGAGGATATGGAAGTTCACAGCAACTACAGTAGAATTCATGCAAGTATTCGGACATGGAAGTTCATAGTGAACATGTAAGAGATAAGACTTTGGTGCAGGTTTACATCTAAGCACTAATGGTTGCTAAAATAGTTGAGTGTGATGAGTAGCTTACTGCTTAATTAATCACCAATTAGTCACAGTCACTAGTAGTTGCTAAAATAGTAGAGTTTGGTGCAGCTTACTGTTTGTCCTAGTCATAGAAAATATACTTTGTCCTAGTCCTGGACATCATCTACTTTATGCTAAGACACATCCTATCAGATTTATGGCATGTTTGGTCCTTTAATTCCCATCTCCTTTTTTTCTTTTGGCAAGAAATATATGATCCTTGCATAATCTCAATAATGATAGTAACAGGAAAATTGCATCTCCGAGCATCACTTGTTAGAAAACAAAACACTCAGTTCAGATAGCTGATCAAATATGTATGCTTTATTTACTTTCCATGACATGCACTCTCTTGGTTCACATGTGTGTGGTTGATTTTCAATATACTAGCCGCTACACTGGAAAATCATGAGAAGTAGCTTAAGCTCCACTAGACTACAATAATCATGCTACTTCATCATGAAATAGAAAAAACTGCCAGAAAATGCAAAGTTAGTGTATCATGGCCATCTTGGACTATGATAACCCGGATTCATCCTATGCCACACATGACATATATGTTATTGACTCTATAATCTTGTATGAATGCCGTCATTTCAAAAGGAGTTGGCAAACCAATGGATGTGGTTTACTAGACCGACCTTTTTCTAAATGTTTAAGAAGTTTGGTCTAAATCGGACAGAACAAATCAAGAAGCATGATTATTGCAGTCTAGTGGAGCTTAAGCTATTATTGATGGGAAAAGAAGGAATGTGCTACTTCTCTATGATTTTCCAGTCTAGCAGCTAGTATTATATTGGAAATGAACCACACACAAGTCAACCAAGAGGGAGCATGTCATACAAAGTAAATGAAGTATACAAGTTGTTCAAGCAAGAAATGCACTCACTCGTCACCACTTGGTTTAAGAGCCACTTTAACACCACGTGGAGGTTGTTTAAATTTTGGTCGGGACCCTGCCTTCCTTCCTCTTTTCTTGGGTGGCTCTATTGGGGGAGCTTCAACAACTATTGTCCTTTGTGAGGCATCGCCTGCAGTTCTAGAACCTTCATTTGTTTGGGCTGCACTGCTGTTGGCTACACGGCGTGTGTGTCGAATGGAATGGACCATGGAACCACCTGCACTTTCAGAACCATCATTCCTTTCGGCTGCACGAAAACTGGGCACACGTTTGTTGCGTGTACTAACCATCTGCAGTAGATACAATATGTTAGATCCATCTTAAAACAAATAGTGCATCAGACAACAAATTATTGGAGGGGCAGCAAACATGGAAACTGCTATATTAATAAAGGATTGGAGAGAAAACAACATGAATTCAGATTTAGTAATACTGAAGCACACATGCATACTGATATATTAATAATACTGGACTGTTGGCTGCATATTCAAAAATAGTTACATAGGATCTTATGCATAATAAATAACATAACTAAAACATATATTTTGGACTGCATATTCAAAAATCATTTGGATCATAAGTTTCTTCATCTTCTTCATCCATTGCTTCATCATCCTCTTCCGTCTCTTTCTCTTCTTCAATAGCTTCTTCATCATATTCCTCATCCAGAACAACTTGTTTCTATATTGCTTCCAAGTCTTTTGGGTCAGTAACCTCATCTGATCCCGTTGCAATTAAGGAGTCCAAGGCATCACACAAATCAATGACAAAGGCGCCATCCAAACCATCCGCTTGGTAGACAGCCTGCACTACCCCTTCCATATTCATAGCTTCACTACTGCTTTCATTCATAGGCACACATCCATGTGGAGCAATATGGTAGACAACCCACCATGAAGACAACTCTCTATTCTTACACGGGTATGACAGATAGTACACTTGAGTAACCTGACTAGCCATCACAAATGGGTCAAAATTTGATAATCTTAATGTATGATTGATCTCTACCAAGCCTAGATCTTCAATACGCCTCAATCCATTGGGTGTTGGATCAAACCAGGAGCAATAAAATAGCACCAACTCTAGTTTCATGTTGCCTTCCCACTCAATTTTAATTATATCTTCTATGATTCCATAATACTCTAGAGCATTGTCTAATTCATCAAAAGAAGTTACACAAACACCACTATTGATAGTTGTTAGCCCTACTCTTCCACTCTCATATTTCTTTGAATGGAATCTATAGCCATTGACATCATAACACCCATAGGACCTAACTCGAGGGTAGTAACCATAGGACATTTGGAACAGAGCATTGTGAATGCTAGCTGTTCTCAAGCACTGAAAAAACACAAATTATGTGATAAGTTTTTTATCATAATTCACAATGTCAGAACAGAACAAAGGCTGAAGTGTATGAGAAAATTACTTGCTCTTTGAACCAATCAAAAAAATTTGGACCAGATTGTATACCACGGCTATTTTTCCAACCATTTAACCTTAAATCACGACGTTGCTGGTCTGTGGGAGCTATACGGCTCTTCCACTGTTCATTATCAAAGTGTCTACATGAACAAAATTCTTGTTATGCCTAGATAATAAAAAATCTAGAACAGAACAGTAATGACGTTTTTGGCACAACATACGTGAAGAAATCATCCATCTCCGGCATGTTTGTCAATATATATAGAAAAGCAACCTTGTACTCCTTGTTTGAGAGTTCACGAACACCTCTAGGGCTCATGCAACGACCCAGGCATTTAAAAATGTCAAGGTCACATGTACCTTGAAATGAAGATGCACAATCATCATAGCGAGGCACCTTATTTCTAACAGATGGAGCATGGGGTCTAAAATATAGACTTAGTGTATTTGCAGCCTCTTCAACAAGAAATGCCTCAACAATGCCAGCCTCAACACGAGCCTTATTTCTTACTTTTTTCCTAAGTTTTTGGATACACCTACGAAGTGAGAGCAATGTATTATAGATAGCTAACTTACGGTCAGTGGCATAAATAAACTAGTTATTTCAATATTTCTAGATTTACCTCTCATATGGATAGCACCAACGTGCTAGGACAGGACCACCTAATCGTGCTTCATAAGGTAGATGTATGATGAGGTGTTGCATAACATTGAAGAAACCAGGAGGAAATATCTTCTCCATTTTGCAAAGAAGCACTGCAACATTCTCCTCCAGAGAGCGGATAACATCTTTTCTAAGCTCTTTGGCACACAATTGCCGATAGAAGAAACTAAGCTTAGCCAAACAATGCCACACATTATCTAGCAAAAACCCACGAAACACTACAGGGAGCAACCTTTCCATAAAGATGTGATAATCATGACTTTTTAGTCCAAAATTTTTCTTTTGCAACAAATTCACACCACGCTTCAGATTGGATGCATATGAGTCAGGGAACTGCAATTCTTTGAACCATTGTAGGATGGTTGGCTTAACATCTTTGTGAACGCTGAATGGACCTCTAGGCCTATCCCACTGCCCATTGCTCTTTTGCATCAAATGCATGGAAGGACGATTACATATAATAGCCAAATCTAGCCTAGCTTTCACATTATCTTTGCTCTTTTTAGCTATGTCAAAACATGTGTTCCATATGGCTTCACCCATATTCTTTTCATTATGCATCACATCAATATTGTGTGGAAGTAGCAACTTATGGAAATATGGAAGCTGCCTAAAACAAAGTACATATGTCCAATTGTGCAATCTACCGTAGGTTTGTGTATCACCAGCAAACTGGTTCACATGGGCTTGCACTTCCTCCCCTGTTAAGTACCTAGGTGCCTCATCAAACACCTTGGTGTTCTTGCGAAAAGCATTAGCTTCATTTCTAAATGGATGATCTTCAGGCAAGAAACACCTATGGGTATCAAACCAGCAAGCCTTACGCCCATTAGGGAGTAGGAATCCTCGACAACCACATCCATATGGGCATGACAACCTACCATGGGTGCTCCAGCCCAAAAAGTCCCCATAAGCCATAAAGTCATGTACTGACCAAAGGTAGATTCCTCTCATTGTAAACTCCTCCTTCAATGAAGCATCCCATGTTGTGACCCCCTTCCATAGTTCTTGAAATTCGTCAACTAAGGGATGCATTAAAATGTTCAATTTTCTACTAGGATGCTCCGGACCAGGAACAACAAGTGCGAGGAAAATATACTCAAACCTTAAGAGTGTGCCAGGAGGTAGGTTCAGTGGGGTCACAAAGACTGGCCAACATGAGTAAGGTGTAGCATTCACATCAAATGGTTGTAAACCATCTGTTGCTACTGCAAGGCGCACATTTCTTTTTTCCTGTGCAAATTCTAGATAGTCCACATTAAATTGTTGCCAAGCCTCTCCGTCACAAGGGTGCACCATCTTACCACATGTTGTGGGACTATATGATCTCATTAACTTGGCTGTCTCCCCATGGAGATATAGCCTTTGCAGCCTATCTGTGATTGGAAGATAGCGCAAAACTTTGCGTGCAACCTTTGTTCGCCCTTCCACATACCGATTAGCACCACAAAAATCACATTTATCTTTGTCCTTGTTATCTTTGTAGAATAGCATGCAATTGTTATAGCAAACATCAATTTTGATATATTGCATACCAAGACCCTCTAATAATTTCCTAGATTGGTAGAAGTCATTAGGTAACTTGGAGTCAGGAGGAAGGAGTTCATGTACTATGCCTAGTATATCATCATATTCTGCAACGGACATGTTGTACCGTGACTTCACAGCAAACAAGCGAGCTCTACAGTGAGACAAGCGTGAGTGTGTGGTTCTATCATGCACCAACTCATCTGCACTAGCAACCATCCTATAGAAAGCTTTGGCATATGCTTGATGGTTCAAAGATCCAAGATAGGTGGATGGTGCCCAAAAAGCTCAACCAACATTTGATCCATCCGATCAACTTCATCAGTGCCCTCTCTATTTCCCACACCATCATATCCATCATGTGAAATCAGCCCCTCACCATGCTCAGTCCAAGTTTCATAGTCTTCCTTAAAACCATGCCTACACAAATGCATCTCTATAGTGTATCTTATATGCCTAAAGTAGTTCCGACATTGTGCACAAGGACACTTAATAGTATCATTTTCAGCTACACCAGGAATTGAAAATGCACTATTCAAGAATTCATTGGTTCCATCAATCCATTCATTTGAGGGAGCTTTGCCACGTTGCCAACCATTATACATCCATGTTCGGCTTGACATATTAACTAGTTCTGTTTCAAATATTAATATATTAGATATCACAACAAAGGAAGCTCAATTATTTTTGGTGCAAGGACAGACATTCCAAACTCAGACAAGTGGGCACACAAATAAAATGTAGAATAACAACATCATCATACAACAAATAAAACTAGTGAAGAAAGAAGTGTACCTTGAGTCTCACAAGTACTCAACAACTCTTCACTGTCTACCTCCAACAGGAACCTTCAGTCCTTGTTTAGCCCAAAATCTTTACTGTAGTACATCAGGGACATGAGATTAGAATTTCCAGTAAAAAAAATTCATGCTATTAGTGAGGCCACTATGGCTGATATGCTGCCTATAGGTACTGAATAGGTACATGTCATGAAAATATCAATATTATATATTCTAGAGGGAAGAGGGAATACAACTGGTGTCGGAAGCAATATGCGCATGTATCTTCAATGACTTGGGTAGTGGAAGCAACGTGGATGTCTACGTGATAACCAAGGTACATGTTTTTTGTTTTTATTTTATAGTTCTAGGGCCAAACCCTGGTCTAGATCCATTGCAAAGGAACCAAAGTAACAAGCGTTTACAAAATTTTAGAGCAGAGCATCCTCATCATGTGAGGGACATAGGTTAATCTCAAATGCCACACATGCAACAAAGGGAGACCTTTTCTGTAATCTCTAGAGAAAATGATCTAGGGGTTAGTTGAATTTCCCCCCCCCCTGCATCCTATTCCTGGGATAACAACATCAAAGATGGGCCACAAAAAGCTACGGGGCAACAATTTGGTAAGCTATTATCAGAGAAGCATTTGACTGCACAAACATTATAGGAACATGAACCCATAATATCTTCAGCCATGAAACATATTTGGCACAGTACAGTACATTAGAATCCACAAGACGCAAAGTATTGAATGGTAAAGGCAACCATTTGGCAACCATTTGGCGAACACATATGAACACTACCAAATAATAAGATCAGATGATGCGCAACAATTTACCAGCGGATCTGTCGCAGGGAGGTCGCGTGCAGGTGCGTCGCCGGCAAATCTGGCACAAGCCTCGACCGGCAGCGGGCCTGGGGAAGCGCACGGGAGGGGCTATGCTGGAAGGGGCGATGTCTGTCGGTGGGCTAGGGTGGCGGCCGGCAGCGCACAAGAGGGGCCGTGCCGAGAGCGCCAGCCGCGGAGAGGTGAACCTGGGGCGGCGCCACGGGAGGGGCCGCGCCGAGAGGGCCGGCCACGAAGAGGCAGATCTAGGGCGGCACACCGGAGAGACGAGGGCTATCGCACCGGGACGTGCGCTGGACGGGAGGGAGACCAGGGGCTACGGCCGCCGGCGGGTTGGTGGCTACGGCCGTCGGTGGGCTGGAGGCAGATCTAGGCGACAGCGGACCTAGGGCAGCGAGCGACGGCCATGGAGCTGGGGTGCCTAGCGGTGGGCGGCGAGCGGTGAATGTGCAGATGGGGGTGGTCTTGTGTGGCGAGCGGCGGACTTGGAGCCGGGAGCGGCGGACTTGGAGTCTCTGCGGAGTTCGACCTCGGCGGCGCGGCGCGTTTGGGATAGCATCGGTGGCGGCCACGGGAGGATTTAGTTTTAGGGTGTTTTTGTTTTTGTTTTTTTCACTCTCTTTTCTATTCTATACCGCGCCACTGTGCCTGTGTCTTTTTTCTGTGAGTAAAAAAAACCCACAGAATAATTGCTATTTCTCTGTGGGTGTTCACTGTTTTTCTGTGTGTATTGTCACGCATAGAAAAATAACTCAATTATTCTGTCGGTTTTTCTATATTTCTGTGGGGATTTTTTGAAACTGACAGAATAATTACAAATTTTCTGTGTGTTTTGAGAAACACGCACAAAAAAAAATCAACACACACAGAAGTATTCGAGTTTCCAGTAGTGATGTAGATCACTTTATCTAATTAAGCTCCTAAGTGATGATATGCTTGTTGACCTAGGAAGTATTATATGTAACCAATGTATAAAATAATTATGGAACCTTAGGAATACTCTAAACATGTTTAGAATATCACATGGAACAACTTTGGTATTCATGACTAAGGCTAATTTGGTCTCTAAGTCATAATTATAGTGTAAGTCATCATTTTCTAGTGGTATGTTTGACCTAGGTTGAACTATGTTATAGAGTCTTTGCATGGCAAAGCACCCTTAAGCAAAGTTGTAGTACTTGAGTAGAACAACAACTTTTATTTTTGGGTTAGGAGCCAATTCAGTGTCTAGCTTGGTCATTTATAGCTCACAAAAATTAGCAAAACACTATTTTTGGCACTTAGGAAATTTTCTAAGTCCTAACTGAGTTAACAGTTCATTGTGCCTGACTTTGGAACAATTTAACTTGCTCACCATTGCGAATTAGACCTTGATCATTTAATAAATGTTGGAGCTGGTATGTAGCTCTACAAGTTTTGTTTTAGCATCGTGCACTAATTCACTTTGGTTTAGGAGATTGGAGGCGTTGAAATCGTGCTGTCAAACATGAGATCGAACCCTGATGGCCGAAGTCGCGTCGCACCGTTGTGGCCGACCGAGGCAGAGCCTGGCCGCCGCGTGGCCGCCGCTGGCCAGTGTCGGGCATTCATCGCAGCACATTGGCACGCGATATCAGAGAACCCGCGTGCCTCATTTCACTCACTCCAACGCGCTCCCTCCCTCTCCATTGCTCTCTCTTGCTCTCGCCGCGAAGCTTCCCTCGATGACGCGCAACCGCACTGCTCCGCCGTCGCTTAGCGCCCATGCCACCGCACCATCGTCGTCTCTATCTTGCCAGCAGCTGCACCGTCTTCCTCTCAACCTCCTAGACACACTCGCAGGACCAGATAAGCTTCGGTGAGGGTGAAATCACCATTCTTGCCTCGCCAGAAAGCTTGGCTTCCATGGCCGCCTTCACAGCGCGCTCGCCACTGCTCGGCTCACATGTGCATTCCTTCTACTTCCTCACGTTAGGGCTTGGTTAGGGTGTAGTCTAGCTTGTAGCATGACCTCACTGTGAATGGTTGCCTCGCCGACGTGGAACACGACGCGCAGCGTCGTCGTGCTCTCATAGCTGCGCCACCACGCACGCGGGCAGACCTCGTCGGTGTGTCCCATCTAGCCTAGGTCGCCTCGTTAGATATGTGTAGTCACTGTGGAGCTCGTGCGCTTCCGCCAAGCCTTGTTGTGGCCTGTAACGGCCGGCGTACCTCAGTGCAGCGCCGCCGTGCCGCGATGGCCGGCGACAAGGTAGCTCTGGTGCGTCCGCGCTGCCACCATGGGTACCGGTCGACGTGGGTTAGTGAGTAGATAACGTAGGTGGGGTCGGTTTCACCAGAGTGCTCACCGTCGGCAAGATAACGCCGGCCGACCACCGTGCTCTGTTTTCGGGTCACTGATATGCGGGGTCCGCTGACCAGTGGGTCCCAGGTGTCAACGAGAACAGTTTTGGGTTTTAGTTTATTCTTTTCCAGATTTTGTGCTAACTTTGAAAAATCATAAGTTGAGTTGTAGATGTCCAATTTTGGTGAACCAAATTTTTTTGTGTTCCTCATGAAGTGTAGTATTTTATAAAAATATGAAATGTACAGTTTCTAGTATTTTTATAGGTGAATAAAATATAGCTAGATAAGTGCTTTTTGAATGTTTGCAATGTTGTAAATTGTATATCTTGAGCTAGAAAAGTGATAAAATTATGATTCCAATTTTTCTATTCTTGTGTTGACATACTCTAGCTAGGAAAAATGATAAACTTGCAGTATACTTGATTGAAATATGATCTTTCTATTTATCAATTAATAAATGGTGTTTTCTGAGGAAAATTTTAGGGATAAAAATAAGGAACATATTATCATGCAGATTTTTTAAAGTATTATGGCACTATTATGAAGCTAAGAAAAATATAAAATCTGTTGTTTGACACTTTTCTATAGGGCTAACTATTTTCATAAAAATAAACCTTGCTAGCTTGTCATTTTTGTAGAGGATGTTATACATATTCATATGGTGTGAAATTTTTACATTAGTCTATTGGAAGCTCTTGGAAGCTACTGTAATTTTATGAGAATTTATTGTGCACATTTGGTATATGTTTGTTATTTTCCTAATTATCTAATTAAATTAATAAAGGCATTTAAACAAATAAATTGTGATTGACCATAATGTTTTCTATGGTGCTTGTGATACATATAAATTGTTGATGTTAATAGTAAGGCTTAGAAGCAATTGGTTGTATGCAACTAATTAATCATTGCTTTATGATTTAAATAAATGGCTGCATGTATAGTTTCGGTTGAGCTGATAATTTCATGTTGCTAATGGCCTTTTCTATAAAACTTGTCAATAACAAAGTTGTAGATAGCTTACTGATCTACTTGGTGTTAAAATTTCATAGTCATATACCGTAGGGTTTAAGAGTTTTGGCTGTTAGAAGTTTGTTGTCCAAAATGTTTGCTCTCTGGTAGATTTGATTAACTGAATTGTTTGGCCTAGATAACTGTTGAATCACATTAAAGGTATTAAAATAAAGTTGTAGACAATTTCATAAGATTTCCATAATGTCCACAACCATATTATTTTGATGTGTATAACTCCAGTTATGGTTAAAAATTAGTTGTTGTTTTGTAGTCCAGAAAATAAATTACAGAAGTGTTTACTTAAGTAGTAGAGAAGAGATATACACCTACTCAGTAGAATATGATGCACTTGTTATTACTTTAATACCATGATATGGAAAGTACTTATGAGGATGCATTTTCATCACGTTATATCATACTATACGTGTCATCACATATGCATTTGTGATATCTTATGTCATGCTCATGCATATAGGATCGACCAAGGAGATAACGTTATTGGAATTCAACGAAGAAGAGGAAGAGGATCAGCAGGAGGCTCCTTAAGCCGTAGCTCCAGGAGAAGAGGAGCAGACTCCCGAAGAGCTCCCTGAGTGCCCAGATCACCGACCCACATCTTTCCTCAAAGGCAAGCCCCGGAACATTCTAAGTCGCCCGTGTTTTATAAAATACTACTTGAGTTCTTTATGTTTGATGCATTAGGTTATAAGAGTTGATTGGAAACACTTGATGCATAGAACTACCTTGTCTAGTTACATATACCTTTAACCTTGTGTAGGTTCAGGATCGAATATATGCTTAGCCATGCTTAGACCGGTAGAAGTCGGGTGATTTCCTGTCACCTACGAGATATAGGTGGATAGCGAAGCACAGTTGGCTATATTTGCTATCGTGGAAAAGAACCATGGGGTAATATAAATGGAGGCCAGGTGGAGTCTATGTGTAGGTTGACTCATGTGATTCCGTCTGTGCCGATTAAGGACCATACCGTTGTTGGCACTTCTGACAAGATTGAACGCATGCCTATCACTTAGCTAGTCAGATAACTCATTCCGACCGCAAAGCCGAGTAGCTCAACTCAAGCCGGGCCCCGCTCTGTTAGAGTGCGCACTCTGGATGGTAGTAAGGATGTGCGGGGAGCCAGACGTGAGCCCAAGGGCAGGCCAGGCCTAAACGTCCTAGCAACTGGTTGTCCCTGATTGTGCGGCGCTGGGCGAACCCGTGAAATATGGACTTGAGTTGTACCAAAGGTGACCTAAGGTAACCGTTGATCTAGTCTACCTAGGTTTGTGTTAGGAATAAATTTCCAGCTGGTTGAAATCGATTCGAATCGCCATCTCTCCCGGATAGTGATAACTTGGCTAGCTCCAACATCGTAGTAATTATATTATGGAATATAATGGTTCGGATAAACATGGAATTACTATACCAGCTATGGTTACTATTGTATGTTATCAAATGATATACCACATGTTTGGCACAGGATAGTTGCTAATCTAGAGATGAATAGCTATAATTAACTTGATGACTGAACTATAATTGTATAACCAAGTTAATCGCTTTTTATGCAAAATATTGTTAAGCTACCTCCACTTATAAAGCCTTGCATAATTCTTAGAGTCAATTTATTTCTGATTTATGATGGGTAAGTCTAGCTGAGTACCTTCGCGTACTCAGGGTTTTATTCCCATTGTTGCAGATGGTACAGTTTATCACGGCTATTGCAAGAACTGCTTCTATCCCGCCGTGGATGAGGAGTGAGCCTTGGGCAGGCTTCTTTAATAAACCCTCTTATATGCTTTTGTGGACTGTGATCATGAGATGGCACTGTACTTGAACTATGTTGGCAAATGCTAGTTTTGAACTTTAATTTACTTCCGCTACTATTTATCAAACTTGGTTTGTAATAACCTTATTTCACACTCTGATAAATGAACTGTATCTATGAACTTTATGTAACATATGACATGTATGTTGAATCATGTACTTGTGGATCGTTTATCGAGACCCGTCGTGGTACTAGACGGACTACCGGGTTTATATGGGCTCAAGTATGACAATGCGACCGCTTGCGGGCTGCCATTGTACTTGTGCTCTTATAAATTGATCGGTTCTGCGACAGAAATATCATATAAATATGAGTATTTTGTATCTTCCTTGCATATATGATAGCCTTTTACATGCTTCTTTGATAGCTTTTCCCAGATCAGAGTGTTGGATTTCTTCCAATGTTCCATAAATAGTATGGTATCCATGATCAATGATGGTCCGTAGGGAGATATTTTGGGTATTATTCCTTTGTATGCTTCTGTCGATGTTTTACCACCGATAGCCTGCCACGGGGGTACCGGGGGCAGTATGTTCGGGCTTCGGCGTATGCTGAACTCGATGGTAAACGCAAGAGACAGTCGATTTATCCTGGTTCAGGCCCTCGATCATAGATCGAGTAACGACCCTACGTCCAGTCAGCGTTTGCCTTTTGCGTTGGATTGATTATGAAGTGTTATGTTGTACAATTCTTGTTCTTCTTTAGGAGCCCTGCCCTCTTTTATATAGTCAGGAGGCCAGAGTCCTAATCGGTTTACAATGAGATCTCCTAGTAGGATTACTTAATAGTTCTATTACTAAGATTACATGGGAAGAATCCTAGTTGAACTAGATCTTCTCTCTCTCTTGCGGGGTATCCTGTGGGTCCCGCATCGACAAGCCCCCGAGCACTTCATGGTTGAGCTCTGAAAGTCTCGCTTTGCTATGTTCAAGTCTTGTTAGGTAGGAACAAAATGTTATCCGAGTGCTTTCTGGAGTGAAACCTTGTAGCGCTTCTTGGGACCTTCGAGTGGTGAGTGTTTTTTGAAGAAAAAGTACTTCCATCTGGTTGTAGCCCCCGAGCCTCTTGCTATTTGGAACAAGGAGCTGGAGGATCTTGTCTTGAAGTTGCTCTGATTGTTCGTTGAAGTTTTGTCAAAAAGAACTCGAATATGGCTCGTTCCGGGTTCTTTTTGTCATAATGTCTTGAAGTAGTCTGCGTTGAGGAAGTCTTTTGGTGACGTGCGCTTTTTCGGAGAAAAAGTGCACTCACTGAGTGTAGCCCCCGAGCCTCTTGCTATTTGGAACAAAAAGTTGGAGGGTCTTGATCCTTTATGTTTGTTTGAAAATCTGTGCTCTGAAGTAATCCCTGAGATTTGAATTTTGTCCTCATCCGAGTAGTTTTTGTGGTATCTTTCCGAAGCGGTCCTTTAGTCCTGGATTAAACCATCATCCGAGTAGTTTCTGTGGTATCTTTCCGAAGCGGTCCTTTAGTCTTGGATTAAACCATCATCCGAGTAGTTTTGTGATGTGTAGCCTCCGAGCCTATGTCCGGGTTCTTTTTGGGTGGGTGCAATTTTTCATAAAAATTGCACTCACTGAGTGTAGCCCCCGAGCCTCTTGCTTTTGCTTGCAAAAGTTGGAGGGTTCAGATTCCTGTCTTCAAAAAATTCTGGGGCTATGTATCCCGCAGCCTCGTGCTTTCTCCGAGTTCTTTTCTTTTGAAAAAGAAGTCGGTTGAAGAGTCTTGATGCGTTGTCGTCGTTGTAGTCTTGAGTTTCCTGTCCTTTTTGTCTTTTGTCTTTGGTTCTGAGCCTCCGGGAGTAGTTGAAATGAGGGCCGGATTCCCTAGCTTAGTGTTGATTAATCTGTGATGCTGGCCGAGCCCCCGAGCGTATACCCGTGTTGTTTTGTTCAGGAAGAACTCGGGTGCAAGGTCTTGGCGTATTCTTTGATAGTCTGCTGCTGTCAGATGTAGTTGTATGGTGGTGGTTGAGTGTAAATGCTTTTTGTTCACGGGTTGTACTGTGATGGTATATCCTTCCGAATATGCCCGTCTTCGAGCACTGTTTTCCTCTCGCCTGAGTCGTCCATTATTGAGTCCTGTCCTTTCATTGTGTTCTTTGTCAGGCTTATTTCATCGGTGCTCCTGGTCCATGTGCGCCGCTCCTTTGGTCTATAAATATTGTCCCGGAGTGCTTGTTTTCATCTATTGGATATTCCGTTGAAACCTTCGTGGATATGAGCATGGTAGTTTGTGAAGTAGAGCAGCCCCCGGGCATATTTTGTAGTTCCTGTGTGTTTTGTTGTAGCTAGAGGAAGTCTTGTGATAGGGATTAGAGGTAGGCTAATCCCGCGACAGCATTGTGCCAGGATGTATGTGGTGGTAGTTGGAGGAAGTCTTGTGATGTGGGCTTCGTTCCTTCATCTGGCCGTTCTGGGTTGATCCTCGTCGCCTGTCTTGAGACTGTCCGGCGCAGATCAACACCATATGCAGTATCACATCGGTCTTGGGTAGACAGATGCCTACCGGCCTTCTCTGCTCCATGTTGTCCTGTCGTGCTGCCGATTTCCACCTTGAGTGCACTGCGTCCTTCCTTTGAAGAAAACAGTGTAGCTGATGGCGGTTTGTCCTTCCGAGTAGCAATTTGGGACACGTAGTCATTCCAGAGCCTAGCCGTGTCCGCGTTCCTCTTTGCTACCTTGCTTTTCATAGTGCTGAGTTCATTGGGTCTTGTAAGATTTGTAATCTTCTATTTTTGAAGTCGCTTGTAATGTAACGAATCTTGCCTTTAAGATTTGTAATCTTCGCTTGTAACATGTGAATCTTGTCTTCTCGAGTTGTCTTTTACTTTTCTCATTATGATCCCCGTTGTCCATGAGATTACCGGGTTCTTTCTCAAATAACCGGGTTCTTTTGTTCCTTGTGAGGTAGCCTTTTCTTTCTTCCTTCTTTCTTCTTGTTTTGACGAGTTGTTCTTGTAGCGATCTGATAACCCCCGCCGTGGTCTTTGGACGGATAAGTCTGAAATCTGCCCGTTGGTTTGTACTGTTGTGTGGATTTGTGCCCTCCATTGTTTTAGCTGCGTCGGTAAATGGACCGTCGCGTTCCCACATTGTGTTTTATCGGGCCTTGTGGGCCGTTTGTATCGCTGAGAAACCTATTTAAAGACCCTTTGCTGCCCAACTCTTGCCTTTAAACCCTAGCTTTCAAAATCGCCGCCGCCACCGTCAGCCAGAATCTTGAGCATCATCATCCTACATCTTCTTTAGCGCCTCTCTTGCTTCCGCCAGTTCATGGGAAAGAAGAAAACCGCAAAGCAAGTCTCAAAGCGACCTTCAGTGACGAGGAATCATCCCTTTCTTTGATCCAAAATCGGGAGTTTGTGGCTATGAGGGCTGCTCGGAAGGTTTGGCCGGCCCCAACAACAACGAAGACCAATTGCATGCATGAGCTCGTTAGCGATGGCTTGATCCAAAGCAAAGTCATCGCTGAATGGAGGGTTCCAGCGAGCATCGGGTTCCAGCTCCGGGTCCTTGTGAGATTGTCCTTTTCATTTCTTTTGTCCGCGCGGACTTTGCCTTCTCGCTTCGCTTTCCTTCATCGGTTTCTTGGTTATTTCAGATTAGTCCGAACCACCTAACCCCCAATCGCAATTCTCCATCTTTCTATTTTCGTTCATCTTTGAAGCTTTCCTTGGAATCCTCCTTCTCTGTCTCTTTTTTTCGCTTTTTCTTTTTCTGAAACCTCAACCCCGCCGTGAAGAAACCAGCGTTCTTGGCGGTTGTGGGATTCGGTTTCGCCGTGTCTCAAAATTAAGTTTTTGACTATGACCTGGTCGATTCTCGTAAAAGATTGGCGTCTTAGAGTGGTTTTACGCCGCCAATTTAATCCTTTCCTTGCCATTCATCCCGGATCTGGTCCTGTGGTGAATGACCGATGGGACAAGAAACTTGAATCGCCTGCTGAGATTCAAGTGATCCAGCCACTCCTTGATAGGATTAACATGCTGAAGCAGCAAGGTTTGACCGGCTTTGGTATCGTCTCGAGCTTTCTTCGTCGCCGGGTTCAGCCCTTGAAAGAGCGGGAGCATCTCGGCTTTGAGTATTCTGGGGCCGAGGATCCTTCACGCATGGTCCCAGCTCTTGAGCCGACCGGTGAGGAGGTACTCGGCGTCTTCAAAAGATGCTTTGAAGGGGTGAGCGCCATTCCCCTAACATCACCGAGTTCTCACCAACAACCCGCCCCAAATTGTGAGTTGTCTATCTTTTGTTTGAGTACTTTATGCACTCTAGCTGCGTTTGTTCTTGCTTAGCTTTTCTTTGTCTCGGTGTTTTATCCGTTTTCGCGAGAGTTTGGGCGGAACTTTGTCGACCGGTCTCTCTCGACGCTTTCCTCGCCGTGGGCGTAGATCGGAGATAGACTTGCTGGGACTTCGCAATTAGTAAGTCCCAAACCTCTACCGCTTCTTCCCAGGGTTTCTTCCGGATTTGTTGATGTATATGAAGAATATGTTCCTCGTCTAGTCCCTCGCGGTCCTCGCAGTGTCCCAAGAAGGGCGAACGGATGGGTCTTCATCCGCCTCGCTTTGTCTCCAAGAAGCCTCGCAAACCAAGTACTTTCTCGTGTACTCCAGCTTGTTGCTAGCATGCTCTTAGGTGAGCTCATTTAATGCTCTTTGTTCTTTTATTTTCTTGTCTCTCTCATGATCCGATTACTTTTTATCCTTTTTTCAGCAGGTGCTCTGGTTCCTTGGCTAAGGATGAAGAAGATGATGAAGTACCCCTCATCATGCGGCGGTGAGTTGCTTTTCATATTTCTGTTGCATTAAATTTCTCTTCTTTGTCTTGACCTTTAGTATTGATCTTTTTGAAGTAATCGGAGGCCGGGTGTGAGTTCTTTGGAAGCCCCGGCACCGAGTTCTACCGCGTCTCCAGCCCCGGCTCCTCCCGCGGCTCCGCTGCCGGCTATTCCGCTCTCATCGCCAGGTGGCGGGGACGTTTTTACCGTCGTGGTTCCTCCTGCGAGGCCTTCTCTTGGCTTCGCGAAGAAGAGAGTGGTTGGGTGAGTAGATTCTAGCTTTATCTTTTTGGCTTTTGTTTTCCTTCCTCTGGTTCTTATCGGTTGTAACGTCCCGCCTCTCCGAGGCCGGGCCCGCTTACATCTAGCAGCTTCTCTAGGATATATAGACTGCCCTCACAGACCAACACATGTCTTTTCTACGCACTTTGTCCTCACTCGTGCGCACCCGGGAAGGACTTCCCGGTCGGTCACCCATCGCTCCAGGCCAAGCACGCTTAACCTCGGAGTTATTTGCAGATGGGCTTCCGGAAAAGAAGTTGCAACTTATTTGTATGAGTATCCTATTAATCCTGTTAAGCCCTGGGCCGGGATGTTACATCGGTGTTCCTTTTTATCACTTTTCAGTGTTTCGTCTTCTCTCATTCCTTCATCGACTTCTCCTCTGCCTCCCGCCGTGCCAACGAGTTCTGAGCCTCAGGATTCACAGCATTCTGTTGATGAAGTTGTTGTGGGGGCTTCAGAGCTACCTGGCGAAGTTGCGGTTTTGGCCGCTCCGGAGGTGACTGTGGCCGTCGCGCCGGGTTCTTCTGAGGGTTTGACTCCGGCTTCCCTGAAAGTTGCTTTGGTCGTTCCTTCTTCGCTCCATCCGGCTTCTCCTTCCCCTTCTCTCGCTCCCGGCGGTCCTTCTTCTTCCGATGACGTGGTGCAACAGTTCGATGCCACCCATCGATTGTCGGAGCTGACCGCAGCCTGGGGGAGCTTGTCGACCCTAGCGACTTCTTTTGGTGAAAAGCTCCAGGTAGGTTTTGCTGCCGTTCCTTTTTTGCATGCTCGTTTTTCCTCTGTCCTTACGCCTTGTTTTTCTTTGTCTCTTTTGGCTCAGTCTTTCTCCCGTGATCATTCTGGCTTCTTTTTCTCATCTGAAAATGAGAGAAAGTTGTCTTCTGAGGTGGACGTTCTAAAAGCCGATCTCGACCTTCTCCGGGCTGAGTTGGAGACAGAACGTCAAATGCACCAAAAGGAGGAGAAAACCCTTCGTGCCCGGGTAATGGAGACGGAGACCACGGCGGAGTCTGCGAAGAATGAATGCAAAGGTGTCATGGGCTCTGCCTGTTTTTTCTTGTATTTTGATTTCTTTTTCTTCGCTGACTTGTTCTTGGGTGTCTTGTCTAGTTCTCCGAGCTGAGAAGCTGAAACTCTCGGAGAGCATCGATGAAATGAAGGCTCTAGTCCGTTCTAGTCATAATAAGGCTGAGGAGGTAATTACTCATGCTGAGGAAGAACTTGCCCTTGCTAAGCTGATTAGGCGCGGAGCTGATAGAGATCTTGTGCAGGCCCAAAGAACTATTGAAAGCTTGACCGGGAAGCTAGCGACGGCCACTGAAAATTGGAACGTTCTGTGGAAATCTTTTCGTTCAGTAGCCGATGTTCTCCGGACTCCAGCGGACGACGGGCAATCTTGGGCGCAGTTCATTCCCCGGATTCCGACTCGTTTCCAAGAATTTGCGAAGAAGTGTGCCCAAGTATGTACCAAGAATGTGCTAGCCCAGGTCCGGGTCCTTGCTCCAGAGGCGCCTCTGTCCAAGATAGCAGAGGAAGCTGAAAGCCAAGAATACCTTGACGCCGTTGAGAGGATGGAGCCTGAGGTCGAAGGTTTAGCCAGTAGGTTTGTAGAAAGTCTAAATATTGACATTTCCCTTCCTGATGATAATGCCTGATCTGATTGACCAGCTTCTTGTAAAGCTTCTTGTAATATTACTCTCCTCTTTAAATGAAGATTCTTTGTTTTCGTTGATGTATTCTTTGCCTGGGTGTGGTCGAAGTTACTTGTCTTGCTGAGTATTTTGTCCCTTTTTCGTTTCTGCTCCACAAAACAACTCTGTGTGTTATCCTGACGAGACCCCTCGATTTGTCGAGTGCTTTGTCCGCGCTGTGACTTGTTAGATGTAAATCTTTGTGTTGACACCGCGCTATGAAAAAATGACTTGGCATAGAATGTTGCCTTTTGAGTGGCGCTTGTACTTTTCTGAGGAAAAAGTATTCCTATCTGGATGTAGCCCCCGAGCCTCTTGCTTTTCGGAACGAAGAGCTGGAGGGTCTTTTGGAGTTCAGTTTCGGTTGACTAGTTTTGGCCTCATCGGCGGGCTCAAGCGTCTTTTCAGCTATTTTGCTCTCGGCCGGGAAGCTCAGGCGTGTTTTCAGCCATTTTGCTTTTTGTTTGGTGTTAGCTTTTAGCTACCCTCATCATCGGGCTCAAGCGTGTTTTCACTATTTTGCTCTCGGCCGGAAGCTCAAGCGTGTTTTCACCATTTTGCTTTTTGTTTCGGGTGTTAGCTTTTAGCTACCCTCATCGGCGGGCTCAAGCGTGTTTTCAGCTATTTTGCTCTCGGCCGGGAAGCTCAAGCGTGTTTTCAGCCATTTTGCTTTTTGTTTCGGGTGTTAGCTTTTAGCTACCCTCATCGGCGGGCTCAAGCGTGTTTTCAGCTATTTTGCTCTCGGCGGGGAAGCTCAGGCATGTTTTCAGCCATTTTGCTTTTTGTTTCGGGTGTTAGCTTTTAGCTACCCTCATCGGCGGGATCAAGCGTGTTTTCAGCTATTTTGCTCTCGACCGGGAAGCTCAGGCATGTTTTCAGCCATTTTGCTTTTTGTTTCGGGTGTTAGCTTTTAACTACCCTCATCGGCGGGCTCAAGCGTGTTTTCAGCTATTTTGCTCTCGGCCGGGAAGCTCAGGCATGTTTTCAGCCATTTTGCTTTTCTTCTTGGGTAAACAACTCGTTGGAAGTCATGATAAGACATGATGTGGATGAATATCATCTTTATTGATCATGAATATGAACTAATACATATGTTGTCGAAGAATATCGTCTTTCGTTGATTGTGAATGTTGGTCCCTTGTGGCTTGCATATCTGTTTTATCTTGAGTTGTTTTTACGCGTAGAATCTTCTTAGCTGGCTGATGTGCCATGTATTGCTGACTTCTTTTCCATCTTCAGTTATTAACTTATATGTGCCTGGTCCGGTGACCTTTGTGATAATGAACGGACCTTCCCATGGACTGAGAAGCTTATGTCGTCCGTCAGTCTTTTGTATCCTTCTTAGTACTAAGTCTCCAACTTGTAGTGATCGAGGATGGGTACTTTTGTTGTAGTGCCGCCTTAAACCTTGTAGGTATCTGGCTGATTGGAGGGTAGCATTTACTCTGACTTCTTCTGAGCTGTCGAGTTCTAATCTTCTTGTTTGTTCTACTTCTCCTTCATCGTATTGTTCTATCTTTGGTGATGTCCAGATCAAGTCGGCAGGCAGTACGGCTTATGATCCGTAAACTAGGAAGAAAGGTGAATGGCATGTTGCTCTGCTTATTTGAGTTCGTAGCCCCCATACTACTTTTGGTAATTCTTCAATCCATTTGGACCCATAGTCAACTAGTTCTTCGTATAACCTTGGTTTTAATCCGGCTAGTATGAGTCCATTGGCCCTTTCTACTTGTCCGTTGGCTTCTGGATGTGCAACAGACGCATAATCTATACTGAAACCACAGTCTTGTGCCCAGCTTCTGAATTCTGTAGCTGTGAAGGGGGAGCCTAGATCTGTGATGATTCGATTGGGCATGCCAAAGCGGTGCGTAATTTCTTGGATGAATTCGACTGCTTTGGTTGCGCTGTACTTCGCGAGTGGTTTGTATTCAATCCAATTGGTGAACTTGTCGATTGCCACAAAGATGTACTCGAAGCCGCCCTTTGCTTTCTTCAGGGGTCCCACTTGATCCAGCCCCCAGCAGGAAAAAGGCCAAGCGGGTGGGATACAGATGAGATTGTGAGCTGGCACATGGGCTTGTTTTGCAAACATTTGGCAACCATTTTCTGACAAGTTCTTCTGCGTCTTTTAGAGCGGTTGGCCAGTAGAATCCGGTGCGAAATGCTTTTCCAACCAGTGTCCTTGAAGCGGCATGATTTCTGCAACAACCTGAGTGTATCTCGTCTAGGATCTCTTTGCCTTCCTCAAATGAAACACATTTCAGGAGTACTCCTGATGATGCTGCTCTTCTGTAGAGTCTATCTCTTACTAAAACGTAGTTTTTGCTTCTACGAACAACTTGGGTGGCTTCCGCTTTATCTGCTGGTAATTTATTTTCTTTGATATAGTCGATGAAAACTTGGGTCCATGAGGTGTTGATTACCAAGATCTGAACGCCTTTAGCCTGAATTTCGTTGGATGTCTCACCGGGTTGTTTGATAGAGGGAACTGATAGCTCTTCTATAAATACGCCGGGTGGAACCTTTGCTCTGTCTGATCCGAGCTTGGCAAGGACATCTGCTGCAATGTTGGAATCGCGCAGTACGTGTAAAATTTCTAATCCTTGGAAATATTTTTCAAGTTTCCGTATTTCAGCACAGTAAGCACCCATGTTTTCTTTTGTGCAATCCCAATCTTTGTTTACTTGGTTGATGACTACTGCTGAATCGCCATATACGAGTAATCTCTTTATTCCGAGGGTAATTGCCACTCGTAGCCTGTGGATGAGGGCTTCATATTCTGCTTCGTTATTTGTAGCTTGCCATAATATCTGAAGGACGTACTTGAGTTGTTTTCCTTTTGGAGAAATGAGGAGAATGCCTGCACCGGCTCCGCCTAGTTTGAGCGACCCATCAAAGTACATCTTCCAGTGGTCAAGGATTGTATCTGATAAAGGCTGCTGAATCTCTGTCCACTCGGCCACAAAATCGGCAAGGGCTTGAGATTTGATTGCTTTCCGTGGGGTGAAGTCGATGTTAAGAGCTTCAAGTTCAACTGTCCACTTTGATATGCGTCCTGTCGCATCTCTGTTGTGTAAAATGTCTCCGAGCGGGAAGTCTGTCACCACGGTAATTTTGTGGTTCGCTGATGTAGTACACGGGTCGTTGTACTTTATACACGCGTCCTTCTTCTTCTCTTTCTACGACTATTGTCGTGCTGACTACAGTAGTAGTCGCCGCAATGTATAGCATCATGTCTTCATCTTTCCTTGGGGGTGTGAGAATTGGTGAGGATGTGAGATATGCCTTAAGTTTCTTGAAAGCTTCGTCAGCCTCCTTTGTCCATTCAAACTTGTCTGTCTTCTTTAGTAGTTTAAAGAAGGGTAACCCCTTTTCTCCAAGTCTTGATATGAAACGATTGAGGGCCGCCATGCATCCTGTTAGTTTCTGAACATCTTTGATACTCCTAGGTTGCCTCATTTCTGTTATAGCTCGAATTTGCTTGGTGCTGGCTTCAATCCCGCGCTGACTGACCAAAAATCCGAGTAGTTGCCCTGAAGGAACTCCGAATACACATTTATTTGGGTTCAATTTCCATCTCCATCTCTTCAAGTTTTCAAATGTTTGCTTTAAATCTTCAATCATGGTGTCTGGGTTCTTTGTTTTCACCACTACATCATCCACGTATGCCTCCACATTTTTACCGATTTGATCTCCAAGGCAAGTTTGTATAGCTCTTTGATATGTGGCACCAGCGTTCTTTAGTCCAAACGACATGGTCTTGTAACGATGTAAGCACCGAACGGAGTAATAAAAGAAGTCTTGCTCGGTCTTGTTCTTTTAATGCAATCTGGTGATACCACTGAATAGCAATCGAGAAAGGATAATAGTCTTGACCCATTGTTGAATCGACTATCTCGGTCAATGCGTGGTAGCCCGAATGGATCTTTTGGGCAATGTTTGTTGAGATCCGTAGTAGTCGGCCTTTTATCGCCACTCGTCTGTGTTCTTCTTTTGCACAAGGACCGGGTTTGCTAGCCATCCGGATGAAGGATTTCTCCGATGAATCCGGTTGCCATCGGTTTTGTGATTTTTTTTTTAATCGCTGCTTTTTGTCGGGTGAGAATCGCCGTAGCCGTTGCTTTTGCTGTGCTTGGAGTTTTCATTAACATCAATTACAGTGCTCGACCAACTCTCTTGGGACACCGGCATGTCGGCCGGCTTCGGCGAAGATATCTTTGTTGTCCCGAAGAAAGTTGGTGAGCGCGATTCTATTTTGTCGAGAGGTGGGCACCGATGGTTGCTTGTCTTGGAGGTATCGCCATGCCCAAATCGATTTGCTTGACGTCGGCTTCTTTTGGTGGTGTGATGATGCTTTGGGCTTTTTAGCCGGTATTTCTAATTCTTCTTGGCTTATCTCCGCACAATTGTGGCTATTTGTTTTCTCCCATTGTCGGCTGTGCTTTTGCCGCAATTTGGATTGCTGAACGTCATAGATCAAAAGCACGCTTCAAATCGCTTCAAGAGAAAGGATACCGTTGGGTCCCGCATCTTAAGCAATAAGTACGGATAATGTGGTATTGCCATGAATTTTGCCAAAGGTCTTTGGGCGTCCGAGGATCGCATGATATGATTTAATCAAGTCTGCGACCTCAAATTTGATAAACTCTGTTCGATAGTTCGCAGGAGTTCCAAAAGTAACGGGTAAAGTAACTTGTCCGAGTGGCATGGCTGCTTTGCTTTGGGTACTATTCCGTAAAAGGGGGTGCTTGTTGGTGTAATCATCCCAGCGAGTTGTAGTCCCATCTTCCTTAGTGTTTCAGAAAAGATGATGTTGAGTCCAGCTCCCCCATCAATTAGTACTTTGGTGACAGTCATTCCGGCAATAGTTGGGTCTAAGACTAGTGGGTAATGGCCTGCATTCCCTACGCTAGTCCATTGGTCTTCTCTTGAAAATTGGATTGGATATTGTGACCAATTGAGATATCTTGGTGTAGCCGGTTCTGCCGTCATGATAGTCCGTAGTGCTAGTTTTTCTTGACGTTTGCTTGTGCAATCTGGGGCCCCCGAAGATCATCGCTACCATTCCCCAGGTTTTGAAATCCCTTGTCCTCGTGGTTGTCTTCATCTTTTTTGTGATTATCCTCTTTGGTGTTCTCCTTCATCGTCTTTTCTCGTATCGATCATTTGAAAGTGTAGCGCTTTCCGATGGTGTGTCTCCCGTTAGGGTGTAACGAACAACGTATGTTTTCAATGTCATCATATCTTCTCGGGTTTGGAAAACTTCTTTGATTTGTCGGCCATTGCCACGGTATTGTCTGGTCTCTCGCTTTCTTTCTTGATGTCTGTTTATTTCGATGATTTTGCCTATCCGGGTTGTCTTGGTTGCTTCTATCCGGGAACCTTTCTCGTGTTTTTTCTTCTACAGTAATCATTTTTTCTACTGTTCGTCTGAATTCTTCATTGTTTCTCGGATTTTCTTTGCAGAAGTCTTGAAATTGCCACCTAGCCATGATTCCGTGAGAGAAAGCTTCAATTACTTCTCGTTCGGTGATGTCATGCACTTGAGCCCGTAGTTCACCGAATCGCCGATAGTAATTTCTGAGACTTTCGCCCCACTTTTGTTTGAGTCCTTTCAGTTCGGCATGAGTGATCGGGTGTGTGATGATACCTGTGAAATTTTCACAGAAAGCTCTTTGCAAGTCTTCCCAGGTTCTGATCGATCCTGGGTTCAATTTATCGAACCATTGGAGGGGCATCGCTTCCAGTGCCATGAGAAAGAACAAGGTTTTGATATCATCGTCTCCTCCGGCTAGTTCAATCGATTGTGAATATATTCTGAGCCATTGCCTTGGTTCGGTTTTGCCATCATACTTGGAGTGATTAGATGGTTTGAATTTGTGAGGTAATCGTACTAATGCCAACCTGTTTGCAAAACAGGGGAATCTGTCATGCGTTCCGGCTTCCTTGAATTCGGATTCGGCTCCTTCTTCTGGCCAAGTGTTGTTTTGATGGGAATAATTCTGCGAGGCTGTCTGGGTAGGCCCTCTACTCCTGGTCTTCCTTGGTTGTTCAAATTGATGGCCCCGACTATGTTCCCTCCTACTTCCTCCGCTATGGCTTCCGCCTGGTCCAAGTCTTTCAAAAGCGGACTTCCTTTGATTTTGATCTTCTTGCCTGCGGGTTGTTGATCTGGCGGGTAGTCTTGATCGGGTTCTCTCTTCATGCGTTCTTGGGATCGTTGACCGGAGCAAGTCCTGGAGCTGTTCGTACTTCTCTCCGTGATGTGAAGTTGCCCTGAGTTCTTCTAATGCTTCTCGAATCTTATCGTAAGGCGTACTCACTGTGCGTCTCTCTTCGGCCTCTTGTTGTGATTTTCTTTTGTCGTATTCAGCCAATTCTGACTCGTATCTGGTCCAGGCTTCTCTACGCTGTCGAGCGCGGTGCTGGCGCCCTTGTTTCAACTTGTTTTTCCTTTCTCTAGCCTGTCTCTGACTCTCGGTTTCTCCATCGTAGCCCTGAGCAAAGGGTGATATGTTGGATTCTGATTCATCTGATGACCTGACATCGGGTGCTTCTGGGGGGTTTAATGGTGACCGAGGACGTCGAACCATGAGCACTTCCCGTGCGTGAGCCGTTCCGTTATTGTTGTTAGTTTTCATACTGTCGGAGTTGCTGATGACTTCAGTATGCGTCTCGACGTCGTAGATTGAGTCTCCCTCTTGGTAAGGTAGAATAGCTGTTGTTGTTGTGCCGACTAGTTGGGTTCCGCTATCCTCAGGAACGGATCCTGGCCAGTGGATGATACAGTCTTGCGATGTTATCGTTAGTACGAGACCCTCCTGGGCTCCTGTCAGTGGTATCCCAAGTGTTGGTTTGAAAGACCTTTCAAACTGTCCCTGATAGGATTTTGTCGTGTTGTCGAGCCCAAATGGAAAAGAACTCGGCCTTTTGAAAAAATTCTGAGGGTAATCCGAGTTGTTTTGGGTTGTGCTCTGGAATCTTGCCAAACAGGAACTCGACTTCTTGAAAGCACTCGAATAGGACTTCATCTCGGATACGGAGCTTGAATTCGAGTCGGATGCGCAAAGCCGTGAAACCTGAGTCGAATCGGATATCATGAGCTGCGCGAATCTTCCAGAGATATGGTCTGTCGTAGTCGCCGGAATAGAATAGTCTTCATGGTGTTTCGAATCTTCGAGGAGACGGCTTTGGAGCTTGCCATTGCTGTCCGCTTCGCAGATCCACGAGCCAAAGATGAAAGTTGATCCCGTCGAGAAGTTCATGTTGTTGAGGTCCATCGAGCTCTCGGATGCAAATTCGCCGAAGGCCCCTACCTGGCGCGCCAACTGTCGATGTTTTACCACCGATAGCCTGCCACGGGGGTACCCGGGGCAGTATGTTCGGGCTTCGGCGTATGCTGAACTCGATGGTAAACGCAAGAGACAGTCGATTTATCTTGGTTCAGGCCCTCGATCGTAGATCGAGTAACGACCCTACGTCCAGTCAGCGTTTGCCTTTTGCGTTGGATTGATTATGAAGTGTTATGTTGTACAATTGTTGTCCTTCTTTAGGAGCCCTGCCCTCCTTTATATAGTCAGGAGGCCGGAGTCCTAATCGGTTTACAATGAGATCTCCTAGTAGGATTACTTAATAGTTCTATTACTAAGATTACATGGGAAGAATCCTAGTTGAACTAGATCTTCTCTCTCTTGCGGGGTATCCTGTGGGTCCCGCATCGACAGCTTCTAAAATATTTTAAGTTTATATCAGCTTTTAGTATCAGATATGGGTGGTGAGACTTGATGACCAGCTTGTCATCTAGGTGGAGTAATGGAAGAATATGAATATTGAATGCTATTCCTTGATGTCTCTTATTTCCTTTATAAAGATTCATGAAGTAATTTTGGATATCCTGGAATGTTTTCTTGTTGTATTTCAGCATTTTTTTCAATATGAGATCAATTATATCTTGCGTGAAATATGATAATATTTGTTCCATCTTAAAGCTTATTCTAGGGATAAGGAACTCATAAGGAATATTGTGACCATATTTATTTTCATCGTTTTCATTCTTCTTCATTCCTGCAAAACAACACATAGAGTTACTGAGAGTAGTATCTTTTGTTTTGTTGTATAACTTATTACTGGGAATAACTTGTTCTATATTTGCAACAGCCTTCAGCTTCTGCTCTGAAGTATTAGGATGATTATCTTGGGCAAGCCTATATGTTATTTATTCTAACTCTGCTTCTAAATTATTTATCCTATTCTCTAGATTTCTAATTCTGCTTGACAATACTCTGTCTTCAGGTTCTACCTCTATTTTTTTTTGTCTCCACTTCTGGTTTGTTGGTTTTAGGCTGAGGCACAAGCTTGTGTTAAACAAAGGCTGCATGTAAACCTATTGTCTTGACTTGGATAGTATGCACAATATGCACATTTAATATTGTAATTACCCTTCCCTCTAATCCAATCATGTTCATATTTTACTTGATTCATCATTTCTATTTTTAGACCAGCTAGCTCATCTATTAAATCTATTTCATCTTCTAAAAGCTCATTTTCTATTTTATCAGTTTATATGATTGAATATATTGACTCATCATCTTTTATTTCATCACAAACTAATATATTTTCATTGACACTATCTATTACAGTACTAGTTCTCTTTCTTGCTCTTCATATTTGCTAGAGTATCTCTTTTGATCTTTATTAGGACATGGTTTACTTAAATGATCAGGTGAGTTACACATAAAACACCTGCATGTTTTATCATAAGTCTTTCTAGGATTATATCTTCTTGCATTTCTTTTGTGTAGAAAATGGGCTCTATTATCTAATCTTCTTAAGAAGTATCTTTTCTTTGTTCTAAAATTTGATTCTTTCTTCTTAGAGTTTTATAATATTTCTTATTAGTATGCCTTTCTTCTCCACATGACAAAGGCATTTGCACAATCTTATTGCAAAACCCGTATTCTGATTTTTTTTTCATACTCCCTCCATTCGAAAATAAGAGTCGCTATGATATCCGTGCTAGTCAATTTTTTCTAACTTTGACTAGGTTTATAATAAATATTAGCAACATTTGTATCTCCAAATAAGTTTATTACGAAAATAGAATCAATGATCTATCTAATGATACTAATTATATACTATAAATATTAATATTTTTTTGTATATAGTTGGTCAAAATTAAAAAGTTTGACTCCATGAGAAGCGAGAACGACACTTATTTTGGGACGGGACGGAGGGAGTAGAACTTTGGGCTTGTATACTTGTGCATATTTTTCTTAGATGTTTAAACACAAATGTTATAGCTTGTGATAACATATCCTTAAGATTCTTTCTTGTATTCTTCAAATATCAAAGTTCCTAAAGGGTCTGGTAGTTTATTAAAAAAAATCAAATATTGCTTTATTATATCCTTGCTTAGCAGTGGTGTGGCATTATATAGAAAATGTTGAGAGAATTCTTTTATGCCTTTCCATCTAGGTGATGTTGATTTTTCTATTTCTTTTAACCTTTCATTCTGTAAATTAATATATCCTAATTCATGATCTTCTGCTATAATAATATTTGATACAATATTATTAGCAAACCTATTTGGGTTACTTCCAGCCTACGTCTGTAAAAAGGACTTGAGAGGTGACCTAGAGGCCGAAGGGGATACCAGAGACGATGTTTCTTTGTTCACGGGACGGGCACGGCACGTGCTTTTGTTGTCAAGTCGTTTGAAACCCAGTTTCTCTCCCGCAGTAGTGGCTAGGGAAAGCCGATCGATCCCAGCAAAAGTCTTGATGAGTCGTCTGAAACCTAGTCTCTCTGCCATCGTAATTACTACTGTGTATAAATATACGCGCCGGATGCACGTGGACAGACCCACAACAGAAAACAGATCAAATCATCAAACCGCCCCGCAGCTGCAACTCGTTAGTTGTTGGCAAACAAGATCAAGATGGAGGCACGGAAGCAGGAGGAGAAGCTCAAGAGCGTCAACCTCGACGACTGGCTGCCCATCACGTCGTCGCGCACGGCCAAGTGGTACTACTCGGCGTTCCACAACGTGACGGCGATGGTCGGCGCCGGCGTGCTCGGCCTCCCCTTCGCCATGTCGCAGCTGGGATGGGGTCTCGGGACGGTGGCGATCGTGATGTCGTTCGTGATCACGCTGTACACGCTGTGGCAGCTGGTGGAGATGCACGAGATGGTGCCCGGCAAGCGCTTCGACCGGTACCACGAGCTCGGGCAGCACGTGTTCGGCGAGCGCCTGGGCCTCTGGATCATCCTGCCCCTGCAGATCATCGTCATGGTCGGCACCGACATCGTGTACATGGTCACCGGCGGGCAGTCGCTGAGGAAGTTCCACGACCTCGTCTGCCAGGGCCGCGGCTGCAACGACATCCGCCTCACGTTCTGGATCATGATCTTCGCCAGCCCGCACTTCGTCCTCTCCCAGCTCCCCAACTTCAACTCCATCTCCGCCGTCTCGGGCGCCGCCGCCGTCATGTCCCTCGCCTACTCCATGATCGCCTTCTGCACGTCGGCGATCAAGGGTGCCGAGGCCACGGCCGGCGCCATCGACTACGGCCTCAGGGCGACCACGACGTCGGGGCAGGCGTTCGGCATGCTCAGCGCGCTGGGCACCGTGTCGTTCGCCTACGCGGCGCACAACGTGGTGCTGGAGATCCAGGCCACCATCCCGTCCACCCCGGAGAAGCCGTCCAAGAAGCCCATGTGGCGCGGCGTCGTCGTGGCCTACGCCATCGTCGCGCTCTGCTACTTCTCCGTCGCCTTCGCGGGGTACTCCGCCTTCGGCAGCTCCGTGGACCCCAACGTGCTCATCACCCTCGACAAGCCGCGGTGGCTCATTGCCGCCGCCAACCTCATGGTCGTCATCCACGTCATCGGCGGCTACCAGGTCTTCGCCATGCCCATATTCGACATGATCGAGACCGTGCTCGTCAAGAAGCACCAGTTCACGCCGGGCTTCTTGCTCCGCTTCGTGTCCCGCTCAGCTTATGTCGCCGCTACGATGTTCATCGGCTTGATCTTCCCCTTCTTCGACGGCCTGCTCGGATTCTTCGGAGGCTTCGGGTTCGCGCCAACGACATACTTCGTAAGACTTCCATCGATATGATCGAGCTTGTTTATTTCTTGCTTGTTAATTATATATTATATTATTACACACAGCATGCAACCTAGTTCAATTTTCTTCCATGGCCTGCAGATTCCTTGCATAATGTGGCTGATGGTGCGGAAGCCTAAGAAGTACGGCCTCACATGGTTCATTAACATTGTAAGTTTTAACTGTCCATGCTCTTACTTTTATCGATCTAAGTTTTAACTGTCCATGCTCTTACTGTTCTCGATCTATCTATTGCTGTTTTCTCAGATCTGTATCGTGATCGGCGTGCTGCTGACGATTATCGCCTCCATTGGAGGACTCCGGCAAATCATCCTTGACGCCAAGAATTATAAGCTCTATTCTTAAGCATCCATGAAGAATTACAGGCCACTTCTTTCAGGACACTCAGTTTTGGCGTGTTTGGATCCTGCCCTTGCAGGTGCTACCTGGCCACATGCGTTTTTCGAGCACTTCTCCCACACACGTAACCAAACAGACCCTTTACAAGTACTTTTTTTATATAATATGTAATATTCAGTGTCAAGCTAATACTTTTTTTTGTGACTAGTGTCTAGCTAATACTATGTATCTAAATCAGAGTCATATCGGTCATGGAGAATATTTTCTTGATTACATCTTGGTTATCTTTTATATTAACTAGCAGTGGCCATGCACGTGCGGCACGCTAAACATGTGATGAAAGTTGTTCCTACAACACCACAGACCAAGCATTATATTTATACACGCATAAACCCACAAAATTTGCGGGAGAACCAAACGATTATACAAAGTGACCGTGAAGACAAGCATGGCATCGCTGGAACGGCAACCATGCTCAGCCTAACAACTAGACATACTTGCCTCATCAATTCGAGGACTTCAGTCACAGTATTCCTTGCTAGTTTACATAGTAATAAGCTTCTTTCTTCTGAGAGGATATGACAGGACGCACGCAACCCACACATTCCACACCCACCGTCTACACCATACGCGTGCATGTTCATGCACACTGAAAGAAAGAGATTAGGAGACGTCTCCACTGTGCAGAAAAAGTGTGCGTACATACACAAGCAAAGCACATAGAAAGAGACGGAGAGGCTCTAACCTCTGGTGGAAACTGTTTGGGCATTTGTGCCGTAAAAACTGATAATATGGACCTGGAGGCACTTTGAATACACACAGGTTCCATGGTCTAGCGGTTAGGACATTGGACTCTGAATCCAGTAACCCGAGTTCAAATCTCGGTGGAACCTTTTTTTTCATATTTTATCGCTTCTTTTGTCTTTTAATTATTTTTTCCAACCACTCGTATTATTGGTGAACGGCCATGTTGCAGCATGCAAAGAGGACCTTACGGACCGGCACATGGAGCCGCAGATGAGATACATTGCGGCCTATTCCATATCATCTTACAATTCTTACCAGTAAATAAATGGCACGTAAAAGAGTCTCTTTTTTTTCGCAGGAACATGTAAAAGAGTTGGGGTTTTTTTTTTTACTAGCCAATGCCCGTGCGTTGGTATGGGTGAAAAAAACTATGTTAATCAATTTGGTGCTCCAATAAGCAGGGCTTTCGAAATGACGTTGATGCCAATAATGAAGTTAAAGCGACACATGATCTATCAATTTGCATCATTGGTATAAGTGAAAATGAAATATTAGGACTAACATAATATTTACATATTAGTGATTTATATACAATAACTTTTGTTTTCAGAACCTATACATAGTGTGGAAACAGAACAATTTATAGTGCACCACTGCTGAGTTCGTTGGCATGCAAGGAACTAGAATTCGCTGAGCGACTTAACGTCACGGTCTTGTTTAGTTGGCGAAATTTTTTGGAAAATAGTACTGTAGCACTTTCATTGTTATTTGGCAATTAGTGTCCAATCATAGTCTAATTAGGCTTAAAAGATCCGTCTCGTGAATTTCGTCTAAACTGTGTAATTAGTTTTATTTTTTATTTATATTTAATGCTTCATGCATGCGTCCAAAGATTCGATGTGATGGGGAATCTTGAAAAAATTTATAAAATTTTGGGAACTAAACAGGCACGTAGTAGGTCAGTTTCATACAAAATCTGCTGATCAGAGTTTCCTTGGAATGGAAAAGTGCCCATCAGTAGAACATGCAGAAGCACCCCAGCAGCCCCATTCAGCTGACGACTTGACGTTGGTAGCATTTGTCTTCTATCTTAACAGCGGCATCAACAAGAAAAATACTTCTAATCTCAAATGACAAATTTCAATGCATAAATTGTGTAGTAAGTGAAAAGTACAGTTCACAGAATAGAATGTATATGTTCGGTGATACTAATTATGCATATAATTATTTCGCTTTATCATCTCAAGATGCCTCCATGTTCCACTCCATTCAGGACTACACAGAAACAGAAAATACATCCAATGCTCAGGCCTCCATGTTCTAAAAAACTGTAGGAGTAACTAAGAAAACTGGCTCCGAACATCTCACAAGTTGTGTCAGGTGTGATGAAAAGGGACTGAACCACTGAATATATTTTTTTACCAAAAAAAAAAACAAGAGGAAGGTGTGGTATCTTTGCTGGTGTAATTGAAGAGATCCATCAGATCTGGAAACATAAAGAGGTTGTTAAAGTAACTACAGAGTAAAAGGCAGAACCAAGCCTGCCAAATGATGTACACAGCAAATCAATTACCTTTACCATGGAAAAAACTATTCCCACCCAGAAAAATATCAATTTAGTCACCTCCTAAGAAAAAGAGAAGCACTGCAAAGATCGATTGAGGTCCAACAACGAGGTGTAAGAATCAGCATATAACATTCATCCGTAAAACCTCCATTTTGTTTACTATTGCTTCTAATTTCATTTCCTTTATACTGAATATGCAGTCAATGAAATACTTTGCTCAGGAGAGACAGAAGTCCATTTTGGTATTGAAAAGTAGACTGGTCAGCAATATGCATACTTGATATACTATTGTAGCGATGTTTTTTCTGCCCAGTTCCTTAGCTAGAATTTTATGCCCTGATGTTATTCCATTTTATTGCTACAGAGATATATGTGACAAGGTAATCAGTTATGGAACCCCAAGATGTTTTTTTTTTCAAGAACACGTCCGTTGACATGTGAACCCCAAGATGATGAAGAGATTGGATGGTGTGGTTGGTAAATGAAATATTCGCAAAAGAAAAATGATTCACTACTACAGAAATCTTTTGCGTGACGGGAGAAATGGATTTTTAGAGGTGGGCAATCCTACCGCCTCCAACCAAAGGTCACCGTAAATCATAGAACTACTGAGGCGGTTGATATGCCCGCCTCAGTTAATCAATAAAAAAAATCTAGCGAGCCCATCGATGGAGCCCGCGGAGCCCATCGACGAAGCCCGCCAAGCCCATCTGAGCACCGCCACTGCCGCCGCTCGTCGGATCCGGACGGCTGCGAGTGCCTGCTACCGCGCCGCCGCGAGCCCTTGCCCCGCGAGCATGGGTGGCCGGATCTGCACCACCGCCGTCGGCCCGCTTGCTCCGAGATCTGGATCCGGCTTTCTGCCGCATCATCGGGACACCCGCCGCCGCATCCAGATCTACGCCACCGTAGCTCGTCGGGGCCGCCGCTGTGGTGGAGAGAGCTCAGCGCCGAAGGGGGAGGAGCTCGCCCGCCTACTCGTCCGCGCCGTCGGCCCGCCCGCTGCAAGGAGGTGGCACCTGCTCACCACCAGGAGGAGCCGCCCACGCCGCCAACCCGCTCGCTTGTAGGAGCCGCCCGCGCCACCACCAGGACACCGCCTGCAGGGCCCGTGCGTCCACGACTCCGCGCCGGGACGCCGCCGTAGAGACCCCGCCAGCCACCAGAGGTAGGAGAGAGAGAGTGGCGCTATGAGGGAGAGGAGAGGGAGTGGCGCTGTGAGGGAGAGGGGCGCCGTGCCTGGGTCGGGAATCGAGAGGGGAGGAGCGCCATGCTCGGGTCGACTCGGGAGGGGAGCGGCGCTGGGGAGGAGCATTGTGAGGCTAGGGTTCAGGTAGGTGCTGCTTATATACGAGCCCGGTAGAATGGTAGAGATGGGCTTTTTTCTGAGCTGAGAGCTGGGCCACTATTTTTTGAGGCGGGCCTTATAGTGTGCCCGCCTCCGGAAATGGATTTACGGAGGCTGTTGCCTTAAGATGACCGCCTCCGGAAATAGAGGATTTTTGGAGGCGGTTGTCTTAATACGCCCGCCTCCGTAAATCGATTTTACGAGGTAAATGAAAAATGCCCGCCTCCGCTAGTCACAGGCATTAACCGAGGTGGTTGGATTTTGTGACTACCTCCGTTAATAAAAGGACACGCAAAATTATTTGTGTAGTAGTGATTGCATCTAGTTTTTTCAGACCTAAATGAACAATTCCAAGAGTCTGAGATGGAGAGAGGAGCATCAACGGGGCGCAGGTGGACAGACACCTCCCTTCAGGCGTGTTGCATCGGCCTCCACAGTACAATCCGCAGTCACCGTTGCTGCTAAAAACGAAAGGGAAGAAAATCCTTAGCAACTGCCTCACAAGCCCAGCGTTGGGGCCGCAGCTGCCTTGCCTCGCTAGCCCAGCATGGGGTTGTTGCCTTGACCATCCAGTGAGGGGGACACTGCCGTTCAACACAGAGAAACAAAGAAAAAATCGATCGTAACATGGCCAAAGCAGTAATGCCTCAACCATACAAAAGAAACTTCTGCCACTTTCTCTTTCTCAAAATATAATCATTGGTTGTTGGAACCCATGTATGTAAATGATCTGTTACTGAAATGGAGTGCCCCTCATATGTATCTAATGATCTATCACTAAAGACAAGTTCATTTAGAAAGTTTCAGATTAGAAGATTTGATGAATAATACAATGTGTTTACCTTATTAAGAGGTGGCTCGTTGTCCCGAAACACTGCATCATTATCTATCCATGGGCAGAATCAATTGCATCAATGCTTGACTTGGCCTGCATACTTGCTTATCAGAAAGTTCCCAGCAGCTCGAAGTTCATCTTCAGATGATTCCCTGCTGATTCCGAGACGCTTATATGGATCCATCACATAGATTCTGGGAAAGATAACTGAAATAAAATCAAGCAGTCAAAACCGATGCTCAAGGATTTATAAATACTTTTTAACAAGTATATACCTAAATAAATCTATAACTAAGTTATACTTGATCCAATGAGTATAAAATTTTTACTACAATTCAAGCATATAATAATTAACCCACCATAAAAATTTCACCATAATTGGACCATAAAAACTGCAGCTATGAATTAATTATAGAAAAACATAAATGTAAAGCTACAGCAAAAAAATTATACTAAAGTATACCATATTATATATTCACTGTGTAGATCTACTCATGTGGAGTCTAACAAAATTGGATTTTCCATTTTATGATTTTTCTATAATTTACTATAATTTTTCAAAGATTCATCCGAAATAAATAAAAAAGAAAAAGACAAAACCACCTTTGAAAACCGCTTATAACCGGTCAAGGAGGTAAAACGAATGGTTTTCAAAGTTCAGGGAGATGGTTTATCCAAATTTAGAGTTCAAGGAGGAAAAACAGATTTTGCAAAAGTTGAGGGAGGTAATGTGGACTTTTTCCTTGTTGGTTCGCCAAACTAGCAGAAATATAACTCAGGTTCAAATCTTGCTAGAACCGGCCTTTCAAAAAAGATAGAATCTTGCCGGAACCTGTTTATTGTGACAGAACCGCCCAATTTATACAAGATCAAGTACGGCTGTCCCCGCTTAACACGTTGACACGCGCACACTCTCACTTATATAAACCCGGTAGTCCGCCGAGTGTCACGCAGGACCTCGGTAAATCAACATCGCAACCAAGATCGCGTGATTAAGCAAATACACATCACATACACAGAGTTGCAGCGGAAATAATATTACAATTAGGTTCATAAATAATAATACAAGTTTAGATTTCAAAACCGATTAGTGAAAACAACATTTCTTTCGAAGGATTTCATTAATATGAGTCCAAATACATTGCTAGCATAAGTGACATCCTCAGACAAAAGCATGTAGATGAGAAGTGAATATAGAGTCACCGAGCCCACGGTGGGTTAGCCACCATCCTCAAAGAGGTCAAAACCTTACACGCAACATGGTGGGATAAACCCCGAGTACTGAATGTACTCACTAGACTTACCCGTCATAAACCGTAAATAAAATTGACTCCAAAGAGTATGCAAGGCTTTATAAGTGGAGGTAGCTTGACAACAATTTGCATAAAAAGCGATTAACTCAATTATACAATTATAATTCTGTCATCATGTTAATTAGAACTATTCATCTCTAGATTAGCAACTATCCTGTGCCAAACATGTGGTATATCGTTTTAGAGCATACAATAGTAACCATAGCAGTGTAGTAATTCCATATTCATCCGAACCATCATGTTCCATACACAGCTACTACGATGTTGGAGCTAGCCAAGTTTCTCACTATCCGGGAGAGACGCGGCGATTCAATCGATTTCAACCACCGGGAATTTATTCCTAACACAAACCCAGCCGAGACCGGATCAACGGTCACCTTAGGTCACCTTTGGTACAACTCCGGTACACATTTCGCTGGTCCGTCTTTGCGCCGCCTGATCTGGGACACCAGATGCCGGGACGTTCGAGCCTAGCCTCGCCCTTGGCTCGGTCGATCGCCCCCGCAAGGAGCGCGCACAAAGAAACGGGTCCCGCCCGAGTTGAGCTACTCGGCTTCATGGTCGGAGCACGAGTTATCCGCCAGCTAAGTGATAGGCATGCGTTCAATCTTGTCAGAAGTTCCAACAACGGTACGGTCCTTAATCGACACAGACGGAATCACATGAGTCAACCTACACATAGACTCCGCCCGGCCTCGATTTACTTTTACTCCATGATTCTTTTCCACGATAGCAAATATAGCCAACCGTGCTTCGGTATCCACCTATATCTCGCAGGTGACAGGAAATCACCTGACTTCTACCGGTCTAAGCATGGCTAAGCATATATTCGATCCTGGACCTATACCGGTTAAAGGTGTAATATCTGGACAAGGAATGTATATGCATCAAGTGGTTCCATTCAACTCTTATAACCTAATGCATCAATCATAAGTACTTAAGTAATCATTTGTAAAATACTGGGAGACTTAGAATGCTCCGGGGCTTGCCTGGGATCCGACACAAGTCAGTTCAGTTAGCTCCGGCCCTAGCACTTGCTTAGTCCTTCCATCTTCGGGATAGATCCACCAAACACCGTCTTCGGGTTTGACTCCACATCACATCCTTCACGTGGTTCATCTAGCGTACCTAAATGAGATGCAAGATGCATGTGTATGAATACATGGAAGTGCAATAGATAATGCAAGCATGCGATAAGTAAGACAAGCACCATGTTACGTTAACATGCACAAGCACTTCGCATTGCTTACTTTAAATATCACACAATTTATCATGCCACGATAGCAAAGAAGACGACAACACCAAGCATGACACAAGTTTCCTAAGATCTCAGGTACTCTAACTCAACCATCATCAAAGGTATGAGCCACACTTAGTCAAGAAGCTAAGCAAACAACTATAATTGGAATCTGTCAATTTCTGGACATGCAAACAGCAGCTACAAGATTTAGCTATAACTGGAGTTACACAAATCCAAATGACTTTCAAGAAGACATTCTGGAAAGCTTATGAAGTTATCTACAATTCATATTTAATCATCTTAGCATGATTCTCAAGTTAATTAAGTCAAATATACCCATTTACAGAAACTGGTCTAAACAAGACAGAGAGCAGCCATTTCTGAAACCCTACTTTAAACAGGCATAACTCATAAACCACAAGGCCACATACCACCAAATTTTAACAGGAGCTAGATACATGAATTATCTACAACTTTGTTATTATCCCTAAAAACTCATTCAAATCCTAACTAGATCAAACACTAGCATCTTTCAGATCTGCTCAGAATAAAATCAAAACCTGACAGAAGACTTAAAAGTCATGTAACTCCTACACTATCTGGCCTATGACCTTACAATTTGAACACAAGCAAGATCATGAAATTTGCTACAACTTTTGTATTCACTACAACCATCGAAAACATCATTTACACCACGAAAATAATTGCACAAGCAAAACTACAAATCCAGCCCAACAGCAGTGGTATAGAAAACTGATAGCATCTTCAGAGAAGCATAACTGGAGTTCTAGACTTCCAACCAACATGAACCATAACTTTTTGAAAAGATTAGGAAGTTACCTACAACTTTCTTATTCTCATATTAAGATGATTCTACAGTTAGAAGGGTCAATTAATCCAATAATTGCATCTCTGTCCAAAACATAGACAGAAACTGACATGCCACTTTAAACAGCTATAAATAGAGTTATGTATATCCAATAAATATGGTTCTAGACTTTTTAGAAAGCTTAGCAAATTGTAAACAACTTTGTTGTAAACACCTAAAGCTAATTCTACTAGTAAGAAGGCCCCACAGTAAGAACAAGGAAACCCTGTCTGGGTTTAGGCAGAAACAGCCACAGAGATTTAAGCAAGTATAACTCAAGATCTACTTAGCCAAAAATCATGATATTTAACTTTTTGGAAAGATTAAGAAAAGTACTACAACTCATGTATTTTCATCAAGTCATGATTCATAGCTTAACTGAGCCAATTAATTCAAACATGCAGAACTATTCAGAGTAGGAGCAAAGCATTACAGGGCATTTGTTATTTTTATAACTCTTAAAATATAAATCCTAAACTCATGAAATTTTTACCAGACAACAACAATCATCTTAGTAGCACTCCACAAAAATTTCACAATTATTTGAGCACAACAACTGCAGTTATAAAAAAAACAAATAAGACTAGCATTCAAACCCTAACTGCACAAATCCATTTTTACAGCTACAACTTTAAACTAAACCCTGACATATTATAGATCTAGTGCATAGAGAATTTCACAAGGATTCCAAAAAGTCCTCATTTACTATTTTACGAATTTTCTACGATTTACTATGAATTTCCAAAGTTTCACCCGATTTACAACAAATAGGTCCCTCGAGGCACTATTCACCTGAGTCAATGACATTGCAGATAGGCCCTTGACTATCGTCGAATTGTCGCGCGAGGTCCTCGACGGGATTTGGAGCAGAGGAGGCGCGGGAGTTCGCTGTTTCCGGCCGGGGGAGGCTCGTCGGCGGCGATGGGGAGGCGGCGGAGCACCAGGGACCTCGCGCGCACCCATGGGACAACTCGTCTTGGCACGAGGCGGCTCGTGGTGGCCCGGCCACGTGCGCCGGCGGCCGCAGCAGGCGACTGCACGGTGGCGATGGAGCTCCCGGCGACGGCGAGGCCGGGGGTGGGTGGTACGGGGTCAGGGAAACCACGAGGAGGTGTTGGTGCTGCTGGCTAGGAGCGGGGAAGCACGGAGGCAAGGAACAGCGGCGGCGGCAAGCTTCACTGCTCGGCCATGGCTGCGGCGCACCGTTCTGCGTGCACGGTGACGACGAGAGCGAGCAGAAGAGCGAGAGGTGGCGAGCGCGAGTGAGGAGCAGAGGGCGTCGGGCGCTCGGTTTTCATGCACAGAGGTGGGGCGAGGTGGCAAGCGAGGCGGCACACAGGCACCACGCGGCGGCAAGGCTCTGTTCATCATGTCGGCCACGTTCAAAAATTCCAGGCTAGTTCAAAAATGTCAGAACACACGACTGAACCTTCATATTCTCGCCTCTCTATCTCCTAAACCGTTTAGTTTTGGCATGAGAGGTAATAACAGATGTTGTAGAGCTACAGGTAATCTCCAAAATTTCCAACATCAACATCGTCTAAAACTCCATTGTTTTCAAACTATGAGGCACCAAAGTACACTACACGAAAACTGAAAAACGTTCAAAGACTTAGAAATATTTCCAAGTTTTCAAACAGCAATACAATGATCTTTGTGATCCAAATTCAAGCATGTTAGGAGCTTAATTAGCCTATGACTCAAAAATAAAAGTTGTTACTCTACTCAAATACTACAATTTTTCTTAAGTGAATACCTCCATGCAAAGTCTCTATGACATAGTTCAAACTAGGTCAAACATACTATATTTAAATGATGACTTACACTGAAACTATGACTTAGCGACCAAATTAGTCCTAGCCATGTATACCAAAGTTGTTCATAATGACACTCTAAACATGTTTAATGTATTCCTAAGGTCACACAAGCACTTTATACATTGGGTACATATTTTACTTTCTAGGTCAACCTACATATCATCACTTAGGAGCTTAATTATGCAAAGTGATCTACATGAACAATGTTCCATTAGCCATCCTAAGCATAGCTAAGGTGTTTTAGTGACTAACATGACCCACTTGCACTCATTCATACATGATCATAAGTATACACAAAGAAAACATGAAATAACAAAGCATGTTTCATATGTTTCCATCATATGTTTCCAATATAAAAGCTTATATATGAATGCCTGATGCTCATGCTCATGCAATGCAAGTCAAATTATGCAAGCCTAACACCTAGGGTGTTACATTTATGGCCCTGTTTGCGTGCCCTTAAACCCGGCTTGATTCGTTTATTTTTTCATCCTAAACAGTATTTTTCTCACACAAATTCCTCCAGCATTCCTCCGAACCATCCAGATTCCTCCAGAATTTAGACAAGCGAACAGACTCCAACCACATAGATTTTGCCGGGCTCCAATTTCTCCTTGAACTCAACATTTCAGTGACCTAGCTGCGTTATTTTAAAAAAATGTTGAACTTGCCAGCAGGACAAGGACCTCCTAAATCTAGCATTTCCGCAGTGTAGGGAGCTCATTTCACCTTTTATTTTCCTTCATCCATGGCGGTGCCGAGAATATATAGATAAAAAGCTCAGGATAAAAATCTATGGGTCTGTTTGGATCCTTAATTGAATTCATTCTAATAATTATAATTTAGGCATAGATTAATTAAGATAATATAATTGTATATGGAATATATTTATATATTTATTAGGCATACGAGGAACATATTTATATGTTGCATTTTATTGTAAGGAAGTGAATTGAAGAATGTGCTATAAGTTGAAGAATAGAATTATAGCATAATGATCTATAGAATTCATTTTCATACCCCACCCTTTGAATTTAAGATAGGCTTATTTGAAAGCTTGGGAAAGTTATGAAATATCAAATTCCAAGCCAAACAACCTAATTCATTATGTAGATTTTAATTCCTCTAAAATGAAGGGATCCAAACGGCCCCTAAGTTAAATCTCACAAAAACACACTAAACTTTTCAAGACAATAGTTTTATCAACGAGCTTTGCGTAACTGCAATTTTGTTTATAGTATTTACTATTTTAGGGCTATCAAGCGTTTGGAGACATGTATTTCCACCGCAGCAGGGCTTAAAACTGAGTTTCAGGGCCAGACCATCATGGATGTGATTCAATTGGGACAACGAAAATGCCTTCTACAATGGAATATAGGGCGTGTTTGAATTTTGATAGCATAAATTTGCGGCATTGAAAATAATCAACAACACTGTTCCAGTAAATTCCATTAGTACTAACAGTAAATAGTCCACAAGGAGAGTGACTGATGCATATTCTTTCACTCTGACGAGTAAACAGTTACAACATATTTCTCGTGATCTGACAGTATTTCCTCCACAAAGAAACAGTAAAAATGACACTGATTAGCATCATCACAGAAACTCAGGTCGAAGTTGAAGGCACGAGCAGTCTAGCACAAATCTACCATAAAAAAAAAGGGACATACCCAGTGCCGGAGGCCCCCACATGAGTGGGGTCTGGAGAAGGGATAAACCGAGACGAGTCTTTCCCCCACAAAATCTGCAGAGGGACTGTTTCGAACCCAGGACCTGATGACTCAATGAGACAGCTCTCACCACTAAATCAGGCCTGCCCTTTTAGCACAAATCTACAATACAATACACAAAATTGCTCAACTGATAGACAAAGTGGGAGCAAAGATGGTATGTAAATACTAAATAGTAGTACACGGACGACCTAAATGTTTAGGTGGTAGTGTTGACCGCATCAGCAAAATTAGACTATCATGCAGGGCTGCCATCTTCATGTAACAAGAATACTACGACAGCAGCCAACAACACTAGATATACCACAAAAGTATATTTCCGGTTTAGTAGTGATGGCTCTAAGGTGCGCACTGTTTCATGAATGTCATCCAATGTGGAATCATCCTCCGAAGTGGAAACATCCTGTGATGGACTCTGAGTCTTAACTTCATCATTATCAATAGGATCTGATGGTTTCTCCACCTACATACACATGTAAAAAAGTTGTGTTCAAATGCGCGAAGAGTTTATATAATTCCGAAATCCGGCTAAGTGCAGAAGCACATGCAACGAATTCAAATGTGTAAAGAGTTTCTTAGCAACAGGGATCCAAGATGCACGTGTGTTATCTACATATAAACTCAGTCACAAGTATCTCTTTCCTGAATATGTTTAATGTTTTTACATTAGAAAATCTGATGGGTGGGGCAACAAGCATGCAAGTGTATGTAGACAAATTAAAACAATTAACCACTCTGACTGCAGTGGCTGAGGTCTCAAAAAGAAAAAGAAAAGGTTGTTGAACTACAGTGATTCGTGCATTTGAAAAAAAAAATGACTGAAAAAGTTCAGCAAACCTATGTGTTGGTTGGCGACAAAGTAACTGTTAAAGAACTTTTGCGCCCTGTTCTGCAGCACTACTTCAGCAGTACTTTTCAGCGAACGAGTGTTTTCCTCTCACAACAAATCAGCATAAGCCAAATTTTCATACATGCAGTAAGTATATATTTAAACCAATACTTCAGCAAGGGTAGAAATAAATTTAAATACCAGCATTTTGCAAGTAACTGTGTAGTTTGTCTAGACAAAGTACTAAGGCAGCATAATCTAGTTAGCCAAAGCCCAACTCTGCTTGAGCTATACTCAAACTCAAGCAAGCCCAGGCCAAACCAAATCAATCAATGGTATATGGAAATAATTTGACAATCCAATGACTACGGTTACAACACTTTATGATCTCTTGTATTCTACTTGGAAGGAGGTACTGAGTCATATGACAAGATGTTACCACAGTTTGAGATGGCAAAGAATCTGGACATATTTCCTCAGCTTTTTTAGTTGACTGAGATTCAGTGTGATTGGAAGTAGCCTTTTTGCTCATTTGTATGCTACCATTAATATCCTCTTTACATTTTTTAACCAACATCTTGTTCTTCTTTGTTAACGTAGCAACCTGCAACCATCAGGAAGAGCCAAAACAGTATATTACCCCAACGATAATATAAGATTCGAATAATCACACAAAATAGTTTCAAAATACATATTCATGGATTCAATCTTGATCACAAAACCTATTTCAAATAGCTATGTCCGAAAAACAGTATTGGCATATGGTGCTTAATGTATCATAAGTTCATAACAAATTATACAATAGAACACATTCAATAGAATATGGAGAACTGGCACACTATTTGTTGGAACCTATCCTACTGCGCAGAGAGTATGAGTGAGAGATGGGTGGACGGGGTTTGAACGCCCGGCGGCGAGTCGGCGGCGCCGTGCTCGGCGCCGGTTGCTAGGGCAGTGGAACGTGAGACACGAGAGCTGGGGGCGCCAGGGAGCAAGAGAGATAACTCTAATTTCTGGCTGCCTTTTTCATTAACCAAATGTTTAGCCTTATAGGCAAATTCAACACACTGCTAACAAACTCCTGAAAATGCTCAAGTGATCTAACAAACCAAAATGATCGAACAACCCAACTAAACCGATCCTGAAAAGATGGCGCCAAGTCCCGCCGCGGTGATCGCGCCTAGCTCGTCTCCGCTCGCCGCGTGCGCCTTCTAGCCACTGCTGTGCTTCTTCCTCTGATAGGTCCGGCCCACCATAACATCTCCCCCCCCCCCTCGGGAAACAGCTCGTCCTCGAGCTGGAAGGAGGGATGCGCGGCGCGGAAAGCATCGACCGGCTCCCAAGTGGCCTCGGACGCCGGCATGTTCGCCCACTGGACTAGGATGTGCCAAGCGCCGCAACGCAGGCTGGAACGCAGCACACGCTCCGGTTGCGGAAGAGGCCGCCCATGTTGGAGCGGAGGAAGTGCCGGAACGGACGTCAGAGGAGTGCCACAGAATGGTTTCAGCACGCCCACATGAAACACATCGTGGATACGAGCACCTTCGGGCAGCTGCAGACGGTAGGCCACCGTGCCCACGCGTTCCAGCACTTGGTACGGCCCGGCGTACTTGAGGCCGAGCTTGCCACGGGTGCCGGGAACCAGAGACTGAGTAGGCCAATGCAGCAAACGCAGCCATACCCAGTCCCCGACGGTGAACTCCAGAGGTCGATGATGCACGTCGTAGTGTCGGCGAGCGTACTCCTGCGCCTGGAGCAAATGGGCGCGTACCTCAGTGAGGAACTCATCGCGGTTGGCCAGCATGGCGTCGACGGTGTCGGTGTGAGCGCTACCCGGCTCATAGGGTAGCAGGGCCGGCGGCGCTCGACCGTAGACCACCGTGAACGGCGTAGTGCGGAGAGCCAAGTGAAATGAGGTGTTGTAACAATACTCTGCCTATGGGAGCCAGTCGAGCCAGTTGTGTAGGCGGTCACCGGTGATGCACCGGAGGTACATGGCGATCGTCTTGTTCACCGCCTCGGACTGGCCGTCGGTTTGCGGATGGAAGGCCGTGCTCATCCGCAGCTGGACGCCGGCCCACCGGAAGAGGTCGCGCCAAACGTGCCCAGTGAACACGGGGTCGCGGTCGCTGACGATCAAGTCGGGGAAGCCGTGCAAGCGGACGATGTCGTGGAAGAAGGCACGGGCGACGGAGGACGCCGTGTACGGGTGGCCCAGCGGGATGAAGTGGGTGTACTTCGAGAACCTGTCAACCACCGTGAGGATGATGCTCTTTCCATGTACCTTGGGGAGCGCCTCGACAAAGTCCATGGAGATAGCGGACCAGACGCGGAGGGCACCGGCAGCGGCTGAAGGAGGCTGGCGGGGTGCAGCGCCTCGGTCTTGTTCCGCTGGCAAGTGGTGCATGAGCAGACGTAGTCGCGGACGGTGCGAAGGTCGTGCACGATGAAGAAGTCAGTGCGGAGACGTTGGAGCGTCTTCTGGACTCCTTCGTGGCCCACCGTGTGGGCGAGCTGGAGGACGTCAGGGAGGACCGCCGAGGTGGTCGGAACGAACACCCGGCCATCGTGGAGGATGAGGCCGTTGTTGACGCGCCACGAGTCACCGTGGTCACCCGCAACCACGACGTCCCGACGCTCCCGCAGTTCGTAGGAGGTAGCCAGCTCATGCCAGAGGTCATCGAAGAGCTTGAAGGTGGGCACCGAGAGCGAGGATAAGAGCAGGTCGTCACCGTCACGGCGCGACAGAGCGTCCGCAACCGAGTTGAGCCGACCAGGCCGATACTCCACCCTGAAATCAAAACCAAATAATTTGCTAATCCATAGGTGCTACGGGATCGTGGATAGCCGCTGATCCAACATGAACTTCAACGCGTAATGATCGGTGTGCACGACGAAAGCGCGACCCTAGAGGTAGTGGCGCCAATGGTAGACGGCTTGGACGAGCCCGATGAGCTCGCGCTCGTACGCGGCGACCTTGAGATGACGGGGGGCGAATGGCTTGCTGAAGAAGGCAAGTGGACCAGCGCCTTGGTGAAGGATGGCGCCGAAGCCAGAGCCCGAGGCGTCACAGTCCACCACGAGCTCCTTGCTGAAGTCGGGCAGGTGCAGGACCGGAGCCGTGGACAGGGCGCTCTTGAGGGCGGCGAACGTTGTGGTGGCGGCCTCAGTCCACTAGAATCCCTCGTTCCTGAGGTGTGTCAACAGCGCTGCAATGGTGCCAAAATCTTGAATGAAGCACCGGTAATACCCTGCCAAGCCGAGGAACCCACGTAGGCCACAGGCGGAACGCAGCTGCGGCCAGGACTGCACGGCCTCCACCTTGTCCTCATCCATGGCGACGCCCGCTGCCGAGATCACGTGGCCCAAGTAATGGACCGAGGTGGTGGCGAAGGTGCACTTGGAGCGCTTGATGTGCAGCTGGTGCTCGCGCAGGACGTTGAGGACGGCGCGCAGGTGCTGACGGTGCTCGGTCCAGGAAGAGCTGTAAATGAGGATATCATCGAAGAAGACGAGGACGCACCGGCGGAGGAACGGCTTGAGGACGAAGTTCATCAGCGCCTGGAATGTTGACGGCGCATTGGACAGCCTGAAGGGCACGAGCAAAAACTCGAAATGGCCATGGTGAGTGCGGAACGCCATCTTGGCCACGTCTTCGGGATGGACGTGGACCTGGTGGTACCCCAACTGGAGATCGAGCTTCGTGAAGAATCTTGCGCCGTGGAGCTCATCCAAGAGTTCCTCGACAACGGGAATAGGAAACTTGTCCTTGACCCTGGCCGAGTTGAGCGCCCTGTAGTCGACGCAGAACCGCCATGAGGCGTCTTGTTTCTTGACTAGCAGCACCGGCGCCGAGAATGGCGACGTGCTGGGTCGGATAATGCCCTGCTGGAGCATAGCTTCACACTGCGCCTCCAACTCGTCCTTTTGGAGCTGGGGGTATCTGTAGGGGCGAACGGCAACGGGCTCTGCAGCCGGTTTGAGGTGAATGCGGTGATCACAAGGCCGCGTCGGAGGCAGGCCTATCGGAGCAATGAACACATCATCGTAGGAGTCGAGGAGCCGCTCCAGTAGCGCCGGCTCAATACCGCGGGTGGCATGCAGGCGCCCTGTCGACGGGATGTCCATGCGGGTAGAACTGATGCCCTTCCAGAGCACGCGGCAGCCAGGGTGCCAAAATGCCATACAGAGATCATCAAAGTCCCAGAGGATTGGCCCCAGCGTGCGGAGCCATGCCACACCAAGGACCATGTCGTAGCAGTCCAGGGGGATCGAGTAGCAGTCCAGCGTAAAGTGCTCCTCGCCGATGTGGATGGCGACGTCACGGGCAAGACCACGGCACACCACGCGGTCGCCGTTAGCCACCACGACATGGGCGCCGCGGCTGTCATGGAACTGGAGCCCAGCCCGGTGCGCCAACGTGGAGTTGATGAAATTGTGCGTCGAGCCCGAATCGAGGAGGGTCGTGAACTCCTGCGCGCCCACCTGTATGCGCAGCTGCATCGTGTCCTCGGTGCGAATCCCCATGATCGCCAAGAGTGAGATCATCGGTGTCTCGGGGCCAAAGGCCGCGGGCTCGGCAGTGGGAGCCGCCACGGCGTCGGCGGGTGTCTTCCTCAAACACTTCAACGATATAATCCGAGACCTCGAGGTAAAAGAGGTGGGGGCATTTGTGGCCGCGGACGTACGGTTCGTCGCAGTTGTAGCACAGGCCGAGCTTGCGGCGATCGGCCATCTCGGCAGGAGTCAGACGCTTGAACGGTCGAAGAGGAGCCGAGGGTGACGCCAATTGTGCTTCGGTGGCCCCCGCGGCTGGTGGTGGAGCGGTAATGGCAGCCGGGGCACAACGATGAGGCCGTGGGGGAGGAGCCGGCAGCGCCAGAGCCGGAGCAACGTTGCGGCGCTCCTAGGCGCGTGCCAGGCTCATGGCGCGCTGCAGGTCTTGAGGGTCATGCAACTCCACATCGATGCGGATGTGCTCCAGGACACCCCCAATGAAGAGCTGAGCCTGCTGGTGCGGCGTGAGTCGGCCAGCGTGCGCCATGCAGGCCTGGAAAGCCTCCTGATAGGCAGCGACGTTGGCCGGGAGTGGCAGATGAGCTAGCTCGGCTAAGTGGTTGGTGCGGAGGGGCGGCCCGAAACGCTGATGGCATAAGCGCTTGAACTCTTCCCAGGCAGGCTCGCCAGCGTCGCGCTCCAAGACATAGTACCATTGTTGGGCGGTACCAGTGAGATGGAACGAGGCGAGCCACACCTTGTCGCCGTCGGGAGTGCGCTGGGCGCGGAAGAACCGGTCGCATCTGTTGAACCAGCCCAGCGGATCGTCCTTGACATCATAGATAGGGAAGGACAGCTTGTGATATCAGCTTGTGACATCGTGGTACTGCTGCGGGCTCCGGCTCCGGCGGGACGTGTGGAAGCGGGTGTGGCATGTGCATGGGGGCTGACGGCAGTGGCGCCTGCATGATGGAGGAGAAGGAAGGAACAGGGGATGGCGAGTGGGGGAAGTTGATGTGTGATGGGAACGCCCAGCGATGGCGGCGCCGACTGGGCGGACACGGCCACGGAGGCTAGGAGGGACGGAGCGGCGGCAGAAAGGGAGGGTGCCAACGGCGGCACGGAGGACAACTCCGAGAGGACCGGGCCCGACGCCGGTAGCTAGGGAATACCACCGTAGCTCAGGAGACCGTACGGCAAGACGGCCGGTGCGGAGGCCGTGGGACGACCCACATCCCACAAGAGCGGCCATGCGCGTGGTGAGGTCCCCCATCTGGCGCTACATCCCGTAGATGGCGGCGGTGAGCACATTGAGGGCGTCGGTGGGGTTCGCGGTGAGCTGTGGCTGCGAAAAGTGAGGTGGCGCGCTAGGAACGACAGCGGAGCTGGTGACCACGGGGGCAGATGGAATGACGAGAGGCGAAGTGGTGGTGGCGGCGGCGGTGGTGGACACGACGGAGGCGAACGACGATCCAGGACCAGACATGGCTAATACCAGATTGATGGAACCTATCCGACTGCGCAGAGAGTATGAGTGAGAGATGGGTGGACGGGGTTTGAACGCCCGGCGGCAAGTCAGCGGCGCCGTGCTCAGCGCCGGTTGCTAGGGCAGTGGAACGTGAGACACGAGAGCTAGGGGCGCCAGGGAGCAAGAGAGATAACTCTAATCTCTAGCTGTCTTTTTCATTAACCAAATGTTTAGCCCTATAGGCAAATTCAACACACTGCTAACAAACTCCTGAAAATGCTTAAGTGATCTAACAAACCAAAATGATCTAACAACGCAAGTAAATCGATCCTGAAAAGATGGCGCCAAGTCCCACGGTGACCGCGCCCAGCGCGCCGCGGTGATGGCGCCCAACTCGTCTCCGCTCGCCGCGCGCGCCTTCTAGCCACTGCTGCGCTTCTTCCTCTGATAGGTCCGGCCCACCATAACACTATTGCTAGAAAGTTAACTTTTCAATTTAACCACTTGAATAAATGTTGCTTATGACACCTGGCAGAATATAATTTTTTCTATGTGTTAACTAAAGTAAATTAATGTAAAACATAAACTCAGAAACTTGTGTTCAAAAGTAGTGTCCCTCAAAACACGGTATACAATAACATTACTAGCCCACATCTGATGATTCTCCAGCAAAATGTTTATGAACTGATACTAAATTGATAATTTCGAGATCATGTGTTGTTTACATGCAGCAGCTTGGACAGCATTTACCAACCAATGTCCAAGTCACACTAGTGTAATCTATAATCTTATCTTGAACCCATATCATTGGCTAAGTGCTACTAAGAGAATCAAACACTCCTACAGATATTCACAGACCTGTCCAAATATGGCATAGCCTACCAAATGCAGTTCTGAAAAACATCTTGCCTTCCTACTGAACCTATTGTTTCTACATCCACCAGAGACTAGCCTCTGAATTAGGAATCCACAAGATAAAATCCATACAACATCCAGCACACAGAAGTTAAATGCTTCAGCACAAGAATTATTTCGAATCATGTACACTTATTTTGGATTCTAAACAATAGTAACACAATATATAGGTGTGTATATAGAAACAAGAATTAAAATTGACAACTGTAATTTTTTTCCTGGAAATATGTGTGTGCATATACCTGAAGATGAAGTCGTTCTCTTTCCAGTGCCAATTTTCTGACCAAATCAGTAATAATTTTAGTTCTCACACCAATGTCCTTGGCAGTGGACACCTTCGCATGGTTGGCTTCACGTAACGAGTTCTCTAGACTTTCTACTCGACCTCTTAGAAATGCTAGCTCTTCACTAAGTTCTAAATTTGTGTCTGTTAACAGTGTGCACTTTGATTCAGCACTCTCAGCTCTGGTTTCAGCTTTTGAAACTTTGCCCTTCAGATCTTCGATAATATGTTCCATATCAGACATTGTACATTTCAGCATACCCTGCTGTTCAACAATGGCATCAACTGCTGCCTTTGCATGCTCTAATTGGGTATTTGACTCTGTAAGTTTCTTCTCCAAAAGATTGGCCTTATCTGACTTCTCGCTTTTAAGGACATCTAGTTCCCCATTAAGCTCTATATTAGCTACAGTTAGCTGCATACACCTTATTTCTGCATTTTGTGCTCTGCTTTCTGCTCGTGAAACATCATCTTTGATATTCTTAATTGTATTTTCCATTGTGCTCAGCTCAGATTGCAATGACTTTTGCTCCTCCTGCCTTGTTTCTGCTGAAGCTAGTGACAATTGGAGTTGCAAATTGGATTCGTTCAACTGTTTTTCTAACTCCTGTATTTTATCCTGTAATGATGGTGATCCAGCTTCAACTTTGTCACTCTCTTTTTCCACCTTGTCTGGGCTATTTTCCAGAAAAGACAATTTTGTCAAGCTTTGTTCTAGTTTTGACTTGAGATCATCTTCTGTACATTTTAGCGCACTTACATGAAACTTCATGTTATTAAGCCTATTTATAAGTTCCTTTGAAGTTCCAAAAAGTAGATCTGAAGCATTTTCTGCTTCAAACATTCTACCTGAAACTGTTTCAGTTGATTCCTCGAGGAAATAGATTTCCTCTTCCTGATGATGGAGCTTCAGCCTGAGGTCTTCTATGACAGATATCGAATCAGATAGCTTCTTTTCAAGATCTAGCTCACTTGCTATGGATTTTTCTAACATATGTAAAACATTTCTGTGTTGATCTTCTGTCTGCGTACCAGTTTGATATGACAGATGGCCATTATCACATCCAACAGCTTCAATGGTCCCTGTACACATGCAGTTAGGGAAGGACAAATGTAATCAGTACATAATCTATGGAGAAGTGATTATTTACCTTCCTTATCGTGGGAAAACACAATGACTTTCTCAAACTTTGCAGACTCATTCCTAATATCAGCAATTAGCTCTTGCATCTGCTTCAAGGACAATTTAGCTGCATCCATTCTAGCTTTTACCTTGCCTCCAGACTCTTCTTCATAATCCTGATGCTCTATACTTTTAATATCAGCTTGAAGAGAACTAATCAAGTTATGTAGCTCCTTGACTTCTGCATCAAGAATACCATACAAGATGTCCAATTCAAAAGCATTTTCTGCAGTCTCAGAAGAAATAGACTCATCTTCAAGCGTAGCAGGCTCAAAGTCAGTAGCCTGACGAGCTATTTCCAAAACCAGCATCTCCAAATTTAATAATTTCTCGGAGGCAAATGCAATATCGAGCTCTATTCTTGAGAGAATTTCTACATTGCTTCCTCCCATGTTCACTGTATCTCCAAATGGCAGGGTTCTTTCTTGGGACATGTCATCATGTTTGTAGATCACGGAATCCATAATTGTTGTCGTGACTCCTGCTGTCCTGCACATTGGTCAACAGAAACGATATGTTGCTAAAGGTAACAAGATTTAAATGAAAAAACAGTAACAAAAAAAAATGGAGATGCAGTCAAATCTTGTAGCTTTATTTAGTCAGGAAGTTAAACAGTGTTAATACTTACCTAAAAGACACCAAGACAGTGTAGTAATTTGAAGCTTAACTGACTATAGCTCAACCCACAGAAGCCAATTGATGTATAGAGAAGTAAAGGATATGGGTGTACACATCTACACCCTGATAATTTAGCAAGAAAATCGAAGTTAGTAGGCATAATAGTATACACATGTAATTAGATCAGATCCGAATATAAATAGCTCAAGTTAGGGTTTCAATGCTCGGTTTCAGACAGCAGCAAGGGAAGAGAAAAGGGTGGGCATACCTGATGGGTACGAGTCGCCGACGAACTCCTGGCACCTGGCACCTGGCGTAGGGTGGCGACGGCGCTCGCCCGGTCGGTGAACGGGATCCTCGCCCTGAACGACGCCAGAGCCCAGAGAGCAGTCAGGTGTCAGGTCTCAGGAGACGGATCGAACGTCCGCGCTTCCGCTCGCAGTTCCCAACAGGTTCTAGGCACGTTCGTTACCGTCCAGCCCTCCACGCGCTGGGCCTCGGCCCAACAAGAACGTCGGGAGAATAGAGTTGCAGCCGCTTACTTTTTTCCTTTTTTTGGCACCGCTGCCGCGTCACTGATTAAGGAACATGTACGCCACTCTGCTGCACTCCATCTCTTCTTGCAGCAGTGTTCTTCTAATTTGGTAATTAGATTGTGTTGGAACTGATTGATCAACTTGCTTACATAAAAACAGCATCTGTATATTTGAGATGGAAGAAAATAGATGTGTAACCCACGGTTGTTCTTTTTTAGGCCTTCTTTAGAACGCGGAAATTTCACATTCACAGGAATTAGTTAATTTTTATTGGAAAAACGGAGGAAACAGGAAAACCTCCTCCAATCCAAAGGGAGCCTTATCGATGATATTAGACTTTTTCTCTACTTTTGACAATAATATGTTAAAGTAATAGACCCTTTCTCTAAACCATACATGTCCATCGGCATCGTGTTTAACTATTATTCTTTTATTTTGCAAGGAGAAACCAGAGATGATGTTGCTGCTGAATTCTAGTAGTACAAATCATGATCTTCTTTGCCCTGGAATATGGCTCATCAGCCTCTTTGCCCTTGGCCATGATGCTCAAATAGTTTTTGGTTTTGCGGTTCAAGTGTAAAGTTCAGCATTTATGTCATATATAAACTTAAATACTCGGTGCCTGGAAACTTTTGCCTTATCCCTTCTTCGACAAAAGCATTGCAGGTAGTCCTCTAATTTATGTTTATTCCATTATCTTCTAATTTATATTTATTCTTCGTGGAACTGGAACAGTAAGGTTTACCGTCCGGATGCGTTCCCATACCAGGATGAACTAAAGATGTACACCCGGTATCAGAGGCAACATGTCATTAAGTAGAAGAAAACTATTGGAATATTTACTTCGATAAGAGCATCTCCAATAATTTCTAATAAAGTCTCTCAATCTAGGATTTTTAGTAAAAATAGAAAAAATCCATCTCCAACGGTTCTCAATCTCACCTCCAAATCTTTTCGCACTTGAAACAAAAAAGAAGGGAGACGCGCGTATCCATGTGCCAATCTAAAGGTGGGAGGTCATGAAAAAAGAATAAAGAGTAGAAAAATATTTCTGATGCAAATGTATAAGAGAAAAAGAATATATAAAAGTGGTTAGAATAATTTAAAAATAGTATAGTATTCCTGATGTAAAATTATTTTCTATATTTTAGGAATGAATTATTAGAACTGTTGGACATTGTCTCATTTATTTCTCCCAATAATTTTTGTAACACCCTTGGTGTTAAAAACCTGATTAGCGATAGGTTAAAGATAATAAAACTTGATTAGTAAGTTTCATGTGCTCTGTAATGATCTCTTGTTTGTAATACTAAAATTGTGGAGTAAAAGTTCTTTAAATTATAGCCAACTTAAATCTTTTTAGGGAAAGACAAATCTTTTGTTAGTAATAAAAATGTGCATGAATAGTGTTGCCTAAGTGTTTTGCATGAACCTAAGTGTATTTGGATCATATGTGGTGCTTGCATAATGATTGAAATCAAAAGAGCACAAAATGACAAGGCCTTCTTTGTTTGAATCACCTTTTGTTAATATAGAGTCAACATATGTGATGTCAACCAACTTTCCTTTTGTGCTTAAACATCTCTAAATGAGTTTGTGAACAAAAGTTGTTTAGGATTCATGTTGGAAAAATATGGAGAAAATGCTTAAAATGTCAAAAACCCTAATTGGTGTTAATTGCTTGATAGCTTGTTAAAGGCCGAATAAATAAATAATTTATTAATAAACTCTGAAATATGTCCGTGTGAAAAACTTAGTACAAGTTATGAACTTTGTGGTGGAGTGCTTGTTGGTGCTTAGTTTGCATGTTTGATAGATTAGTTAAGGCTCCAAAGTTTGAATCAGATTCAGTTTTCCTGAGGAGATTGGGAAGTTTCCTAGTGTTGGAAGTTCATCGACGTTGCAATGTTAACGCTCCATGTTCTCCTAATCAGTCTGGCTAATGATCATGATCCCTTAACCAAAATTGGAGAGTGAACCGTGTAGAAGATTTTTTGTACAGGATGTGGGCCCCACAGCTTGACCAAATGCGCTGCAAGTTGCTTCCAAGAGGGGCACTTGGCCACTGCCGTCGCCCATGCCCTGCTCTGGCCATGTGCACTCACAGTGGTGGCGTCCTCGTCGCGCTGTGCCTCTACGCCCACCCATGTCACGCTGCCCCCACCTCTGGCTTTTTGAGGACGTCGAGCTCGCCCCTCTCACTCTCAGCCTCTCCCTCTGCTACTCCCGCTCGCGCCCTCTCCCTGCTCTGCCGCTCACGTCGCTCGCCATGGCCACCGGGGCAGCTCCTGCGACTGTCGCTGTTCCCCTGCCTCCGAGCTCCCTCGCGTCCCACTGCGTGCACCACCGCCTCCTCACTCCCCTATGTGCCCCGCTCGCGCTCGCTAGAGCCCACGTCGTTGGGAGCCACTGTGGCCCCTGCTTGGGCTGCCGCTGCTAGGTCGCTGCGTCCTTCCCCGGCGCGGGTGGTGCCAACCGCGGGTGTGCCATGTTCGCTCGATGCCACACAACCCCTCCTCGTCGGCCGCCGCGCCTCACAGCACCACTGCCGCCTGCTACCCCGAGCCGGCGAAGCAGCCATCGCTGCGGCTAGTGGCGCATGTGGCCAGCCTGCCTCGATCGACCTTCCTCGGGTGCGGCGCCATGGAGACTCCCCAGCACCTGTTTCCCCGCCGCCGGCGAGTCCGTGTCAACCAGAATCGGCCACTCCGAGCGCGTGCTCTGCTCTATTCTATGAAGAAGAAGAAGAAGAAGAAGAAGAAGAAGAAGGGCGTGAGAAGAGAAATAGAAAGAAGGCCAGGGTTCCAGTTGTAAAGGTACCAGAGACAAAGTTTTGGTGGAAGGGCAAATATAGATTTGGAGAAAATCCAGGGTTCTCAATGCAAAGCGTGTTTTCCTTTACCTGTTTTCTTTTTCTTTCATGTGTAAATAGGATGAAACTTCTATAATTCATAGTAAATCACATAAAAATCATAAAAATGTCAAACCAGTTTTGTTACACTCCACATGACTAGATCTGTGCATTAGACATATAATATCACGTGCTTTAGTGTAAGGTTTTTGTTGTATAGATAATTTAAGTTTTTATGTGTATAATTAATAGAGGATGTTTGGGTAGTGCAAATGCAGTGAAATTTTTATGGTAAACTAGTATGGATGTGTGTGTGCTTTGGTAAAAATTTCATGTCCAATGAATGTTTATTTACTGAGTTATTGATTTATCATGTGTCACATGCTTTTATTACCATTAAATCTTAATCAACTGTTAGTAAATAATCTGCTTATACAGAAATTATGAAATTTATGCAGTAGTTATGTTTAGTTATGATGAATCACCCATAAGTTTTTCATGTCCAAAAGAGATGTTTGGTGCATCACCTTTTTATTCCTTGGTTATAATTATTAAAGCTTTTATATATGTTAAGTGTTTAGATTAGGGTTAATATATGTTGTCTATACTACTTGTTTTACATGACGACTAGGCAAAGTGTGTTTAGTAAGTAGAAGTGTGCTTGGCATGTTATGATAAGCTTTCACTTGTATGTTTGAAATGCAAATGGTTGTTTTGCTCGCTTGTGTGATAATAGTAACTCGCAAGTAAGTCGCTAGGAGAGGATGAGAGTTGAACCTCCAACGTTTAGTTACCCTTCACCGTGATGATGTGTTGCTTGTCTTGTAGTGTGTTTTGTAAATGTCTTGTTATGCTTGTTTGATTGAAGCATGCATTGCATCTATGCATACCACTTAGGTCGATGATGGTTGATGGATCAATTGGTGGATTATGAAGTAGAACCAGAAGCCGGTGTAATGGTGGTCAAATTAGAAGATGGAGGATGTTGATCATGTCCTGAAGATGGAAGAATACTAACATAGTATAATGATGGTTTACTCAGGCAAGCCCCGGTGCATAACCCCTATTTTTATAGCACTTATATTATTATGTTGTTCGTGCATTAAGTTATACGATTTGCTTGAAACCCACCTACATAAATATTCTATCCTATGAGTCCTACTAGTATGACAGAAATCGTGTAGTATGCCATGCTATATAACTTATGGTAGAAGTCAAGTGATGTGCTGTCACTCGCGAGAAATAGGTCCTGGTTATATTATTATTGCTATCACATGGTTTGGATATGGATAATAATTGGAGACCGGGCAGGACTGTGGGCTTTGGTTTGGATATGGTTGGTTATATAGAGTGAGGCTTTGGTTGCATTTTTCCGCCTATGTCGATTAAGGACCGTTCGTTGGTGGCCATTTGACAAGTTTGAAGGTATCAAACACATAACAGGGGCCTGAGTTACAGTTGACTGTGAAGCTTAGTACTTCCTTATGACTAAGGTGCGCAAAACGTTTATCGGAGTGTTTCTCTGGCCATTCTAGCGGTTGTTTTTGGGAGGAGAATGTCCATGGTAAAACTTATGAGGGGAGAAACCCGTCGCCAGTTCATGGGGCGGGCCTCATAGGGTGGGTTCCTCGGGGTGGTCAGGTCATTTCGGGCCTTGGTCATACGGTTGGAATGGTTGCCTTGTACATGCTCTGTCGAGAGAAGTACGGACGTGTGTTTGGGATTGCCCAGCTGGATGTTCATCGATTGCAATTGCCGCCCTCCTCGGATATGGATACCACTTGTCATTTCAGTATCATCGTAGTTAACACAACTGAAATATGGAGATGATGAGGCTTCTGCCGGATGATGAAAAATATTCTAATTGCTTACCACATGCTTGAGAGTAGTTCAGGTGCTTACCTAGAATGGTTAAGTAATGAACTTGATGTGACCGCTAAAACTTTGAATATAAGGATGCAATGTTAGTAAAGCTTCTCTACAAAACAACTAAATAGCTATCCGAATAGCTCCTGCATATCCTTCAGACTCCGGAGGCTACTCCCACCTAGTCGGGTAAGTTTTGCGGAGTACATTGTGTACTCAGGGTTTTATTCCCCCTGTTGCAGGTAGCAGGTGGATGCTAGAGCTAACTATTGTTGTGTGTGGATACCTCTTGGTGGGCTCAGCGATGCTTCCTTTATCATCGCGACCATAGTAGTTTTACTCCCATAATCTATACTCCTACTTTAATATTCAAAATTGTTTACTTCCGTTGTTCTTGTATAAAAAAACCCTTCTTCCGCTGCTTGTATGAAATCGGTTTTAACTCTGATTTTATGTAATCTTGTGATGTATGAAATGGTTAACAAATGTTGTAAGCTTTACTCACTTGTTTATGATCCTGATGAAAACGTGGATTTTCGAGTTCTCCCGTTGGGTGTGCTCGACAGACTACTGGGTTTAATTTAATCTCTTATGTACTTTGTCAAATGGCTGATAAGTACACTTGGAATTAGGTTAAATTGGACGGTTCTGTCACATTTTTGACGAGTTGGAAAACTTCATGGTTTTGAAAAAAATATTTGGAACTCTTAGAGATGTATCGGATATGGTACTCTTTTGGGTGTCTTGTCAAAAAAAAAGAATAAAAAAGACAACAGAAACCTGCTAGCGACTGATGAGGAAGCATTCTGGTCTCGTGGACAGCATAGTATCTTTTATCTTCTATCAGTCTGTTCGTTTGGCTGTGACTTATCGTAAACGATCGTAAATTTTCAGCTGGAACAGTATTTTTCTCTCACACAAACCAGCCAGCAGTACTTTTTCACGAACCAGCAACGATATGAACCAGCCAACCGAACATGCTGTATAACTAAATAGGAGATCCACATTAGTTTATTTTTCTTGCTTCTCCTTAAACCACGTCACCCATCGGGGGTCCCACGTTCACACAGTCACTATGCATCCTGATTAAGCCACGTCACTCATCCGGAGTCCCACGTTCACAAGTCACTACGCATCCTGATTTCTCTACAATTTCGTCATCACTTCTCTCCTCACCGGTGTTTCACACTAGCTAAAACTGGCTTCCACTAACCCATCATCATCATTAGGCCTGTTCGTTGGTTGGTGCTGGTGCTGGTTTTGGTTAGCTGGTGCTGGTTTTTTGTGAGAGGAAAACACTGTTGGCTGGCTGGTTTGGGCTGGCTGAAACCAACAAGCGAACAGGCAAATTATCTCATAGGTCTTGTTCGCTTAAACTTATCAGCTACTCTCACAATAAATCAGCGAATACCCAGTGGTTTTTTAGCAAAACGAACAGAGCCATAGCCACCGAAGAAGGCAGCCAATCCGTTGGTAAAGGACTCAAGGCAGCTGATGCACCTCTCCAGTCTCCCCTGCTCTCTTTCCCACCATCCGCAACCTTAATTGATTTTTGCATTGTTGTGAGTTTGTGACCCGTGATCTTCCATGAACACAAATGCAGCCACAAATGAGATTAATTAGGAAGAAACTGCTCGATTGAACTGAGCCGTCACCACCTTCGTATTTTAAAACCTTACTGCACTGCCATCGTCATCCAGCATGGCTGCCTGTCGCATCGTCATCTATGGGCTATGGCGCCGAACACCCTCTTAGTAAGTGGCCGCACGCTCCTATTTTTTGTAACTCTCTTGCCTCAACTACGATCTATGGCATCGCCTCCCTGCTTTGTTGTATCGATCCCTCATTTTGTCACACTGTGTTCCAGCTCAAAAGGTGTTTGACATCTTGCCCCATGGGGCCATTGCTGTAGAGCTCACGCTCTATTGCTTCATAGCTGTCTTGCTGGTTCGTACACAAGCTCCTATCTCTTATATTTTTTCTTATTTACATTGGACGAGCTAATGCATCTTCCATTCTTTTGTTACTCTTTTCCTGTTGTTACGTTTGACATAACCTCGCAGTTCGGTTCATGCCGCAAGAACGCCACAGCAACCGAGCATTCCTACTATAGCTCTGCTAAGCCGTGACTGGGAAGCGACGACACGATCAGTGATACCGCTCGGCATCAGCAGTCAATCCTGTTGCTCAACTACCGTAGGCACCATCCCAAAATCCTTCAAAACACGCATGAAGCAATACAACAAGTTGATTGTGATTAGCGGCTGAGACAACAATCTAAAAGTACTACATGGATATTGACCTTGCAGTCCAGAAGCAAATCGTTCACATTATGGATGCATCCAGAAAAATTAATCCACCTATCATAAGAACATACGTTCACAGATTATACCAAATATAATAATAAATGCAAGTGCAAGTTCCTACTACTATCTCTATGCTTGATTCATCAAGTGGTGTCTAAAACTCTCTAATTCTTATAGCTGTTTTTCTCATATCTATGGATGCAAAGTTCCCGCAACAACACGCGGGTATCATCGAGTTCCAAAAAAAAAATTACACATGAAACCGTGGCATTTCATCAAATAGTGTTAGTGTGTTACAGAAAAGGTATCAGTCCGAACGTTATATAATCATATGACTAAGTTGGTAGAATTGAATGACACAGATACAATATGTTAGTACTGCCAAAACGCCTGTTCATTCAAATGTAAGAGCACCCTTTCCCATTTCAACTGCACTGTCACCAGTCTCCCATAAGACAAGCAATTGATGAATAGCCAGAACAGACGGTTACAAATTTTACGACGGTCACCTGTACTTACAGATTTTTGTTTCTATGTAAGGATCTGAGTTATATATGTGGAAATACCTTGTATACCGACAGTGCCAATACTGACGGATGTCATCAGTTGTTATCAGTTGACTGCTACCAAAAATAATCTGTCTAATATAACAAGTAGTCACCCAATTCTACACAGAGCTAGCTGCATTAGAAATAGAGGCAAGCAATTTCTTTCGTGTATGCTGTTCAGAGCCAGGGGACTTGATAACAAAGGAATGCACAACTGTCCCATTGTTGGTTGTGACCTTCGACTCACCTACTTTGACCTCTGCATCTTCAAATGCTTGCAGCACCTTTTGTATTGGATGGTTTTCAATCTGAGATACCGCTCGAACAAGAATCTCACCTTGCACCACCTGGATGTCCACTTCTGGCCCAGGTGTTTGCTCTGGAAGCCGATCCCGCTCTGCCTCCAACTTTTCCAGTTTCTTCTTGAGATCACTGATATGCATTACAGCATCTTCCAGAATGGATGCCTTGTCCATTTTTGAGATGTTGGGCACAATAGCTCTCAGAGCACAGAATCGCTTGTTGAGCTTTTCCCTTCTCTGACGCTCAGCCTCAACATGGCTAAGCGGTGGTTCCTCCCTCCAGTTTGTTGGTTTCCTTTCCCTCTTCCTTGGCTGTCGACCCTCCCTTTCCTCATTGAACAAGTCATTGGCATTGCCCTTCCCCACATCCAACATGGCTTTTTGAGAAATCGAAACACCAAACTTGGAACTGGACCCTACACGAAAATCTATTTGCATTGGCCCCCGGGGCTGAGATGCTTGTTGGGCCAAGATCTGCTGTGGACTCTGAAGCTGAAATGCGCTCACTATGGTGCTATGAGAAGCTCCATTGCTGCAATTTGCAGTCTCGCTTGTCTCAACTAAGATACCATTGCCAAACTTCTGCTGATCAGAATTCAGGCCTCGAGACTGACTCCATGAGAAATTCTGCAAACCTTTCCGGAGATTAGGTAGCAACCTGCTCTCACCACCACCACTCTTCTGTGCAATCATTGAACTTTCATCCACCTTTGATGGATCAACTCCTTTGCTGTCTGAAGGTTGGCTGATACTTAAATCCTTCCCAAAAATCTTCGTCAAACCTGGCGATATTTGAACAGAACTATTATCCTCATGCTTCTCAATTGCTATCCTGTTACTGCATGTCCCAAGAAACATTGACCTTATAGTTTGCAGAGCTTCAGCACTCTCTGGTACATTCTGCATTGAACCTACCTCAAGTACACCAGCTTTGAATGGTACTAGCACAATGGTCTTGAATCCCGCTGCGTTTGCAAGGAATCCCCGGTAACAATAATTTGCTGGGGAAACATTGTGCTTATTGTTTGGAATCCAAAGGGGCGCCCCTGCACCAAAAACTTTCCCAGGACCACCAACGTGACGTGGAAATGCAAAATACATAGATGCTAGAAAGAATATTTCAGTGTTAGTGACCTGGTCAATTCCAGGAGCATAATCCTCCTCATCAGCCCCAGCAAATGCTGTGTGCAACCTCTGCAGCACCCGCTTCCGCATCTTCTGTCTGGTCACCAAAGATGCATCACCAACACTCATAGATGTAGCAAAGCCAATCTCACTATCATGGGGTTCACGGCAAGATCCATCACCCCAGCCAAGGACAACAGCACCAGATTTTGTGCGGGAGAGCTGCCAGAAGATGGCATAATCCCAACGAATGCTCTGATCATCAGCCTCAACTAGGTTCTGGAGTTTATTTTGCAAATCTGCCAACACAGATGCTGCTACAAGACCTTCTGATATGGCACCACCACATTTTGTCAGATATGTGAAGGCATCCGAGCCCAGCACGGAGGAACAGAGGGCTTTGTCTTCCTCAGTCCAGAACTGTCCAATGCTTACCTCTTCTATCTCTGTCTTCATGAGTGCATAGCCTGCTCAACAGTACTATGAGTCAGATCACCAGACAAGAAAATCATAACAAACTCCGACAATGATTGGCTAAACTAACAATTTGAAAGCAAATTTGCCACAAGGAGTGCACTTTATTAACCACCTACAGCTCAAATGATAAAGTGGGTATTACTTGAATTTGTGGACACTATATGCGAGACACGTTAGATGAGGAATTTTACTTTTCTTTTGACGCACTCTTGGTGGCACACAGGTTTCTAAAACCCCATTCACAGGTTCAAATCCTGAGTATGAATCCAATTACCTTGTGTCAAAACAAAGTAAAACAAATTAAAGTACTCTAGACAGCAAAAAGTCCAAACAGTTTAGGTGCTTGTTTAAAGTTCCAATTTGAAACATTGTAATTTATCTCAATTACTCCTGTATCTACTGAAAAACAGTTCATATTCCAGGGAATCAATAGGTAATCTTAGGGATAGTTTGGTAGAGCTTGTCCAGTGTTGGATTCTGAGAGAAGTATTTTGTGGGTAAAAGTAATTCTCTATAGTTTTTGAGGATAAACTCTATGGAGGAACTCATTCTTTATGGGCAGTGAATCAGGAAAGGGTAGTTTTTTCAGCTCCCTGCCCCCTATTTGTTTCAGAGCTCTGCCAAACAGGCCCTAACACAATCGTACCATGAATAACAAACACTCTAGCTCATAAAATTCGTTATACACCTCCTAATGTTACATACCAACCTATATTTATGATTAAGTGTCCATCAATACGAACTTTGCAGTGTGAATCAAGGGTGCACAAGAATCCATTTAATTTAGGTGTGGACCACTTTAGAATTCAAGTAATCATCATGGATTTGAGTTCATTTCACAAACAAAGACTAGAGATAGACTACTGACTACATTAATCATACATCTCAAGTAGTCTGCGTATATGCTAGGAATAAACAAAAAAAAACTATAAAAAGATACATCAAATTATTGCAAATATATATACTTAAGTAGATTTTAGCAAGGAATCTGTCTGGAATTATAGATTTTTGAAGGTCCTCCTTCCTGGTTCTCTTCCACAGCATTTGGGGCCCATTTGGACAGCTGTCATATTGTAGCCTAACGTAATAACAACTAAAACTTCTGCAAAGTTCTTGGACATCCTGCCAGAACCCTTGAGTTTGTAGTTTCACACTAATTTCTCCTTAAATTTGCAATTTTGTTTGAGCCCTTAAACTTTAGCTTTGTGAACTGTGATAGTTTGGTCAATTTATGCCTAAGTACGGAAAACTCAATAAAATGACAGCAGCAGATGCCCAAACTTAGAAGCGAAAATACTAACTACAAATGTAAAAATCCAATTAGAAATTCCAGACTAGTCGCTCATGCTCAGGATTCAGGAGCAGGGATGTGCTGTGTACATATATAAATTCAATACTTTTTTGCAAAAAAAAGAAAAAAAAAGAAGAAAAAAAAAGGAGCTGTATGGGCCAGATCCGAAGAGAAAGATAAATACTAGCTTACATTAGGGTTTGAGCTACTCGGTTTCATACAGCAGTAAGGGAAGGTTAGGGGCGGACATACCTGGTGGTTGCTAGTCGCCGGCGAAGGGCTGATGAAGACCTAGCAGAGGGCGGCGCCACTCGCCCCACCCAGTCGTCGCCGCGAGGAAACGAAGGCCACGAGCGAGATAGTGGGCACAGCAGGCGAACGGGAGGAAGAGAAAACGAGAGGATGGGTCAACGCCACAGGCAGCGACTGGATCTCGATGCTGGGCCGCAGGGGGCCGGAGAGCTGTTGAGCCTCTTGCCTGCTCCTGTTGCGATGCGAGGAACTGCTGCAATACCAATGGAAAGAAACGTTGACCATATGTGTTCTCACTCGTCGCAACGTGGCCACGTGGGTGACGTATCCAGTCGTAAGGGACTGTGTTTCCTACTCCTCACAAGGTATTTGAACACAAATAACGCAATATAACCTTCCATTAACTTATACTCTCTCCATTTTAGATTATAAAATAAAATATTTTGATTTTCTTGATATGTTATTTTTACTATATATTTAGAAAAGGAAAAACTATGTTCAAGACCCTACCAGTGTAGTTTTCAACAGCTTCTTGTTCCTCTCGCTCCCCCTAGCACTTTCCTCCTAACCGCCGGTGGCCACTCCGGCCCCGGTGTCCACCTTATCAGCGCCCTGCTCCCTCCTCCCACACGCTCCGCAAGCGCCCACCAACTATTCACCACCCGCCATGAAAGGCTCTTCCGAGCGAGGATGATGCCTCCCCATTCACGGTCGCCGCTCTCGCCCATGTTGGGGCAGTGGGGAGCCCGTGGCTCGCCAACGGACCGTCCCCCCATTTGCTACCGATTGTCGGCTCGCCCTCCCATCGGGGCGTAGGAGATGTTGTCCTTCAGCGATTCTGAATACTCCTCTGATGAACCTGTCGAGTCACCCCGCCCCGTTGTCTCCGGTAAAGGAAAGGAGGTTGCCCCTGCTCCAGCTCAACGCCGTCATCTCCGGAACGCAACTCCAGGGTGTTCGATCGGGTGTCCTCGGCAACACACCAGGTCGCTGGGGGAATCATTATCGAGGGAGGACAGTGGATCGCGATAGGGTTTGGGGCTTTTGTCGTAGCTGGCGGCACCTTCAAAATGGTTGATTCTGGAAGCACCTAGATTCCTAGTCGCGGATTTGAAAACAATCTAGATCAGCGGCGCTAAGACCCGTGTGTTTGTATGTTTCTCTTTCGCATCACGTTCTCAAGGTTTGCCAGGCAACTCGCCAGACCACCCTGATCATGTATTCCGTGCTTCTACTTAATGAAACACGTGCAGCGCACGTTCTCGAAAAATTCCTATTTGCCAGGGTTTGCAAGGCCCATATCACACTTCCAAGGCGGACTCTTTTCTAAACACCTCGTGAGAATTAATATGGCACCCCAAATAAGATGACTATATTAATATGTAGTTTTATATATCTCAGAAACCAAACCAGGTCTTTTCCACCTAATAGCATCTCCAGCAGTCCCCCAATCCCCTCCCCTATCCCCGTAAAACTGTCATATTGGGGGAGATAGCTCATTTTCTCGCTCAGCAGTCCCCCAATAAGTCTCCTTTTTGCGACCACCAATATCTTACTCATCTCCCCTCAAAGGGGGAGTTGCATCTCCCCCAGTAGACTAGGCCTATGATAATTGTCACCTCCCTCCTTTGCCGAACACTGTCACGAGCATCGCCGTCCTCGGTCGCGGCCATGGGAGCACCGCCCGCTCCACCGTCGGAGGGGCCCAGGTGCTGTTCTCGCTCGTGGCTGTGGGAGCGCCGCTCGCTCGGACCGAGTCACCCTTACTCATGCCCATGGGAGGAGCACCGCCTGCTAGGACTGAGTCATCCTTGCTCGCGACCGTGGGAGGAGCGTCGCCCTCACGGTCATGGGAGGAGCGCAAGCCGTCCTATTCTACCGCGGTGACTCTTGAGAGCACGAGATGCTCGAGGCTGTGCAGCAGGTCCACGACACATGACCACTGATGGTGTGGCCGGTCGCCATGCTGATGGATCTGGGCGAGCGATGGAAGAGAGCAGAAAGACCAATGAAGCATCTCTCCCAATACCCAAAAAGTAATATTGGGTCATCCTATTATCATGTTATTGGGGACATGTAGAGAACTGCTGAGATGCTCTAATCAACGCATTATCGATACATACAGGGAAAGAAGAACATTTATAGGTGTGTTTGGTTTTCTAGCTATCTCCTGACCAGGCTTACTGGAGCCAACTTGAGTCTGTTTGGTTGGCTAAACAAGCCTCTTAGCTAGGCTCCAGCAAGCCACTAGGGGTCTTAGCTTGGCCCCAGCATTTTTCTAGAGCCAGGCCTTGGCTAGTGCTCGGGTGAGTTCGCTCACCTCTCGATTCGATAGCCACCACCGCTCAGGACTGGTGGTGCTCAATAAGGGGCCGTGGATGGCAGCGGAGGACTCCATTGTCATGGACCACGTCTGGCACCACGGCGAGGGGAACTGGACCTAGTGCAGAGGATGACCGGCCTGCTTCGCTGTGGCAAGAGCTGCCGCCTGTGCTGGACCAACCACCTCCACCCCAACCTCAAGAAGGGCTCCTTCTCCCCCATCGAGGGCTCCTCATCACCTAGCTCCATGCGTAGCTCGACAACAAGTGGGTGCGTATGGCTGCGCATGTAAGCACTATACTCTCTTTGCCTTGAATAATTTATTTATGGCGAGTGGCGGCTTGTTGATGTGATTGATGCTTCGTGTTCGTTCTTGTGCTAGTTGGTGCACGTCCACGGCTACCGAGGAGGACGAACAATGAGATCAAGAACTACTAGAACACGAGGACCAAGCGCCGCTAGTGCGCTGGCCTGCCCGTGTACCCACCGGAGGTGCAGCTCCACCTCGCCCACTCCAAGCGCAGCCGCTACGACCAATGTCCAGGCGCTGGCGCCCTTCTCGGCACCGTCGTCCCCATGGGTGAAGCCGTTCGCCCGGAACGGGCAGTTGAAAGTGCAATCAAGCCTTAACTGTGGGTTTTGGTGATAATGACCACGCAATTAGAGAACTAATGAAATTTATTGAGATAATAAGCAGGGAATTTATATTCGAGGATGCTACACGAAATGAAGGAGCCCCCAATTATAAAGGTAGATGGTTTCAAACTCAAAGGAGGTTTAAATTCTTTTATATATTGAATTTGACTATAGGAAAAGTAGTACTATAAAGGGGGGCACAATGCTTAAGTTAATATGTGCTACCAAGTGCTCAAATAACCACATGCATCCTTAGATTTATAGCCAAGATAGTCTACACTTCACTATTACCCTTGCTGTCTTGCGTGGTGTGGCACTACCACACTTGAAGAGAGGCTCTCTTGACCCCTTGGTCATGGGTTCCAGCTTGCTCAACCCCAAGGTCGTGGGATCCGGCTCTCCCTACCCCTTGGTCGCGGGCTCCGACTCTCCTGACCCCTTGGTCACGGGATCCAACTCGCCCGACCCCTTGGTCACGGCTCTGGCTCGCCTGACCCTTGGGTGCGGGCTCTGTCTCACCCGACCTCAAGGCCACGGGCTCCACCTCGCCCGACCTCAAGGCCACGGGCTTCGTCTCGCCTGACCCCTTGGGTGTGGTGTCCATTGAGGGCTGGGGTATATAACCTTTCCCTTTCCTCCCCAACGGCTGTCTACGATTTAAGTGACCGTTGGGGGCTGGGGAGTATATATACATTTCCCCTTCCTCCCCAGCGGTAACCGGCTCTCTTCTTCCTCACTTCAGCATGCCCAAAAATAGAGCCAGAGCTCTCTCTCTCACTCCATTGTTGACCTCAAGCCCCTCAAACAAATTCATTGATTTCCCTATCAATCCTTAAGGAAAACGGTCCAAAACTTGATTTAAGAGCAACTCTATTGATTCCCAAACTCTAAAGAGCACCTGGTTCACGTTTTAGCCGACAATTGTGTTTGTTACTCTTGGAGCTTGGCTCCTAGCCGGCTAGAGTGTCGCCCGTGGAGCTTACCAACTTGTGTGGCACCCCTGGGAGGTTTGTAACCACCTCTTGTAGCAAGTAAAATCACCCCTCATCTCAAGAGTTCACTCTCTTGACTTGAGAACGAGGTGAGGTTACAAAGCCCTAAAGCCTTAGTGATATACCTCAACAACGTGGACTTAGGCAAGCCTTGGTGGCGAGCTGAACCACGGGAGAAATCCTTGTGTCATCTTGTGCTCGTATTGCTACACTTGTGTTCTTGTTGTTGTTAAGGTGCAGTAGTGCCGAGCTCACAGAGCGGCAGTGCCATAGGTGAATTTGACTTTGATTTGAGTTGAATTTTTATAGGCCTTTTCACCCCCTCTCTAGGCATACCAGAGATCCTATAAGTGGTATAGGAGCAAGGTTACCTCATGTGCGCTTCACCGCGTGAGGTATGGAGCCTGAGGGAGGATCCAGTGTTGTGAAGCCCATCAATGTTGATCTAGAGGACGTTGGGCTGCATGACACCGACAGCAGTGAGCTTAGCGCCTCTACAGCGAGCAACTCCACGCTCCTATAGCTAGAGGCAACCGATGCTGAAAAAGCTCAAAATGAAGAAGAAAGAAGAAGAAGAAGAAGAAGAGCAGCTAGAAAAGATAAAAGAGAAGCAAGAGAGAAGAAGAAGAAGGAGCAGCAGCGGTTAAAAGAGAAGAAAGCAAGAAAAGAATAAAGAAGAATCAAGAGAGAAGCTAGAAGAAAAAGAAGAGAAGCAAGAAAGAAGAAGGAACAAGAAGCAAAAGCCTCCAATGCATCTTCAAGTGAGCTATCTAGCAGCTTCGAAGATGGTGATGGTGATGAGTCCTACCAAGTGCATAGCAAAAAGGACAAGAAAGGAAAGGGCAAGAAGAATGACGACAACAAATATGCCACCGTATTCTTTAACTATTCTTCTATGTCTATGACTAACCATGATTGCAAGTCTTTCATCAATATGCCCGTAGGTAAGTTACCTCATTTCGATGGGACTAACTTTGCCAAGTGGAAGCACTTGATGAGAGCCTATCTTATAGGTCTTCATCCCGACATTTGGGAGGTTGTTTGCAATGGATTTGAGCCACCGGTTGATCCTAAGAATCCAACCATGGAAGAAATAAGAATCATCCACCTCAACGGTCAAGCTACTAGTGTGCTACTTAGTGCCTTGGATGGTGATGAGTACAATAGAGTGATTGGTGTGGATGTTGCCAAGCAAATTTGGGATACTTTGCATATTGCACATGAAGGAGTTGACAAAATGAGAAAGGCAAGAATTGAGTTGTTGATGTCCAAGCTCAACCGATTTGTTATCTTGGATGGGGAAGGGCCACAAGAGATGTTTGATAGGTTGATGACTATGGTGGACAAGATTAGAGGCTATGGTTGTGATGAGCTAGATGATCATAAAGTTGTCAAGATTATGTTGAAAGCTTATTCACCTAGAAATAAGACCGTAGTCACTCTAATTAGAGACAAGAAGAAGTTTGAGTATTTCACACCAAATGATGTACTTTGGAGGATCTTAACCTTTGACATGTAACGATAAAGAAGCAAATGAGAGGAAGAAGCTTGGAGAATTGCAAGCAAAGCTAGAAGGCATCAAGATCAACAAGGATGTAGCTCTCAAGGCCAACAAATCAAGCAAACAAGGCTCTACTAGCAAATCCAAGACCAACAAACAAGCAAGCTTCAATTAGCAAGCCCAAAGCAATTAGGCAAGTTCAAGAAAGAGTAGAGACCACCTCATCCTCTAGTGAGAGTGAACATGATGATGACAAATATGAGAAAGTGGATGATGTTGCTCTCTTTATGAGGAGGTTTCACAAAGGGCTAAAAAAGCAAGGGTACAAGGTAGTAAAGAGGAAGTTTCCAAACAAGAAGAAGAGGACATACTACAATTGTGGAAGCACCAATCACTTCTTTGCCAAGTGCCCATATGAGATCAAGGAGAACAAGTATAAGAAAGAGAAGAAGGAGGACAATGCCGATCGGATAAAGAGCAAGAAAAACATGGGAGAAGCTCACATTGGGCATGAATGTGATTCATCTATTGAAAGCTCAAGTGAAGAAGATGAGAAAGTTGCAACCATTGCTATCTGTCGGGTTCACAAACCCAGGGTCCCTCGGGGACCGGCTTCCACGCCAGGGCTCGACCCAAGAAAACATCATGTTGTTCATGGGCCTGCCCGAAGGTCCAAAAACACGACGGGCCAGATGGATAGTCCGGTCGCCGACTGGAAGGTCTGCCCGAAAGAACGAACGCCCGCTCATCAACTTCTTCAGCCCACCTTCGACCGGAGCGCTCACCCCGGGCACCAGCCACCTTCGGGCAGCCTCTCCGATTGGAAGGCCCGACCCAAAACGCTGCTTCCTACTCCGACCCCGCGACTCTGACCGGGGACCCGTAGGAAGCCTACTCACCACTCTTCTCCGATTGGCATGGCTAGGACCGACTGGGGCCATCCGACCGGGGGCGCCCGCTCAGAAGGGACCAGGGGCGAATGAAGAAGGCAGCGCACAAAGTCAAACCACGATACCGAGACCATACCCTGCACGCCTGCGAGAACAGTGCTCCTCAACTGCCCTGACACAAACAGTATTGTAGGCACCGACATTTATGTCTATAGTATTGTAGGCGCCGTTGGGCTCCCATACGGCAAAAAGCCCCCCGCATACCTCTGGGCATCGGCAGTGGGCGCAAGGGTTCGCCATACCTGGTACCCGTGGTAGGGCTCCTCACATACCAATAGTATTTTGTAGGTACCGACGTCCTCCCTTCCTGAAGAAGCCAACGCAACCTCCCATGTACACCTGACATTCCACAGTGACGTCAACAGTTTTGTGGGCGCCTACCATCGGCTGTCCTCATCGGCGTGAGCAACAAGGCTTAGAAACATCCGTACTCTCCCCCTCTCACCTGTAAAGCCATTCCCTTCATCTATAAAAGGGGATGCGCTCCCTCCAATGAGGGAGATTGATTTTCTAGAGGTCCACTTCTTCAAGTTCAGACTCACTAGATTGATAGCTCACAAACCCCTCAAGCGCACGCTTGAACACCTAGCTCATAGCGGAGTTTCGGTCGCCCTCGGCCCTTTCGGCTTCTCGTACACCCCTCCTTTCTCCTTCTCATTTGTAACCCCACTATAGACTTCGAGCACCTGGGCTCAGGAATAAAGTCACCGACCGACCCACACTGGACGTAGGGCACGTTGCCTGAACCTGTCTAAATCCTGTGTCATTGAGTGCTAGGCCACCTCCGATCACAACGTACAACAAAACTACAAATATTCACTAGTTGGTCACTTTCTGTACCGACAGTTGGCACCGTCCGTGGGGAAGACTATGTACGTTCAACACTTTTTGGTCATCGGATGTCCCATTTTTTTGCCACCCCCACCGTGGCGGGCTCGGGCGATATGATTCGCCTCGGCTCACTGGAGTATCCCGCACTCTCGCTTGTGGGGATGCGGGTTCCACTCATTTTTGAGCCATCCCAGGCCTTCCTCTTCAGAATCCTGGACTTCGTCACCGACCGGCTCGGCGTACTCCACCTCCGCGAGGAGACTCGTGACCCGGCACCCGTCGGAGAGACGTTCTCCATCGACTCCGGGGCGCGCGACCTCAACGGCGTGGCATCTGCGCTTCATCCCGAGCAAACTCTCTGCTCAAACCCCACTGTAAGTAATACGCGTACCTTTATTCACCCTTTATTTACTACCTCCCACCGATCATCTGGAGGGACTACACCACCCACGCCGCGAACACCGTACGCTTGGTTCCCCTATAGCCTCGCGTCCTCCGTAGACGCTTACACTTGGGGGCTCCGAAGAACACTAGTACCATCCCCCCCCCCACGTCCGAATTCGTAGGAATGGCAAGCTCCGCTCCTACCGTCTCTCACGAACTCCCAGATAACGAGGGCAAGAGCGATGGTTCCAGCATTGGTGATGTGGCGTTCCGCCACCATCCGTCATGGAAATGCGCTATGGCAGATGGTCCAGCACAACCGCCGGTGGTGGCCGAGTCCACGCAAACTCACACCCCTCTAGACACGCGTGCGGAGGCCCTTGCGCCTGCACAAGCACACGCCGAGGAACTACGACAATGATGGCAGAACCCGACACCTGCGCTGGCACGATCGGTGCGGCACGTTGCGCCCCATGCGCATGGCCCGGCGAGCGACACCCAGGGTCGCCCTTGTCAGGTCCAGCGCGGCATTGTGAACAAGGGGAACGATGTCCCACAGTTCGCCCGGGCCGGCCAGAATATCGCTGCTGCAGCAATGCTTCTCCACGGTGTTCCCGAGCCCGTCGACCCCCAGGAGCGGGCAGTCTACCGGAACCTCCAGGTTCTAGTAGAGGCCGTCGCCGTCCAACAGGCGGAAAGCTCCACATCGCGACTCCGACCCGTGCCCTCTCTCCCCACCAGGGGGATGGGGACACGCCAGCCGGATTGCTCCGTTCGCTCGCCACTGCAGCTGTCAGGCTCGGCTCGGGGTGCGGCAGCCGCGCCACGGTCCGACCGGGCGCCTGCTCCACACCGACCGCCGGGACGTGAGCGGCCCGATCCGCGCCAAGATGCTCGTAGCATCATTAGCGACCGGCATCGGGCCTGCCACGGCGACGACGTCTGCCGTACGGCAGCATGCGACACGGATCCCAGCCGAACCATCGAGGGAAGCGGTGAAACGCGCCCTAGGTGTGGTTGCCAGCCGAACGACCAGAGCCCCAGCCCTGAGGGCCCCTGGCCATGGGTCTTCAGCCAGCGCATCCAGAGAGCACCGTTCCCACAGTGTTTCCGGCCTCCCTCCAACATCACCAAATACACTGGGGAGACTAACCCAGGCATTTGGCTCGAAGACTTCCGGCTCGCCTGTCGAGCCGGAGGAGTGAATGATGACTATTTCATCATCCAGTATCTTCCCATTTGCGTGGGGGAACATGTTCGGGCATGGCTTGAATTCCTTCCACATGACAGCATCCGCGACTGGGCGAACCTCAAGAGGGTCTTCGTTAGGAATTTCCAGGGGACGTATGTCCTCTCGAGGAACTCCTGAGACCTCAAGAGCTGTCAGCAGGAGCCTAGCGAGTCCCTGTGGGATTACATCCATAGGTTCTCTCAACGATGCAACTCCCTCCCTGATGTTGTCGATGCAGATGTCATTAGCGCATTCCTTTCCGGGGCAAACTGCGAGTCCCTGATCCACAAGCTTGGCTGCCTGAAACCCTGCACCACCCGCGATCTGCTCGACGTTGCCATCAACCACGCCTCTGGCGAGGAGGCGGTCGGGGCAGTCTTCAGCGGAGGCCAGGATAAAGGCAAGCCCAAGCGCATGGATCCAGACGAAGGCCCCTCTGCTCAGAGGGGCAAGAAGAACAAGAAGGATCGACGCCGGTCAAACAACACCACGTTGGTCGCCGTAACTGATCGCGCGCCTAGGCAGCCCCAGCAGGGATTGCCTAACCACTTCAACAAACTCATGGATGGTTTGTGTCCCAACCATGCCTACCCCATCAAACACCTCTACAAAGAGTGCGAGCTCCTCAAACGTTTCCTCCGACATGTCGGTGGGTCAAAGGAGGGCGACGACAAGGAGCCGGTAGCCAAGAGGGGAGGCGCGGCAGGCAAGGACGGAAACGTTTTCCCCGAACCTAAGGAATGCATCATGATCTTCGGCGGGTCCGACGCCATCTGGACCAAACGCCAGCATATGGTACGCTACAGGGAGGCGTGCGCCGCCGAGACGGCCGTCCCCTCCTTCCTCACATGGTTGGAGTCCCCGATCACCTTCGATCAGAGGGACCATCCTTCCTGCATCGCAAGACCGGGATGCTACCCGCTCATCATCGACCCCATCGTCCGCAAGAAGCGTCTCACCAAGGTGCTGATGGACGGGGGGAGCAGTCTCAACATCCTATACATCGACACCCTGGATGCCATGCGCATCCCCTGATCGGAGCTCTGCTCGATGGGCTCCCCCTTCCATGGGGTAATCCTGGGAGCGCAGGCATACCCGCTCGAACAGATCGACCTGCCCGTCACGTTCGGTAGCCGAACCAACTTCCGCTCGGAGGTCCTCACCTTTGAAGTAGTAGACTTTCTAGGGTCCTACCACGCCATCTTAGGACGGCCATGCTACGTGAGATTCATGGTGATCCCGAACTACACCTACCTCAAGCTGAAGATGCCGGGTCCAAACAGCGTCATCACCATGAGTAGTGCCTTCTCTCACGCCTTCGCATGCGACCACGAGCACTATGAGCTCACCACCGCGGTCGTCAACTCCTCTGAGCTCCTATAGCTCGAGGAGTCGTCAACCCTAGCAATCCTAGACTGCAACAAACCGACCTCCTCGATGGCCTTCCGCCCGCTTGAGGAGACCAAGGCGGTGGGTGTCGACCCCACCGACTCAGCCAAAATGGTGCGAATCGGGACCCGGCTCCCGGCCAAATAGGAATGCGAGCTCGTCGACTTTCTGCGCGACAATCACGATGTCTTCGCATGGCATCCCTCTGACATGCCGGGGATACCACGGGGGGTCACCGAGCACGCACTATGCCATATCCCAGGCTCGAAGCCCGCCACGCAACGCCTACGTCGTTTTGACGACGAGAGGCGCAGGGCCATAGGCAAAGAGATCGCCAAGCTCCTGGCAGCCGAATTCATCAGGGAGGTTTTCCACTTTGACTGGCTCACCAATCCCGTCCTTGTCAGGAAAAAGACCGAGAAATGGAGAATGTGCGTCGATTACACCGGACTTAATAAAGCATGTCCAAGGGATCACTTTCCTTTACCACACATAGACCAGATAATCGACTCCACCTTGGGTTGTGAGATCCTCTCCTTTCTGGATGCCTACTCAGGCTATCACCAGATCATGATGAAAGATTCCGATCAGCTCGCAACCTCGTTTATCACCCCGTATGGTTCGTACTGCTACGTGACCATGCCGTTCGGTCTAAAGAACGCTGGCGCCACCTACCAAAGGTGCATGCAGCAATGCTTCACCGACCAAATTGACCCGCCTGATCGACCCGATCAGGATGAACGGCTGAAACCAACAATCACCGTCTATGTTGATGACATAGTGGTCAAAACGGCTCGAGCTTGCGACCTGATCGCATACTTGGCCGCAACGTTCGCGAACCTCTAAAGGTTCACCATCAAGCTAAATCCCGAAAAATGTGTTTTTGGGGTCCCAAAGGGGAAGCTGTTTGGATACATCATGTCCGAGCACGGCATCAAGGCCAACCCTGAAAAGATCGCAGTCATCTCCAACATAGGCCCCATACGCAACATAAAGGGCGTACAAAGGCTCACCGGTTGCCTGGCGGCCCTTAGTCGCTTCATCTCCCGGCTCGGTGAATGGGGGATGCCACTCTATAAGCTCCTCAAAAAGGCGGACGCCTTCATCTAGACTGAGGAAGCCCAGCAGGCTCTCGAAAGCCTCAAAACATCCCTAACGTCAGCCCCGATCCTTGTCGCTCCCAAACGGGGAGAACCCCTCCTCCTTTACGTCGTGGCAAGTAACCATGTCGTGAGTGCTGCCCTGGTCGTCGAAAGGGAGGAACCAGGACACCAGCTCAAGGAACAGCGACCCGTATACTTCGTTGGAGAAGTTCTTACCGACCCCAAGGTCCGGTACCCCCAGGTACAGAAACTCCTATACGCCGTGCTAATGGCCACTAGGAAGCTCCTACACTACTTCACCAACCATGAAGTCACAGTCGTCACTTCATACCCACTTGGAGACATCATCTGCAACTGCGACGCCCTGGGACGAATCTCCAAGTGGGCCCTTAAACTCATGGGCCATGACATTAGGTATACCCCCCGCACCGCAATTAAATCTCAGGCTCTCGTGGATTTCGTCACCGAATGGACGGAGGTCCAGCTACCGACCCCGGACGTCTCCCATGAGTACTAGACAATGTACTTCGATGGGTCCGTAATGGCGCCCAGCTTGGGGGCAGGAGTGGTCCTTATCTCTCCAGACAGGAGTAGGCTCCGCTACGCCTGCCTCCACTTTTCGGCTTCAAACAACACCACGGAATATGAGGCCCTTATCAACGGACTATGCATCACCATCGAGCTCGGTGCTACGTGACTCTACGTCCACGGTGACTCTGAGCTAGTCATTGATCAGGTCATGAAGGAGTCCTCCTGCAGAAGCCCCCTCATGACAGCATATTGCCAAGAGGTGCGTAAGCTCGAGGACAAATTCTAGGGAATTGAACTGCATCATGTCCCTCGAAGGGACAACGACGCCACTGATTTCCTCGCAAAACTAGCCGCCAGGCGGGATCCATCCCCGAGCGGGGTCTTCATCAATGACGTCCACGAACCGTCCGCCCGCATCCTGGAAGATCCCACCCAGACACACCCCAATGGCCAGCCGGCGCTCGGGGGCTCCAACCCCAACACCGGTCCAGCACTCAGGGGCTTCGATCCCAGCACCTCTATAACGACGTCATCCACGGACGTTGCTGTAGTGGCACTCGATCAAACCGACTGGCGAATACCACTACTCGCCTACCTCCTCGAGGAGGTTCTCCCACCTAAAAGAACTAAAGCCCGACGAATTGCTTGACGCGCCAAGACCTTTATCGTGCTCGGTGATGAACTCTACAAACGGAGTCCATCATGAGTGCTCATGAAGTGGGTCCCCACCAGCCGAGGGAAGCAGATCCTCCTCGAGGTCCATGCCGGGATCTGCGGGCATCATGCGGCCCCAAGGTCCCTGGTCGAAAAAACCTTCCACCAAGGTTTTTACTGGCCCACCGCGCTATGAGATGCAGAAGAAGTCGTCCGCAGGTGTGAAGGATGCCAGTTCTACGCGCGGCAAACCAATTTACCGGCGCAAGAGCTCCAAACCATCCCAATCACCTGGCCATTCGTGGTCTGGGGTCTCGATATGGTAGGACCCCTCAAGAAGGGCCTGGGCGGCTTCACTCATCTGCTTGTAGCAGTCGACAAGTTTACCAACTGGATAGAGGCCAAGCCCATCACCAATCTCTGCTCGGAAGAGGCAGTCAAATTCTTCCTCGACATCATCTACCGATTCGACATTCCTAACTGTATTATCACTGACCACGGGACTAACTTCACCGAAAAGAAGTTCCTAGACTTCAGTAATGGATACGACATCAGAATTGACTAGGCTTCGGTCAGACATCCATGAACTAACGGTCAGGTCGAACGCGCCAACGGCATGGTCCTCCAAGGACTCAAGTCGCGCATCTTCGACCGACTCAATAAACATGTCGGGCGATGGGTTGCAGAGGTCCCAGCGATCCTCTAGAGCCTAAGAACGACCCCAAACCGATCCACAGGATTCACACCTTTTTTCCTGGCTTACAGAGCCGAGGCGGTATTGCCCTCCGACCTCGACCATGGCGCACCAAGAGTGAAAGCTTTCGACAGCGACCGAGCCGCAGAGGCTCAACAAGACGCAGTCGACCTGCTCGAAGAGGCCCACGAGACGATCGTCATCCGCTCCACTCGCTATCAACAAACCCTCTGCAGGTACCACGAAAGGAAGATCAGAGGAAGGATACTTGAAGTCGGCGATCTCGTGCTCCGAAGGACCCAATCGACGAAGGAAAAACACAAGCTCTCTCCACCCTAGGAAGGACCCTATACGGTAACCGAAGTAATCTGACCGGGCACCTATCGACTAGAGGACAACAACGGCAACGTTTTCAACAACACTTGGAACATTGAGCAGCTACGTCATTTTTTCCCTTAAAACTTAGCCTAAGCACTTTCAGTTAGAACACATGCTCCCATAAGAGCGCCCCCACCCGAAACGCTTTCAACCCGGGTCGCTCGGGGGCTCCATAAGTATACGAATATTGAGTTTTACCTCTCTTTTCTCTTTACTATCATATGGTATACAACTTTCTCCCCGAACGGAAACTCAATCCATTCCTTTGATTACCCTACGTAACCCTATTCTTACTCCCAAACCAAACGCACCCCGCATTTCCCTACGGATGCGAGCAACCGAGCCTCGCGGGCCACGCCTCGGGCTCCCAAGATCGCACCATATGGGACAAAACGGGCAGGTACGAAAAAGAAAGGATAAAAACAAAGGTTATTCTAGGACAGAAACAAGGAAGCAGATACGGTGGTTTCGTCACAGGGGCAGTATGGTTACATTTATTGATGCAAAGAAACTATTTACATGGGGACTTACCCACAAAACTTAACTATTACACTTTTCTACTGCTACAAATACTACTGCGGCCGCTCGAACGACATCGCCTGGAAGCCAAAGAAGAAACCGGATGCAACCACCAGGACCCGCTCGGCTCCGCTCCTTCGACTTCGACAAAACGCAACGGGTACCTCAAGGGCGTCGCACCTATAGATGCTCAGCAGAAGAACATGGAGCTCCTAACCTTCTCATGCAGTTGAGGCAGCTCCTTGATGGGGGTGCCGCTCCCAAGGTATGGTCACCATGGCTGGAAGATATCTCATCAAACTTTATGAACTAACCAACTTGAGCAGCTGTAGGCATGGAACCCTCCACCGGCACAATCGTGAGTAACCTCCCCTCCGACAAGGCTCACCCGGTATAGATCCACCAGAGAGAGTCTACACACGGCTCCATCCTGAAGAAGGCCTCACAGATCAGATCCAGCATCACTCCCAGTCTGACATCACGCCCCGGGTTCACAAAAGGATCTGTAAGTCCCCCCCCCTCGCTCACTCTCTCTCTCACTTAGGAACCACCGCGGCATACAGGCACTCTCGGTGAGAGGGAAGAAGTAAGAGAGACAATAGTTGGAGAGCTGGCAAAGGACTTCGACGGAGAGCCCTCTCTCTCCCCCTATTTAAAGAAGAAAAGCAGACGATCAAAGCACAAAACTCTACCCCCATTCAATGCGGATATGAAACGACAGGACACGCCCTGGCCGAGGGGACACACATTGACTGACGAAGCAACGCCGGGTCAGATGGAACATCGCCTGGCAGGGCGAAACATGGCCTGGGTATGGCCCACCACTATCGCATGACCAGGCGCAAGAACCGAAGCGTCACCACATGTGGGCGGGTTCCCGCCTGAGACCAAAAAAAAAAACTCTGTCGGGAGACCAACCGATCCCCCGAGCCGATCGAATCACTCAGGATAAACATGGAGACACAGGTAGGAAGCAAAGGGACGCCCCATGTGGGCCATGCCGACTCCGTCACAAATGACGAGCGCGGGTCCCGGTCGGACATTTCCGACTGAAGCTCTCCGAGCCCCGTCACTCCAGTCGTCAAGGTAAACGTTACCAAAACCCCCACTATTTCTTTATAAATCATTCATACGTCTATACACGCATTCATTTCATACACATGAACCCCCCGGACGGTTAGGGCATGAACCACCCAGGGGCTCGGGAACTAAGCATCGCACGTGCAGCGAAATGCACCAGAACGCTCCGTGTTGCGTCACGAAGCGGCGGTTGCCTCATTCGACATGGGCATCCAACAGAGCCAGGGGAGAAAACCGTAGATGAGCACCGTGCGACCCTAGCCTGGTCTGGCAGACCGGGTCATCTCAACCTTCTCGTTCGATCCTAAACCTGTCGCTAGGCCCACATAATCTCCATCGAAGGGGAGGCCATTAGGCCACCCGGGTCGGTCTTTGGAACAACCTAGGCATCTGTCGGGTTGTAGGTAAAGGAGTTGTGGAATGTCACAAGAGGGCTATGCTGACCCCATCATGAACGACGGACCTAGATTCCACTCGATCACACCCGTTAGCGAGATCAGCGAGCTAGTCTTCGAGCCCGAGCGATCAGAACAGGCGACGAAACTCAGCCCCTCCAGTTGTGAGGAACCAAGGATGGGGTAACACACAATACTCACATCGACCCCACGAAAAGCCCAATAGGGCTCGGGGGCTCAAGATAAAACGCAAGGACAACGACCTTGAACTCGCCAGATCCACGACTTTGACTCGCTCGGTCCCGTGGCGCGCACCGTCGCCAGGATCCACGAGCATCGCCTCGTCCGATCTTTAACCAAACTAACTACGCTTCGGCTTCAAAATGGCTTCACTTCCGACTGCGCTCCAAAAAAAACCTTGGGACCATGACCCCGAACTCGCGTCGACAGGATCTATGACATCTGGCTATGGTTCCTAGGACCGCGACTCCCTAAACTCATCTATGACATCGGCTATAGTTCCTAAAACCTAGGACCATGACTCCTAAACTCACAGCGTATCGCGGCTTCACTTCCATCAAGCTCCTAGGATCCACGAGCTTCGACTCGTACGATTCCTGAACTAACTAAACTAACTCTCTCAATCCATGGTGCGCACCGACGCCTGGGTCTGTCCGTGGCTCCACCTCGCCCGATCCCACAGCGTGCATCGACGCCAAAGATCAGTGAGCTCTGTCGCATCCGAACCAGGCTTTCTCCATCTGTGGTGCGCACCGACGCCAGGATCAGTAAGTTATGTCTCATTCCCATGCCTAAAAATCCCCTCGGCTGCACAGCGACGCCAAGGTTAAACAAAATTTCATCTCAAAACTAAAAAAACACGCATGTCCACCGAAGCAACACCCCCTAGCCGGTTCTGCCCGAACCACCCGGGGGCTCGGGGGCTACCCCCGTGGGTGCACTAGCGCGCACCCATCGGCAAGACAAAAACCTCTCCTGCTGACAAACACAGAAAACCCCCCAGCCGATTCTGCCCGAACCTCCTGGGGGCTCGGGGGCTCAGGGGCTACACCCACGGGTGCGCTCGCGCGCACCCACCGGCAAGACAAAGAAAAAAACCTCAAACGATTTCGCTCGAATCGCCCGAGGGCTTGGGGGCTCCTGTCGGGTTCACAAACCCGGGGTCCCTCGGGGACCGGCTTCCATGCCAGGGTTCGGCCCAAGAAAACAACATGTTGTTCATGGGCCGGTCCAAAGGTCCAAAAATACGATGGGCCAGATGGACAGTCCGGTCGCCGACCGTAAGGTCTGCCCAAAAGAACGAACGCCCGCTCATGAACTTCTTCGGCCCACCTCCGACCGGAGTGCTCGCCCCGGGCACCAGCCGCCTCCGGGCACCTCTCTCGATCGGAAGGCCCGGCCCAAAACGCTGCTTCCTACTTTGACCCCGCGACTCCGACCGGGGACCCATAGGAAGCCTACTCACCGCTCTTCTCCGACTGGCGTGGCTAGGACCGACTGGGGCCATCCGACCGGGGGTGCCCGCTCGAAAGGGACTAGGGGCGAACGAAGAAGGCAGTGCACAAAGTCAAACCACGATACCGGGACCATACCCTGCACGCTTGCGGGAATAGTGCTCCTCAACCGCCCTAACACAAACAATATTGTAGGCGTCGACATTTATGTCTATAGTATTGTAGGCGCCATTGGGCTCCCATACGGCAAAAAGCCCCCCGCATACCTCTGGGCATCGGCAGTGGGCGCCAGGGTTTGCCATACCTAGTACCCGTGGTAGGGCTCCTCACATACCAATAGTATTTTACAGGTACCGACGTCCTCCCTTACTAAAGAAGCCAACACAACCTCCCATGTACACCTGACATTCCACAGTGACGTCAATAGTTTTGTGGGCGCCTACCATCGGATGTCCTCATCGGCGTGAGCAACAAGGCTTATTAACATCCGTACTCTCCCCCTCTCACCTGTAAAGCCATCCCCTTCATCTATAAAAGGGGATGCGCTCCCTCCAACGAGGGAGATTGATTTTCCAGAGGTCCACTTCTTCAAGTTCAGACTCACTAGATCGATAGCTCACAAACCCAAGCACACGCTTGAACACCTAGCTCATAGCGGAGTTTCGGTCGCCCTTGGCCCTTCCGGTCGGACTCGACCGGGTTTCTCATACACCCCTCCTTTCTCCTTCTATTTTGTAACCCCACTACAGACTTCGAGCACCTAGGCTCAGGAATAAAGTCACCGACCGACCCACACTGGACGTAAGGCACGTTGCCTGAACCAGTCTAAATCCTGTGTCATTGAGTGCTAGGCCACCTTCGATCACAACGTACAGCAAAACTACAAATATTCCTCCATGTTTCTCTTCTATCTGCTTCCTCAAATGCCTCTAACTCTGCCGGACCCTCCATGGTCTATCTTTTTTCCATAAAGATCTTGAGTGGTTAGAAGAATTCTTGTGCACAGGGTGATTGTGTCGCTCATCTTATCGCCTTGTCGAGCAAGAGGATCAACCACTACGGTTAGAAGAATTCTTGTGATATCACCTGAGTCTTCTCTCCATGCTCGTAGAGCTATTCTAGTGTTTGCAAGGGCTAAAATGTGTGGGCACCTTCCCCTCATTCGCTCCATCAAATGCCCATCGGGAAAGCCATAGTCTTCTTTCCCACAGTTTCCCAGTCACCGAGAAATCAGCTGGGCATCTGTTAGGCAGGCGGCTTTTCCCCTTCTCTGGCATAATTCTATCAACTAGCCAATATGACTCGGTTTATGATGACCTTTGGCCTTGTGGGGATCCGGACTCCCTTCAATCCAAAGAAGCCTTGGTGGGTCGATCGCTGGTCAATATAAACCTTTCGTATTCACCCCATGATATTTTGTGATTATGGGAAGCAATAAGTCCAAATTTGTTATCTCTTCGTTATCCGTTCCCTGAATTTCTAGAGTATCGATCCATTTCCGTATCTGACTTCAATTCCATACTCCCGGTGAAATCTATCTTCTCACCTTCCTGGGCTACATACGGGCCACAGTTGTGGATCGAAAAACATCCTACTTTGTCTCAAACCTTTTGCGTCTTTAGCGTAGTTTCTGCTTTCCCGTAGGTTTGAGATCATGTAGAATAGCAAGAGGTCTGCGGAGGAGGCCCTCAACAGGGCCACATCATCACGCCAGCGCCTCCGTCACCAGGAAGGTGCAACTTGTGATACCCCCACTGCCTCGGGGCATAGGGCCAACTCTATTCAGCCTTCGGGGTTCTCTTCATCAACAGCTCACCACCAGCTTTGCTATCCGAGGAGATGGATCGATAATGATGATCTGCTCGCCTCCATTGATAGGCATAGCCAGAATCTCACCGACTGTCTCTCCCTCACAGAATCGGCTCTGGCCATGGTCCAATGCCGATTGCCTCCCGAGGCCGATCTAGTGGAGGATAGGTTGGCCAAGGCCGAGGCCAGAATCATGGGTGGGATATCTACCATAATTTTTTGTCTCCTCTCAATTTTATCCTCAAGATCCTGATCATCTCCCCTTTGAATCTTTTAGATTTGTCAGCTCAGCTAGAAAGCCTCTAATCAGCTGTGGAGTACACGGCGGGATTCTTCAATGCCAAAGGCGCCATCCTGGTAGTTCGCCTACACGACATCCCAAACCATGTTAGGGAGGTCGCTTTGCATGGCGTTCGTCATGGTGCTGCCATGGTGTTGGCTGTTGCGCAAGCCCGTTCTGGCCATGAGCTTCGACTTCTTCCCCACGGTTTTCCAGTCACGGCACACCCTGGGGATCATGAGCGCCTGGTCGAGGATTTCTTCGGCGTCGCTAACTCTGTAGCCCTTACTTCCCAGGCCGATGATATAGTAACCAAAGTGTTTTTCGGCCCGTAGTTTGTAATAGGTGATATTTAGCAAACAATTTCTCCGTCTTGAGTGATTTTCTTTTACTTCATATTCCATGCATCAATCTGTCCGTGTTTGCTTTGCTCCGATAGGCGATACACATCGTATCAGCTTTTCCCCCTTTAGGTTTATTTTTGTACTAGAGGCGATACCCTTCTGATATCGGCTATTAGAGCCGACGACCGAACAAATCGGTTATTAAGTATTAATCCAAACGCCAGGGTAATATTTCTTTAGATATTTCCCGTTGATTTCTCTGCCAAATTCTTCTTCACCTCTTAGTGTTTCCAAAATATAAGCATTATCAGCGCACAACATTTGATTCGATAAGGTCCTTCCCAATTAGGCGACCATTTGCTGAACTTGTAGTCCTTTGACCCGATCGGCAATTTCACTTTCCAGACCAAGTCTCCTTCATAAAATTGCTTACTCTTGACTTTTTTATTGTAATATTTTGCAACCCTTAGTTTATTGGCTTCAATATTTTCAAGAGCACGCAGCCAAAAGCAACTCAAGTCCTCTAAGTCATCTATCATAAGATTCTTGTAGACTTCGGCTGACAAATCATTTTGCAACATAACATGTCTCGATCCAGTTTGAACTTCCCAAGGAAGGACTGCATTATGGCCATACATAAGTTCATAAGGTGACATTTTAATCGATCCATGACAGGCCATCCTATATGCCCATAGTGCCTCATTAAGCGTTGAATGCCACTTCCTTGGCTGCTACTCAATCTTCTTCTTGATCAGCTTAATCATAATCTGATTGGACGCCTCTGCCTGGCCATTGGCCTAAGCATAGTAAGGAGAAGAATTTAGTAGCTTCATTCTCATACTGGCAGCAAAATCTCCAAACTCTTCTGATGTGAACATTGTCCCTTGATCGGTAGTGATAGTTTGAGGAATTCCAAAACAATACACGATATGTTCCTTGACAAAATCAACCATGTTCTTTGAAGTTACCATCTTTAAAGGAATTGCCTGAACCCACTTAGTGAAGTAATCTGTTGCTACCAATATGAACTTATGTCCTTTGCTTGAGGGCAGAAAAATCTAGCCAATTAAATCAATTCTCCGACCTCGAAACGACCATGGTTTGATTATTGGATTCATGGCCGATGCAGGCAATTTCTAGATATTACCAAAATATTGACAGTCCTGGCACCCCTTGTAATATTCGAAACAGTCTTCCAATATTGTTGGCCAGAAATATCCAGTTCTACGAATAATCCATTTCATCTTATAAGCCGATTGATGAGCTCCACATATCCCTTCATGCACCTCGCCCATCAACACCTTAGCTTCCTCTTGATTTAGGCATTTGAGCAACACCCCATCGACTGTTTTATAATATAGCTGATCATCTAGCAAAACATACTTAGTCGATTTATACCTTAGCTTTATGGTAACTTTCCGTGATGGATTCCTAAGGTAGTCGGCTATTTCAATTCTCCAATCATTATTCGAGGTTTCACTATTCAAGACTTCTTGAAACACTCGATAACCTAAAGCACTTTGAGCCAAACGATTAGCCTCTTGATTCTGTGCCCTCAGAATATGTTGAAAAGAGACATGAGGAAACTCTTTGAGCAACCTTTGAAACTCATCATAATATCCCCTCAAAGCACCGTCTTTGCACTCATATAGGCCAATCAACTGATTAATAATTAACTGCGAATCTCCAAATACCTCAATTGCTTCGGCCTTTACTTCATGAAGAAGTTGAAGCCCCTTAAGAATAGCTTCATATTCTGCTTGGTTGTTGGTAATCATTGGCTCAGTCGGAAAAGCAAAGTCAAAACTTGCCCCCCAAGGCGAAATAATAACAATACCGATGCCACCACCTTGCTTGCATGATGATCCATCAAAGAATAATGTCTAAGGTACCAGCTCTACATAATTAATGCTCGGTTTATGATGCTGGGTGACAAAATCAGCCATTACTTGCCCTTTGACTGCTATAGCCGATTCGTACCTCAAGTCAAACTCCGATAACGTGAGAATCCACTTTCCCATTCTCCCATTCAGTATTGGCATTGATAACATGTGCTTGATCACATTAGCCTTGGAAACAACCATACACTCGGTCGATAATAAGTAGTGTCACAACTTAGTGCAAGAGAAATATAAGCACAAGCATAACTTTTCAGTGGGAGAATATCTTATTTCTGGATCTAGGAGTCTTCTACTCAGATAGAAAATAACCCGCTCTTTTCCTTTGAACTCTTGCATCAAGGTCGATCCAATTGTTTTGTCATCAGCCAATATGTACAACTTAAATGGCTTACCTTGCTGAGGAGGGACCAGCATAGGTGGACATTTCATATACTCCTTTATCTCCTCAAACGCGTTTTGTTGCACGTCACCCCATTTTAATTCTTGATCATTTTTCAACTTCAACAAGGGAGAAAACGGTAGAACTCTCTTCGACAAATTCAAAATGAATCTCCTGATAAAATTAATCTTACCAAGCAAAGATTGTAACTCTATTTTACTAGTTAGGGGTACTGCTTCATCAATTACTTTTATGCTTTTTTGACCGACTTCGATTCCTCTCTCATGGACCATAAAACCCAAGAATTGTTCAGCTGATACTCCAAAAGCACACTTGTTAGGATTCATCTTTAGACCATGTTTTCTTGTGCATTCCAGAGTCTCTCGCAAATTAGCTAGATGTTCCTTGTACCCCTTGGATTTTATCATCACATCATTAATGTAGATTTCAACAATCCTACCGATCAACTTATGAAAAATATAATTCATTGCCCTATGATAAGTTGCGCCGGCATTCTTCAGACCAAAAGTCATCACAACCCGCTCAAATAAACCGATTGCGCCAAGGCACCTGAAATCGGTCTTTGCTATGTCTTCCTCAGCCATGAAAATTGGATTATATCCCGCATTGTCGTCCATGAAGCTAATAACTTTGTGCACGGCTGCTGCGTCTACCAACATATCGACTATTGGCATTGGATAACCATCCATGGGTGTAGCCTTGTTCAGATCTCTAAAATCAATACAAACTCTTAATTTTCTATTCTTCTTATACATAGGGACAATATTCGATATCCACTCTACATATCGGCATGGGCAGATAAACTTTGCTTCTAGTAACCTTTCAGTCTCCTTTTTGATATGATCAAGCACGTTTAAATCTCCTCGAAGCTTGTTTAAACGAATGATATCCAGGTTTGATTGCCAATTGGTGCTCAATAATCGATCGATCTAGACCGGGCATCTCATAATACTCCCAAGCAAAACAATCTTTAAATTCCTTTAATAAACTTACTAACTCTTGCTTATCCTCAGGATCTAACTTGGCACTTACATACATCGCCCTGGGCCTATCTCTAGAACCAATATCCACCTCTTCTAATTCATTGGCCGACGTGAAGCCATGTCCTTGTTTGCCATCTGTACCATCTATTGGATTATCCATTAAAACAAAATTTTAAAGCCAACTGCTTGGATCGGCTGTTGGCTTTCATTATTGATCCTAATAAAGCCTCCTTCCCATAACTTGCTAGAAAAGCATTCAAAGTCTTCTTGCTCCCAAAAGATTGGATCGGCTATTGCGATACTCACGGACTCATCAGCGCGAACCAGCTCGACATCATCTCCATGCCATTGAATCAAATATTGATGCATGGTTGATGATACACAACAGTTTGTATGAATCCAGTCATGACCAAGGAGTAAACTGTATGACCCTCTTCCATCGATGACAAAGAACATGGTGAGTAGAGTTTTACTCCCGATTGTCAGTTCGACGTTCATTGCCTCTCGGGTCTTAGACGTATTACCCCCAAAGTCTTTAAGCATCATGTTGGTCTCAATCAGATCTCCTAGTCCCTTGCTAAGTTTATGAAAAGTGGTGTAAGACATAAGATTGACAGAAGCACCTCCATCCACCAACATCTTGTTCATCGGCTTCCCATCAACAAAGCCTTTTACATATAAAGCCTTCAAGTGCCGATGCTTGACTGGTTTATCAAATATAGCCTACTGTATAATTGTCAACTTGGCAACTATCTCCTCATACTCCGATTCATCAAAATATGAGTAAACTTCTTGATCTACTGGAGCTCTAAATTCTGATGGCAACCACTACTAAATTTGTACCCTATTGCACCGGCCAATTTTTGATGTTATAGGTCTAAAATAGATGTGATAGCTTGATATCGCATCAATTTCTCGTTTGATGCGAGCCGATGCAAGTGGTCTTGATGCAATAGCCTTTCGCATCAGCTTCTTGTGGCTGATGCGAGAAGCAGCTATTGCATCGGCTGTCCGTTGTCTCTTGCATCAAAACTAAGAGATGCAATAGCTTATTGCATCGAAATCATGTTGATACAATACATCTATTGCAACAGCCAACGTGCGCTGCAATAGACTATATTGCATCGATATTAGGTTCGATGCAATAGAACCTATTGCATCACCATTTTGGTTCGATGCAATACGAACTATTGCATCGAGTTTATGTTTGATGCAATACGAAGTATTGCATCGAGTTTATGTTTGATGCAATTCGAACTATTGCATCAACACGAGGTTGGATGCAATACAAACTATTACATCGACATGAGGTTGGATGCAAGAGGTTCTATTGCATCACCATTTTGGTTCGCTGCAATATGAACTATTGCATCGACATGAGATTGGGAGGACAACCAATTATTGCATCGAATTCATTGCACAGAAATTCATAAAATTACAAAATTCAATGGCACAAAAAGGCAATCATATTAATAACTTGGATCATAAGCATTCAATAATTTGTACAATGTGAGGAAGTCAAATGCCTTCCTATTTCTAAATAGGTAATTGCAAAATTGAACTGCATTACAAACCACTAACTTATGCTACAAATAGGCAATCATAAACAAAAATACATGTCTCTTAGCACAGATCAACATGATATCTTTCTCGTTGCACAATATTAGATTCATTTCAGCTTGCCAAGACTCCCTCAAGGTTGATCTTCCTGAAAAAGTCAAAATGACATGCATTAGTAATATATACAGTTGATCACATAGTTGGAATCAAACATAGACAGCATGGTAGATGCTAATCAAGGTTTTACTCATGCTTACATGAGAACATGGGAGTTGATTAACATTGGACCCTTTCTGCAGGTTTGAGCATAAAGAGCATAACACTAGAATCCAGTAAGACCATCTAGGGAATAAAATCAGTAACTTGCAAAATCCTAATGATTGCAGTACCATCCAGCCAAACATCGGTTGTTCATTGCAAAGTAGCATCACTAAAATGAAGTCCTCAAAGACTAGTAGCAACATAGGCACGAGGACCAATCCAACCGGTCATGGCACTACTAGAACTCACCAATCCCACCGGTGTGGAAAGCAACACTCTACAACAACTTGACACTGTCGATTAAAACTGTTCACTATCTAATCAAAATTGGAATGCTAGCAGGGAGCAGCAGCAAGGACATGTTTAACTTTTTTGTGCTCTCATTGCAAAAACTTATCAAGTTTCATATATTTCTTTGCAAAATTTACAGCAGCAGCAGACAAGGACACATGATTCATGTATAAGGAACAAAGTTCATGTTAATAATCTGGACAACAACTTAAAATGACACCCGATTCATGTATAAGATTTTGAGCTCATACCTTTCCTCATTTATTTCTCAAAACTCGCTTTTTACTTGCACATTATTCCTCGGTGTATGTGAAGTAATAAACTTCAAAGACTCATTCTTGCCTTTGTCATTTGGGAAAAGTGATCTGTTGGCATTCTTTGCGAGTGAGGCGACTAGGTTGGATACTCATCTTATTGCTCACTAATTCACCTGTCTTCTACGATGCTGCAAAAACAAGAAGATTTGAAGGAGCAATCACCACTTAGCAATTCTAAGAATCATTAAAGTACATGTGATATTTTTGAAGTATATTACCTTTTGCACTTGTTCGGTCCTTGGCTAGGAGTGGGAACAACAAAGCAGCCCATTAGAAGGTGCATTATGTATGCCCAAATAGTAGATTCTGTACCAGCCTTCATTTAAAAAAAAAGATGCACACATTACCTTAAGATTAAATGTAGGTATCCTTTTTCATTACATTACAATTTTCATTTATCAAAAATAGTACTGTCTTTGAATTTGCAACTTCATTTGCACTAACAAAGACCTTCGTATTTAAAAAAAAAAAAAGATTCACATATTATGTCGATTAAATGTAGGTATCCATTACATTGTAGTTTGCATTCATCAAAAAAATAATACATGTGCTAAATCAAGCACCTTCATTTCCACTAACCATATTTTCAATAACATAGCATTGGTTGTGAATTACGAAGGATGAGTGGTCGCTTCAGCGGTGAGGGGCTATTGTGGTTGGTGCAACATTCTAGCATTGGAGTTATAAGGAGAAACATTAGCAATCAAGGTTTACTAAAAACAATGATGTTGGTAACAATTAAGAAGTAGTATTAGTACCAAAGGCGGTGCTTGATTACATTTGTTTGATTAGTGCAAAAACTCTTGCCTTAGTTCTTCTCTAATCTTGCTACTTGTACTCTCCAGTTGATGTTGCAGCTTGCTGAATTTTTTCCTTGTCGCTCTCCTCTCTCAGCGGCTTGAACGGTAAGCTATTCTTTTAACTTGTCTACCTCACTTGCATCTCAATATTCTTCTCATTGGGCTCTTTGCTTTGCTAATGCAGATGCACGAGCACTGCTCTTCATTTCATTCATTCATAAGTTGGCTTGGTGGGATACTTTGCCATGTATCCATGTCCGGGACCTTTCCTCTGCTCCACGCATCCAAAGGTTTCCTTGTAGGTTTCATGAAGAATGTGCCTTTCTTGTTCTTTTGAAATCAAAGAAGCTTCCAACTCAATTCTCTCTGCAACTTTGGAGAAGGCGCTTTCCTAAATTTAAGAACACAATTAGTGTATTCAACTTTAGCAAGTAGCAACAACAGTTCCAATTCAAGTATAATAAGAATTAGGTAAAATGTATACTTCAGAGATATGTATGACATTGGAGGTAAATGAATACAACATGTTATGAGAAAGCAATGGACAGTCGAACGATAGCATTTCAGAGATACGTATGACATTGGAGATAAATGAATAAAACATGTTATGAGAACATACATCACTGGACACTCGTTTTACCAAGTAGCCCAGCTCTATTCAAATCACTTTAAAGAACATAACTTAACTACATAAAGCATAAGTACGATATTAGGTACATGAGATGAGTGTACATATTAGGTTGTTGGAAATGACAAGGCAAGTAAATGGATGAAGACAACAATAGTAACCACGATAGAAACACGTTGAATTCGAAAAGCTAAACAAAACTACAAGCTGAAGACATGACCGGACGCGCAGTTGCACATGACCGGACGCGCTGGTCACAACAATACAAGCTGAAACAGTACAGCAGCAGAAAATAGCCGCTTGAGCTGACCGGACCCGCATGTGCGTCAGGTCACTCATCACCGGACACGTCTGCTCAGCAAAAACCCTCTCTGGTCACTCTCTGTTCGTGACCGGACTCCAAGTCTCGGTGCGTCCGGTCATGCACTCTCTTCAACGTCCGGTCGAAAAATGGACCACAACCACTCTGCAACACTGACCGGACGCGGAAACTATGCGTCCGGTCCAGCGTCTGGTCGCACTTGACACTCAACAATGCTCTACAAAAATTATAGCAGCTAGCATATGCTACCAGGAGACCACAGAAAAAGTTTGGAAGCATTTGGCTCATCCTAACTTGCTATACCAAAAGAAAGTGTGTGTACAAATTGGCGAAAATAGCATAAAGATAGAATTACCAAACCAAACACAAGGACAAGGAGATGATGACCTTTTATCACCCAAACAGGGCATGTACAACCATCAATATAATAAGTATGTTATATATAATTGCAACATCACTAAGTACTAATGAACAAAGTAGCACTTACATATATTTCCTTAGCGACATCGAAAGACCATCGGCCCTCCTTGGTGCGTGTACTCCTCCAAAATGTCAAACCATCTGCTCTTCACCGGTCTCCGTGTTTCTCTAAGATGTGAAAATTGAACATTGTTACTGTTTACGTAAAAAATAAAAAGAAGAAGATTAGGTTCCATATCATTACCTGCTCAAAACTAACTTGTGAAAAAGGTTTTGATCCTATAAGATGTATTGTCTATCGATCTTTGGGAATTGCTAGAGTTTGTGGTGCTCATTCGCTAATATAAACACGTATATGTTAGTTGCACTACAAAATACGGATAAATAAACACATATATGTCGAGGCTTGGAACCTGGAATTTTCACTTCAAAATACAACACCAAGTAGTGCCACTCCACAATGTCCAAATCATCCGGCTTATGTTTCATTCTTTCATGATAATCTGTTGTATGCCTTGTATGTGGCAATCGAATTGAGCTTGCCATCCTTTGTAACGATACTTTGCAATCTTCCATATCCTAGCCTTCTCTTCATCATTGTTTTCAATGTTCCACCTAACTCAGAGAAAGGGATGACCAACAAATTGTGAACAATTAAGATATTACAAAGAATTAATTTATCATATCACGGGAGCAAGACCGTAACGTACCATTATATCTCTCATGCTATTTTATCTTTAACAATCGCTTGACATCTCCCCACTTTTTAACTCCAATAAGTGGAGTCCTTTTTCTTGTAAACCGAACTATTTCATCAATAAACGAGCGATAGTTATCTCCTATAGGACCGTCTTTTGTGGATGAGCAATCTATACTAAGTTTCTCAGTGCTAAGTTTAAATCTCTTAGCTTCGACCGATAAACCTTTCAAGGTTCCTCGCCCAATCTTTCTCTTGTCGCCAACCCCTCTTTGTAAAATGGATGTTACAAAATGGAACGTATGTTAACATTATAAATCAGCATTTTTATGTTATAGTAATGTATGAACACTTTGAACCATTGCATACCTTTACTCGAGAGGCCTTTGGACTACGAGCATGAGCTGAAATCGCATTGGTCTTTGCGCTATTGTCACCACTTCCATCTTCTTCAATGGTTTCATCATCTAAATATGCATCTCGCATATACAAAAAAAAGAAAGTACACACAGCTTACAATGGAGTTGGAAATATATGTATATATTAAGGCTTCCACTAATGCCAAGATAAAACAAAATCAGATTACATATATCTTTAAGAAGCCCTTCCCTCCTCAACCATTCTTTATATGTTGCAACAAGATTTCACCGGGTGTCATCCTTAAATTCTCGCAAGATGCATATATAGATGTTATATATATAGTGTAAGTTTGAGAACTGTACCTAAAAATCATTGAGATGTATTTTTCTAGTACATTAGTACTGGGTTGTTTTCATCTTGTGGCGACTTATTGAGCCACACCTTATAATGCATCAATGTCTTCATCCCGAATTCCTTGTCCACTAACTTCCTCATGTGTACTATGTTGCTTAATCGGTGTGATTGCATATTCTCCTTCCCGATCAAGTTTGAGTGTCCAAAACTGCTATCCTAATTTTCTTCTCTTGTATACAATCTTCTATCATTGCTAATGCATCTTCTTCGTAATCCATACAGCTGCAGACAAAGTCAGTATCGTTGCCACATCTCTTCATATAGTACATGAAGTCCCTCGCAGAATAACCCATCTTAACTTTGAACTTCAATAAGTTGGCAAAGGTAATTTTAGCACAGTCAAGGTCCAATATGGCACGTTTACGGTCCCGGGGTCCCCCAAGAAATTAATAAGTACTTGCCACATATCTCCTGTTTTCTCGGAATGTTTTCCTACAATTGTCGTGAAATAAATTAATTGATGCATAGGTATACTTGTTAAATGAATAAACAATGTACTCATACTCAAATAGCATATATGGATGTTCTAGCTATGTAGTGTATGCCATGAGTTAGAGCAATGATGCGAAACAATGTGCCAAATGTCAAAATTTAGTGGATAGCATTTTGTCAATGTCAAAATTTGTTAGTCGCAAGTGCTATGTGCCTACAATAACTTATAAGGGGTGATAGGGATTCCTATAATGGCTATGTATACCATTGGCTACCATGAGAAAAGGAATGTAGGAATTAGAAGGAAATTCTTTCTCTTGCTTGGCTGGCCCCCTCCCTCCCTCTCAACCTAAACCACACCATAACACATCAAATGACACCTGTGTACTTCCATGATAGAAAGAAGTTGTTAATGCAACCATTGCATATGTGCAGACTTAAAGGATTTGTGGCTTATCCAGGAGAAAAAAAAGATGCCAAACTGTTGCTAGAATGACAAAACAAACTGAGCCATTAAGTAAAATTTACCCACACAAGCCTGCCCTGCTCCTCGAGCGGAACCTCCGTCCACATCGCCCGGAATTCCTGCCTCCGTCGGATCTGCCATTTGATGGATGAGATTTGCTGAATCAGATTTTATAGGGATCGGCTTCTTCAGCTTTTACTTGCCACCTGCAGCTTTGCGGCTACTTCTATTTATCTTGCTAGCCTCCTAATGAGAATCTAGGAAAATGAATAAATACCCACTCATGATTCTCCTTCCCGACCCTTCTCAACTAAATCTCCACTACTCCCATACTGGTGCCTCATCGCTTCCTCTCTCTCGCTCCCGTCTCTCTCCTACCCCGGACGCTGGAGGAGCGCTTGGCCTTCATGACCTGTGCAGCAGCAATGCCAGCCACCTGTCAGCCCAGCTGGTGGCCATCCCCTCCACGGAGGCGGCGTGGGTCGGCCTCACCGGTGGCAGTGGCGGCCAGATCCCCATCGCGCCTCCTCCTGCCGGGTTTGTAGCCAATCCACGAAACCCTAGGTGCCTCCTCTGGCGTTTGTGGCGAGGCTCTCAAACAGTATCTCACCGAGGTCAGGCTTGCTTGTCGGCTTCCCAGTGCTGCCTCCTCCCACTGGTAAGAAACCTAATGCGGGTTGTTTATATTTGTTCTGCTATGTTTACTTATAGATAGATCTGTTGCTTTCCTTGGTTCTGATGGCTTGGTCTCAAAACTGTTTGACGCAGGTTCGCATCGTTGTTGTTCAAAGGTGTCGTTGGCCGAACATTGCTGCGATTGTTGCTCCTGGTGCTCAATTGGATATCTTCCTAACTGAGATACGCTCTTATTGGACTATCTTCGCTTCTAGGTACTAGATGCTTTGTTTAGTATATATGTTGCTTTGTTTTCTCATTGTTTGTGCTATGTTATGAAACTGATATTCCTTTGCTCTTCTTTGCCATTTGCAAAATCATTCAAAGGACACGTATGGTTCTGGGAACTGGTCCAAGATTGGCTGTTGTCTTTTATTTGCAAAAAAAGGGTCTTGCAAACTGATTTTAAAATTAACCTATGGTTTTAAACGGCCCTATATATTTGTGCCTTCCAGACAGAGGCGGCAACACAAAAAAATTGCCCACATTTGGACTGCTACTTTCGCTCGGTGTGGTAGATATGTTTTTGATCAATTTGTCCTACGTAGCTATGTTGCAAGAGGTTGCTCACCGGTGCTGCCTACCTTATGTATCCTATATACATGAGGTGGTACAGGATGGGAAAGATATATACGGTATAGAGGTTGAATTGACCCCCGGTATGGTCCAGGGAGCCTCAACAACACTCTTTTTCTAGGATGAGCCTGCTGTGGATCCTGCCGTGGCCTACGAAGTAGCAGCATTGCAGGCTCTTGTAGTTCTACAGAGGATATATGGATTTGTTCTTATTGATTATAGTGTCCATGGGCTTCAATTATATAGGGATCTAGCTCGCCATCTATTCTACGTTGCAAATAGAGGAGCTCAACTTGCTAGGTTGGTCGTTGCAGCGACCAGCAACGATATTAGATCGTTGTCGGCTGTTACAGCGTTCGCGCAACAGGTGTTAGATGAACTCATCGTGCTGTCGTGCGATTGAGTGTCAGCATGTTTGTAGGTTTACAATTTCTTTTCGGCTTTATGTATTTTTTCCTCCTTCCATTTTACGCATCGCACAATTAATTATGAAAATGGTACATGAGGTGACTTCAGTTACGCCTAAATCAGCATCGGTCTGTTTATACACCTGTATTTTACTTCTCATCTTTATGTAATTGTTTTTGGTTATTTCTGCACTATACACTCCGATTTCAGTTTTCGTCTTCATATAGTCGTTTTTGCTCTTATCGTGCTTCTACCACTCTTACTGCATGAATCCACCCTGCCTATACATCTAGATTTGTGCCTGTGCCTGCACTTGCCTTTTCATATATTGATGTTTTGCGTTCTCCATTACTCATGCATGTCGTATTCTCTACATTACGCTCTTATACAACCAACTAGAACAGAGCCAAAATGCACGTCACGTAATCCATTACGCCAGCTCTCTTGTACTAGCGGCTTCTTTGTGTGCTGTTTTTTCTGGATTATCCGGTGCATGTTAACAGACTCATGCGTATCGTACTCGGTACATTATACAGTTATAGAATTAGGTACAGCACAAACAAAAGGTGCATCAAAGAATGCATTATAGCAGCTCTCTGTTACTATCAGATTGTTTGTGCGCTGTTATTCTGGGTTATCCAGTGTATGTTAACGGTCCATAAACACCACGTGCTATTTTTTCCAAGTGTTTTTCCCCAAAAAAATGGTTTCATTGTTTTATGTCCATGGTAAGATGCACAACCTTCATCGTGTATGGAATACCAAACTGGTATGGCTGCCCAGCAACCACGTATGTAAACTGTGCTCTATTTTGCTTACATATTTAGGTTTTCAGTGACCGCTGCTATATTCAGTGGCCTCACTATTTTGCTATATTACGATATCTAACAGTGCCTACCTATATTACTCAGTGGATGCTTCAGTGGATATAGGCACCTCTGCTGCTGCCACAGCGAGGTCCCGCCGTGCAAGACCACGTATGTAGCCTACTGTGTATACTCCCATATGAGGCAAGAATATTGCATGAATCTTCTTCTTATCTATTCTGTCCTTCGACCAGGAAATAACTCCTCATGTCGCATTCTGAGTCCTGATCCAGCGCAATGTAGACAGAAGAGGAGAAAGCTCCTAAACCAGCATCGTCGTGTTTGGGGAGGTACTTCAGCAAATTGTATAGCAAATGATGTCTTCATGCCTTTGGCCTACAATATGGTTCAGTCCTATACCCTATGTACAGGTGCAGCTTCAGCGTATAGTGCTAACTTAGAGTGTGCTTAGTTCGATGATGATTTCATAGAAGCCCTTAAAGGTAAAGCCTGTACCTTTGTATGCTGCATCTATCTTTTCCATCATCAACAGACCTACCTCCGGGTATCTACCTCATCCATGTTTAACTCTCTCTTAAATGTGCATAAACTAGTTTCTTATCCTAGGAGATCATACCATGGACCACCTGCACAGCAGTGTTCTAACTGCCACACCGTTTTCTGGAATGCTGAAAGTGTTGGCAAAGAAGCACGCACCTCTTCTGGATCACTTATTTACAACAAGTGCTGTAAAGGAGGCAGAGTTGTTATTCCTCCCTTCCTACCTAGGCCTGAACCCTTAGCGTCTTTGGCAAGATTTGATGGAGAATCGGTCTCTACCAAGTTTATGAAGAATATAAGACGCTACAATTGTCTTCTTGCATTCACCTCTATGGGAGCCAATATAGATCGAACCATGAATGATGGCAGGGGTCCTCCGGTTTTTAAAATTTGTGGACAGATTCATCACCGCATCGGCTCTTTGATACCTCCACATGGTCGCCCTCCAAAATTTATTCAGCTCTATGTGTATGATACATCAGCCGAGGTTGAGAACAGAATTGCCTCATTAGACCATGAAGACACAACAGCATCAGATCTAGATCCTACTCTTGTACAGTCTTTGGTTAGTATGTTGGATGAACATAATTTGTTTGCAAAGCAGTTTAGAATGGCCAGGGATAGATTGGCAGACAATGAGGCTGAAGATTTTGTCATTCGCATTGTTGGTCCAAAAGACGGAGATCCGCCTCAGTACAGTTTACCAACTACAGATCAATTGGCCATGCTTGTAGTTGGTGATTTTAGCTATGAAGAATTTGAGCGGGACATTATTGTGCAGAAACAGACAGGAGATCTAGCTCAAATCTCTGCTTTGCATCCTGCTTTCATGGCGCTTCAGTATCCTCTGCTGTTTCCATATGTTGAACGTGGTTGGCAGACCGGTATTTTATACACTGGTGTCACTCAGTTAGCACAGAAGGCTCATGTAAAGCTAACCATTCAAGATTACTACTGCTACATGTTCCACTATAGAAAAAATGAGCCCAATCCTTATTTATGTTATGGGCCATTGTCATGTCAGGCCAAGGTTGATGCCCGGGCCTACGTCGATGAAAATAGACTGAAATATATAGTGGATCATTAGGCTGATATCAGGATGGAAAGTATTCAAGGAATCTGTGATGCTATTAGCAGAGGTTCCCAAGAAGGAAGTGAGGTTGGGAAAATGACCATGTTACCGACATCATATACAGGCGATAGACATTATATGATACAAAATTATCATGATGGTATAGCTATCTGCCGAGAATACGGTCCCCCTGATTTCTTCGTTACATTTACATGTAATCCTAAGTGGTTAGAGATTTCTAAGGCTATCTTTGAGCCTGGACAGAGGCCAAGTGATAGGAATGATATAGTTGTCAGAGTGTTCAACATCAAGTTAGAAGAACTTCTGCATGATATTAGATGTGGTACACCCTTTGGCCCTTGCAGCGTAGGTATATTCATCTACATACATCAAAACCATCCTTTCTATCTATGTCCATTTGTCTACTATCGCTTCCAGATCCTAAATATTTCCTATTAAAATGCAGTGCTCCACACTGTAGAGTTCCAGAAACACGGACTTCCACATGCACACATAATCCTTTGGACTTCAAGAGATACATCTGATCCAACTTCTGCAATGATAGACAAATATGTGTCTGCAGAAGTGCCTGATCCAAGAAATGATCCGCTAGGCTATGCTCTTGTTGCAGAGCACATGATACATGGATCCTACGGTAAAAACAATCCTAGGTGTCCATGCATGAAGAACAATAAGTGTTCCAAGCATTTTCCCAAACCATACCAGCCTACAACTACAGTTAGTTCTATTGGCTTTGTTGTGTACAGGAGACCTGAGAACAATCTCTTTGTTTGCAAAGGAGGCATCCAAATGGATAATAGATGGGTTGTTCCATATAACATGTTCCTCCTTAAAAAATATCAGGCACACATCAATGTTGAGTGGTGCAATAAAACTACATTCATCAAGTACCTCTTCAAGTATGTAACCAAAGGAGCAGATTGTAGCAAGGCTTATCTACAGAGAGTCAAGAGAGGCCAGCAGGCGCCGTATGATGATGGAACAAAGACTATAAATGAGGTAAAAGAATATCTTGATTGTAGATATATCTGTGAGCAAGATGCATGTTGGAGAATGTTTGGATATGATATTCATAGACACTATCCAGCAGTAGAAAGAATGCCTGTCCATCTTCCAAACGAGAATTTCATAACTTTTAGTGCTAGAGCAAAGATGGATAGGTTAGTATCTACCGAGTTTTTGAAAAGAACGATGTTAACTCAGTGGTTTGTGTGCAACGAGCTTTTTCCTGAAGCTAGAGCATTGACCTATCCTGAGTTTCCTTCGAAATGGATATGGGATCAAAGAGATAGAAGGTGGACAAAGCGGAAATAGCAGCATGGTAAGATAGGCCGTCTTCACTATGTACACCCATCAGCTGGGGATCGGTACTACCTTCGCATGTTGCTGCTAACAGTTAAGGGTGCAACAAGCTATGAACATCTAAAATTCCACAACCGAACATATCATCGTACATTCAAAGAGGCATGCAAGTCCTGCGGCCTTCTTGGTGATGATCAGGAGTGGTACAACGCTTTCGATGAGGCAGCAGCTTGGGCTACTTCACCGCAACTTCGTAGCTTATTTGTAACAATGATATTGTTCTACGAAGTTGGTGATGAAAACACTTTCTTTGAGAAAATTTGGCGCCATCTAGCCGACGATATCATCTACCAGTACAGAGATATGATTGGTGATCCTAATTATGTGTTGCCTGATTCAGTAGCTAGGGATTACCTTCTAGATGAACTTTCCACTCTTTTTTCTCAGAGTGGTAGGAACATAGGTGATTTCAGCTTACCTCCAAAGACACATGCTGAATATCCTGTTCAACACAATCGGTTGTCGAAGAAGAGCTATCATATCCTGCTGATCCATTGATTGACATGAACAATCCAACTGCTTTCCTTAATGAAGATCAGAGAAACGCCTTCTATAAAATAGTCCATAGAGTGCAACAGAACGAGCCCGGCTTTTTCTTTGTATCAGGATCTAGGGGAACTGGTAAAACATATTTATGGAATCGAATAGTAGGCTATCTCAGAGGACACAAAAAAATTGTTCTTACTGTGGCATCTTCTGGGGTAGCAGCGCCACTCTTACCAGGGGGACGGACTACTCATTCAAGATTCAAAATACCTTGCGAAGTAGAGGATGATATGATCTGTGATGTTAGCAGGGGCACCATGCTTTCAGAGCTTATTGAACTTACAAGCCTTATTATTTGGGACGAAGCCCTTATGGCTAATAGAAAATGTTTTGAAGCATTAGACCGCACATTACGTGACATAGAAAAAGTAAAAAAACCTGAGGCTACAGATATTCCATTTGGTGGTAAGGTTGTCGTGCTGGGAGGGGACCTCAGGCAGATCTTACCTGTGGTTGAAGGAGGTACGAAATAGGATGTCATCAGTGCTGCTATGATCACCTCACGCTTGTGGGCTCATGTAGAGGTGCTCAGCTTAAATCAGAACATGCGATTAGTATGTTCACCGAATGATGCTTGCCAACAATAGGAGGTAGCCGCGTTCAGCACATGGGTATTAGATATTGGTGAAGGTAAGGCACCCTCCTGTGCAAAGGATGGAGAAGATGAACCGAGCTAGATTACAATACCTGAAGAATTGCTCATAGTACCTAGTGAGGATAAACTTGCAGCCATTGTGCAATCGGTATATCCTAACTTTGAAACCAGGTACAGAGACCCTCTGTACTTTTCTCAAAGGGCCATACTAGCTCCAACAAATGAACTCACAGATACAATAAATGAGTACATGGTTCCCTTAGTTCATGGCAGAGAAAAGGAATATCTTAGTTCGGATACTATCGCCAAGGCCACTGCTCAACATGAGGCATATGATCTTCTATATCCTATTGAGTTCCTTAACTCAATTAGTGGTAATAACTTCCCGCAGCATCGAATTGTGCTCAAACGAGGAGTTCCTGTAATGCTGTTGCATAATCTCAACCAAAGAGCAGGCCTCTGCAATGGTACAAGGCTAATTGTAACCTCTATAGGAGAATGGACGATTGAGGCAAAAATTATGAATGAGCACCATGCAAATCAAACATTTGCAATTCCACGCATAACTCTGTCTCTCAAAAGTAACAAGTGGTCATTTGTTCTACAACGACACCAATATCCTATAAGAGTTTGCTATGCCATGACAATCAATAAAAGTCAGGGACAAACATTATCAGCTGTTGGCATCTACCTCCAAAAACCAGTCTTCAAACATGGTCAACTCTATGTAGCTGTTTCGCGAGTAACAACAAAACAGGGTCTCAAAATCTACATAGAGGATGATGATGGCAATCCCTCCAATAAGACAAGAAACATCGTGTACAAAAAAGTTCTCCACCATCTATCTTAGCTACTAAATGCAGAGCCATTCTATAGTTACTTCGTATCTAAAATGGCCTTCATGCATACATATCATCAATGACCCCACGTTTGGTGCTGCTAACATTTGGCTGTATAGTCTCATGTAGTACACAAATAGAGTTGTAGACCAGTGGACATATATGTGTTCAGTTTGAAAAACCATGCCTATGTGCTTTGTCTTACTCAGCACTGACCATATGCGTACAACATTTTGGGTTTCCTTCTAGCCAAATATTTTGGTAATGGCCACATCAATGTACAGTGTGCAATGTAATTATACCTCTGTATGTAAACACCAGGCAATGAAATCGTTACTTTTGTTGCTCATGATTTGCATTACTGGTTCTACATCTTTCATGACTGTACCTCAATGTATCTGGGTTCTCCTCAAACTATATGTACACATAAATAGCTTTATGAATTTCTGATGTGTGTGTGCCAGGTCCATCATGCAGGAACCGGCGTTTCTTGACAAGCTAGAAAAAGGACGCCACTCGCATGGCATTGTTGTTCGAGTCGTAAGGAAGTGGGTTCACTACGAAAACAATGGATAGGGTCCACCTCAGTACATTGGGATGGTTGTGGCAGACGCAAAGGTACTGGTACCAGTTCTTTAAAAATGATAATAATACTATCTTTGTGTTAACCATAAGGATAACATATTTACAATCTGCAGAAATAGTACTTCATACACATTGACATGCAATCTAATCAGCTTAATACCTACAATAACAGGGAAATGCCATATATGCTGAAATTTCAGATGACCTCATAGATGACAAGGCCTATCTTTTCGATGTTGGCAAAGTCTATGTTGTTAAGAAATTTGTTGTTCAGAATGCCAAAAAAAGCTACAGAGCAATTGACAGCAACCTCATGATAGACATTATAGACTACACAATAGTTGAACTTGTTCGGAATCCTCCACGCTCAATTCCAGAGTACATTTACAGAATCACTCCACTACAAGCCATTAGACCAGCGCGAGTCGTCTTCAACCTGACAGGTGAGCTATTTTTGCAAACATCATTTCTAGATAGATTTACCTTGTACGTGCTATATAAATCTGGTAACTGACAAAGTTGCATCGATCTTTTTACAAGATGTCCTTGGATATCTCATTAAGTATGAGGCAGCTCACACATTTGTTCCAAAGAACATGGAAAAGGCTAAAACACTCAGAGAAATCTACATTAAGGATTTAGGGTATGTATCACTTGCCCCTACGATAACTTACATAATAGTGGTTCTGTCCTACTGCCTCAAAATCTACCTCTCTGCAGCGAAAATGTTATGAAGATTACCCTATGGGGTGAGCATGCCACAAATTTCTGTATCAACAGCATATACGATGCTACAGCTGGTAATCTTATTGTTTGCCTTGTCGTTGGTTGCATACCGCATGAAGATTTCAAAAACAATGGTAGAACCTTCTTTTCCAGATTGGTCTCAGCATTTCTGAATATATTTACATATGCATTGGGCACTAACATAGCTTTAAGATACACGCGCTACAAACCATTTTGTTCCTTGCTATTGCAGATAAAACATGTCTAACTGGAAGCTCAGCTTGCACTTACTATTTCAACCCTACCATCCCAGACGCCCGTGCTTATCACTCCAGGTATAGCCACATGGAAGTCAACCCAAACAAAAGAAGAAGAAGACACAGAGAGAAAAAGATGCCTGAAAGTTTGTACTAATATGCTTTGTATCACCAGGTTCAAAAATACGCTAGTCTACATCGACCGACCTACACCAGAAGAATAGGCGGTTCCAGCTTCGTTCGAAGACATTCAGCTACCAGAAAAAACTATAGCTGACCTGAACCATATTGATCCCTTTGATGACATGGTAAACAAGATAAAGCTGTAAACTCATCCTCCTAAATAGCCTCCTATTACATATGTTCTAGACGGATTTTATACCTCTTTCACCAATGTCATATCAAATTTGTTTATCAAATTTGTTAGCGAACTAGGACCGGTCCTGATGTAAAAGCTTCTGAATTATTTGTTGCGGTGCAGGAAACAGGACCATATAAAGTTGCAGTAACGATTGTGTCTATTACAAACACTACTAACTGGTGGTACATGTCTTGCAAGCCATGCAAAAAAAGAGTTGATCAACAGCTAGATGGTACGTACAGATGCCCAAAGTGTGGAGGTACAACCACAGTTCCTAGGTACCTTTTCATTAGCTTAATACCATTTCCAATCCATACATGAACTGAATATTTTCCAACATATCTAGACCTTTCATTGTTTATAACTTGTGCAGGTACCTATTATCATTTATTGCAAAAGATGACACAGATGAAGCACGGTTCTTTGCATATGATGATGAAGCAAGCAAAATAATTCAAAAAGACTGCCAAGCATTGGTGAACCCATTGCATATAAAAGAAGGATTGCCTCAGGCAATGCACAACATACTTAACAAGACATATGTGTTGCCAATTGATCTTACCAGCGAATCGTGCAAAAGTATTAAAAAAAGGCAGTACCAGGTCAAAGCGGTTCTAGACAGGCCACCGAAGCGGCCTTCGCTGCAGATCATGGCAACATCTCCGTATCACCCACCTCACACAACAAGCTCAACAACAATCATTAAGAGTCCAGAGCATTCGCCCGATCTACTTCTGATTGAGCCCGCTGCACAATCAGTGGCGATTTTACAACTTGTTTGTCAACACCATTCCAAATTATTTAGTCAGAGTCCACTCAACAAATTTTTCGTGTGACAGACTCCAGCACTTGGTAGCGAACCAGACCATGAAGCCTCCAAACATGAGGTCGATAGGTACATAATGATCCACCATTCTACATTGAAACTCCGTAATAGATAAATACATATATACTGCTTACAGAGAGTGTACGTAATCAGTGCACAATTCCAATTTATGTAAGGTCACCAACAAGACGGACATGTGCTTGCAAGAACCTCTTCGGCCACGCCGATTCGGCCGAAACTACAGAGACAGAAGAAGAACAGCGTGCCAAGGAATCAAAAAAGTATACTTTCAAGAATTTTAGCTTACCATCTTTTTATGTCGAAACATGTTGACATGCAACCTCTAGACATAGAAACCGAGTATAGTCTTTGAATGGTTTTTTCCCAGTGCGTAAAAAATACACCGTGAAGATGATGCAGTAGCGACTCACGAGAGGTGAAGCAGCGTCTCGGTACACACAACAGTAACATTCTCCAAACACCATCGACTAATATGTACCAATAAACAACCAAAAATAAGGTCTTCCTGGCCAACTCTTATCACATAACTGACTTGGTTCTAAACAGAGACATACACAATACATTGTCTCACGCCAGTTAGTTTCAAATACTAAACGTTCTTCCTTTATTGTTCCATATAGGTGCTTTGCCGCTACTATTGCCGACATGTAACAAGCTTTTATGTCCCTCTGAAGAACCCGCCGTTCAAAGAAATAAAACCTATATGTAAATTATCGAGTACGATGCATCGACTTCCATGGTACATGCATCGAAGCTATGATGCATCGCCTTCTATGTAGTATTAGCTATGGGAACATATTCGATGTCTATAGAACCTAGATACATCCTACTAACGACTTTCCCTCTTCAGAGACTCCGCTAAGACTACCACATACTATGGATGTGTCGATTCGAACTATTGCTATGAAATCGTATCGTTCCAGCTTGTATATGAAACTATATTTGCCTTTTGTAAATCCTACATAAATCCTACTAAAGTATCCGCCCAAAAATAAACCAATTGAAGCCACAGGCGTAGCTTGAATCGCCACAGCCACCACCATACTAGTATACTAACACCTTGCACACACTCCTAAGTCTTTGCAAGCAACCTGCTTCACCTATTATCCATTGCAAGGCTTCATCTCTCGATGTTTTATATCTAATCGTGATTGTGCCACATTTTGTTTGACATACTATTATGTTCTTTATCTCTTTTGAAGTGGGCAAAATCATCATTGTATCAATATGGTTGGTGTTCTGAAAGGACTGATTATTTCATATGGCATGTTAAAACTTCTAGTAACATATTCAAATTTCCCCAATATCTAAATCCCTAAATTGTCACATAATTTTTGTAGGACTGTAACATCATGTTTTCAATCACACATTACACAATAGCAAACATCCAATTCCTCATCCACACTTTGTTAATTAACTCCACCAATTAATTAATGTAAATTCTAGTAGTTCAATTAATTAATGAAAATTCTAGTAAAATAATTCAATTACCCGGTTCGTCATCTTTTTGCTTCTCGGGTCCATCTTGTCGATGATGAGGTGTGTCTATGACACCGCTGTGGCTGGGCTGGACATGTGGAGAACCTCCTCTTTGGACGGAGGAGATGGCGATCTCATGGAGGGAGGAGGCGGCGACGGCGACCTCCTGGTAGGCGGCCTCCGCGGAGGCGGAGGCGGCGGCGACGGTGACCTCGTGGTAGGCGTCCTCCGTGGAGGCTGCAGCGACGGCGACCTCCTGGTAGGCGGCATCCGCGGAGGCTGCAGCGACGTCGACCTCATGGTAGGCGTCCTCCGTGGAGGCTGCAGCGACGGTGACCTCCTGGTAGGCGGCATCCACGGAGGCTGCAGCAACGGCGACCTACCGGTAGTAGATGACGACGGCGCGCGTGCGGTCTTCTCCATTGCGCCTCGGAGTGGAGAAGATGCATACCGCTAGGTCGGGGGCGGCGGCTCCCCTTCTACCGTGATGCAGATTAGATTAGGATAGGAATATAACCCGCTCTGTATTAGGGAGGGAGGGAGAGTAATTAGCAGCGGGTGTTTTTTCGCGGGACGAGGGCGCGCGCTGCCGAAAGTTTTCGCGGATTCAATTTTGAGCGCCAGGTCGTGGACAAACCACTAGCCTAGTTGCATGTTGTTGCATGGACTAGTATTTTTATTCTTTTATACTATTATCTAATCATGTTTTGACTTGCATGTATTTACGTAAGATCTCTGTTTTGTCCATGCAGGAGACCAGGGGACGCCGGCACTAGGAGGTACGTCTCGTATCCTCCCGTGACTCTTGGAGGCACACGTCCTCCTGCTATAGGTCAAAGGTGATGCATCCTCCCTGCTGCCGATCAATCTTAGGGCTCAGATCGGATCAGAGTTCCCTTGAATTCTCAGTTCTAATCGTGGTGCTTCATAGAAATTTAATTATATCTTGGGAGGGATGAAATTGTACCTAGTATTGCTATACAGTCCATGAACTGATATGTTAAACTTTCAAAGAAAGCAAACAAATTTAAATTGCGTGCACAGTAAAAGATTGGGCAAATGATTAAAAGTAGTAGATGATGGAAATAAAATTCAAGGTGAACACCTAAGTTGTTCGAGTTTTTCACAGATATATGTTTCTTTTTTTTTGTTATGCTTGAGACATATATTAGTGATGAGGGTGAAGATGATGTAGACGCATATATTGATGATGGAGTTGTCGCACCTGCCGTTGCGACAGATGACGAAGCTTATGATGACTTTTTCATTTAAGTATTCACATTTTTGTGAAGGATTATTTTCTAAACTCCTAGCTAATAGCATGTCTAAATACTTGCCTAACTCATTTTTTAGATCAAATGCTCATGCCAGCTTTATTAGAAAGCGTAAGACAATCCAAGGCCTGGGGCTACCAGGTTTACAACAGAAAACCCAAGCATGCAATGAGAAAAAGGTCCAGAGACAAGCACATACAGTGATCGGACTCGATATCGGACGCACGCGCTGACATGACTGGACTCACACCGTGCGTCCGTTCAACACAGTGAAGCACACAGAGAATGACCGGACTCTGAGTTGCGATGCGTCCGTTCGTTCCACAGGCTGGCGTCCGACCGAAGGCAGGAGAAGGACAGCACGACACCAGACTCCTCCGAGCGTCCGGTCATCTACACCAGACACGTCAGATGGCTCCAGGTGCTCTCTGTTCTCTTTCTGAGGAGACCAGACGCTATAGAAGCGTCAGGAGAACCACATCGGCGCGTCCGGTCAGGGAAGTTCGAAGCGCACTAAATTTCTAACTGACTGACATCGGGGCCCGCATCTAAATTTAGGTTGTTGGAAATGACAGGGCAAGTAAATGGATGACGACAACAATATATAGTAACCACGATAGAAATTGTTTTCAAAATTTTATAAATGTTGTTGGAATGTTGAATTTTAAAAGATAAACATAAATTGTTAAAAAAACACATTGAATTCGAAAAGTTAAACAAAAATTGTTAAAAAACACATTGATTTTCAAAAGGTAAAAAAAATTGTAGGAGAAAAGCACAAAAGTAAAAATGAGAAGTCTAATAAGTGAATTGTTAATTATTTTGAAAAAAATAACAAATAATGTGAGGGGCAAAGGAGTCGAACCTGTGCCCTTACGATTGCCCAGGTCATGGACAAACCACTAGACTAGTTGCATGTTGTTGCATGGACTAGTATTTTTATTCTTTTATACTATCATCTAATCATGTTTTGACTTGCATGTATTTACGTAAGAGATGTGTTTTGTCCATGCAGGAGACCAGGGGACGCCGGCACTAGGAGGTACGTCTCATATCCTCCCATGACCCTTGGAGGCCCATGACACTGGGGGCCCACGAGTATATGCATCAATACTACATCCCAAAGTGCGGACGCTAGGCGCTAACACGGTCACTGCAGATCGATCTACAATCCCTCCATCCCTGACTCGTGACTCCTATGGCTGCGGTAAGTGGTTTCAGTAATCACTAATCAGTAGTACAGTCTCATTGGCTTCTGTTGTAGTATTTGTAATTTTTTTACCTTGCAATTCAATCCATACTAGCATCAAGCGACTGAAGCTAATAGTTGATCCATTAATTTAATTGAATTCATCAAGCCATATAGGGACAAAACAACTGAGAGGCTGCAGGTAGTATAATTTCAGTTTTGAAATTATTTAAATTGTATTTAGTAGATATGGCTTCCACTTAATTCATGAATTTAAACCTTATTACCGAATTGGTAAATGGATTTACCGAATTGTGTATGAATTTTTTTGTGGTGCATACCCTGACCTAAAATCCAAGATTCATCACTGCTTTGTTTCCAATATGTAGCATGTTCTTATTTATCTTTGTGTGTGTTTGTCAGGTGTTCAAATCAATGTCACACCAAGGTAGAAGTTGGATGCGGCTGGATAAGGCATCTGCAGAGTGGCAACAAGGATTAACAGATTATCTTGATAGCACCTTTGGAGGCAGCTCTAAAGGAGGAACGGCACCATGTCCATGTCCAGCATGTCGTTCCATGTCATTTAGAAAACGGTCGGATGTTCAGAATCATTTGCTTCGGAAAGGTTTTGATGAAAGCTTCATCCGAGAGCAGGAAAGTATATGTGAAGGTTCAGCTATTGATGATGATGATGATGTTGATGATAGGGCTGGTACCACAGAATTGTTACATTCTTTGATAAGGGGTATTATACGTGGAGAAATCGATGAGGAACAGCCAAATGAGATGGCAAAGAAGTTCTTTAAATTGCTACAAGAGGCCAAGAAGGAGTTGTTTCCAGGCTGCACGGAAGCTACCTAGGTGTCTTTCATTGTCAAAATGTTTCAGATGAAGTGCATGTTTGGTTGTAGTAATGCTTGCATGGAGTACGTACTTGGGCTGTTCTTACTTATTCTTCCTAAAGGACACTGCCTCCCAGATAGTATGGAGAAGATCAAAAAGGTTGTTAGAGATCTTGGTCTAAATTATGAAAAGATAGATGCATGCTATAATGATTGTGTGTTATTTAGAGGGAAAGAATATGAGGGCCTGGATAATTGCCCAAAATGTGGTGAGACAAGGTGGAAGCAGTCTAAAGAGGTACAGGATGTTGGCAGTAGTTGTGGCTCAAAAAAGCGTGTTCCACGTAAAATCCTATGGTACTTCCCACCGATTCCACGGCTCCAAAGGATATATATGTCAGAGACTAGAGCATCATATATGCGCTGGCATAAGGAAGAATTGGTGGTTGATGGAAAAATGCGACATCCTGCGGACTCCAAAGCATGGAAACATGTGGATGCAACCTATGAATGGTTTGCAGAGGATCCTCGTAATGTCAGGCTTGGTCTGGCATCTGATGGATTCAATCCGTTTGGTATGTTGAATGTGTCATACAGTTGTTGGCCTGTGATTTTAATTCCTTACAATCTTCCGCCATGGTTGTGTTTGAAACAGTCGTATTGGATGTTATCGATGATGATCCCAGGAGCGAGATCGCCTGGTGTTAGCATTGATGTGTACTTGCAGCCTCTAATTGATGAGCTCAAAGTTCTCTGGGAAGAGGGTGTCAAAACCTGGGATGCAAAGGAGAGGAAGGATTTTGATTTGCATGCAATTCTACTATGGACAATCAATGACTTTCCAGCATATGCGATGCTTTCTGGATGGAGTACGAAAGGCAAGTTTGCATGTCCATACTACCATACGAAAATAGACTACTTATGGTTGAAGCATGGGAAGAAACACTGCTACATGGGGCATCGTCGCTTTTTGCCTATGGACCACAAGTGGCGCAAAAACAAGGTCAGTTTCAACAACAAGACAGAATATAGGGAGGCTCCACAACCACTGACTGGAGAATAGGTGTTGCAACACTATGATAGTTTTGACCAAGTCACATTCGGCCCTGAATCAAGAAAAAGGAAGCGGCGTGATTTAAGAAAAGAGATGGCACAACCGAGAAGAAGAAGAGTATTTTCTTCCGACTTCCGATCTTGGAAAAAATTGCTTATTAGGCACAACTTGGATGTGATGCATATGGAGAAAAATATATGTGAGAGCATATTGGGCACTTTGCTAGACATAGAAGGTAAAAGTAAGGATAATGAGGAAGCTCGGCTTGACATGCAAAGATCTCGGGATAAGGATGGATCAAGATCCGAGCATGAGAATGGTAAGTTCACCTTACCACCGCTTTGTACAAATTAGAGAAAGATGACAAGAAACTTTTATGCAAATTTCTACATGAAGTTAAGTTGCCTGATGGGTACGCCGTCCAATATCCGAAGATGTGTGGATGAAAATCGGTGTCACCGTCTGCAGTCCGAAAACTCACGATTATCATATTATATTCCGTAAACTTTTACCATTAGTACTACGCAACATTCTACCTCAAGAAGTTGTTGTCCCATTGATTGACTTGAGTAGGTTCTTCGGTTAAACCGCTTGCTCAAAGGAGCTGGATGAAAAGGAGCTTGCTAACATGAGTGCTTCAATTAGGGAGACTCTATGTCGGCTTGAGATGATATTCCCACCTACTTTTTTTTTGACATCATGGTACATTTGCCGCTTCATCTAGTCAAGAGGCTTCACTTGGTGGACCTGTATGCTATAGATGGATGTATCCTGTGGAGAGATATCTACGTACGGTAAAAGGTTATGTGAGGAACAAAGCACATCTTGAAGGCTCAATAGCGGAGGGATATATCACAGAAGAGTGCATGACATTTTGTTCTTTGTTCTTCAAGACATGCCAACTCGCCCAGGCGCCATGAAAGCGCCACAAAGACCTAAACCACCATCCGGTTTGAGCATTTTTGGTGACCTTGACTACAGTATGAAAGGCTATAGTTTCGAGGTCTTGGATGAATCCGAGATGCTGAGAATAAGGCACTACATACTCACAAATACCGAGGAGTGTGCTACTTTGCCCGAGTGAGTTAAATTTAACATTTCAAAGATGCTATTTTTTTGTTCACATGATATATTACTAATTCTTTGCATTTTGTTTGGTCTCGCCTAATGCAGCAAGGCACATAAGGCTTCACTAAAGGAATATAATCCGCATAATGTTGAGAGAAGACACAAGCGGCAATTTGTTGGTTGGTTTGAGGACAAAGTGAGTCACCAGAATTTTTTTTATTTGTATTATGATGCACGTAATGAAAGCATCTTATTAATTTTTGTTAAATGGAAGTACAGACCAAACAAGAATATGACCAAGGAAAAGCTAGTGAGGAGATGTACAACCTTTCTCAAGGACCAGATGATCGTGCTCGTGTATTCAATAGATGTTTCATCAATGGCTTCCTATTTCAGACGGTGTCAGCAGAGACGAGCTTGATCACACAAATAGTGGTGTCCTTGTCAAGGGTGATGAAAGTACAGGTAATATGGACTTGTATGGAGTTATTAAGAAAATTATCTCTCTACAATTCACTGGTGGAAAGGAAGTGATGATGTTTCAGTGTGATTGGTTCGATGTCCCCGCTCCAACAAAGAACAAAGGTAAAGGGTACAACAAAGATCAATATGGAATTATAGATATTGATACTACCCATCTCAGATATTCAGATGATCCCTATATTGTGGCGACACAAGCAGAAAGCGGTGTTTTATGTCAAACACACAAAGAAATCAAATTGGTGTAGCGTTGTTCGAATCAAACCAAGAAACCTTTTCTCCATGCCTAATCAAATTAGTGTTGAAGAGGAAGCGTAAATTGATGTTGACTCATTGCTTGTTGGGGTGGAGGACATGACCGTTAGAAGCGATCGTGGGGACTTGATGAATTGGCGACGAACGGACATGGAAGGGGAAGCAATTGATACTTCATTATTCGTAAAGCAATTGCTCAATCTGTACTGAACCAAATGATGAAGATTTAAGTGATGAGGGTGAAGATGATGTAGACGCATATATTGACGATGGAGTTGTTGCACCTGCCATTGCGACGCATTTACTGTCGATGATGATGATGATTTTTCGATTAAGTATTCACGCTTTTTCTTGAATGACATTCGGATGTTCTTAGTCGATCAACAAAGATGCTTATGTTAAAACGCAGCAGCTTGACTTATCCTTCCCTAGGTTCAACGCCAAAGAATATTCTACACGGAGGATACATACATCTTAAGGGAAGAGTAGTCTAATTGCGCTTGACTTATCCTTCCCTAGGTTCAACGCCAAACAATAGGTCTACGTAATACATGAAGTTGAACTCAATGTCGGCATAGTCACCACTAGCTATGATACACCGCCACCCATTAGGTCTACTGAATCACACTAGCTAATAGCATGTCTAAATACTTGCGTGACTCATTTTTTAGATCAAATGCTCATGCCGACTTTATTAGAAAGCGTAAGACAATCCAAGGCACAGGGCTACAAGGTTTACGACGAAAACCCAAGCATGCAACGAGAAAAAGGTCCAGAGACAAGCACATACAAAGGACTCGGACTCGACATCGAACGCACGCGCATCCGACATGACCGGACTCACACCGCATGCGTCCGCTTCAACCTGATGAAGCACACAGAGAATGACCGACTCTGAGTTGCGGTGCGTCCGTCCATTCCACAGGCTGGCGTCCGACCAAAGGTAGGAGAAGGACAGCATGACACCGGACTCCTCCGAGCGTCCGGTCATCTACACCAGACGCGTCAGATGGCTCCAGGTGCTCTCTGTTGTCTTTATGGAGGAGACCGGACGCTACAGAAGCGTCAGGAGAACCACATCGGCGCGTCCGGTCAAGGAAGTTCGAAGCGCACTAAATTTCTAACTGACTGACATCGAGGCCCGCATCTAAATTTCTTCCTCCCGTCCGTTCGCCGCGCAACCGCTCCGCTGATTTCCTAACCCTAACGTCACCACAACCCTAGCCCGTGTGCGCGTCCTCGCCCATCCTCACCGCTACCGCAGACCGCTTCCACTCCACCACGCCAAGACGCGACTCACCTCTCGCCACCGCACGCACGCAAATCAAGACATTGTCGGAGTTCTCGTCGCGCCGTCATCTTCCTCCTCTCCGCGACTCCACTCGCTTAGAAAAGGTTGTTTATGCTATGCCTCACACATTTCATCTTTCTTTCTTGTCCTTGTGTCTGTGTAACGACAAATGTTGGATCTCGTTGGAGTGACTGATGCTTTCCTACTCTAATCTGCTTGATGCACCCATCATGCCCAATTTTAGTTGTGGTGACTTATTTAGACTTATTAATTGAATTGACCGATTTGCCTAAATTGGTTTGTAACGCTAGAGCTCCAAAACCATGAAGTTCCCAACTCGTTAGGTCCAGTTTAGAAAACCGCATTACGCTTTGTAATTCTATCGCTTAATATTCAATATATGACACTTGATTCTTAATGTGCGATACACACTTTTTTCTAATGCATGTCATTTTGACTTTTTCAGACGATCAACAAGCTGAATTGAATCATCTTTCAAAGGCAAGCGATTTTCTTGTCGAGATAGTTGTGGCGCTTGGTCTTGCAAAGATTGTCGCGACAAGGGGAGTATGTGTGGCAGTTGACTCACTGGTGGGTTTCTATTGGCAGTTGATCTTGTGCAGCAGATTTCTTGCTTGACAGTTTGTCTGTGCCAGTTTGATCATCGGCTATGGCATGAACAAAGAACCTTGGGGGGTCCCAGTGATGACAGGCATCCCCCCAGCCACCTCAGGGCAAGGGGAAGGAGATGACGACGACCAAGGTTACCACCAAGAAGAAGAAGCGGTCATGTTCTGGTATTGAGGCCGAGACGGCCATGGCAGTAGCACAGGCCGCTGAGAGAGCTGAGCAAGGTGGCCATAGTAGCAGTCTCCGTATTGGAGAGAGTTTGTCACCTGCACAGAGACAGGGTCTCAAGCGAGTTGAGAGTTTTCACCGTAGCCCTCGCGGCCTAGATGATAGCCCACAGAGAGTCCGAGGAGCAGGAGGCAGAGCAGGAGGAGACAACCGAGCCAGCAGAGCCCCGACGACGTCGCTCGACTCGCACTCGCACTAAGGTGCAGCCAAGGCCTGACGCTCAGAGATGTGGTTCCCAGGCCCCTCCTAGACACCGTGGACCACCACCAGTACAGCGCCTTGACCTGAGAGCCGCCACTGCTCGTTAGGTTCAGCAGCTTCGCTTCGTCGAGTTTGATTAGTGGTTCCTGCCTCGGAGGGATGAGCGAGCTTCAGAGGGTTTCTACATAGTTCTTTAGGAGGACTTCTACACTGCCTTTGCTCTCAGTGGGGTTGCTTTGAGATCTCACAAAGTGTGTCAAATTAGGGACATAGTTGCAGCTGCAGGCGAGCAGATTCGTCCCTACCACACCTACTTACCTGGGTTGGGTGACCTTATGGGACGGAGTGGCAGTTACGTTGCAGAGTGGGTCAGACAGTTCTATGCTTCTTTGTGGATTGACCCTGGTCACAGGTTCATTCACTTTGCTGTGGGAGGCCATGACCACCGCCTTTACGGTAACCGTGCTCGGGAGATTCTGATGGTTCCAGATGACTCGATCAAGCTTCACCAGGTTTGCTACAGTCAGACAGCACCACCGAGACGCCCTCACGGCGGAGCAGTCCCACCGATAGGTCTTGTCCGCCCCTGTTTCAGAGAGCCATTTGGCGAGGGCTCGAGACGCACACCAGGTGCACTTACTCCAGTGGCTTGAGTCCTCGATGCACTTATGAGGAGGACACTACTTCTGAGGGGTGGCTACCGTGAGGGACTCACTCGCTTTCAGCTCTGGCTTATTCACCACCTGATCTCTCAGACACCGTTTGACATTTGGGATCTGATGCTCTGTGAGATGGAGGACACCTTGGCAGAGGGCTTAAAGGGGCACTGATAGTTGCCTTACGCTCACTGGATCATGTTTCTGCTTCATAAGGCCTGTCCAACTCTAGTACCGATTACGGAGGCGCTACGGACTGTCACTGAGTTTCTAGATTATGACATGCGCCAGCTGATGGTTTCTCTTGGCACACCTAGTCCTCCGCGCAGATAGAGAGATAGGCCCAAGGTTACTGAGACAGCTGCACAGCAGGACGCCACAGTGGGAGAGATTGCAGATGATGAGCTTGTAGCTCTTGAGACACAGCAGGGAGCCACCGACGAGGATGACTACTCTGACAGTTCAGATGAGGAGTATAGGCCGATCCCTCGGTACTCTCCTCGACCTCATGACACCGAGGGCTCTAGTTCAGCTGCACCACCTCAGTCTGACCCCGCACTTGCAGCTATCCTTGAGCGGATGAGGCAGGACCAGGCTCGATAGGCGGAGTCGACCGCCACTGCTATAGCTCAGCTACAGACACGACAGGATCAGTTCCAGCAGCAGCAGGAGGACTACCAGCGACAGCAGCAGCAGCTTCAGAGGGACCAGTTTGAGTTTCAGAAGCAGATGTTTGGGTGGATGCAACACGTGGTCTAGGCTACAGGGATTTCTCCTCCTCCGGCCACACTTTAGCTCACTGCCTCTGTTCCAGCACCGGCACCGACTCCAGCGTTATAGCCTAGTGGGCTTCAGAGTCACGGACAGCCGATTTCTCAGTTTGGGTCACCCACTGTTCAGATCGCTCAGACGTTTGCAGCACAGCTCAGTCCGTAGTTCACGCCTCTGCACACCGGCTTCACTCCTACACAAACTGAGTCTCTGCTTGTCACCTCTTCCCCAGTGTCGCAGGGCTTGGGTGCCTCCTACAGTGAGCTTACTGGAGCACCGACACCTACTGGGCTAGTCACTACTTCTGTTGCTACAGTTTCTATGCCCTTGCCTGTGAGTGAGCCGCCTCACACTTGTACAGTTCCAGCTACCACAGTTGAGGCCACAGCGATAGTGTTAGTGTCACCGGGTCCGACCACTACTTCAGCTTCTCCTTCTCTGCCTGTCGACCCCATGACCACTACTACTGAGGCTACAGTGACAGTGCCAGTGTCACTAGGTCCGACCACTACTTCAGCTTCAGAGTCTCAGCTTGTCGACCCTGTGACCACTACTATTGAGTCAGAGGGTCAGGCACTTCTGGCTTCAGACAGACAGACAGACCCACCTTCACCTCTAGATACTCAGGGTCAGCAGACTACCAGTTCAGAGTCGAATGATGGTTCTCAGTTTGCTGTCACACCACACGTCTCTGCGCCCGACTCGTCTGCTGCAGCCCCACCGCCGACCGACCCTTAGGTTTTGGTGCTTGACGCTAAAGGGGGAGAGGGAGCGAGTATGTTAGACTTAGGGGGAGCATGAGAGATGGGTTCGTTCTTTTGTGTGCTACTTCATGAATCATGTTTACTTTCATGCATCGTAATTGTGATATATGTGGATATGTGTGATCATGAGACTCTTGTGATATGTGTGCTCTCTGTGTTGCTTATATATATATCATGTCACCTTGTTTATGCTCATATGGTTAGGTGTGGTGCACACTTGTCAAACCTAGCACTAGGTAGCTCTGATTTTGCTCTAAGACTAAGTGGAAAAGACCATTCACGAAGTTTCTTGAATTGGAAGTGAATGGGGTGAGAAGGGCGGCCGGACGCTACACCGGACGCACAGTTTGTGCATCCGGTTAGTATTACAATGCATTGTTTAGTGTCAAGTGTGACCGGACTCGGAACCGGACGCACGGTTGCCACGTCCGGTCAGTGTTGCAGAGTGGCTGTGGTCCATTGTGCAAGCGGACGACCAAGAGAGTGGAGACCGGACGCCTGAGAATTGGAGTCCGGCCACGAATGAGAGTGACGTGACCAGAGAGGGTTTTTTTGAGCGGACACGTCCGGTTAGGAGGACTGACGCACAAAGCGCCCGGGCCGGTTCAAACGGCTAATTTCTGCAGCTGATCACTGCTTTCACTTTGTAGTGTTGTGATCAAGCGTCCGGCCGTCGTGTGGAACACAAATGTCCCGGTCATGTCATCGACTTTGTAGTTTGGTTTAACTTTTACAATTGGACGTGTTTTTTAGCAATTTATATTTATCTTTTTAAATTCAACATTTCAACAACATTTATAAAATTTTGGAAACACAAGTTGAGTACCAACGGTTCTGGCTTCCCAAAACAAACTGACCAACTGTCCATAGAGCACCCGCACATGTAAATAAATTGACACGCCTATGCACACCCTTCAAAGCTTCCACAATTTTGGTGACTGGACACCCAAGCATGCAACGAGAAAAAGGTCAAGAGACATGCAAATATACATACTGGGTTCCATTAGGCTTCTATTAGTGGTTCCGCACACAAGCACATACAATGCTTGTATTCGGTCGTATAAAGTACTAGACATAGCACATAGAGTTCTTTCATTATTTACTAAACTACCAATAGCACATATAGTGCACACGCTTGTTCCTCTTCAGATTCGTGGAATCACCGGGCCGACCAGCTTAGGATATTGTTTACCTGTTCTCCAAATGAGCATGCGATAGTCCCACATCGCGAATTCAGCGAGGTAGAGACCTCGCTTAAAAGTTCGAGGCTGCATGCTTGGTCGAACTTACTACCCGTATGACTACCATTACCAAGTCAGACTTTGTGGGCCCGATCTAGCCGCCAGCCGGCTTTTACGGGTCATGGTGAGGTCACGCCACTTAAGCTAGTCTAGCGCCTACAATTTTTCATTATATTCAATGTGTTTTTTAACAATTTTTGCTTTTCTCCTACAATTTTTGTTTATCTTTTGAAAATCAATGATTTTTTTAACAATTTTGTTTAACTTTTCAATTCAACGTGTTTTTAACAATTTATACTTATGAGCTTTTCTCCTACAATTTTTGTTTACCTTTTGAAAATCAATGTGTTTTTTAACAAATTTTGTTTAACTTTTCAATTCAACTCAATAGATTATGAGCAAATGGGAGCCAAGAGGGTGCCAAACCTTAGCAACTGAGAACTGCAACATGGGCAAATTCCATGTTTCTAAACATCGTTTTAATTCATAGAATGAGAACAATAGTAACCATGATAGAAATTGTTTTCAAAATATTTTAAATGTTGTTGGAATGTTGAATTAAAACAGCTTAAACAAAAATTGTTAAAAACACGTTGAATTCGAAAAGTTAAACAAAAATTGTTAAAAGCACAAAAGTATCAAGCTATGTACTAGCCAAGCCATTGACCTCGCCAGTTCAACCCTATAGGGGAGCCCACAAGACTCAACCAAACAGGGGAGCCAAAGAAGGCCGGCTGGCTAGAACAGCCCAACAAACTGCAGCAGCGTGGTCATGGTGGTCGATAGGTAGTGAGTTCGACCGAGCTTGCGTACCTTCAACTTTTAAGCGAGCACTACATCGGTGGATAGGCGATTTGGGACTAATATGCTTGCTCGGTTTCTTGGAATGGAGTAGAAGCGTTGGAGAACAGTGCAATTGTCGTAATGGGCCGCCCACGTCGGTGATTCCTCAAAACCGTGTCTAACCCATTGTGTCATCAACCCCACCATCATCTCCCTCGCCATTGTCGCGCTTTCTAGCCGAAAGCACCAAGACGTCTGTCGCCGCCCCTTCAGATGGCCTTACCACCGACACCGACCCCATCCGAGGAGGAGGAGTAGTGGGCAAGGAGATGGTGTGGAAAATGGCTTGATCTCGCCACCGCGCCGCCTGGATGGAGGCCGCGCGCCGCCGCCGAGGAAGAGTCCGCCTCCTCCGCCGCCGCCGGCCGAGGCCGACGCCGCCGCATCCCAGCTCTCCGCCACCACACACCCAAATTTCAGACGCCGACATGCGCGCACGCGCTGTCTCTGTTCATCGATAGCACCACAGGCACTAGGTCCTGCAGCCTCCATGGTGGCGGCGAGGCCCTGTACAATGCATGAAGCTTTGTTTTATTATTCTTCGAACTTTGATAGGATTACTATCTACTTCGGTTAGCATATATATCTTGACAAGTATAGACTGCGATAGGCAAGGGGAAAACAAGCAATTTGGAGAGTTATTGTTAATCTGTTGTTTTACAGTGAAATTTAATATGTGAGGTATTAGTGCCAAGATCATTTTTACTCTTCTGAAGGGAAGATTTTATTCCAGAAAATAATCCTTCACAAAATTCAAACCTGCTAGTTGCTGCTCACACACTCACACACACAAACTAGCCTAGTTCATGCAACAATGTACAACTAGCCTAGTGGTTTGTCCATGACTTGGACAGTCTTAGGGGCACAGGTTCGACTCCTCTTTCCCTCACAAGTAGTTATTTTTTCAAAATAATTAACAATTCACTTATTAAACGTGTCATTTTTTTAAAATTAACAATGCACTTATTAGGTAGTCACAAGGTATTATTTTCACGTTAGTCAATTTTATTTCAAAAAATAATTAACTTACACGTGGTCCCACCAACTAGCAATTCACTTGGATGTGGTCCTAGCTGTTATTTTTTTTAATTATTTTCACATTAGTCAATTTTATTTCAAAAAATAATTAACTTACACGTGGTCCCACCAACTAGCAATTCACTTGGATGTGGTCCTAGCTGTTATTTAAAAAAAAATTAACAATTCACTTATTAGATGTGTCATTTTTCTTAAAATTAACAATTCACTTATTAGGTAGTCACGAGGTGTTATTTTCACGTTAGTCAATTTTATTTCAAAAAAGAGTTCACTTAGACATGGTTCCATCAACTGGCAATTCACTTAGACGTGGTCCCACTAGCTACCTAGGCAGTCGCAAGATGTTTTTTTCACGTTAGTCAATTTTATTTCAAAAAAAATAACTTACACGTGGTCCCACCAGCTAGCTACTCAGTCGCAAGGTGACCTTACATCAGACACAAATCCGTTGCAATAGTACTTCCTAATTGCATCCATATTCTAAACCGGTGCAATACCACCTACATATTGCATCAAAAAATCAATACTAACGCAACCAAATGTGTCCGATGCAATAATTTCTACCTATTGCATCCCATGTTCGAAATGATGCGATAGATCATACCTATTGCATCGACATGAATTACTATCGCATCCAACTCATTTTCGATGCAATAACGACCACCTATTGCATCAGATTTTGAAAACTGATGCAATAGCAGCCACCTATTGCATCAGATTTGTTTTTGGTGCAAGGGGACGTGATGCAATAGGGTCAAAATTTAGTAGTGAACAGAAAAGCCATTTGAATATTAGCCGATGGTTTCCTTCTATCGGTTGTTTGTTTAGCATGCCATACTTGAGGTTTACCGGATGCCTGAGCCTGTTCCAACTCTCTATTCCGTAGGCGTTGCACTCTTCTCTTCTGACTTCTTGTTAAACCTCCTAGACACCATTGGCCTTCCTGTCAAACACATCCTTCTTCATTACTTTCTTTTTCATAATCAGCCCAATTTTGATCAACAACTCTTTTTCCAAGCCGATCATAAATACTTCTATTTTTTAAACGCCGATCCATGTTATTATGATGATACGTATTTTGAGCATGGATAGACCGGCAGTTGGCTTGAGATTGCCTAAACTCCTAATATTATTTACTGCACTCCATATAGTTATTTCTGGTAGGCAATTTCAAATCTTCGTTCCAGCAATGTCTGAAGAGAGGACAATTCCAATGTGATTCACCTTGCTTTCTTTTATACCTCTCTTTTTCCTGTTGACGCTGGTATTCTTGCTCTTCTAACCAACACTAATAATCCTTTTCCTTCTGCCGCTGCCATTTATTCAACAAAATTTGAGATGTAACCCGTGGCTTTGTCGCCCCATCTTTTGACGTTTCTCCCTGCTCATATCGGCTCTTTTGCTTGTCGCGACGTCTTTTAATTTCTCTGTATTCGCCAGCCGATATTTGTATCTCGGGATTGCCTGTTCCAGTTTCTCTTAATTTGGTCAATGTCAAGACCTTAGTCTTTCCTTTGAGTAGCCTAGCATCGACCATGTTTTGATCTCCTGGGAAAGGATTATCATCAACTTTTATCTTCCGAGGCATATCAAATTTGAGCCTCCCTTGCCGAATAGCCCTCTGTATATGCTGTCGGAAAACTCTATATTCATTAGTGGAATGAGAAGTGGTGTTATAGAACTTGCAAAACTTCTTATTTTTCAATTGATCAGGGGGCAACATAACATGACTATCGGGCAACTTGATCTGCCCCTTCTCAAGCAAAAAATCAAAGAGCTCGTCCGATTTCGTGACATCAAAGTCATAGCTCTCTTCGACTCCTCTTCCCTAAGAATTTGGCACCATTACTGTCTTTTTGCCCTAATTCCATTCAGCCGTAGCAACATCTTCTTCTTCACCGTCTTCATATCTGTCATCGACTGAATATGGATTATAAGCTTCGGCCATTGTGATACTTTTTTGGAATCAAGTATCTCTACGCATACTCTGGAATTGGTTATTGAGCGCTGCCACTCATTGAGCCTATTGACCCAAGTTATCAAATTCTTGTCCCAGCAGCTTCTCTTTTCATGTTGGTAACATTCCTTGAACAGCCAAAACAGCTAACTGATCATCAACCAAGTTTAATGAGAAGCACAAATTTCTAGTCTCTCAGAATCTCTAAAGAAACTCGGTGCCTGATTCATTAGTCCTCTGCCTTATAGTTGTCAAATCGGTAATCTTCTTTTCTTCTGTCCTAGTGTAAAAATATGTATGAAACTTCTTCTCTAGGTCAGCCCAATTGGCAATGGAATTAACTAGTAATGATAAAAAGCAAGTGAAGGCTGGCCTTGATAGGGACAAGGAGAAGAAACGAACTCGATGGACCTGTTCAACGGATGCTTCGCCCAACTATGTAAGATACCGACTGACATATTCAATTGTGCTTGTGTTGTCTTGGCCAGAAAACTTAGCAAACTCTAGGAGCCTATAATTTATAGGAAGAGCGACCAAATCATACCATTTTGGATATGGGCATTTGTATGAGAAGGTCAGCCCTTTTGGCTTTAGATCGAACTGATTCTTCATCATCTCGGTCACTCTCAGCAACAAATCATTAGCATTTGAATTTGAATTTCTCTACACCTGCTGACCCATCCGTGGATCAAAGTCCCTCGTACCTTGATACCCTAGATTCGGAATCATATAAAGGGTGTTGTAATATGTGCCATAATGATATCCCTGTGGAATCTCTATCTGCTGGGTCCTTTGCTGGTTTGCTGCTTGAAGTCTCTGATTATAGATATGAGGATCTATATTTCTACAGATCCTTTGAATTGATAGTGCTATTTTTTGAGTCGACGATGGTATGTGGCCTGACGTGTCAAAATTAATCATTTAGTTCTGATCTTGCCCCGCCGGCTGTTGCACGTGCTGCACTGACGGTCTAGGATTATACTGTATCTGATTCATAGTAGTACCTTGAACTTGCTCAGATGAACTCTGAACTACTTAGACATCATCATTACCAGCTGGTGCTACTTCTTGATGGCTGGTACCGACTTGATTAGTCCCTTGAGTCGACAGATGTGGAATGTTGTAATAAGCTGGCACAACCTGATCAACTAGAAACCCATGAAATACCTCTTTCATGGTGTTGTGGAATGTGTCTAAGAAAGCTTCATTATGACTTGATATGGCATCATGAACAGATTTGTTTACAGCTTCCGTGAAGAAACATTGTCTTCAGCTTCATCTACATCTGTCCGCCCATGCAATAGAACTCTTGGTAGTGGATATTTCTGAATAATTATATTGTCACGTGTTTTGGTGTAGGACAACAAATACTTGTTCTAAAATTCTTCTATAGCTTTGCTGATGACATATTTATCTCCATCAGGTAGGTCTTCATAAGGTACCATAAGGATGTCGTTGTTATTGTAAGCCGCCATGATGATCGTGGGGTCCCACCGGGCATGCCAGAACATGTGTCGGCATGAAAATTAGTCTTGTGCCCGGCACACGAGCAAGCCAGAATGGTCTGCTCGATGGAGCTAGAGATCCGCCTGGCTTCAACGCAGGGAATGATCGATCCTGCGTACTCCTCCCGAGACGTGCCAGTCAATTTGAACCTACAATTGACAATGAGAGAAAATTAATCAGTAATTTAAGGTGGAACATGTCGGTGTTGCCAGACAGTTCTGACTGTGCGGCTCTAAGAGCCGATGTGGAAGGAGATCGACTAAATAGCCAATTCCAACATACTCAGAAGAATAAATCAGTTAAAGCTCATAGAATTATGGAAGAAAAATTGGTTATCATTCAGGATGAACATCGTTATTTAGACAAATATTAGTCAATGGCAAAAGAATGTCAACACTAATCAGTTTATGCTAAGTCAATGACTGCAAGTAACCGAGTCCCTTTTTACATAAAAATTCAGAAATAGTTCATCATCATTTAACCATTTTATAGAGACAAATCTAATGAACATATTAGATCTCATCTATCGCTATGACCAGTAGGGCATGAGGCAGAATCATACAGGCCGTAGAAACAACAATAGATGCGACGACCCTAACTTATTACTAATATCAGTGGAGCATGAGGCAGAATCATGTAGGCCATAATGCAATAATAAGATCATGGGGCTAACATATCTTTCAACCTACCCTTACTTCGACGGTCTCATGACGTAACTGTATATGTGAAAGCACTCGATATTGGCTAAAATAGCCGATTTAAGCATAGCACACAGTTAAGGTCATGCCCTATCAGGAACAGATCTACTAGATAACGGTCCTTGCTCCACGGTGCTAATAGTGGGGTGTGAGACAGAATCACACAGGCTGTGATAACAGGCCATGGAACGGTTTTCGCTAGCCGATAGATCTATTCAAGACCCGGCATGCCTTAACCGCACACTATGCACGATCAAGATTGACATAAAACAGCCGATAAAACATAACTCATCATTTAAGGCGTAGATTAGATCAATTTAGATTAATAAATGATGGGTTAAACAGGATATAAGGCCGATCTAGATCAATCCCAATCGGATAAAGTGATATTGCTGTAATTAAATAAATAATGAAAGCAATAAGCAATATCGGTAACTTAATGAATCTATCCGAAGGACGCCACCCTTAGATAGAGCCGATAACTTGATCTTAATCTAGTTCGAGCAGTGGAGGTCGATCGGATCGATGCAGCCGTACTTGAACTAGACAAAAGTCGATAACTAGCTTATACCAGAGTCACAGTGGAGGTCGACCGGATCGATGCAGCCGTACGAACATAAGTATAAGCCATGACGGTACTTATAGACAAGCCAAAGGTCGTCCGAACCGATGCAGCCCTACTCACTGAAGAACTTATCGATATCTACTCTACTCCTACTCCTAAGGGTTGGCCGGAGCCAAAAAAGTAAGTAATTTGTATTTGATTGATTGTTGTTCTTTTACAATAGCCAGGGTCCAATATTTATACCCAGAGCCTAAACATGAATCCTACTTGAGTACGACTCATTATAATCTTTGGTATAGAAGAAAACATTCATATCTTAAGATAACTTGGACCCTAATATTTCCTTTTTTGTAGAGTCTGATATGTAGTTCTCTGACGCCAACCGTAGCTCATCATCGTTATCTGCTGACGTCATTCAATAGAGCCGATTCTAGTGTCTCCTCTGAATTAGCTGATATCAATCTTCATGCAATCGAGTCCTTGATTGACACAATTTCAGAAGCTTTGAGTTCCCGCGTTCTTCTCTCCAAATTTTGGTGTAAACACTAGATTTGCTCTAGGTGGGGACATGTTCAATGTCCCTAGATTCATGTGGACTGAGTTGAGATTTATAGTGGAGGATGAGAGGAGGGGGCTGCCCTATGCCCTTACCTCATGTTCATGATTGAGAGGGTCACTGGATTTTATTTTCCGAAGGATGGGATGCACACCGTCTACAAAATTGAGAAGACGCAGCCAGCTGCAGCTACTCAGGGAGCGGGGAGCTCTCATATTCATGTAGATATCCTTGAGTCTTCCCACTCTAGGTCTCGTAAAGGAGGCAAGATGAAGAAGTTTGGCAAGTGGTTCAAGGCAATCTTCAGCAAGTGCACCTATGCAGCTGACAGAGTGTATGAGACACAGCTTGAGCAGCATCAACAACGTGGACAGGACCTTCCACCACTTCCTCCTATTCTATCTCCTCCACAGTATGACCTTCCGAGTATCTCCGATATAGATTCAGATGATGAGGATAATGATGATGATGAGGAACAGCAGGGACGAGCAGCAGATTGGGATGAGACCCTAGTGGGATACCGTCAGAGACAGGAGCCGAGGCATTCCACTCGTTTCACTCGCTTCACCGCTACTACTCACCGTTAGGGCTGTGCACGTATTGACTCCAATGACGATGATTGTGATGGTGGTACCGGGACTGCTGCAGGAGGTGTTAGGACTGTAGGAGGTGATGATATTGATTGGACGAACATCTAGGGAGATATTTGTGTGGTACCAGGACTGCTGCAGGAGGTGTTAGGACTGTAGGAGGTGATGATATTGATTGGACGAACATCTTCATTAGGTGAGAGTTTAAGAGTCCATTAAAAACTCTAAAATATGAAATAATGCTACTATTTGACTCTTTGTGTGGGATATGGACATATATTAATCTATGCTATCACTTGTGATACAATTGAGTTAGAATGTATATCTTTATATGTATCATATGCTGTGTGGTGTCTGTTCTAATCTGTGTTGTTGTAGCAAGTGCGGCAGTGCTGCACCCAGCTGCAACAACAAATCATGTTGTGCATAAATTGTCATTTGCATCACGTTTTACATACCTGACATAGTATGCAGCACCCCACAGGAGCATGGATGTAGGGGGAGCCCCATCACTTTCACTAAAATGTGAATCTTACCTCTTATGCCAATTTGAGAATTCAATTCTCTATTCACATACTTAGGGGAAAGCTCTACACCCATGACTCGAAAATCTTAGTATTTATTTTATATCTTTTGTAAGCTATAATTGGGTTGTCACCAATCACCAAAAGGAGAGATTGAAAGTGCAATCAAGCCTTAATTATGGATTTTGGTGATAATGACCACGCAATTAGAGAACTAATAACATTTATCGAGATAACAAGCAGGAAATTTATATTCGAAGATGCTACACGAAATGAAGGAGCCTCCAATTATAAATGTAGATGGCTTCAAATTTAAAAGAGGTTTAAATTCTTATATATATTGAATTTGAGTATAGGAAAAGCCGTACTATAAAGGGAGGCATAGTGCTTAAGGTAATATGTGCTACCAAGTGCTCAAATAACCACATGCATCCTTAGATTCACAGCCAAGACAGTCTATAATTCACTATTACCCTTGCTGTCTTGCGTTGTGCGGCACTGCCGCACTTGAAGAGAGGCTCTCCCAACCTCTTGGTCGTGGGCTCCGGCTCGCTCGACCCTAAGGTCGCGTGATTTGGCTCTCCCGACCCTTTGGTCGCGGGCTCCGGCTCGATCGACCCCTTGCTCACGGGATCCAGCTCGCCCGACCTCTTGGCCGCGGCTCCGGCTCGCCTGACTCTTGGGTGCCGGCTCTGTCTTGCGCCGACCCCTTAGTCACGGGCTTTGTCTCGCCCGACCTCAAGGCCGCGGGCTCCACCTCGTCCGACCTCGAGGCCACGGGCTTTGTCTCGCCCGCCCCCTTGGGTGTGGTGTCCGTTGAGGGCTGGGGATATATGTACCGTTCCCTTTTCTCCCCAACAGCTATCTACGATTTAAGTGACTGTTGGAGGCTGGGGGGTATATATACCTTTCCCCTTTCTCCCCAACAGTAACCAGCTCTCTTCTTCCTCACTTCAGTACGTCCAAAAACAGAGCAGGAGCTCTCTCTCTCTCACTTCATTGTTGACCTCAAGCCCCAAGCAAATCTATTGATTTCCCTATCAACCCTTAAGGAAAAAGGGTCTAAAACTTGATTTGAGAGCAGCTCCATTGATTCCCAAACTCTAAAGAGCACTTAGTTCACGTTTTAGCCGGCGATTGTGTTTGTTACTCTTGGAGCTTGGCTCCTAGCCGGCTAGAGCGTCACTCGTGGAGCTTGTCAACTTGTGTGGTAGCCTCGGGAGATTTGTAACCACATCTTGCAGCGAGTAAAATCACCCCTTATGTCAAGAGTTCACTCTCTTGACTTGAGAACAAGATAGGGTTACAAAGCCTTAAAGCCTTAATGGTATACCTCAACAACGTAGATTTAGACAAGTCTTAGTGACGAGCGAACCACGAAATAACTCCTCGTGTCATCTTGTGCTCGTGTTGCTACATTGTGTTCTTCTTGCTGTTAAGATGCGACAGTATTACTGTGTAACAGTGCCGAACTCACAGAGCGATGATGCCTAAATAAATTTAACTTCGATTTAAGTTAAATTTTTACATACCTATTCATTCCCTCCGTAGCCAGGAGTAGTCGCTGCCAGGCTAACACACCCTACGTCCCGTCCCTGTCCCTGTCCCTTGTCAAGCAGTTGTACTTGTACGCGCGCCGGGCCGAAATCGGAAAGCGACGTCTGTAGGCCGGCTGCTTCTTGGGCCCCTACTCTCACATTTCCATACTCTACTATCCCCGCGCGCTCGAATGCGCACCGCCCAAACAAACCCTCCCACTGCCCTCTCCCCCACTCTCCCCTTTTCACCGCGCCGCACTCCCACGTCCCAACAGGCGCAAATGGCGGCGGTCGGAACACTTCCCGGCGCCGCCGCAGTCGCTGGCGCTTCTGTGCCCCAACGCCAACGCCGCGGCGGCACCCCTTCTTTCGTAGCCGCCTACGTCCCCGAGGGCACCCGCCTCGTCTGCGGGAGGCAGCTCCGTCCGGCTCCGGTCCTTGCCTGTTCCTCCAGCTCCCCGTCTCGTCCAGCGAGGCGGCGGTTCCTCTCCGCTGCTGCGACCGCAGCCTCCTCGGGTTCCGCTGGGTTAGTGCATCCCTTTCTTCCCAGCCGTCTCAGCGCGCCGTACCTTGCATTTGTCCAAGCAACAACAGTCTGGGGCTTTGGGGGGTCTGCTATAGTGTATTCGTGGAAGCTTCTAGAAGCAGAGGTTTAGATCTTGACCACTTAGCCTTCTTCAGCTGAACGGAGCTGTGATATCTGGATAGAGCAATATTACACCACTATGATGTGGTAGCCCACTTTGATTCCAGCTTCTAGGCTTGTATTAAAGCCTAGGTTTAACCTTATGTAGATATTTTATTTAGCAACCCCACTGAGTGCAGTTCGCTTGATTATGGCTGCAGTGATGCGTAGTGCGTACCCTTTGTTTGAGAGGTGGAGTACAATTGGGGCTGTGCCATTGCACCTCCAATGTTTCGTGTAAATACAAAGAAGCCCTTTGAGTATTGGATGCAGCTCTCAAAATTGGAGCTACCATGTAGTAATTTACCACTTTAACTTATGAAATCTAAGAGTGATCCTACGCCATTTTATATAACCGGCAATTTATAGTCGAAGCACCCTCGACGATTTATTGCAATTTACATCTCAATTCTCTAATATATGAGTTCCTTAACTTTTGAGCTGAGATTAAGTTTCCATTGTGAAATTCAAAATGATCCATAGTATGTTGTGAGTTTTAACCTTTGGTGATGGCACTGCAGTTAAGAAAATCATTTTGTTGGTCATTAGTAACATGAATGAATTTTCTATTACAGAGAAGCAGAGCCCCAGGGATTTGCAGAGAGATACCCAACCCTCGTCACAGGTTTCTTCTTCTTCTTGTGGTATGTTCACTTACCTGTATTGCCAATCTGGCTTCATGAAACTACGCAAAAAAAAAAAAAAAATCCTTTGGATAGTAGTTTCAATTGTCACTTTGTGATCAAACCTTGCAGGTATTTTCTGAATGTAATATTTAACATCCTCAACAAGAAGATCTTCGACTACTTCCCCTATCCATAGTATGTTTCCTGGATAAGTGTGCATTCTGTCTTTCATGCTGGCACCATTTGCAATAACATATAAAACTTGTACCTGTTGTAGTTTTGTATCAGTGAGCCATCTTTTTATTGGAGTACTATACTGCCTCATTGGCTGGAGCTTCGGTATCCCAAAGCGCGCGGTATAGTCGGCACCTCCGTGCTCTTTTTCATTTTTGATAGATAGCTGCCTCTCTAACTCACAGTTAAGGGTTTTCAGTGACATTTATGAGCAGGGTGTGCATGCAAACTAAATTGTTTATTCTCTAAAGGAAAATATTTAGTGTTGGATCATATTGCATAGTGAGGTGCATATATAGTGCTTCTGATTTGACAACATAGTTCCGCTAGGCGCTCGCCTAGGCGCGACTAGGCGCTAGTCGGAGGGTGTCCGCCTCGCCTATGGGGGTAGGCGGACCCCTAGGCGGCGGTGGTGGTGGAGGAGCGCCTGGCGGAGGTCGTCGGTGGGGGAGGAGGAGCTGCGAAGCGGCGCGGCTGGCTGGCTGGCAGCAGGCTTCTTGCTGGGCGGCGGGCGCCGCAGACGGGTTGCGCTGGCGGCAAAGGCGGGCGAGGCGGCAGGCGCGGGCGGCGGCGGTGTGGGAGGAGGCGTGGATAAGGTGTGCTGGGCCGTTTTTAACGGTGGACAAGGTGGGTTGGGCCGTTTTTATGGGCCTTTCTTCTCTTTTCTCCCTGTTCCATGACCATTGGTCTTCTATTTTTTCTTTTCTTTTAAGTACTTAAGTATGTATTAATAAATTTAAGCATGTATTGGAAAACGCCTAGGAAAACGCCTAGGAACGCCTAGGCGCGATTAACCCCGCCTAGGCGCTAGGCTGAGGGTCAGCGCCTAGATTCCGCCCAGCGCCTAGCTGAACTTTGTTTGACAATGTTTCTATTGGATGGATTATACACTGAGAAGAATTAGCAAATGATGCTAAATTATACAGAATTATTCTCCAGTGTTTTCGAAATGTTCTTGTATCTATTAAGCACCAGTAGTTTTTTTTTTTTTATATTTCAGTGAGATCTTTTTTTGGAAGGAACTGATAAACTAATACAATATGTACTTCTGTAGCCAATCAACTCAACAATTCTGAAGCAGCTTGTTCCAGTTGCTGTTTGCCATGCCATTGGCCATGTAACAAGCACTGTGTCATTTGCTGCTGTAGCTGTGTCATTTGCCCACACTATTAAAGGTGCTTCTATGATAAGCTGATTTTATTTCTATTATTATCCCTCTACCTCCTGTTTTCTTGTGCTAATATGTTTCCAATTTTACAAATTACAACACAGCTCTCGAGCCATTCTTCAATGCGGCTGCTTCTCAGTTTATCCTTGGACAACCAGTTCCATTGACACTCTGGCTATCTCTTGTTCCAGTCGTGGTTGGTATGTCTTATTCCAGATTTTTCTTTAGTTGTGGTGCTAGCTGTATAAGCTTGTACTTGTGATATGCTGCAACATCAATGCTACGGTATTCAAGACAAGGTTCAACTTGGTACTTTTTGTAGCTCTTTGGTTCAGGGGGGTGATGATGTACATGTTGTAGAACAGAAGATAATCCTTGTGGGTGATGTGCGAGTGCTGCATAGTTCTTATTTAGGGGTGGAGGATAGGTTCAGGTCACCTGCTAAAATGTCATTTATTTTGGTGGAGTAGGTTCGTATCAGCCTCCTTGCAAAACAAGCAAGGGTAAGGCTGCCTAGAAATTCCCTTTCCCAGATCCCACCTTTTTGTGGGAGATGTTAGAACCAGGTACTCCCTTTAGTTATATAGGGTTTGTTTGGTTGCTTGCATTAGCATGTATCCAGGCTTGTGCAGTGCAGTTTAACTGTGTTTGGTTGCCCACAGAGGCACAGAGGCACAAAGGCTCTTATAGGTTTGCACGGTGCTCAAAGCAAGTCCAATGCAGCGTTAGATAGTATGCCAAATTTGGTCGTATTGCCGTATTAGGCAATGTAGATTGCACAAGCTGATGGGGCACACAAATCTTCCTCCCCCACCTCTATTGGAACTGGAGGTGACTGCATGGAGGTGACTACATGTAACACAGTATAAGCAAACACACACAGCTTGCCTGTGCAGGACAACCAAATACCAAGATATTGCATACGTTTATTCCATCTTGGGTTGTGTTGCATAAGGTCTAATGCAAGCAACCAATCATACCGGTTAAAAATCTGCTATTGTTGCCAGCATTATAGGCAATGTTCTTTGTAGAAAGTAGAAACAGTTTAGGCCACATCATAGCGGTAGGATCATACCTTTTTTTTATTGAACACGTAGGAGAGCTGCATATCTTTATATTAAGAAGAAAGGATAAAGAACCCTTACGAGAGACCTAAAACACACTTTTACACAAACACACACCCAGGTTCTAACATATTGTTCATGCTCCTTTTACAATCATAAAAAGACGACCTTGACTGTAAAACCTGAAACCTAAACATCCTTATCTGATGGGGAGGACAGAAAGCAATGCCCTTAGCCCCAGCTAAACTCCATAGCCTCATCTCCTCTGATGCCAACCTTGTAGTTTACATCCGCTAATGCTTTATCAAATACTCACCGGTTACAATGTTTGCAATGGGTGCATGCACCTAGAATAATTATGAGTTAAGGCCTTGCTGAGCTAAGCCATCAACTAAACAACTCGATCTGAAGTATCACCCAGTTGGGGTGCAAGGCTTTGCAAGCCAATTTTCAGCAGCAGACCATACCAGAATTGCCTAGCAAAGACACATGAACTTATAAGGTGGTTGGTAGTTTCCTCCTCTTGATCACAAAGGATGCATTAAGGAGGATGCTTCAGACGGCAGACATCGACGCGCAAGACGATCAGCGGTCCAAACATTTAGGGGGTGTTTGGTTTGAGAAATGGTCTAGTCCATCATCTACTCATTCCTCACTTTTTTGTTTGCTTTGTGGAATGGAATGAGTTGATGCATCATCACCTCATTCCTCACAAGCTAATAATTAGTACTAGTATGAGGAATGGAGTCATTCCACCAAATTTGAGTAATGGACTCATGATGCACCACCTCATCTAGAATGGACTGAGTTCTCAAACCAAACACCCTATTACTGTGTGCAGCCAGCCCAAGAAAATCAGCAATTATTTGGGGCCCATGTTTTCCAAACCATCTCTGAAGGTCTGAATATGATAGCTTCATTGAAGAGACCTTCATAAGCAGACTTTGCCGAACACCAGATAGCCAATCTCCAAATGTGCTTGTCTTCCACTTGAGAGGCTGTCATACAACATGAGACAGAAGGTCCCAGAGGTCCAGGAATTCAGACAAGGCGCCGACACCCAGTGCTCCTTGTAAATCTGAAATCCACTTGTGGTCAATGAACTCCTCCAAAACTGTGCGTTTATTCTCTGCTTATGGACAAGAGCAAATACACAAAGTGCTAGGTCCTTAATTCTCTGCTCATGCAACCACCTGTCCTTCCAGAAGAGAGTGCAAGCACCATCCCCTACTTAAATACACACAGCCATGGAGAAGAAAGTCTGGACGCACTTATGGACTTGGACAGGATAGAAAGACCAAGGCCGTTCATGATCAACCTTCTGCAACCAAAGCCATCTCATCCTTAGTGGCTTTGTGCTTATCCCATCTTTTGAAGATCATGCCAAGGCCACCAAATTCAGGGGGATGGCAAGCCTTGGCCCATGCCACAGGACAGTGACCACCTCTTGCTTGTTTTCTCCCTCTCCATAAGAATTTTCTTCAGATTTTCTCAATCGCCTTTGTGGCCCATGGTGGAAGATTAACATGCATGGCTAAATAGACTACCATAGAAGTAAGAACAATTGTACCAGTGTTTTCCTGCCTGCCTGAGTCAACAAATCATCTTTCCATCCTACAAAACGGTCAGCTATCCTGTCAGTGATAGGCTGCGCTTCTGCTCATGTAAGCTCTCTAGGATCATGCTTAGAAACTCGTGGCTCCAGAAGTTATAGGATGTGGATTAAAACACACTGTTTCTGACTGATTTTTTAAATAAGATTTCGCAACTCCTGTGTTTTTGTACTTATTGTTTGCAAATCTATTTTCAAATGATCAGGTGTCTCGGTAGCATCCCTCACTGAACTCTCGTTCAATTGGACTGGCTTCATTAATGCCATGATCTCAAATATTTCTTTCACCTACCGAAGCATCTATTCGAAGAAGGCTATGGTTTATCTCTTTGGCCTAGCATTTTACGTCAATTTGCTCCTCTACATATGTAGCAGCTCCTATTTTCTGACTTACTTTCTTATTGTTTTCCTTTGTCACAGACTGACATGGATAGTACCAACTTGTATGCATACATATCAATAATTGCTCTCTTTGTCTGCATTCCCCCTGCACTTATTGTAAGTCTAGTCTTAATTTATCTACATTATGTTTTGAACAATATATTTCTGCAGTTTCTCTTTACTTGTATTTTTGCTACAGGACTTATTCTTTCTTAGAATGCCTAATTTTCAGTTATTTAAACTTCCATTCAGTCACAAGCATTAGACCTTCAATTAATTTTTATCAATGCTGTACTAGGACATTTGATCAAGAAATAACAACACACAAGGAAAGAAAACACAACATGAGTAAGAACAGTTGAGAAAATGATGAGAAGACAATTAAACAAGAATAGATTTATCGCACCTGCTTAATTTGAACAATTGGCATCCTCACCACCCAGATTATTTTCAGTACCATGGTAGTTCCTTAGAGATGAACATCCACTCCATTAGTATGGTTTGCTATACTTGCTACTAGCAGCACAACTTAATTTTGTTCTGTGTCTGCACATGCCAGCATGTGATTGTTTAGTTAGCAAACGTGTAGGCGTTCATTGTTTTGTTTGAGATTTTTGGATACATAGAATTGTAAAGTCCATTAACTACTTTTAAACTCTTGTGCTAGAGTACTGACCATTCATTTCATGATTGTTTCTTATATTCTCAACTTTCAGATTGAAGGACCTCAATTAATGCAGCATGGATTTAAAGATGCAATTGCCAAAGTTGGATTAACAAAGTTGATTTCTAACTTTTTTGTGGTGGGCTTATTCTATCACCTTTATAACCAGGTATATAACTTCGTGGCATGTGAACTGTCCGTATTCTTGCTAGTATGTAGGGCTGATTGCATATTTCCATCGGTTTGATTATGGTGAATATGCCACTATACGAAGCCATGGTCAGCTTGAAGTAATGATTTGTCACGGATGGACCGAGTAATGGCAAACATAAGGCATAAGAGTCGATTTTAGTGGCACACAATTGTTTTGATGATTTTGTAATTGCGAATTTGAATCAAAGGTTTGGACTAGTGGAAAATTTGCAATTATCCCTAACATTTATTTAAGTTAAAAGTACAAAAAGATCAATATCAAATGCATTTGGTCATAAAAGATCAAGGACAGTGAATAACATTGGTCAACTGGAGTTGGACATTGTGGCTCAAATAGAGTAGTGTTAGTGTTGGGTTAATTCGATATCCGAATTCCAAATGAGTAATGCTTGCATATAATGTCTCTTGAAAAGAAGAATGTAATGACAATATATTAATCGTTCTGGGGAAGAAGCAAGGATGGAACACGAAAGACTGCACATATGCATAGCGTCCTGCTGGGGTGGTTTCAAAGAATTTGTGGAAGCACAACATGATATGTGCAAATATGCTGCATACTGGTTTTTTTTTGTGATGATATTCTTATCATTTTTTCATTCAGCTATCTATCATATGTTGACTGGAAAAATGTACATCCAGGTTGCCACAAACACATTGGAGCGGGTAGCCCCTCTATCACACGCCATCGGCAATGTGTTGAAACGTGTATTTGTCATTGGCTTTTCCATCATCGTCTTTGGTACTTGAATGAACTCTGATGTTTCTTAGTGATCTAGTTACCTATAACCATATAGTTGTTCTTGCTACTGTGCAAATAGTGTTTTCAAATAACACAGTGAGCTTAATGTTGAGCAGGCAACAAGATCACCACACAGACTGGAATTGGCACTTCCATTGCTATTTTTGGTGTTGCCCTCTACTCATTTATAAAGGCCAAGATTGAGGAGGAGAAAAAGGTATGTACTTTGTCCTCATTTATTACTAGGATGTTCTATTGAGTTCCAGATTGGAATCTTTTCTAAAAAAATAGACCTGTCTCTTCTCTTAGGGATTATTTGATCTATAATTTTGTTACAAACATATTTTGATAATCCAAAACAACCTAAAATTCTTTTTGGCTAAGTATCGATAAGATAAAATCTGGATAAGAAAAGTCTCTTTATGCTGAAACCAGTATTGTGGGTTTTATGAGGAATCAAAACCTGTTTGAGTTTTCCTGGAAAACCACTTCCTCATGTCTTCATTTGCATCAGCTGAAACAACCTATCCAAACAAGGTATACTATGGACTTATCATAACAGAACAATTTCCTAAAATTGGTCTTCCTAAAAATCTCAATGGAACTTGTTTTCTATTAACGTTTTATTTTAATTCCACTAATCCAAACAAAAACCTAGCTAGGTATGCAGTAATAGTTATTGGTTAAGATCTAGTTACTCTCGCTCACACTAGCTCCATTGTACACGTGTTCATATTGTACCCAGTGGACTTATGATTTTTTTTTTGAAACAAAGGACTGTGGGGGAGATCCCCACAGTAGATTTTATAAATAATTTAAGCAACAGTCAAGATTACAAACCTGTTTTAACTGAAAGCATCTAGCCAAAAGCAAAAGGAAGACCTAAGGTCCTCCCTGAGTCTAACAGATTGCAAATTACATTGATGCTTGAAATTTACAAGCCATAGAGAAGGAGTTGGGTCTCGACGCTGAAAAATCTTGTCGTTTCTAAGTTTCCAGAGCTCCCATGCTGCAATTAGGGATGCTTCGACGAAGAATTCCAAAGCGTGCACCTCATTGGCCCTCATCAATCTTTCAGCTAGTGGCAGGGAGACATCCCAGGAGAAGTTAATTGAGGTCCATTGCTTTGCTCTCTATGTAGTCATCAATCTCTATGTAGTCAGTAATTGAACTTTGAATGTGCTGGTCCATTGCTTTGCTCTCTATATAGTCAGTAATTTCAGTTGGCAGCAGTCTCCAGTGGTTTCTATCCACTAAACTCCAGCTTCAACTCATATTCGCATGACATCCCATCTCTAACAGCAGGCCTCCAACCTGTCGTCAAACTTGTCATCTTCCATTTGATAAAAGGGCGTACCTAGTGCAGAGAGCTCCCGCTCTGTGCGGGGTCTGGGGAACATCCCATCTTCCATTTGATACAACCATTGGTTAGAAGCAGAGTTAGTTTTGCTTGCTTTGACCATGACTGAGCTGGGCTAGTAGGCAAGACGATTCAATCTTGCTTGTTTCTCAACTTCTGCAACACGAGAGAAGCTCAGTATTTATGTGCAAGCGGCAAGCATTGTCACTGGGCCCACACCATTGAAATTTTCAACCTGCACCAGCCAGCTCAATTCAATCATCGTTTTTGTTGCTCATCAGCTAGTCAACCAAACATACATCAATAGTTATGGATTCCACAAGTTCATGCTCAACTCCAGCAGGTCCCTACTTGAGCCCCCATAGCTAAATATGGGGTGCCCATTCAAAAAACTGTGCTCCATCAGGGCCCCTACTTGAGCCCCGAAATTTGGGTGGGCACCCAAATCCCCCTTCCAGCACCCATTTCTGGGGGCTCTGCCCCAAGCTCCGAAACGTCAGTTTCCTTCCGTTTTTTCCCCACGCACACACGGGATGCCGTCCTCTCGGATTCTTCTTCACCGGCGACATTGGATTCTCTCCCTCACCGGCGACCCTCCCTTTGCTCCCGACCTCCTCGACACAGTTCATACACTCGACGACATAGGCGGCAATGGCGGGGTGCGTCTGGCCGAACATGTTGACCCCGCCCTTGCTCCCGCCCTCCTCGGCGGCCCCGCCTCCGCTGGGGTGGGGTGGCGGCGGCCCTGCCTCCTCCGCCGATGGTGACCGACGCACGTGCCGCCTAGATGCGGAGCTCCTCTTCCTCGGCGTCGACGCTGCGGTCCAGGCTGAGGCACGCGATGCGGTGGCGGCCCCCTCCCTCCACGCCGCATTCGAGGAGAGAGGAGCAATCAGCTCACTCACTCTCACAACTCACGGCTAGAGGTAGAAGAACACTAAGAACATAGCACACACACAACACTAGCACAAGTCGAATGTGCAGCAACTGAACTGTTCTCTCCATTGCATTGTCTAGTACTCCCTCTGTCCCTGAATAAATCAATTCCTAGAATCCGTGCCAGTCAAACTTTTTAAGTTTGACTAACTTTATAGAAAAGAGTAACAACATTTATGATATAAAATGAGCACATTATGAAAATATACTCTATGGCAAATGTAATGATACTAATCTGATACCATAAATGTTAACGTTTTTTTCTAGAAATTTGGTCAAAGTTTAAAAAGGTTGACTTTGATACCATAAATCTTAACGTTTTTTTCTAGAAATTTGGTCAAAGTTTAAAAAGTTTGACTTAAGACAACTCTAGGATCTATTTATTCAGGGACAGAGGGAGTATATATACGAGTCTAGTACCAACTATATGGTACAGTAGTACATGGCTTAGCTCAGCCTTCAACTACTGCTACATGGCTGATGTATGCCACTACACAGTTGGCCTATTGCCATACTCCTACAGTACAAATGTACAATAGATGGACAGCAAGAGCTGACCACAATACCAACTCTCTGCTGCAGCAAAAGATCAAAAGGGAGCAGCAGATTATCTTACACACCAAACTTTTTCCTTATACAACTATTGGTATATCACCCTTCTTTGGATTGTCACTAAGATACCTTCTACATTGTTCTTACGCACACTACTGTGTCATATCATACAACTTTATGTCCAATTTAATGCGGAAAAATCTGAGTGGTGCAAACAATTCAATCTAGTACAATTATGCAAAGCCTACAGTTTGCCCAAATTTTAGTATTCATTAGGTCCTAATCTAGTGTTGATAGAGCAGACAGTATCAAACTGCTTAGCTTGGTATCTGTTTAAATTGTTATTATGCACCCCTGATGTTGCATATGATATTGTAAGTTATTCATGGTTTTATGTTATTGTTGTAACTAAATGCAGCAAATAAAGAGTGCATAAGGTGTTGGCTGATGTGAATGCGGTTGGTTTGTTGCTTTGATGGACCTGTATTCTCTCGGTGAATGAACAGACTTGCAAGATGGATAAAATCTTGCTATCTCATAGTACATTTGATTGTTATTCTCAGTTTTGTATTGAGGTGTGTGGTGGCTGGTGTTGGCAAACTTGTTTATTTGAAGCAAATTTGAGCAATGCTCAGAGACATGTAATTTTCATTTCTGTTTTCCTTTGCTCAGTTATTCTGACTTGACATGGTGCTCTTGTAATCTTAAGCAGTAGTATCTCTAGAATGTTTTCCCCAAGGAGATTTTAGTACCAAATTCGAATAATGCTCAGAGACGTGAAATTTTGATTTCCATGTACCCTTCCTCAGTTATTCTGATATACAATGGTGTTCATGTAACCTTAAGCAGTAGTGTCTCCTGATCCTTTTTCCAAGGAAATTTTCAGTATTGTTGATAGTACATTATGAATCACGATGAAAAGCAAAATGCAGTGAGAACAATGTTGCTAGCACATGAATTAATCAGGTTGCAAACATGTAGCATGCAGTTTAGATGTTTACTTATGACATGGTCATATATGTGTAGTTAGCCTAAGGTGGAGTTTACATTACTGAGTACATATTATTTTTTAGTGGAAATACACTAGTGAGAATTAGAATCAAGTCCTGTTTACCTTTATTTGTAATGGTGCGTTCTTGGTAGTGAGTGGTGACTACTTGTTAGATGTTCTTTTAAACTGTCTCTTGCCTGAAATGGATTCTTAGCCTGACTATTCTAAAGCCTAGACACCAGAAAAGGATCCTTATTTCAGTCCGACAAAGTTTTGGAAGAAGATCTCAAACAGTGGCGAGCTCGTAGCCTAACTGTTCTAGAGCCTAGACACCAAGAAAGGATCCTCATTTTCGTATAACAAAGCTGTTTTGGATGAAGACCTAAAACTGTTTTGGTGACCTCTAGAGTTTGGTTCTGTGGTGGCCTCGTTCTATCACAATGTTGGTCATCTAACTATGCATGCGTGCTAGGATCGAATAGTGGTATGGAAATGTGTTTGAACACCTTTGTGATACGATTTTAAAAATGCTAACATGAGCTAAAGGTGATGGTTGTCTCATAGGATAACACTTGGAGTAGCAAGTTTTCAAAAGGTTTAAAAAGAGTTTGAAAATAAGTTCGCAGAGGCGGTCGGTGTGCATTTAGTGCACCACCGGATTTATTCAGTGGCCTGTGTGGCCCAAGGGTTGTGGGCATTGGACAAAAGGGCCCTAACAGCTCGTTCGGCTGGTTGGCTGGCTGGTGCTGGCCAGCCCACTCACGCGGGAATAGTGTCTTTCAGCCAGAATAATATTTTTCTCTCACAATAACCCAGCTGGAATAATATTTTTGCTTATTCAACCAGCCAGCCGAACACTCCCTAAGGCTTTGGCTTTAGGGCTAGCTACTTCGCCTGTGCAGGCTGGGCCTGGCGGCCCGATCGGCCCAAGGGGTGGTCACACCATGGCTGGTGGCAGCGCACGGGAGTCGCAGATTTGACAGGCGGCATAGCACTTGTTCTGGAGTTGGCGGCACGAGAAGAATCGGAAGATAGGGGCCTCGCCCTTGGGCCGCTCACTAACCAGAGGCATGAGGTCTTATCAAGTTAAACTGCCTATAAATACTGATTACTTTGAAGATTACCAACTTGATGTTGCATCAAGTAAACAGAGGAAATAACAAACAAACAACTACATGAAAATGGTGATCACTATTCAACTTTGCTGTTAACAAATATCTATCTAGCGCAATAGAAGATGAGAATTCTGCCACTGAAACTAATATAGATTGTAGGATCAACAATCGATGCCCTCTTCAGAAAATCAATACTGCAAATATGAACAATCTATATATAATTGGGTCAACACAAAGTCAATTGCCAAGAAACTGTACAAGGAGTCGATGATCATGACAAGGGCCCTTCAAGCACCAAATGCAATCGCCAAACACTCGCTTGCAAAAAAAAAAAAAACATCTCACAGCACTGAGACATCGCGACCTAGCAATCCCTAATCGCTGGCACCCTAGCAGTCCGAGAAACCACCACATAGCTACAATGGATGGCTACGAGGGGCAGGTTTAAAAGAGCTTGTCTACCTCGCCGCGGGGGAAGAATATGAGGAAGGAAAACCACCGGCGTGCTGACCTGTCCCCTGACCTCGAGTATGAGGTGGGCGCTGCCCTTCTTGAGCTTATTGACCTCGGTGATTATAGACATCCTCGTCGAAGCCTCCGAACTCACGCTGGCTCCGAACACAGCAGCGGGATCAGTTGGCAGTGGTTGATGCGGGGTTATGGTATGGTTGCGATGCAGGTGCAGCAAACCTTTGTACGTGGCCTTAGCAGGTCTAGCCAACTGTAGCCTGGAAAGGCTGCCCGCACACATGCTGTCGTTCATTGCATGGTGAGCATCCGCTTTGTAGGTGGCCTTAGTATTATAGCTGGTGCAGCCAACCGTAGCCTGTAAATGCTGGCCGCACATGCACTGTTATTCGCTGCAACAAAGGCATCTAGTTGCACATGCACCTACTTCTACTTAGCAGCGGAGCCACACACACCACATCTCTTTTCACACATGCACCTACTTCTACCTAGCAGCAAAGCCACGTCCCTCTCCGCCCGTATGGACATAACGACGTGATACACTCAAACACACGCCCCTAGAAAGGCAGAAGGCATGCAAGTGGGCACTGGGTAAGAGCCTTTGTCCATGTTCCTTTGTCATTTCGTTCAGATTCGATGCGGCGACGGCGACGCCGGACGCCGTTGCTCTGGGTTGTGTGGGCTGTGGCCAAGCCTGTCCCTTGGGCAGGGCGAGCGAGGCACACGCTCTAGGCCCACGATGACAAGGGCCCATCAGCGTCCAGCAAGTATGTGTTCTGTATATGTATTTTGCACAGCTGAACAGAGGACGTCGTGGCTTTTGGCTAGCGATTGGCCCAAAAGTAGATGTGCATGTTGATAAAAAAATACATATGTATGCTCAGGCACAGGAACACTGAAGGCCGAAGCGCTGCATACATGCGATCGGGGTTCAAAATTTCACCAAAATTTCGCAAATTTCAGTAATTTCGGTAGTGGACGAAAGAAAAATCCAAAATTTTGCAATACACTAATACCTGTGCTATATAACTCTAGACTCATACTTTTTACTCCCTCCATCCCAAAATGTAAGACGTTTGACTTTTTTGGCCCCAAGTTTGACCACTCGTCTTATTCAAAAAATTTGTGCAAATATAGTCAAATTTAAGTCATTCTTGAAGAATTTTTATTAATAAACCAAACCACGACGAAAGAAGTGACATTTTACACAAATTTTTGAATAAGATGAGTGGTCAAACTTGGTGTCAAAAAAGTCAAACGTCTTACAATTTGGGATGGATTGAGTATTGTTTATGTTGCATATTCTTCTACTCAATATATGTGTAATCATAAATCATGCTAATATTTGTTTAGATCTATTTTTTTTAAGAAAAAAACATACTTCATGTACATGTCTCTAAAAAAATTTAGTCAAATTTTGGCCGGATTTCACGAATTTCGGTAATTTTGGAGGCAGCTGAAATTTTTTGTAGTACCAAAATCGAAAACCCTGCCTGTGATGACCATTATAATTGTCTTTGCACGCTCACGGCGACTATGTAATTTTCCATCTGTGTCTGACATGAGGAGTCAAGGTGGCACAAGGGACGCCTGCTCTCAGACTCAGTCTAGAGATTGGTACAGCCAAGGCCAAAAGCAAGCCTAATTGTATGAGGATGTTTATGTCATTCATAGCGTTTACTCATCACGAAGTTGCATGGTTTTGCTCCGTTTTAAGTTGTTTTTAGTTTGTCTTAGGCCAAACTCTAACAAGCTTACAAACATAATAAGTATTATTATTATTACTGCTACTGCTACTATGTTTATATTACGAGGCTTTGCTTGCAATTTCACTCCAGGCCCGTCAAAACTCAGGGCCAACACTGCTCTGCCGCTATATAAGTAGGTGCATGTGTGAAGAGAGGTGTTGTGTGGCTCTGCTGCTAAGTAGAAGTAGGTGCATGTATGACCAGATGCCTTTGCTGCACCTAACAACAGCGTGTGTGCGAGCCAGTCGTTACATGCTACGGTTGGCTGCACCTGCATAGTATTGTATTACTAGCTTAGAGTTAGAATTTTGATCAATGCTTAAAGGATGTCTCAAGTTACACAACGCAATAATAGATCAATGTTGCCATAAACGCTAAACGGTAGTCGTTCGGTCACCCATCGAGTAGTGAATAGGCCGTTTACACGTTGTGTACTTGGATTACACAGTTTTGTACAATATGAATAAATATTCATATACTTGTGTTGTTATGCAAGTGAAAATCAACATATATTAGTACTAATAAGAAAAAAGATAGTTGTTGTATCAAAGAATCATAATAAACACCCATAGCATGTTACATACAACACAATAATGAGAGTGAGCAATTTTTCGATATCCTGTCCAAGCATTCCATCACCAAATCGGTCCATTACACGGCCTATGCACCGGAAACCGTTTTTTCCCGTTCCATGTAGACCGTGTAATCCATGTAAGACCATGTAAACGGTTAGACCATGTAATTAGCCGTTTAGGACCTAAACTGCACGGTATGTCATCGAGTAGCGTTTACACCGCGTGTACACAGTCTACACGGTCGTTTGCGGCAACACTAGCCAAATAGAATTTTTTAGCAAAGAATGAACATACGAAACTCAAGTATTAACCATTCAAGGTCACCTGTCTACATTCCACGATAGATCACATAATACATAGAAATAAACAAACACTTAAAAATTTCAGTCTTAACTATCTTGTGGCGCTTAATACCAGCAAATCAAACTACCTTAGAACTAGTTAAGAAATGGAATACTTGCACAACCCCCTAGACCTGTCTCAAATAGGAGCATTGTCAAGCAACATATCCCAAATACACCAACCAATTAACTCCACACCAAAAAATGAGAATTATCTTTATATGCAAAAACGTGAGAATCACTACTACAGACTGAGATACCATTGTTGCCACTTTCACTGCCATAGGAGATATAAACGACGGTGTAATACTTTCACTGTCGGATGGATCGATAGCGAGAACTCGTAAGGAATGAAACCAGGACTTGAAACTTCTACCACCGAAGGGTTAACCATCGATGTGGCGGTGCTAATGGGGTTGAATTGCACTGTCGTATGAAAAGGCGAGCCGACTGGGATACGCGTTTTGGCCGCTGGCCCTAAACTAGCTTTGGGTCTACCGGTGGTAAATTCAGTGTGAGTGTTCAATGTCCCAACTACACACAACACAGTTGCATCACCATTATTACTTCCACTTCTCCATCTTCAAGGTTGGCCTATTTAACCCAAGTATGGATGCACCTCTTGGGCTGAATCCACGCACTCTTGAATCCACATACGTGAGCCCATCATCTTTCTTCATCGCCTAGAGGTGCTTTGTCTTCCTCCTTGCACTTCTCATGGAGGCCGCCTACGTGAGAGGTGCAAGATGGAGATAAAGCACCTCATAGGGATGCTAGTGTTTGGAGAAGGCCTTCAAGATTGGGTGTTTTAGATTCTATAATCTTGTTACCCTTTAGCATCGAGATGCAGATCTGCATCCGTCGACCCTCAGAGGTAGCGCCCTCGAGTCATCGACCCTAAGAGGTAGAAAGATCATGGAATATAAAGCACCTCACTGAGAGGTGCTCGTTCTTCAAGATTGGGTGCTTTAGATTTCATAATCTTTGTACCTCAGAGGATCAAGATGTAGATCTACATCTCTCGACCCGGAGGTAGCAAGATTATGGAATATAAAGCAGCTCACTGAGATGCTGGTGTAAGTTTTGGGAGGTGCTCCTTCTCCATCCTTTATGAGGTGCTGCCACTGAACAAGAGCTTGACTTGATGATTGCGGATCTTCTTGCAGATCTTGTGTGATCTGCAATCATCTGCCTCTCTCCTATTCAGGGGCTCCATACTCGATTGGGGGTGCTTCAAGTTTGCGAGGTGCTCATTCTTCAAGATCCCTCGACCATGAGATGTTCAAGATGGAAGGTACACTACCTCACTGACATGCTGGTGCAGTGTTGCTTTATATGTGCAAACCACCTTATGATACAGATATATTATTGCGTAGATCTAGAATCGCCTGTCCCATTCCCTAACTCTAGGATCAAAACCTGGCAGCGCCTCGGCGGCGTTCCTCCCACAAGAACACGAAACTAATAATTAACAGGCAATGGGCCGTCATGATAGTTAAGCAAAGTTTCACTATCACAATAATTATCATAACATAAAATAATTACATGTCTTGTTCTGGTTTATATGCCAGTTACGCACGCTTTCTCAATGGAAAATACCTAAAGAAGAGTTTCGTAGAGCACTCAATGGAAAGTACCTAAAAAAGTACTACCCAAGTATTTGGGTTGATGCTTGATAGCCGAGTCTCATTGGCTCAAAATAGCCGACTCCTAGAGTGTCACCTTTAGAACAAAAAATAACAATAAAAAACATATGGTCAAAAGTGACATTCAAACAGTAGATTCTTTACTTATAAGACCCTCGATATAATCTATATGTAGTCATGGAGTCATTAGTAGAGCAATAAAGGTGCATATGCTATATTTTGTTGTTAGGACATGTCTTTGTGTCGACACAAAAACGTGTCGGAACACAGCAAGCCGGAAGGATCTGTTTGATGGAGCAAGGCTAGAGATCCGCTTGGCTTCAATGCAGGGTTAACCGATCCTGCGTATTCCTCCAGAGGCATACCAGTCAATTTGACCTGCAATTGACAAGGAGAGAAAGTTTATCAGTAATTTAAGGTGGAACATGCCGGTTTTGCCCGGACAGTTCCAAGTGTGTCGCTTCGGGAGCAGCCAGACGGGAAAATCGACTAAATAGACAATATGCAAAGAAATCGACTGTTACGGATAGTAAAGCTTATGGATCGCGATTGATTTTATGTTGATAAGTACAATGCCCGTAGATGTAAGTGAAATCATCAGCTAGGTGGATATTACCAATGTGAATCATTGAAGCCGATGAATCTAACGAGAAAAGATATAACATGCGAACAAATCGACTGTCTAGTGCGAATGGATCTACAAACGCTCTGAATCTAATCTGTTACCATCAACAGTAAGGTTCGACCAGATCGATGACAGCTATGATGATAATAACAAACTAAAACCTTAGAATCCGTAAAACCATCTACATAGGACAGGCTTTCTGAAAGACATGCTATATGTGTGAAAAGCTCAAAGCGGATCGGCTGTAATAGCTGATTCGGGTGAAAAGGGACTACAGCATGCGAACAATCGACTATTTAACACGGACAAACCTATAAACTCATCGGACCTAACCTACTATCTCTAACAGTGGGGTTCGACCACATTGATGTAGCTGTGATAAAGATAACAAATCAAACCTTTAAAGTAAACATATCTATTCATGTTTAACAGAATCATGGAGACACATTGTAGGTGTTAAAGCATAGGCGATTGGCTATTTAGCCGATGCAGGCATAGCAAACAGTTAAGGTCGCACCTGATTGAGAACAAATCTACCAACTAGCATCCTCCAATCTAAAATGCTATCAGTGGGGATCGACCGGATCGTTACAGCCATAATAGCGAACCGTAGATCAAATTTAACTAGCCAGCAAACCTCTTTAAGATCATACGTGCCTTAACCGCATACTATGCACGATCAAGATCAAAATAGAATAGCCGATGAAACATAAACCACCTCTCAAAGTAAGAAATATCGTATTGTAACATGGCAAATGATGGACTAAAAGGGTATGAGGCCGATCTAGATTGATCTCAACCGGGCAGGTTGATGTTGCTACAAACTAATAACAATAAGAACATCAGCAAGATTGGTAACTTAATGAATCTACCCAAAGGACGCCACCCTTAAGTAGAGCCGATAACTTGATCTTAATCTAATTTGAGCAGTGGAGGTCAACCGGATCGATGCAGCCGTACTTGAACTAGATAAGAGTCGATAACTAGCTTATACTAGAGTTCACAGTGGAGGTCGAACTTAATGGATGCAGCCGTACAAACAGAAGTATAAGCCATGACGGCACTTATAGATAAGCCGGAGGTCGGTCGGACTGATGCAACCCTGCTTGTTGAAGAACTCACCGAGATCTACTCTACTCCTACTCCTAAGGGTTGGCACGGAGCAAAAAAAAGTAACTTGTATTTGATTGATTGGATGTCCTTTTACAATAGCTGGGGTCCAATATTTATACCCGAAACCTAAGCATGAATCCTGCTTAAGCATGACTCATTACAATCTTTGGCATAGGATAAAGCATTCCTAATTTAAGATAACTTGGACCCTAATCTTTCCCTTTTTGTAGAGTCCGACATGTTTTCCCCGACGCCAACTGTGGCTCATTGTCGTTACTTGCTGGCGTCATCTGAAGAGAGCCGATTCCAGTGCTGCATTTGAATCAGCTGATATCGACCCTTATGTAATCGATTCCTTGATGACACGCTCTTGGAAGCTTCGAGTTCCCATGCTCTTCTTCCCAAATTTTGGTGTAAACACATGCCCCCCAATTTTGGGATAAAAGTAATTTTATTCCAAAATTACCACGTCTGCACTCCCGATAGGTCTGTAGTCATGGGTAGAGAATCTTGATCTAGGGTCTACTATCTGTCACCATTTTTTGCCTGCTTATGAGCCCATGCTTCAAAGCTTTACGAGAGCATCATTGCTTCATGGGCGCTTGGATCCATCTTTCCAGACCGACTATAAATGTCTATCCGAATCTGGCAAGAGCAACTCAACAACTAAGTTATGTTTCACTTCTGCTTGCTTCCTCGAGTGCCTTTGGCTCCACTAGACCCTCCATGGCCTAATTCCTTGTTACGAGGATCCTGAGTGGTTAGAAGAATTCTTGTGTATAGGGTGATTGTGTCGCTCATTTCAGCGCCTTGTCGAGCAAGAGGATCAGCTACTGTGGTTAGAAGAATTCTTGTGACATCACCTGAGTTTTCTCACCATGATCGTAGAGCTGTTCTAGTGTTCACAAGGGTTAAAATGTGTGGACACCTTCCCCTTGTTTGCTTTGTCAAATGCCCATCGGGGAAGCCACAGACTTCTTTCCCACGGTTTCCCAGCCACCGAGAAATGGGTATCTTTTAGTAGGTGACTTTTTCTCTCCCTGATGCACTTCTATCAGCGGGCCAATATGACTTGGTCCATGGTGACCTTTGGCCTTGTGGGGATCCAGACTCCCTTTAAGCCAAAGAAGTCTTACTAGGTTGATCGTCAGTTAATGTAAACCTTTCGTATCAATCCCACGATATTTTGAAATTATGGGAAGCAACAAGTCTAAATCAGTTGCCTCTTCGTGATCCATCCCCTGAATTTCTAGAGTGTTGATCCGTTTCCATATCTGACTTTAATTCCACGACCCCGACGAAGCCTATCTTCTCACCCCCGGGCTATATATACGGGCCACGGCTGTGGATCGAAAAAATAATCTACTTCGTCCCAAACCTTCCATGTCTTTGGTGTGATTTTGCTTTCCCATAGGTTTGAAGGTATGGAGAATGGCAAGAGGTCTGCTAAGGAGGCCTTTAACGGGTCTGTGTTACCACGCCAGTGTCTTCATCATCAGGAGGGTGCAACCTGGGGTGTTCCCATCATCCCAGAGCATAGGGCTGACTTCACCCAACTCCTGAGGTTGTCTTCATCAACAATCCACCGCTAGCTCCCCTGCTACCTGAGGAGGTGGATCGACAATGACGATTTGATCGTCTCCATCGATTGGGCTGGCCAAAAGCTCACCGACTGCCTCTCTATCGTGGAATCGGCTCTAGCCACCTTGGCTTAGCGCCGATCACCTTCTGAGGCCGACCAGGTGGAGGAGAGGTTGGCCAAGGCTGAGGCTAGAATCATGGGTGAGATGCCTACCACAATTTTCTGTCTCTTCTTAGTTTTTTGTCTTTAAGATCTTGATCATCTCTTTCTCGAATCTTTTTAGATCTATCAGCCCAGCTAGAAAGCCTCCGATCAGCTGCGGAGCACGCGACAGGATTCATCAACGCCAGGGGTGCCGTGCTGGTGGTTCACTTTTATGATATCTAGAACCATGTTAGGGAGGTTGCTCTTCATGATGTTCATCATGGTGCTGCCATGGCATTGGCTGCTGCGCAAGCTCGCTCTGGCCACGAGCTTTGACTTCTTTCCCATGGTTTTCTAGCCACCGAACACCCTGGGGATCATGAGCGCTTGGTTGAGGATTTCTTCGACACCGCCAACTCCATAGCACTTGCTTCCCAGGCCGATGACATAGTGAATAAAGTGTTCCCCGGCCTTTAGCTTGTAATTGGAGAAGCTGGCAAACAATTTCTTCATTTTAATTGGTTTCTTGTACTCATATTCCATGCACCAATCTATGTTTGCCCTTACTCTATAGGCGATACATATCGTACCGGCTTTTTTCAGGTTTATTTTTGAACTAGAGGCGATACCCTTCTGGTATCGGCTATCAGAGCCAATGACTAAACAAATCGGTTATCAAGTATTAATCCAAATGCTAGGATGATATTTCTTTAGATATTTTCCATTGATTGCTCTGTCAAACTCTTCTTCTTCTCTTAGTGTTTCCAAAATATAAGCATTGCCAGGCGCACAACGTTTAATCCGATAAGGTCCTTCCCAATTAGGTGACCATTTGCCAAACTTGCTATCCTTTGACCTGATCGGCAATTTCACTTTCCAGACTGTCTCCTTCAGAAAATTGTTTACTCTTGACCTTTTTATTATAATACCTTGCAATCCTCAGTTTATTGGCTTCGATATTCTCAAGAGCACGCAACCAATGGCAACTCAAGTTCTCTAAGTCGTCTATCATAAGATTCTTGTAGACTTTGGCTGAGAAATCATTTTGCAATGTGACACGCCTCAATCTAGTTTGAATTTCTCAAGGAAGGACTGCATTATGACCATACACAAGTTTATAGGGTTACATTTTAATCGATCCATGATAGGCCATCCTATATGCTCTTCAATCTTTTTCTTGATCAACTTAATCATAATCTGATTGGACACCTCTGCCTGGCCATTAGCCTGAGCATAGTAAGGAGAAGAATTTAACAACTTAATTCCTATACTGGCAGCAAAATCTCTGAACTCTTCTGATGTGAACATTGTTCCTTGATCGGTAGTGATAGTGTGAGGAATCCCAAAACAATACACAATATGCTCCTTGACGAAATCAACCATGTTTTTGAGGTTACCGTCTTCAAAGGAATTGCCTCAACCCACTTAGTGAAGTAATCCGTCGCTACCAATATGAACTTATGTTCTTTACTTGAGGGTGAAAAAAATCTAGCCAATTAAATCAATTCCCCAACCTCGAAATGGCCATGGTTTGATTATTGGATTCATAGCCGATGCGGGCGATTTTTGGACATTACCAAAACGTTGAAAGTCCTAGCACCCCTTATAAATATTCAAAATAGTCTTCTAGTATTGTTGGCCAGAAATATCCAATTATATGAATAATCCATTTCATCTTATAAGTCGATTGATGAGCTCCACATATCCCTTCATGTACTTCACCCATCAACACCTTAGCTTCTTCTTGATTTAAGCATTTAAGCAACACCCCATCGACTATTTTGTAATATAGTTGATCATCTAATAAAACATACTTAGTTGATTTGTACCTTAGCTTCCTGGTAACCTTCTATGATGAATTCCTAAGGTAATCGGCTATTTCAACTCTCCAATCATTATTCGAGGTTTCACTACTTAAAACCTCTTGAAACACTTGATAACCTAACGCACTTTGAGCTAAACGATTAGCCTCTTGATTCTGTGCTCTTGGAATATGTTGAAGAGAGACATGAGGAAATTCCTTGAGCAACCTTTGGCACCCATCATAATATCTCCTTAGAGTATCTTCTTTACATTCATATAGGCCGATCAACTGATTAATAACTAACTGTGAATCTCCAAATAATTCAATTGCCTCAGCCTTTACTTCATGAAGAAGTTGAAGCCCCTTAAGAATAGCTTCATATTCTGCTTGATTGTTGGTGATCATTGGTTCAGTTGGAAAAGCAAACTCAAAACTTGCCCCCCAAGGTGAAATAAGAACAATACCAATGCCACCACCTTGCTTGCATGATGATCCATCAAAGAATAATGTCCAAGGTACCGACTCTGCATAGCCAATACTTGGCTTATAATGCTGGGTGACAAAATCGGCTATTACTTGCCCTTGACTGCTTTAGTCGATTCGTACCTCAAGTCAAATTCTGACAATGCAAGAATCCACTTCCCCATTCTTCCATTTAATATTGGCATTGATAGCATGTGCTTGATCACATCAGTCTTGGAGACAATTGTACACTCAGCCGATAACAAGTAATGTTGTAACTTAGTGCAAGAGAAATATAAGCACAAGCATAACTTTTCGACAGAAGAATTTCTTGTCTCTAGATCCAAAAGCCATCTACTTAGATAGAAAACTACTCGTTCTTTCCCTTCGAACTCTTGCATTAAGTCCGATCCAATCGTTTGGTCATCGGCCAACACGTACAACTTAAAAGGCTTACCTTGCTGAGGAGGAACCATCATAGGCGGACATTTCACGTATTCTTTTATCTCCTCAAACGCCTTTTGTTGTGTATCGCCCCACTTAGATTCTTGATTATTTTTTAACTTTAACAAGGGAGAAAACGGTAGAACTCTTTCTGACAAATTTAAAATAAACCTTCTGATAAAATTAATCTTACCAAGCAAAGATTGTAATTCTATTTTAGTAGTCGGGGGCACTGCCTCATCAATTGCTTTCATACTTTTTTGACCAATTTTGATTCCTCTCTCGTGGACCATGAAACCCAAAAATTGTCCAGTTGATACTCTAAAGGCACACTTATTAGGATTCATCTTTAGACCATGCTTTCTTGTGCATTCTAGAGTCTCCCGCAAATCAGCTAGATGTTTCTTGTATCCCTTAGATTTCACCATCACATCATTGATGTAGATTTCAACAATCCTGCCGATCAACTTATAAAAAATATAATTTATTGCCCTCTAATAAGTTGCACCGGCATTCTTCAAACTAAAGGTCATCACAACCCATTCAAACAAATCGATTGCGCCAGGGCATCTAAAAGCTATTTTTGATATATCTTCCTCAGCCATAAAAAATTGATTATATCCTGCATTGCCGTCTATAAAACTAATAACCTTATGCCTGACTGCTGCATCTACCAACATATCGGCTATCGGCATCGGATAACCATCCATGGGTGTAGCCTTGTTCAGATCTCTGAAATCGATGTAAACTCTTAACTTCCCATTCTTCTTATACACAAGAACAACATTTGATATCCATTCTACATATCGACACAGTTAGATAGATTTTGCTTCTAGTAATCTTTTAGTCTCATTTTTATATCATCAAGTATGTTTGGATTGAACCTCCTTGGAGCTTGTTTAAATGGCCGATATCTAGGTTTGATTGGCAACCGATGTTCAACAATCGATCGGTCTAGACCAGGCATCTCATAGTATTCCCAAGCAAAACAATCTTTAAATTCCTTTAATAGATTTACTAACTCTTGCTTATACTCAGGATCCAACTTTGTACTTATATACATCGGCCTAAGCCTATCTCCAGAACCAATATCTATCTCTTCTAATTCATTGGCCGACGTAAAGCCATCTATTGGATTATCCATTAAAACAAATTTTCAAAGCCGACTGCTTGGATCGGCTGTTGGCTTTCATGATTGACTCTAATGAAGCCTCCTTCCCATATTTTTCTAGAAAAACATTCGAAGTCTTCTAGCTCCCAATATACTGGATCGGCTGTTGCGATACTTATAGAATCATTAGTGCGAACCAGCTCAACATCATCTCCATGCCACTGAATCAAACATTGATGCATGGTCGATGGTACACAACAATTTACATGAATCCAATCACGACCGAGGAGTAAACTATATGACCCTTTTCCATCAATGACGAAGAATGTGGTGAGCAAAGTCTTATTCCCGATTGTCAGTTCGACGTTAATTGCCCCCCGAGTCTTGGACGCATTACCCCCAAAATCCTTAAGCATCATATAGGTCTCAATCAAATCTCCCGACCCCTTGCCAAGCTTGCAAAAAGTAGTATAAGGCATAAGATTGATAGAAGTGCCTCTATCCACCAACATCTTGCTCATCGGCTTCCCATCAACAAAACCTTTTACATATAAAGCCTTTAAGTGCCGATGCTTGACTGGCTTATCGAATATAGCTTGCTGTATAACTGTCAACTTGGCAACTATTTCTTCATACTCTGATTCATTGAAATCTGAATAAACTTCTTGGTCCGCTGGAGCTCTAAATTCTGACGGCAATAGAAAAGCCATTTGAATATTAGCCGATGGTTGCCCTCTATCGGCTGTTTGTTTAGCACGCCATACTTGAGGTCTACCAGATACCTGAGCCTGTTCTAGCTCTCTATTCCTTAGGCATTGCACCCTTCTTTTCTGTCTTCTTATCAAACCTCCTGGACACCATTGGCCTTCCTGCCAAACATATTCTTCCTCATTACTTTCCTCTTCATAATCAGCCCAATTTTGATCAACAACTCACTTTCCAAGCCGATCATGAACACTTCTATTTTTTAAGGGCCGATCCATGTTATTATAATGATATTCATATCAAGCATGGATAGTGAAACATCCTCAATTTTCCACGAAGGGAAAATCCACAGAATGAATTATAATATGATGAAACCAATAGTTGGTTCCATCATATTATCATATATCAGTCGATATCACAGTCATACATCGTAAGATTACAAGAATACAAGATATTACATCACTGGGGAACACACCTATTATAGAGTTAATCTAGCAGAAGACTATTGAGTGAAGGCTCCTCCTTCACGGGTCATCATCAGAGTTGGCATAGTGCAGCGTAGATTTCATCTCCGAACCAAACTTGAGCGTAGGCACGAGACCTCCTAATCCTTCTAAAGTCAGCATCTCTGAGAAGCAGGAAAATCTACACACCGCCAGATGTGTGCAGGCCATGGTCAGCACCGATGAGCTTTAGTGGAAAAGATAAACAAGGGATCTGGCGATCCTAATATTTGGCTATGGTTTGCATTCTTAACGCATGAGAAGTAAATAACAATTGTATTATAATATTAATAGCCAATTTTTAACACATTCACCACCACACCATCCATATCCATCCACCAACCATCCATCCCAAATCATCTCCACACCACCACACCTTATCTCATCTCACACACTCAGGTCGATAGACCAACTCCCTCTCGACCTTGTCTCAACGGCCCGTAGCCCCAAGGCTCACGACCGGAAAATACCCCAACCCTGGAGGGAGAAAAGAAGGACTCATCTCCTATCTAGTTTAAGCGAAACCCAGGAAAGGTCCATAGCTGACAAGTCGGCATATGTATCGATCGATCAACCAAACACTCTGCAGAGGTTTTACATACCCACAAGATTAGCCATCCTCGGAGTCTAGAATCTCCTAGGCAGAATTCTGGCCGCTTGCTAGCCTAGAACGATGCCACCCTACCTCTCAGCCCTGGAACATCCCAAGTCTAGTCTGGAATGGCTGATACTGTGAGTCATAGATAGAGCCGGGGCCCACCGGATGTCAAGAGCCGGTCCACAAGGTCTCCTGAAGTCTTAGAAGGGTGTGGGGGAAAACCGCGCGCCCCGTACCTCCTTGCACACGTTCTCCTAGTAGTAGTGGCATCGCTCTACCAAGTAGTCCGACCGTCCCGCACCATATAGGGCGAGTGGGATGTAAAGGATTCCCGGTGAGTCTGAGTACTAGTAAGTCCTTAGGGATGACCAAGCCAGAATGTCTTCATTAGGGTTTCCATTTTACGTGCCACCACAGCACCTCTACCCCGGGCTCCACCTCTCCAAGGTTCACACTCAAGGCCACCTCCAATTACCATTACCCGCCATAGGTATTCCATATCCGAGTGCCCAGGTAGCACCACATGGCAAGACTCGCCCTAGGCTCATCGTTATTCCAGCTCGGTCGACACAACCCTCACCCTCCACGCACCCAAGACACACACAGCACGCTCACACACCACCAAGTCCGGCACCCATAGCCAAACCATTCCCAGGGGGTTCACCACCAGCATCACATCCCCGATATAATGCGAAGTGGAGTTAATAATAAGTATAGTGGTGTAATATGCAAGCAAGTAGGCAAGTAAGCATATGTAAGCGAGCGAATGCGCAAAGCAGGGTGACGTGGTAGAGTGGTTGCATCAGGGTAATAATGGCTCAGGTAGTAGCATGCATCAAAGTACTAGCAAAGGAATAATTATAAAGCGCTAGCAATTCTAGATATTATGCAATGTCTAATAGGATTCTCTAAAAGAGGGTGCTGCCATGACACCTGCGATGTCGAGGTAGTAGTGGTGCAAATCTTTGTTAGTTGATGTAGTCGATCAGCAAGGTCTCCTCTTCCCAGGGTCCTGTCGTTGATCACGTTCTTCTTCTCCATTGGGTTCCATTCCAACGTTGTCCTCAAGGCAATTGCCTCCAAAACACACTCAAGGCAAGAGAACAAACAATATTCCAAAAAGGTGACAATACCCCGAAGGAACATAAAGAGGAAATGACTTGGCCCTCTCGGCTGATGTCCAATCCATGGGCCAAAGAAACAGGAGTGGTTGTTCACTAAGCACGGGCTTAAGTCAAGGCCTAGCCTGTACTTCCCGGGCCTACTGTGGTCGACCTGTACAGCTTCAAGATAAATGGCCAAGACCTCAGTTCATCCTAGGCAAACACCACGGCTCACGATCTTTCGATCCAGTGTCATTGAATTGACGGGGATTGGAAGTCGGTACCCAAGAAAGAAGAACGATGGGGTTCGGCTCTTATAGCCTTATCCCGCAAGTCACAATTGGGCACGAGTAGCATACAAGAGCGATTAACACTATTGTGACTTGGATCCAACGTACTTCGGCTCGCCCGCTATGGTAGAAAGCGGTAGCGCAAAGAGATTGGACATCAACGGGTTCTCCCTCGATCCACACGACACAATAACGTCGGGAGCCGAGAAGAGGGTTGCTCGACACGGCAAAAGATGCGGGGGTTAGCTAGGCACATCCATGTCATGTTCTCAAACACATCTTCGGGAAAGATGGTTTTAGACGGTCGATCGGGTCGACACGCACGGGTCCGAGGTACGACATAGATCATAGCTTCGCTAACTAAAAAGAGATAGTCCGGTCTTTGATCCAATCATCACGGGCAAGATGGGATCGAACAGAGCGGGCTATTGGGGCAACAAGAGCAAGAACGACCAAGAGCAAGGTCCACTTCTTCTAACGCACACGCTACGACAAAGACGAGGCATCGGAAGGAGCGACACTCAAGAACACCAAGTGCGTAAGCCACTCGTAGGGTACCCGACCTGGGTGCACTGGCACTGAGATATCTCTCGGATTTGAAGCGGTGCGGTTGTCACCGCGAGAATCAGAGAAACATGATGGTCGAACGGGGTACAAGCATACAAGGGCTTGTGCACAAAGAAGCAAACAAAAGCAAAAGAGAGATGTAGCTCCATGGTCATGGTGAGGCGAACTCGAGGAAGACGGACGCCTTGGGGATGTCGGCAGCGCGGTCGCGGAGGCGGTGCTGCAGGGGCACCGCGGAGGTGCCGTAGCCGTCATCGCCTTGGCCTCCGGGCGCCATGGTTACGGCTCTCCTGGAACCAGGAAGGAGGCAGAGGAGTGGAGAGGCTTGTGGCGGCTGGGGAAAGGAGAGGGTGCCGGCTGCTGGGGAAGAAAGAAGGGGATGGCGGTGGCTTGGGCTTCTTATGCTCGCGGGCTAGGGCAGCCAGGGGTCATGGACGGCGGCGATCTTGAAGTCCGCGCCCCCCCTTATGGGCAGACGAGCGAAGGTGCGGAGCTTAGCGTTATGCACACGCGCAAGTTGCAAAGTGAACGAATGCGGCGACGCGTGGAAGCGGGTCGCGGTGGCGTGCTTAGTAAGGTTGGAGTGGCGCCACCAGGGTTGCTGGCTGTGGGCCAAGCAGCCACCACTGGTCACATTCTGCCAGTTGGGCCAAGGCGCCAAGGGCGAAGGGAGGAGTGGCGGGCAGGCTGGCAGGCGGGCTGACTGCTCACTTGGCCGGCTGGGGCCAAGGGAGAGGTGCTCGGTTGGGCTCCTGCAGCCTGCTGGGCCTGTGCAATAAGGAGGGGAAGAGAGGGGGGTTGCTGGGCCAGGCCAAGGCATGAGGGGAGAGAAGAGAGAGAAGGAAATAGATTCTTCAATTTAAGTTTGAATGGTTGGCACAAATATAAATGGCAAGTCTGGGTTCTAGTGGAGTTCGGGATTATAGAGAGAGATTCACGGAAGACTCAAGATAATCCTGCGAGGATCTCAAGGAGGTTGCTATGGTTGTGCTCTCCAACGAAAACGAGGCTCAAACACAGGACAACTCGAAAACGTCGGCAATCACCTACAAACCATCTACATGTATGCAACATCTTGTTAGCGAGTTGGACTCATGTTTGACCTAGCAATTACATGTTTCACATGTTGCAGGAAAATTTTTAAAAAGTTCGTATTTTTGGCTTCTCCAAAAACCCGGGTTGTTACAGATAGACCGGTGGTTGGCTTGAGATTGCCTAAACTCCCAATATTGCTCGCTGCACTCCGGAAAGTTATTTCTGGTAGGCAATTTCATGCCTTCGTTCTAGCAATGTTTGAAGAAAGGACAATTCAATGTGATTCAGCTTGCTTTCTTTCATACCTCTCTTTCTCTTGTTGACGCTGGTATTCTTGCTCTTCTAACCAACGCTGATAATCCTCTTCCTTCTGCCGCTGCCATTTATTCAACAAAATTTGAGATGTAACACGGGGCCTTGTTGCCCCAATCTTCGACGCCTCTCCCTGCTCATATAGGCTCTTCTGTTGGTCACGATGCATTTTGTTCTCTCTATATTCATCAGCCGATATTTACATCTCGGGATCGACTGTTCTAGCTTCTCTTGATCTAGTTGATGTTAGGACTTTAGTTTTCCCCTTGAGCAAACTAGAATCAACCATGTTCTGATCTCTTGGGAAAGGATTATCATCAACTTTCATCTTTTGAGGTGTATCAAATTTGAGCCTTCCTTGCTGGATGTCCCTCTGTATATGCTACCGAAAAACTCTGCACTCATTAGTAGAATGAGAAATAGCATTGTGAAACTTGTAGAATTTCTTGTTCTTCAATTGATTGGGGGCAACATAACATGATTATCGGGCAACTTGATCTATCCATTCTCTAGCAAGAAATCGAAGAGCTTGTCTGACTTTGTGACATCGAAATCATAGCTCTCTTTGACTTCTCTTCCTCAAGGATTTGACACCATTACTGTCTTCTTAGCCCAATTCCATTCGGCCACAGTAACCTCTTCTTCTTCATCGTCCTCATAGCTGTCATCGACTGAATACAAATTATAGGCTTCACCATTGTGGTATTTTTCTAGAATCGGGTATCTCTGCGCATATTCTAGAATTAGCTATTGAGCGCTGCTACTCGTTGAGCCAACTGACCTAAGTTGTCAAATTCTTATCCCAATAGCTTCTCTCTCTAGGTTGGCAACATTCCTTGAACGGCCAAAGCAGCTAGCTGATCATTAGTCAAGTTTAATGAGAAGCACAAATTTCTAGTTTCTCAGAACCTCTGAAGAAACTTGGTGCCCGATTCATTAGTTCTCTGCCTTATAGTTGTCAAATCGGTATTCTTCTTTTCTCCTGTCCCAGTGTAAAAATATGCGTGAAACTTCTTCTCTAGGTTAGCCCAATTGGCAATGGAGTTAACTATCAGCGATGATAATGAAGTGAAGGTTGGTCTGACAAGGACAAGGAGAAGAAATGAACTTGATGGGCCTCTTCAATGGATGCTTCGTCCAACTATGTAAGATACTGACTAACATATTCTATTGTACTTGTGCTGTCTTGGCTAGTGAACTTAGCAAACTCTGAGAGCTTTTAATTTGTAGGAAGAGCGACCAAATCATATCACTCTAGATATGGGCATTTGTACGAGAAGGTCTGCCCTTTTGGCTTCAAACCGAACTAATTCTTCATCATCTCAGTCACTCTAAGCAACAACTCATCAGCATTTGAATTTGAATCTCTCTGCAATTGCTGACCCATCTGTGGATTAAAATTTCAAGTACCTTGATACCCCGGATTTGGAATCATGTGAAGGGTGTTATAATCTGTGCCATAATGATATCCTTGTGGAATCTCTATCTGCTGGGTCCTTTGCTGGTTTACTGCTTGAAGTCTCTGGTTATAGATGTTAGGATCTATATCTCTATGAATCCTTTGAACTAATGGCGCTATTTTTTGAGCCGACGACGGTATTTGGCTTGATGTGCCAAAATTAACTATCTGGTTCTAACCTTGCCCCGTCGGCTGCTGCACATGCTGCACTGACGATGCAGGATTATACTGTATCTGATTAGTAGTAGCACCTTGAACTTGCTTAGATGAACTCTGAACTATCTAGACATCATCATTACCAGCTGGCGCTGCTTCTTGATGACTAGTACTGGCTTGATTAATCCCCTGAGTCAATGGATGTGGAATGTTGTAATAAGCCAGTCCAACCTAATCAATTGGATATCCATGAAACACCTCTTTCATGGTGTTGTGGAACGTGTTCAAGAAAACTTCATTATGGTTTAATATGGCGCCATGAACAGATTTGTTTACAGCCTCTATGAAGAAACGCCTGTCTTCAGTTTCATCTACTTCTGTCTGCCCATGTAATAGAACTCTTGGTAGTGGATATTTCTAAACAATTGTATTGTCACGTGTCTTGGTGTAGGACAATAAACACTTGTTCTAAATCTCTTCTATAGCTTTGCTGATAATATCTTTGTCTCCATCAGGTAGGTCTTCATAAGGCACCATAAGGATGTCATTGTTGTTGTAAGCCGCCATGACGATTGTGGGGTCCCACCGAGCGTACCACAACATGTGTCGGCATGAAAACGTGTCGGCACACAGCAAGGCGGAAGGATCTGCTTGATGGAGCAAGGCTGGAGATCCACTTGGCTTCAACATAGGGTTAACCGATCTTGCGTATTCCTCCCGAGGCGTGCCAATCAATTTGACCCACAATTGATAAGGAGAGAAAGTTTATCAGTAATTTAAGGTGGAACATGCCGGTTTTGCCCGGACAGTTCCAAGTGTGCCGCTTCAAGAGCAGCCTGACGGGAAAATCGACTAAATAGCCGATACACGAAGAAATCGGATGTTACGGATAGTAAAGCTTATGGATCGCGATTGATTTTATGTTGTTAAGTACAATGCCCACAAATGTAAGTGAAATCATCAGCTAGGTGGATATTACTAGTGTGAATCATTGAGCCGATGAATCTAACGAGAAAAGATACAACATGCGAACAAATTGACTGTCTAGTGCGAATGGATCTACAAACGCTCTGAATCTAATCTGTTACCATCAATAGTGAGGTTTGACCGGATCAATGGCAGCTATGATGATAATAACAAACTAAAACCTTAGAATCCGTAAAACCATCTACACATGACAGGCTTTTCGAAAGACATGCTATATATGTGAAAAGTTCAAAGCGGATCGGCTGAAATAGCTGATTCGGGTGAAAAGGGACTACAGCATGCGAACAATTGACTATTTAACCCGGACAAACCGATAAACCTATCAGACCTAACCTGCTATCTCTAACAGTGTGGTTCGACCGGATCGATGCAGCCATGATAAAGACAACAAATCAAACCTTTAAAGTAAACATATCTATTCATGTTTAACAGAATCATGGAGACACACTGTAGGCGTTAAAGCATAGGCGATCGGCTATTTAGCCGATGTAGGCATAGCAAACAGTTAAGGTCGCGCCTGATCGAGAACAAATCTACCAACTAGCATCCTCCAATCTAAAGTGCTATAAGTGGGGATCGACCGGATCATTATAGCCATAATAGAGAAGCATAGATCAGATTTAACTAGCCACCAAACCTCTTCAAGATCATATGTGCCTTAACCGCGTACTATGCATGATCAAGATTGAAATAGAACAGTCGATAAAACATAAACCGCCGCTCAAAGTAAGAAATATCGTGTTGTAACAAGGCAAACGATGGACTAAAAGGGTATGAGGCCGATCTAGATCGATCTCGACCGGGTAGGTTGATGTTGCTGTAAACTAATAACAATAAGAATATCAGCAAGATTGGAAACTTAATGAATCTACCTGAAGGACGCCACCCTTAGGTAGAGCCGATAACTTGGCCTTAATCTAATTCGAGTAGTGGAGGTCGACCGGATCGATGCAGCCGTACTTGAACTTGATAAGAGTCAATAACTAGCTTATACTAGAGTTCGCAGTGGAGGTTGAACTTAACCGATGCGGCCATACAAACAGAAGTATAAGCCATGATTGTACTTATAGACATGCCGAAGGTCGGCCGGACCGATGCAGCCCTGTTTGTTGAAGAACTCGCCGAGATCTACTCTACTCCTACTCCTAAGGGTTGGCACGGAGCCGAAAAAAGTAACTTGTATTTGATTGATTGGATGCCCTTTTACAATGGCCGGGGTCCAATATTTATACCCGGAACCTAAGCAGGAATTCTGCTTAAGCACGACTCATTACAATCTTTCTCATAGGATAAAGTATTCCTAATTTAAGATAACTTAGACCCTAATCTTTCCCTTTTGTAGAGTCTAACATATTTTTCCCGACGCCAACTGTGGCTCATTGTCGTTACTTGCTGGCGTCATCTGAAGAGAGCCGATTCCAATGCTGCATTTGAATCAGCTAATATCGACCCTTATACAATCGATTCCTTGATGACATGCTCTTGGAAGCTTCGAGTTCCTGTGCTCTTCTTCCTAAATTTTGGTGTAAACACTTTGTTCAGGTAAGGATTTGTTTTGAGTCTATACGTAGTCCAATTTTGACTTGGTAACTAAATCAATGGTATTATTAGTTCTGCTGCTTTGTGTAGGTTTTGGAGTCTTAGTGCTTTTGAATAATTTTCTTGCAATGGCTAAGGGAGGAAGAAGATGGGTTCCATGGTGCATTGACTACCAAGCTAAAGGAAGCTTTGCCTTCCAAGCAGGAGTGCCAATCTAAAGGAGTGGAACACATCTACCTTATTTTCGTTACATAAGTCTATGGAGAGCAGAACCTTTATTATGCTATCTATGTACCGCTTGTGTTAATTCATCAGTTGATATAGTTATTATGTTAGTGTCGATTGGTGTTATAACAAGTACTCTTCGTTGTGGACATGATGAATGTGTAATGATTATATCTGTATGGTGTGTGTTCAGTAAGTTATTAAGATCCAGCTGAATTAGTAAATACATTGTGAAAACCGGATACAATTTTGTCACCATTGGATGTATGGGCCATTGGTTGTTTTGTCATCACCGCCATACCACTCGCCGTTGGTGAAGCAGAAGTCCATTAGCGCCGCTATTCATCTGATGCGGTAGGGGTCAATAGTGTATCACCGTCGAATCGTTTAGTAACCCGGCACCGACTAAAGGATCATCATAGGCAGATCGTACTGCAATGGGACGGTGACCGTGCCCTATGACCCCCACAGTTCATATGCTGCACCGATGGTGATGTTCACCTCAACACTCGGCGGGTCATGCTCCAATGCGACAGAAACAATGACTTAATCATGGACAGATCATAAGCCAATACGACAGTGTTATTATATACCCACATAGGCAGGTTGTGCCCCAATGCGACAGAAATAAGGACATGATTACGGAAGAATCATAAGCCAATATGGCGGTATTAGTGTACACCACAGTCGGTGACGAAGCCGACGGTGAGGGCTTTGACCATCACTGTCGACAGCTTACTGCCGAGGCCGAAATTCGGCTGCGATGGGGTTACGGTGTGTCTGTGATAGGTCTGAATGTAGTAGTGAATTCTCTTTACTTGAAAAAACTAATGTGTAGTGCCTCTAAAATAATTCACTTACTGATGGCAAAGATATTTCATTAGGCTAAATTCAATGTCTTGAGAATATAAAAAAACTTGCAAGCTAATGTGTGCACTGCCTTTAAAATAAGGGCAAAACAACTGACAGATAAAAAACAATTTCATTACGCTAATTCAATACTTTGATGTATAAAAGACTGAAAGAGGCTATTTGACAAACTCACAATAAATTAATATGTCAAGCGACTTAAATTCTTTTGCAGTAATTAAAATTAGCAAAGCTACGAAAAATTAGGAGCAATCTAAGTGTGTGGCAAAAAACAAAAAAAAACAATAGATAATAGTACATATACAATAGATAATAGTAAATATCTAGCCCATATCTATCTCATACACGTGACATATCCTAAAAAAAAGAGTATAAACAAGTATGATCCTGAAAATTTATAGGATAAGCCTCATTAGACCTGTTGTAGAACAGAATCATATTGGAATCCAACAAATATCAAGTTCTTCAACTTCCTAGGATCATAATTTATCACAATTTCCCATGATCATAACTTCCTACACGGTGCTTCCAACTGTGACAAACACCAAACTAATCTTCAAGACGAGAATTCTGCTAGTGTCCATAGTGGTACAGATTGCTTAGCAATAGAGTTGATGCACCATTAATCATGATTAAATCAAAACATCATAAAAACAGTGATCAAACAATATGTCTAATATTTTTCTTAGCCAGCACATGGCAAACACAAGACTCACAAAACTAGAATCATATTTTTAGGACATTTCTACCTCGAGATATGCATCTGACAAATTTAAAAGGATTTCTAAAGCACTTTATAAGAATAAATGAAAACATCAGAAACTTTCTACTAACATATATCATATTATGACTCTACTGCGTAGATCTACTCACAAGGATTCTAAAAAGTCCTCATTTACTATTTTACGGTTTTTCTACGATTTATTATGATTTTCCAAAATTTCAGCCATAAAAGAAAAACAAACTTGCACCGAGGACTCCGAACTTCCACAAAAATAAATTCCAGCGAAACAGTCCTTCCAGCCACTATTCTCATGAGTCAACAGCTTTGCAGAGGCCCTTCCCTTTCATCGAATTCTTGCGCGAGGTCCTTCATGCGACTTGGAGCAGAGGACGCGTGGGAGCTCGCCGTTTAAGGCCAAAGGAGGCCATGCCGTCGGCCAGGGAGTGGTGGTGGAGCATCAGGGGACCAGCGCGCACCCGTGGGTGGCCTCGGCCTAGCCTGAGGCGGTCCATGGCGTTCCGGCCATGTGCGCGGGTAGACCAGCGGCGGCGGCCGTGCCAGCAATGGCGAACGACGCCGCTGGGAAGGAGGCAGCGCGAATGGAGAATGACGAGGTGAGGCTGTTGGTGGCGCTAGCGAGGGGTGCGGGAGCCTAGAGAGGTAGGAGCACATGGTGGCATGGAGCTCTGCTTGTGCCCAACCTCCAGGGTGAGCGAGAGCGAGATAGAGTGAACGAGAGAGATGGAGAGCGACTAAGCGAGAGCGGAGGGCGCTGGGCGTCCAAGACAGGCGAACAGGGCGCCATGGCATGCATGCGAGCGGGTGTGAGGGCCACGCAGCGCATTTCTCCTGCACGCGGTCAGCCACGACCAACTCCTGAAGCTATTTCAAATTGGTTCAAAAATTGACTGGATCCCTAAATTTCTCCCCTCTATAACTCCTAATTTCGTGTTGTAGCGGATCGAACTTTCTTACTTAGAGTTGTAGATCTATATGTGGTGAACAATGCTTAAAGGATCCAAGTGAGATTCGGTTCGGTTTGAGAGATCCAGAGCTCTGAAGATGAGTAAACAAAACTGAAAACAAGTTCTGAACATTTAGACCAAAGTGCGGTTTTTAGAGCCAACATTCGATTTTAGGATTGAAGTTTGAAGGTGCAAACGTGAGCCAAACTTGATGAGACTTATTTTGTTGTTCCTTCACAAAGGGTACTTCAACTCTTATTAAGGAACTAAATTGAGTTACCATACAATTTTGCAAGAGAAAATGTCTCAAACATGTTAACTCACTGCTGCTAATCGGGGACTTAGAAATATTTCAGAGGGGCCAAAACAGCGCTGCATTCAAGCTTGAGACCACTGTTTGAGCCACTTAGGAGTTGAAATAGGTATTGGTGCAAAAATAAAGTTTGTAGCACTCCACTTAAAATTCAAATTTTATTAAAAGTCAAACTTGATAACTTGTTTCCACACTGTTATTTGACCTTGGTCAAAGCAGCATCACGATAAACCTTAAATTGGAGTTTTAGACCGATTGAGGCATTTTCTTGGCATTTGCTCAACATAGACCCTTCATGACTTTTGTGGTAGAGTTCAATTAGAGTCATTTGGGAAAGGTAGCAAGGTTTGGTAGACATCCCATGTTTCTATTTGCTAAATGATGTAATTTAAGTAAAAATGTAACTTATCATTTCATGTGACTTTTTAGCTCCAATCTTCATGAAACTTTTCCACTATTCAAGATGGATGCATGTTGATGTAATGTACATGAATCAAGGATGTTTAACATTACTCTTGTGAAATCTTAACAAGGGTCCACATGTAAGCAAAGTGTATTGTTCGAGTCCAAGTTGGGGCTCATTTTCATAGGTTTGACTTCAATACCTTCATCATTACTTCTAGATTATGAACTACAGATCATAATCATTGCTTGATATATCCTACTTAAGTCCAATTTCGCTGCTTAACTCATGACTAACACCCAGGGTGTTACACATGATGCTCGAATCGAAAGACCGCGAGCCGTGGTGTTCGCTTAAGATGAGCTAGGGTCTATGCCATTTTTAATGAAGCCATACAGATCGACATGATCTACCCAAGAAGTACTGGTTAGGCTAAGACTTAAGCTTGTGCTTAGCAAACAACCACTTCTGTTTCTTTTGGCCTAGGGATCGAACATCTGGTGAGAGGGCTAAGTCATTTTCCCTTTGGTGTTCTTTCAGTGTAGTTGTTGTTCTTCCTGTGTTTTGTTGCCTCTTTATTCATGGTCTTTCTTGGTTAGTGGTTGACTTCTCTTTTGCTTTATTTGTTGTACGAGCGAGGTAGTTGCATCGGGGATAACATTGATTAGACTGAAACCCATTGGAGAAAGGACACGTGGACGACGACAGGACTTGGAAGGGAATGACTACAAGTACACTGAGGATCTCGGGGTTGACCAATCAACAGGTGCCATGTCCCACCCAACCTCATAGAATCCTATTAGACATGCTACAATGTAGATGCTAGTGCTTTACTTTTATGCAAATGATCTGTGATAGGTTGTATGGTAGAATTACTTGTGAGCCATTACCTTGTCACAACCTATACCCCTGCACACCCGCTGTTAGGTTAGACACTCGCTTACTTACTTGCTACTACTTCTACTATGATTATATCTGTGATGTGATGCTTGGTGGAGGATTGTATGTGAGTGGTTAAGGCACTACATGCCGGTAATGTAACAACCGGGGAGATCATGGCGTGCGTTTTGGGTGTGTGGTGAGGGTTGAGTCGATCGGGTAGGATCTTATGATGAGTTGTTGGACGAGTCTTGCCAGGGGGTGCGACCTGGGCATCCCCTATGAGTGGTACCTATGGTGGGTGCATGTGAGATGAGGAGATCCCGAGGTGGAGTGTCTTTGTGGGATGAAGCCCTAGGATGGAGGTTCCATCGAGGCACGAGGTGTTGGTTATCCCCTTTGAGAAGATATCCTATCCGGCCCCCCTAAGGACTGGTATGTCGATAGAACTAGATCATAGGACCCTACCTGCATGCCACTCATCCCTAAATGGGCGGGGGACAGATGTTGACTAGCTAGGATGGTGCCACTACTACTAGGTTGGAAGTGGATAGTGTTGGGAGGTACGGACATATGGCCCACACCCTCCTAAGACAGCGTAGTGACCTCTAGGGCCCGATACTACATCTCACAGTCTCAGCATTTTGGTGGACTCTGAGGTGCCCTAGGGCTAAGTGGTAGGGTGGCATCGCACCGGTTGGAAGGTAACCCAGTATCAGCCTAGGCGGGGCACCACCGATGATGGTAATCTTGTGGTTCCAGGTGTACACGCTCTACAGAGTTGATCAATCTGTATGTATAGCCACGTCCTCGAATATAGACATTCCTATGACCTATGCTTTCCTTCATTAGTGAGAGGAGTCCTTTCTTCTTCTTTCCCCTAGGTTTGGTGTTGGTTTCTGGCTTTGGCTGTTGAGGCAAGGCATGAGAGGGAGTCGTCCTTATTGCCTAGAGAGTGAGAGTGTGGTGAGATGTGTGTGATGGGATGGGTGAACGTGTGTGGATGAGATGGGTTAAAACTTGATGAACTATTATAAAATATTGATGAAACTTGCATAGGAAAACTACAGCCATAAATAGGCCTTTTGCTCTACCCTGGCGTTCCACTTACCACAAAGCAAAGCAAAGCATAGGGTTGGAACCAGTGGCCAGTACAAATCGTACTGAAAGATATTTGGCAGGTTTGTATGTCATCTATGACAATGACAATGGAGGATAGAAGGATTAGGTGGTCTCGTTCCTACGTTCAAGTTTGGTTGAGGAGATGAAGTCTACGCCCGCTGACTTTCTACGCCGACTCTGATGATTGCCCGTGAAGGAGGAGCCTTCACCCATCGACGCACTATGTCTACTCTGATCTGTGTGCGTTTCCGCTAGTATGCATTGTACATAGGTGTGATATCAAGTGTTGTAATACCTTATAAACTTGTAATTTCTTGATGTATGAACTGTGGTATCAGCTAAATAATGATAATATGATAGCTTGGTCTTCCTGTACTATCACATTATGATGTAATCTATGAATTTCCCTTCGAATCATGGATCATTTTAGTTGGTATCAGAGCCATACTTGACCCTAGGACGAGACCCTTAGGACCAAACACTAGTATAGAAGCCAAACATCCTGTCAGATGTAGAACTATAGGTGTTAACACCTATTTCCCTCCCCGCCTTGAGTTCTACTACTAACTGACCTCCCCTATTATGGAAAGTTGACCTATAGAAAACATTTCCCATTACTGCCCATGCTAGTTTGGTAGTTGCGTGAGACTTTGTGGGCCTAGGAGTCACCTTAAGTCAACACTATGCATGTAGGAGTTGTAATGTTGTTTGATTACTTGGATCTTGTGTTGTTATGCTTCTTGTGCTTCTTTCATCTTTTTTTTCAAGTATGCTCTTTCATGTTTTTTCACTCCTATGAGCCCCACATAAGCCTTAGTTGTAGGAAGAGAAAGGCATAACATCACTATTGCCTTAGTAAGGATCCACAAATACCACATATATTGAGACATAGTGCTTGACTTGATCGTTCTTTTTTTCAATTGCTCAAGACCCAAGTGAAAGCTAAGAAGCCCCATGGTTGAAGGTAATATGGGTAAGTTTGAAAGTTAGATCGGTTCATTTTAATCCGGAGGAGAATTCTTGTTTGAACGCATATGTACTTTTGAGGAGTGAAAGCATCGATGCAACACCTGATCCATTTACTAAGTTTAGCTTTGCTAAGGGACTAGCAAAAGTTAAGCATGGGGGAGTTTGTTGATGGTAATTAACAAACATTATAAACCATCAATATAACTTGTATAAGGGCATAAATAAAATCACCAACGAAGGTCTAGGGGTTTAAACTAACAAATTCCATGAGTTTTGGTGAATCTGTATTTTCTATAGGGTTTATCTAGAAAACCGTCAAGGTGGACCTAGATGTTAGACTTAATCACGCTTATCCATAGCGAAACAACCCCAGAAGGTTCTAGAAGACTCGAGAGGACACCACACTGAAGCGGAGGGCAAGGCACCGCCATGTGGGAATGGTCAGCCCCACCTACAGGCTGGCTAGCCCCTAGGCCCACCTGTCAGCCCTCCATTGTTATGTCAAGTCTCCACCGCCTTCCTAGATTGCATCAACACTATTTATTCAAGTTGGTTTGATCCAAGGGCTCAGGATTGACGCTCTAGCCTATATACCAGCCCCTGCCACCCCCAGGCATCAGATCATCAAACCCTGATCAAGCCATTTGATGAGACAGAAACCCTAATCATCCTTAAAGCTTCACCATATTCTAGGGTATAGCTAGTTAGGCTAGGTCTAGAGGGAGGTAAGCAGGTTTTGCTTGGATTCCTGATCATGTCAATAGCGTGGTTTGGTGTAATCTTTGTACCCCCTCTCCTTTGTGTCTCTCATTACTTTTATATGTTTGCTACAATTGTTATGATAATATTATTCATATCGTTTATGTTCCTAGTTATCATGTTCATGGTCTACTTTGGTTATATACTTAGTATAGCTAGATTATCATTATATTTATATATGAGTTCGTATAGCGCTTGCTCTGGTGTACACGGGGTGAATGGTCGACATTGTGTAAGTGTGGTGCTTATACGTTGTTTACCTACGGATACACCCTATATTTTGGCCCATGTGGTAGATCATGGATGTGACACTACTATTGAGTCCTTTGTAGTCCACTCCCTGAATATATATATATACAAGTAGGATCTAGTTACGAAGGAAGACAAGCTCTGTTCTTAATCTTCCTTAGTAATATCCCTTATGTGTAGATATGAAGTTGATCTTAGCCATGATTACTAAGTGTAATTGTACCAATCAATGTATGCTTTGACTTGTAATTATGAATGACTTAGGAATTATTCCTCTAATATTCTACTTAACCATGCTAATGCCATCAATGATTAGTTATTATGCACTATTCATATATACATTTACCTCTTGGCTTACCCCTGTTGTGAGTAGAATATTGGCTATGGTTTACTTCTCCATCAATAACATAAGTTATCAATACATGTCCTTGCCAGACCTTTCCTATGGTAAAAATATAAATAACAATACCTAGAATACTCTCGAGTGAAGTGCTACATTGGTATATTATCTATGCGCTTGTAGATTCCTTTCATTCATATATATCTTTTCTTTCTAATCACATAAAATAATAAAGAACTACTTAGTGTTATTCTAGTAGTAATGCTAAGTTGTACCAACAAGCATCTCTAGCATCATCACTAGGGATGACAACCTGGTAAAGTAATGTTAAGAGATGTAGACATACATTAGGTGGCTACTAAAATAAGTGACAAGTTAATAAATACCAACAAGCATTTCTGGCACCATTGCCGGAGAAGGCAGCCTGGCAAAGGAAGTATTGATAAACTTATACTTATTGATGTGATCGAGATAACCATTGACCTCTGCTCAAACAGGCTTACCCTTGTTTTGTCTACTTTTGTATCTTATGTAGGGTAATATATGATCAGTTTTGACCTTCCGACAAACTACGTTGATGATCCAGAAGCATTACTTAAGAGAACTAGAGCTAAACTCAAGAAAGTTTTGGCTTTAGAGTCGGAAGACAACCAGATAAGGCAAGCTTAACACCAGAATTTAAAGCCATGGCTAACAAGACTCTCTGTGAATTCTCTGCTCCAACTATAGTCAACATCCATACTAGACCAACAGTCGATGTTGGAGATAACATATTTGAGCTCAAGCCAGCTCTCATCAATATGATGCAAGCAAGCTAGTTTTGTGGGAAGGCACATGAAGATGCAAGTGCACATCTCAAACACTTCTTGGAGATCTACAACACTTTCACCATCAAAGGAGTGACCAAAGATGTCATACTACTTTGCCTCTTCCAATTCTCACTCTTGGGGAAGGTGAAGCAATGGTTCTACGCTAACAAAAATAGAAACACTACATGGGATAACTGCTCCACTGCCTTCCTAGCCAAGTTCTTTCCCACAGGCAAGACCAATGCTCTGTGTGGTAGAATTTCAAGTTTTCAATAGCAACATGAATCTGTCCCTGAGGCATGGGAATGCTTTCAAGATTACATTGCAGAATGCCCTCATCATGGGATAGAGAATTAGCTACTCATGCAGACTTTCTACCATAGGTTGACCAATAGTACCTGTGAGACTATGAATGCTGCTGCTGGAGGTGCATTCCTGTCACTCACAATACCAGCTGCAATAGCTCTTGTGGAGAAGATGGCCTCCAACTAAGGTTGGAATGAAGAACATCTTCAAACCCACAAGAGAGGTGGAGGTATGCATCAACTCAAAGAGGTGGACATATTGTCTGCCAAGATGGACCTGCTGATGAAGAAGCTCAAAGATCGAGCCAATGAGAAGCAAGAAGTCATGCATATTCATAATTCCTGCATGACATGTGAAGAGTGTGGAAACACTGGGCATTCAAGGAATAGCTGCCCTAAAATTCATGAGGATGTGAATTTATCAACAACTACTTTCGTCCTCAATAGAATCAAGGATGGAATCAGCAACAGAGGCCAAACTACGAAGGTAATTACCAAGGTAACCCTCAAGGTAATAATTTCAATCAACCACCCTTGAGAGAATTAATTTCTAGCCAAGCTAAAATTATGGAGGGTTTATCTAAAAAACTAGCTTCTAATGATAGAGTTTTAGAAAATATAAATAATAGAATGGATAGCTTCTCCTTTGCCATTAAAAACTAGCATAGCTTTAATAAAATGATAGAATCGCAAATAGCTCAGCTGGCAGCCGCTGTTCCTCCGACCGATAAAGGTAAGATTCCAAGGCAACCAGAAGATCTAGAAACTGTAAATCTTGTCAATATTCATAATACTGCATATTACTATATACAACCATCGACGAGAAGGTGGATAGATTATACCTTGCCTAAAAAGAAGAGCAATCCGGGAAGACCTGTCATCCCCATTGCCATTGGACATCATATTTTCCAAGAAGCTATCTGTGACTTTGGAGCAAGTGTCAACATTATGCCTAAGGTAATTTATGATCAAATTAATGGAGATACTTTGTTGTACACAAACATGCGTTTGTAGCTTGCAGATCAGTCACTCTGCTACCCTTAGGGAGTTCTTGAAGATGCCATTGTTTGAGTGGGACAATCATATGTACCTATAGATTTTATGGTTTTGGAAATAGGTGGAGATGTAAGGGCACCCATTATCTTGGGACAACCTTTCCTAAGCATCGCAAAAGCCATCATCTACATGGGCAGTGCCAAGATTTGCTTCACAATCAAGGATAAAAAGAAGAAGTTTTCTTTCAAGAATCGTATTCTGCAATCTCCTGGACATCTACAGATGCCGTACCCTTCTGAAGAGATAACAATGACCAAGAAGAAGAACAACAGGAGGAGGAAGAACAAGGTTAGGTAGCCACAAGAAGAATCAGTCAACATGATTATCACACTCAGATCAGAGTACGACCACCTCCTTGCTTAACCATTCCTTGCTAAGAAGGATGATCCAGGCGTACCCATGATCGAGTGTACCATTGGGCAAAGAATCTTCCACAAGACCTTTTGCGACATTGGGTTGGGTGTTAACATAATGTCCAAGGTAACATATGAATACTTATTTGGTGATGAACCTTTATTCCCTACATATATGCAATTGCAAATGGTGGACCAATGAATCCAATTTCCAGAGGAAATAGTGAAAGATGTCATGGTAACAATACATGATCACTATGCCCCTACTATCTTCATGGTTCTAGACATGGATGAAGGAGACGACACACCCATCATCCTTGGAACACCGTTCCTTAACACTACCAATGTGATCATCTACGTTGGATCTGGACAAGTCCACTTCCAATTCCATGGAGAAAAGGTATGCTGTTATTTCAATAATTATACCTCTTATGAATAGCCCAAGATGACCCGCTCTAGGAGGAGGCATCGTTCATCATGAAACCAAAAGAATCAACTCCCAAAGAATGAATGGGAGAAAGGTGAAGAACCTATGAAAGATGAACCTACTCTATCAAAGTCAAGTCTATAGATGAACCAGGTGTGGAAGGAAAAGATGGCAACATATGAATCACCATCACTAGAGGTGCAACCATCAAGGTTTCCATCCCCGGGACCGATAGATGCACCTAGAGAATGAAGGACTATCTCAAGTCAAGTCCTATCTGGAGGACTTAAAAATCCAAACCCTCACCGTGAGGTAATAACGGTAGTTATCCATATTTACTTTATAGCATTACATGAATTATTTTTCACTTTAGCATATTTACTTTTCTACATTATCATTGCATTTAGAAAAGAAAAATAAAAAGTTTTATCATTGCATTATAAATCCTAAGCCCCATGTGAATAGATCTATGGTGTAAATACCCAAGGGAGTATTCTCTGTGGTGGCATAAAAAATAAAAATGCCATGCATACATTTTTTTCTTTTCTACACATCAAAAATTAGAAAATCCAAAATTATTAGATAGACATCCTACTAAAATTCTGCCAAAAAGGAAATATTTCTAAACCTCAAGAACAACTAATCTCAGGACGACTGACCGTTAACCCCTCATCCTAATCCATGCCACGAGTTTTGGTATTCCTATTGATATTTTGCAGGATAATACATATGAGATCAAGGGCAAGTTCACCCAGTCGTCTTCATCTCGCTCCACTTCGGGACGAGAGGGACATCCGCTGGCAAATATGCTCTAAGAAGAATCACTCAACTTCAGCATTCGACCATGCCAACACCCAGCTTAGGGAAAAGGCATCCCCCATGTATCTAGCTAAGTATTTCTTTCCCTTTTGAGTTTGCTATGTACTAGTTAAAAAAAGAGATGATAACTAAAAGCAAAATAAAAATTTATCTGTCTTATATATATTAGTAAGGTGTGATCTGAAAAAATGAGAAAAAAATAAAAGGTGTAATGCCCTGGTGTTAAGCATTGCATTTGTCACTTGCATTTCATGAGCACAAGCGTCATCCAAGCATTCATGAGCTTGAGCATATGAAATTTCATCTTATTCTTACATATTATCACATGTGATGTTGGTTATATACATGTATATGCTTGTAATCATGTGTGACCAATGCAAGAGATGGTTTTGAGGCCACAAAAAGACCTTAGACACATCTAGGATGGGAAATGGAACAATGTTTGTATTCCTGACCCAGCCCAAATTTGCTTCTAAGTGATGGTTTGCTTGTAAACACCTTTTTTCATGATCCTACTTTGACCAAAGTTGAACTATAGCATACATTATTTGCATGACAGTGCACCCTTAATAAAAGTTGTAGTATTTGACATGGGGAACAAAATTTAATTAAGGGCCATGATCTAATTCAGTGCCTAACATGGTCAAATAGAGCTCACAAGAATCAATAAATTGTTGTTCTAGGAACTTTGAAAATATTTCTAAGTCTTAAACGGTTTACAGTTTTCGTGTAGCACACTTTGGGAATTTTTAGTTTGAAAACCACTACGAATTAGACAAAACTCCTTTAAGCAATCTTGTAGTATTCATGTAGCTCTACAATTTCTATTAAGGAAATTTTTGCTAACTTGAACCAGTTTAGGAGATCTAGAGGCTCAAGTTTGGGTTTCGGCCGGGTTCACCCGGTCTGAACCAACCTTGAGCGCACGATGTCATGGCCGACCAACACCAGGACTTGGTGGCCACGTGGTGTCTGTACGCCGTCGCTGGCCCCGCGCGTCATACCAAGGAGGAGGATAAGGCACCGCGTCGTCGCTGCTCGCTCCCGCTCGGCCTCATTCGCTTCTTCACTCTCCCTCTCGCTCGTGCTCGCTAAGCAAGCAACCACGCCCCCCGTCGCTGCTGCCATGTCATCACCAGCCAAGCGCACCACCACCGCCGCACCTCTGACCAATCCATCTCACCCACAGCTCTGCCACCATCTCCACTACCTCCCTGACCCACCATTGTAGCCATTCGAGCCTAGGTGATGCCACATTGCACGTTGCTATCGCCGCCATGGCCACGGTGCACAATCGAGCTCTAGCTCACCCGTGGCCAACCATCACCGCTCCTCCTCCTACCTTCCTCTTATTTGGTCCGTCATCGCTTTAGGTCATAGAAGCTCATGTCGTAGCTCATTTAACTGCTATCGCAATAACCATGTGGGAATGCACGACCACACCATGTGTGTCCGCCATGGCCATGAGCTCAAGTTCGCCATGGCTGGCCCTGACTAGACCCCATCGTCCCCCTCTAGCGTGTGTTTCCACATCACCATGAACCATAGCACTTTCCCTAAAGACGGAGACTTGCCTTCAACAATCATCTCGTCGAACGGTGACCTCACTATCGCCGTGCTCGAGCCGCCGTGCCACCATGCATGTGGCCGGAGCTCACCGCCGCTTCGCTGTAGCTCAGACCTAGCCCTAGAGCTCCGCTAGAGTCCGTGGAAGCCATAGCCGTGCTTACTTGGGCACGTCGTCACCGGAGATGGTGAGTCCGCCACCACGTGCCGCCACCGAGCCACCATGCTCGTCGGCGAGGTAGCTCCAATGATCTAGCAAGCCAACCGAGGATACCAGTACATGCGCGCGGGGGTGGGGAACACGATGGTGGTGACCTCGTCGCTAGTGACCTCGTCGTCAGCAAGATATCGCCGATCAACCGCCATGCCCTGCTCTGTGTGCCTGTCAAGTGGGGTCTATTGACCCATGGGACCCGACTGTTAGTCGTAGTGGGTGCACTAGACCGGGTGCATGTAGTGAATTTTTGGTTTTTGAATGTTTTTCTTTATTTGTTTTCACAGATTTTAGTACAAAGTTCAAAAATTCATATCTGGAGCTAGGAGTGTCCAAATAGGGTGATCCAAATTTTGTTGGATTCATCACGATGTGTACTATTTGATAAAAATGTAAAACCTTACTGTTTGGGGTATTTTTCTGGTGGAATTAAATTAAGCTAGTTAAGTGCTTTTAAAATAGTTTCTATTTTGTAAAATGCATACCTTGAGCTAGGGAAGTGCTAAAAATGTGATTACAATTTTGTTGATCTTATGTTGACGTACTATAGCTAGAAAAAATACTAAACCTACAGTAGGCATACTTAAAATTTGATTTTACAGTTTAACCTTGATTAATTGCTAGTTTCTGTTGAAATTAATAGGGGTAAATATACATAACTTATGATCTTGAAATTTTTTACACAGTATTCTTATGCTAGGATGAATGTAGAAAAAATATGAAATCTGTTGTTTCACACATTTCACTAGGCTAAACTATTTTTGCTAAAATAAGCCTATGCATTGTTATTTTTGTAGAGTGGCTATACTTATCCAAATGGCATGACATTTGTATAGTAGATTATTGGGATCATGTGTAAGCTACTGTAATTTTCTCAGAATTTATTGAGCAGTGGAAATATTTATCCTTTAAATTATCCTATTATAAAAGGAAACTAATAAAGGGATATAAATAAATTACTTGGGCTTAACCATGATGCTTTCTATTGTGCTTGTAATACATATGATCTGTTGGTATTAATAGTTGTGCTTAAAGTTAATTGGTTATAGGCAGCTACTTAATTATAGCTTTATAATTCAACTAGATGGCTGCATGAGTAGTTCTTGTTGTGGTGGCAACTTCGTGATGATAATTATCTTTTTTGTAAAACTTGTCAATAGCAAAGTTGTAGCTAATTTACTCATTTTTCTTGTCCTAAAATTTCATGATCATAGTCCTAATGGTTTGCGAGTTATAGCTTCTAGAATTCTGCTATTAGATTTGCTTATTCTCTGGATAGATCTGAAAGATTAAATTGTTTGACCTAGGTAACTATTGAATCATCTTAAGATGATTATAATAAAGTTGTATACAATTTTATAAGATTTTCTAAAAGTCCACAATCACATTGTTTCGATGTGTAAAACTCCAGTTATGTTCAAAACAAATGGCTGCTGTCTTGTAGTCCAGAAAATACTTTAAATGGAAGTTTGTTTAATTACTAGAGAGGAGATATACACCTACTCAGTAACAATGAAATTAGTCTTATCATCGCCCTAATACCTTGTTGTTACGTATGTGTATGTTTATGCATTTCCTCATACCCAATCATACATGTCATCACCTATGCATTCTTGTATCTTATTGCGTGCTCATGCATATAGGATCGCCGGAAGGGATACCGTTGCTGGAATTCGAGATAGTTGAAGAATGGACCATGAGGCACCGCATCAAGTAGCTCTGGAAGGCAAGGAACAGGCTCCTAAGGAAATACCAGAGTGCCCTAATCATAGGCCTACCTCTTTCCTGAAAGGCAAGCCCTGGAGCTTTCTAAGCCTCCTATGTTTTAATAAATCTCACTTGGGTCCTTTATGTTTGATGCATTAGGTTATAAGAGTTGAGTGGAAACACTTGATGCATAGAATTATCCTGTCTAGAAATATACCTTGAACCTGGTGTAGGTCCAAGATCGAATATATGCTTAGCCATGCTTAGCTCGGTAGAAGTCGGGTGATTTCCTATCACCTATGAGATATTGGTGGATACCAAAGCACGGTTGGCTATATTTGCTATTGTAGAAAATAATCATGTGATGATTAATAAATGGAGATTGGACGGGATCTAAGGATTGAGAGGTAGCAAGACATGGAGGTCTTGTGTGCATATGTCATCCTATCTGTGTTGGTTAAGGACCGTACCGTTGTTGGTGCTTCTGTCGAGATTGAACGCATGCCTCTCACTTAGCTGGCCGGATAACTCGTTTCGACCACGAAGCCGAGTAGCTCAACTTAGGCCAGGCGCCGTTCTATCAAAGTGCGCACTCTAGATGGTAGTAAGGATGTGAGGGGAGCAGGATGTGAGCCTAAGGGCAGGGTAATCCTGATCGTCCTTGCAACCGGTAGAATCCCTGATTGTGCGGTGCTGATCGAACCCGCGAAATGTGTACCTGAGTTGTACCAAAGGTGACCCGATGTGACCCCAACGGGGGAAGTGTGGGTTTATGTTAGGAATAACTGCCCAGCTGGTTGCAACTGATTCAAATCGTCGTGTCTCCCGGATAGTCAGAAACTCAACTAGTCCCAGCATCGTAGTAACTGGACTATGGAATTTGATGGTTATGATGAACATGGGAATGTTACATCGGCTATGGTTATTATTGTTATGCTACATAATCATACCTCACATGTTTGGCACAGGTTAGATGCTAATCTAGAGATGAATAGCTATAATCAACTTGGAAAAGGTTGTCAAGCTAGTGGCTTTTTATGCAAAAGGTTGTCAAGCTAGCTCCACTTATAAAGCCTTGCATGATACTTGGAGTCACTTTATTTTGGGTTATGACGGGTAAGTCTAGCTGAGTACCTTCTCGTACTCAGGGTTTATTTCTCACTTGTTGCAGATAACATAGTTTATCACAGATATTGCAAGAACTGCTTCTCTCCTGCCATGGACGAGGAGTAAGGCCATGGGCAAGGCTCTTCTAAGTATCTGATCTCTCATGCTTTTGTTGGAATGGATCATGAACTGGCATGTATTTGAACAAGAGTGTGTAATGTTAGTTTTAAAACCATATTTGCTTCCGCTATTGTATTTGAACTTGGTATGAAATAACTCTTTTCATACTCCGATGTTGTTGAACTACTTGTAAACTTATGTAACATGTGACTTATATGTTGAATCATGTATGATCTTGGTTGTGTATTGGATTATTCAAGATCCTTTATGATACTCGACGAACTACCGGGTTTATATGGGCTCAAGTATGACAGTGCGATTGCTTCGATGGTCGCCATTGTACTTATGCTCTTATAAATTGGTCGGTTCTACCACAAAAGGTGTGTCTAGATTTTTAGGAGCTAAATAAAAGGACACTAAGGATAATCTCTTATAATGGAAATGATGAATAGTTGCTATGTTGTAATTCCTTTCAAGTACCTAGTTTTTAGCCTTGAATTCTGCTGAGTTTTGGATACGACTGTTTTGATATAAGAATTTACTCTAAACTTGAAACTCATGGGTAGCATATGCTTGATCTAAGTCTAGATAATTGATGGAATTGATATGAGAAGGTCTGAGCTGTTGTTTATCTTGTTCCAAGTGATACTAAAGTTCTAGAGATTTCTTTTGAAAAACATAAAAATACTTCATGATGAGTTCCTGTATGATAAAGTTTGAATTCCTACCAGAGCCATATATGATATTTGGAATTGGAAAACTTCCACATATATGCTGCTTGTTTTGCATTAAGTTTAGTCAAGCTTTGTTGACCCTTATGAGAGGTTTGTCATGCTCTTAAAATCAAGATCACGTACACACCACTCACATATGCACTACTCATATACTGGGGGTAGGCGCAAAAATATGCCATTCCATCTAGATTCATCCAAAAATGTTTTACTTCTACACTAGGAGTAAACACCAAAAACATGTTCATAGGGTTTTCTATCAAATAGATGCTCCAAGTTCTTGTTGCTATCTCTCAAAAGTTTTGTTGCAAAAAAGAAGCATGGGGCTATGCAAAAGTTATTCATGAAGAAAAAATGGACAAGTTTCTGAGATATTGAAAACAATGGCCTGAAAAAGAAAAGAAAAAAGAAAAAAAAGAGACGAATAAGATAGCCCATGTTTTCTTGCAAAGTATTTTCTGAGTTCCAAAAGAGAGATATGCTTTTAAGGAGCATAGTAGAATTAGGTTAGCCACCATATATATCCACCATATACATCCATACACACGCTCATCTTGATTTGATTGTATGACTCAACTCTCTTTGGATCCGAGGTTTGACTTTACAATATATGTATTACAAGTATGCTCTTTCATGTTTTTTTCGCTCCTATAAGCTCCACATAAGCCTTAGTTGTAGGAAGAGAAAGGCATAACATCACTATTGCCTTAGTCAGGATCCACATATACCACATATATTGAGAGATTTGAGAGTGTCATACGAAGGAAGCTCTGAGTTTTATTTTGAAAACCTATAAAAACTCCAAAATAATGGTTGAGCAAAAAGCTTGAGACATAGTGCTTGACTTGATCGTTCCATCTTTCAATTGCTCAAGACCCAAGTGAAAGCTAAGAAGCCCCATGGTTGAAGGTCATATGGGTAAGTTTGAAAGTCAGATCGGTTCATTTTAATCCAGAGGAGAATTCTTGTTTGGACGCATGTGTACTTTTGAGGAGTGAAAGCATCGATGCAACTCCTGATCCATTTACTGAGTTTAGCTTTACTAAGGGACTAGCAAAAGTTAAGCTTAGGGGAGTTTATTGATGGTAGTTAACAAACATTATAAACCATCAATATAACTTGTATAAGGGCATAAATATAATCACCAACGAAGGTCTAGGGTTTTAAACTAACAAATTCCACGAGTTTGGTGAATCTATATTTTCTATAGGGTTTATCTAGAAAACTGTCAAGGTGGACCTAGATGTTAGACTTAATCGCGCTTATCCATAGCGAAAACAACCCTAAAAGGTTCTAGAAGACTTGAGAGGACACCACATCGAAGCGGAGGGTGAGGAGTCGCCAGGTGGGGCCGGCCAGCCCCACCTACAGGTTGGCCAGCCCCTAGGGCCCACCTGTGAGCCCCCATTGTTATGTCGGTTCTCGACCACCTCCTAGATTGCATCTACATTGTTTATTCAAGTCAGTTTGATCCGAGGGCTCAGGATTGACGCTTCGCCCTATATATACCAGCCCTGCCACCCCCCAGGCATCAGATCATCAAACCCTGATCAAGTCATTTGAGGAGACAGAAACCCTAATCATCCTCAGAGCTCCACCATATTCTAGGGCATAGCTAGTTAGGCTAGGTCTAGAGGGAGGCAAGCAGGTTTTGCTTGGATTCCTGATCATGTCAAGAGCGTGGTTTGGTATAATCTTTGTACCCCCTCTCTTTTGTATCTCTCATTACTTTTATATGTTTGCTACAATTGTTATGATAATATTATTCACATCGTTTACATTCCTAGTTATCATGTTCATGGTCTACTTTGGTTATATACTTAGTATAGCTAGATTATTATTATATTCATACATAAGTTCGTATAGCGCTCGCTCTGGTGTACATGGGGTGAGTGGTCGACATTGTGTAAGCGTGGTGCTTATACGTTGTTTACTTGTGGATACACCCTATATTTTGGGCCATGTGGTAGATCATGGATGTGACACTCCTGTTGAGTCCTTTGTAATCCACTCCCCGAATATAGGTATACAAGTAGGATCTAGTTATGAAGAAAGACAAGCTCTGTTCTTAATCTTCCTTAGTAATATCCCTTATGTGTAGATATGAAGTTGATCTTAGCCATGATTACTAAGTGTAATTGTACCAATCAATGTATGGTTTGACTTGTAATTATGAATGACTTAGGAATTATTCCTCTAATATTCTACTTAACCATGCTAATGCCATAGAAAGGAGTACTCTGAGTGATCAATGATTAGTTATTGTGCACTATTCATATATACATTTACCTCTTGACTTACCCATGTTGTGAGTAGAATATTGGCTATGGTTTACTTCTCCATCAATAACATAAGTTATCAATACATGTCCTTGCCAGACCTTTCCTAGGGTAAAAATATAAATAACAATACCTAGAATACTCCCGGGTTAAGTGCCACAATGGTATATTATCTGTGTGCTTGTAGATTCCTTTTATTCATATATATATTTTCTTTCTAGTCACATAAAATAATAAAGAACTACTTAGTGTTATTCTAGTAGTAATACTAAGTAGTACCAACAAGCATCTCTGGCATCATCACTAGGGATGACAACCTAGTAAAGTAATGTTAAGAGATGTAGACATACATTAGGTGGCTACTAAAATAAGTGACAAGTTAATAAATACCAACAAGGGGCACCGGGAGCTCCTCCACCATATCTCATCGTCTCCCTCCTCTCCAATGAGGGGAGGGCTCGACCAGCAGCGTGGCGACCTAAGGATTAGCACTGAGCTAACTATTGGTATTTCTTAATGCATATAGAAATAATCCACAGGTGCATGGAATTACCGTTGTAGCACTTCACCTAGAAGTATTCAGGGTATCATATTTTCCACAGGGAATGGAGGTACTCTTCTAGCTAGTTCATCCAAGAACAACACAAGGGTAGAATTGGTAAAGGTGGAGATGGATTCCTATGGTTTAGAGTCTAAGGATAGATAAGCTCTACTATTACTTGCTTACTTCGAGCACCAGTTTATACTTGGTCTACCAAGTACCTCCAGCCTGTAGTCTACATCGTACCTAGACATGGGGGATTACGAGGGACATGGGGGATTACGAGGGATGGATAGCTCTACGTCATACCTGCTCTTTGAGGTACTAGTTGGGGAGACACCGACAAGTCCGGTGCTTACCCGAGCTCTCCATCACATCCCTCCCTTACAACTCTAGCAAGCTACTAGGCCCTAAGCCCTTTGGAGTGTTGCTCCAACTCAAGAGGAATGCTCTTTTTGCTTTGCATGTTGTTCTTGTAGGGGGTACCCCTCTATTTATACAAGGAGTAGAGGCGGTCCTAGAAGCTAATCTTGGCGCGAGGACCGGCTCCCACCTCCTTAGCATGGAGGCATGCCACCGCTAGAGCAAAGGGTAGCCACGAGGCACCGACAGGGGGTCGCTCGCCCCTAGGGGTCGACTACCCCATGACCATGTCCCCTCACCACTGCCTTCGCGTGGTGGGCTATGGGTTGGACATGGATCACTCCTCCATGATGCTTTGCCCTAGTTGAATCAAGTTGATGGGTGTCTCCCTTGTTCCTTTGCGCGAATCAACATTGGAAAGCGCCTTTTAGTGAATTATTCTATGTATTTGTGTTTGTGATCTACAAAATAATATTCCCCAAATACATGTGGAACTTGGTTAATAGTAAATGGATATGTGGTTAATTTGCCAATTTGTCCTCTTTTTTGTACCTTAGTTGGTAGTCGGATTTGATCATTAAGGACCGTCAACATGATCCCTGTTGGTATTTCTTAACGCATACAGAAATAATCCGCAAGCGCACGGAATTACCGTTGTAGCACTTCACCCGGAAGGATTCAGGGTATCATATTTTTCACAGGGAACGGAGGTACTCTTCTAGCTAGTTCACCCAAGGACAACACAAGGGTAGAATTAGGAGAGGTTCAAATGGATTCCTATGGTTTTACAGTCTAAGGATAGATAAACATGACTCCTACTTGCTCACTTCGGGCGCAAGCTTACACCTGGTCTGCCAAGCGATACCAGCCTTTGCTCTACGTCGAACCCGGACATGGGGGAGTATGAGGGACGGATAGGGCTATCACCAACTACCGCCTACCCCTCAACCGTGGGGAACGAAGCAAACAAAGATAGCTTCTAGCCTAGACACCACATCTACGCTATCAACTATTACTCTAGCGTGCATGCAAGGATTATCCATCTCTATCAGGGCCCCTCTACTAGAGAATCCACCATGGGGATGGACAACGAACCCACAAACAAGTAAGAGTATAGCTTAACTAGTCAAAGACTTTATACCAAAGGAATCACGAATACTCACTTACTGGGAAAACCCCTTGAGGCACAAGTATCCATTGAGGTACAAGGTGGGGAGGCACTAACAAGCCCAACTCTTCCCCAAACTCTCCCTCACATCTCACCCTTGTAACTCTAGCTAGCTACTTGGGCCTAAGCCCTTTGAAGTGTTGCTCTAACTCAAGTGAGGAGTGCTCTTCTTCCTTGTTGTGGTGGTAGTAGAGGCAGTGCTGGAGGCTATTCCTAGTGCAAGGACCGACTACCACCGCCTCAGCATGGAGGCATCCCACCGCTGAAGCAAGGAGAGGTAGGGAGGCGCCCAGAGGGGGTTGCCCACCCCTAGGGTCAGCCACCCCTTGACAACCGCTTCTAGCCACCACCTTTGCATGGCAGGCTTTGGGCTAGACTTGGATCACTTTCCAGTGGTGTTTTGCTCCATTTGAGTTAAGTTGGTAGGCGTCTTTGTCATTCCTTTGTGCAATTCAGCGTCAGAAAACGTCTTTCAGTGTATTTCTCCATGTATTTGTGTTTGTGACCTACAAAAATAATAATCTTCCAAATACAAGTGGAACTTGGTTAGTGGAAAATGCATGTGTTTAAGTTTGTTAATTTCTCCCCTTTTTATGTCTTTATTGGTGGTCGAATTTGGTCGTTAGGGCCGCCAACAGGCTCCGCCACACTTATCCCTTTGCTCGTCCCCGAGCAAAGCTTAGAGATAAAGGTAATGATGAGCACAACATCCTAAGATATATGGCTTACATGAAAGTTATTCCAACACATTCTTTATACAAGTGGGATTTATGGCAGTAGCTAACATGTTTTCTCAGGTTGTGGAAAAGAGAAATAGTCCTTGAAACAAAGTCATCTTCCCAATTTCTAATCTTAGTAACTTGGAGTTTTTGGAGGGTTTTCTCAAGAAAAAGCATAGTTCACTTTATACTCCACAAATGGTACTCTCAAATCACTCAATGGTGTATCGATCCTTACCAAGGCATGGTAGTGTTTTGCCTTCTTTTTTTTCTCCTACTTCTAAAAAGGTTCATGTGGAGCTTTATGTAGGGGTAAATAATTTAGCATACTTGTATTGCATATGTTGTAAAGTCAAATCGAGGATCCAAGGAGAGAAGTGTCATACTCTTAGATCAAGATGTGCATGTGTGTAGAAAAAGGGAAACTAAAACTTACTCCTTTTGTAGATATGATCTCTCTCTATAACTTATTATTTTGAAACATGGCTATCTTTCTTCTTTCTCTTTTTTTCAATACATGAGCCTTCATGTGCTCATCATTTTTTTTTCTTTTGTACTTGGACCTTCATGTGCCCATATACTTTTTTTTCTCTTTTTGCATAGCCCATGTCTCTTCTTCTAAACCACATATTTAGAGATAGATAATTATCTCTTTAGAACATGGAGTATTTGCATAACAAATATTTTTTATGTACTCCCAGTGTAGGAGCAGAGTTTTTGGTGGATCTAAATGGAAGCATGCTTGTGCGTACTCCTAGTGTAGGAGCAGCATGTGTATGTGGAGTGTACGTGATCTTGATCTTGGGAGTATGATAAATCTCTCAACAAGGGTCAACAAGACTTGACCAAACTCAATACAATAACAAGCAGCATATGTGGAAGGCTTGAAACCTACAAGATGTCATATTTGGCTTTGGTAGGAACTGCTCACCAATTGAGGAGTATGTGATACTATGGTTTTACAACATTTTTATCAAAACAAATTCTCTAAGTACTTTGAATAGAAGCGGTAGGATTTCTAAGTCAGAACTATATCACACCTCACAACAACTTAGTCAACATGATTGTCCTATCAGAATATTTTCCCACAAGCATAAGTGTATGTATATGGAACAAACTTTATACAAGCTTCTATCTTAAACATGTTATGAGCATGCCACTTTTAAAAAAAATAGATGAAGTGTGGTGCATAGTGGCATTGTTCATCAGGAGGAGATAACATGGATGAATTGAGTTTAATTTTAGTGATCAAGATTTATGTTTGTTCAAACTCAAATTTGGAGGGAGTTGAGGGTAGTGTTGCACAAACCATCATTGAAGAAGAAAGAGCTCTGGGAGTCAGAGATGGTTTCACTAAACCAATCCACTCTAGAACTATATGTTTGTCCTTCTCGCATGTTGGATCGTTCGATGTTCGTGCAACGTGTTGGTGGGAGATCTCTAATGTATGTTTGTCATGCTTGAGAGATCTCCCCCACACTTATTCTTTACCTGTTTTATTTGATAAAGAGAAACAAAAGTGGAAACAAACAAGGGCTCTACCAGTTGAAAACACCGGGGAGCCTTAAATCATTTTATTATTATTGTTGTTTATTAATTATTGTATATATTTTTTTAAGTGTTCACCTAACTTATTATTATTATTTTTTTAGTTTTAACTCAAGCAAGGCTAAAGTAAGGATTGCAATTTAAGAATTAGACTTGATTCATCTCCACACTAGATTACTTCTACTGTTTATAAATGTAATACTCCAAGTTCATTGTCCAAAATTTAACACCATGTCAAGTTTTGATTAAAGTAGGCTATTTTAACCTAAGCACCATGCTTAATTTAAAAAGCCTATGGCAAATACACCCAAACCAGAGTATATGACATAAATAACAGAAAGCATGATTTTGCTTGATCAAGATATATCCAATGGAGACAAGCATGAGTTAAAGAAGTTGGTGAACATTTAGTTTGTTTTTTTATCATTATTCTCTCTCTTTTTATAGCAAGATAGAGCTAACATCGTCATCATCATTTTTGTGCATGGAACTTTTGGGATTCTCACCATCCTCCCCCACACTTGGACTTTTGTGTAAAAGTCAAGTGTGTAATGTCGGGGTCTCCTTTTCTAGTGTGTTTCATCGATAATAACTAAGTAGCAGGACAATAATAAAGAGAGAACTAGAATCCTAAGTTACTTCTATTCAAGCACTATTCTAGCTAGTGATTGTGGCTATACTGATAAACCAAGATAGTGCAAGGTAGAATGCAATAGCACTTGAGGTGTACCTGCCCCAAACTCACCCAGAGGGTTGATTGGGCACAAAGCACCACGAGCCCTATGATTTAACAACTAGACCTATCATGGGGGAATATATAGGATGGACAGGGCTGTCATCACCTACCAACTACCCTGATCTATCCGGAGGCCTAGCCACATTACATGGTACCCGATAGTATAAGCACCATGCTTACACTATTTGATACTACCCTAGCCTCACGTTAAGACTAGAGAATCAACTAGTGATGAACAACCCATGCTACTGAGAGCCCACTTATCATAGGAATTATAATCATAACCAAAGTATAACTAGAACACAAGACTAGTACATAAAGTAAAAGACTTGAAATAATACTTGCATAGAAAGTAACATACTAATAAATAAAGTACTTACAAAAGAGAGACAAAGCTATACTAGACTCCTGAAGTCCGCTCCAGAGCTCCCACCAAGACTAGCTACTACTAGAAGAGCTACATCTTGAGAGAGTAGAGAGAGAGCTAGCTCTCTTGTGTGTTGGGGGTCTATTACAAGTGAGGGGTGAGGGTCCTATTTATAGTGGGAGGTGGAGTAGGGGCTACTCTAGCACCATGTCATCGATCCATGTGCTCTCCATCCTCCTCCATTAGATCAAACCGTCATATAATCAAGGGTAGAGAGCATTTGAGCATGTGCTTCTTTGCATGGAGGCATGCAATGGCGATGTGGAGAGAGTGGGGCGTCGGATGACATAGTGGTGGCACCGGCCGGGCCCCCTATGATAGGTGTGACCTCCCTCCTTCTTCTAGAAGCTTGGCCCACATGTCATAAGTGGGTGTGGGTTCTTGGAGATGTTTGTCACATTGGTTGTGCTGCCATGACACGTTAGCGATCCATGTGATGCTCCTTTTTGGGCCTTTGATGTTGAACTAACTTGAGATCAATGGTGGAGAAGCCTTGGAGGACCTCTCCCATGGATTAGTGATGTGTCAAGGGCAGGTGGGGCACTGGTCGGTGCCCTTGTGGGGTCGAACGACGCCGCCAAGTGGCCCATGGTGGCCCACCTTGCTCCAATTGCTTCTAGTTGCTTGATTTTTGATGTTTTTGTATAGTTTTCCTGCATGAGCAAAGATCTCTAAGTAAAAGTGGAAATAGGTGAATTATAAACATAAATCACTACCTATGTTGTTTTATATTGTTGTTTGCTCCCATTTTTTATGCAATGTTGAGGGTCAAAATAGGCATTTAGTGACCGTCAACAACATCTTAGCAACTTGGAGTTTTTTTTGGAATTTTTTCTCAAGAAAAAGCATAGTTCACTTTTATACTCCTCAAATGGCACTCTCAAATCACTTAATGGTGTATAAATCCTTACCAAGGCATAGCAATGTTTTGACTTCTTTTGTTTTCTCCTACTTCTAAAAAGGTTTATGTGGAGCTTTAGGTAGGGATAAACAATATAGCGTACTTGTATTGCATATGTTGTAAAGTCAAATCGAGGATCAAGGAGAGAAATGCCATACTCTTAGATCAAGATGTGCATATGCGTGGAAAAATGGTAAACTAAAACTATACTCCTTTAACATGAATGATCTCTCTTTCTTTGGTTTTTATTTTGAGAACATGGCTATTTCTTTTCTTCCCTTTTTTCAATACATGAGCCTCCATGTGCTCATAATTTTTTTCTTTTATACTTTTTGCATAGCCCATGTCTCTTCTTATAAAGCAGATATTTAGAGAGAGATCATTATCCTTTTAGAACATGGAGTATCTGCCTAATGAATATATATATTATTGTTTTGTGTGTCTACTCCCAGTGTAGGAGCAGAGTTTTTGGTGGATCTAAATGGAAGCATGTTTTTGCGTACATGTAGAGTTTTTGGTGGATGGATGGAAGCATGCTTTTGTGTACTCCCAATGTAGGAGCAACATGTGTGTGTACGTAATCTTGATCTTTGGAGCATGATAAATCTCTCAACAAGGGTCAACAAGACTAGACCAAACTCAACACAATAACAAGCAGCTTATGTAGAAGGCTTGAATCTTGCAAGATATCATATTTGGCTTTGGTAGGAATTGCTCTCCAATTGAGGAGTATGTGATACTATGGTTTTATATCATTTTTATCAAAACAAATTCTCCAAGTTCTTCGAATAGAAATGGTAGGATTTTCAAGTCATAACTATATCACACTCTACAACAACTTAGTCCATATCATTGTCCTATGAGAATATTTTCCTACAAGCATAAATGTAGGTATATGGAACAAACTTTATGCAAGCCTCTATCTTAAACATGTTATGAACATGTCACTTTTCAAAAAAAAGATGAAGTGTGGTGCATAGTGGCATTGTTCATCAGGAGGAGATAACATGGATGAGTTGAGTTTAATTTTAGTGATCAAGATTTATGTTTGTTCAAACTCAAATTTGGAGGGAGTTGAGGGTAGTGTTGCACAAACCATCATTGAAGAAGAAGGAGCTCTGGGAGTCAGAGATGGTTTCACTAAACCAATCCACTCTAGAACTATATGTTTGTCCTTCTCGCATGTTGGATCGTTCGATGTTCGTGCAACGTGTTGGTGGGAGATCTCTAATGTATGTTTGTCATGCTTGAGAGATCTCCCCCACACTTATTCTTTACCTATTTTATTTGATAAAGAGAAACAAAAGTGGAAACAAACAAAGGCTCTACCAGTTGAAAACACCGGGGAGCCTTAAATCATTTTATTATTATTGTTGTTTATTAATTATTGTATATATTTTTTTAAGTGTTCACCTAACTTATTATTTTTTTTAGTTTTAACTCAAGCAAGGCTAAAGTAAGGATTGCAATGTAAGAATTAGCCTTGATTCATCTCCACACTAGATTACTTCTACTATTTATAAAAGTAATACTCTAAGTTCATTAAACAAACTTTAACACCATGTCAAGTTTTGATTAAAGTAGGCTATTTTAACCTAAGCACCATGATTAATTTAAAAAGCCTATGGGTGTATTGATTAAATACACCCAAACCAGAGTATATGACATAAATAACAGAAAGCATGATTTTGCTTGATCAAGATATATCCAATGGAGACAAGCATGAGTTAAAGAAGTTGGTGAACATTTAGTTTGTTTTTTTATCATTATTCTCTCTTTTTTATAGCAAGATAGAGCTAACATCGTCATCATCATTTTTGTGCATGGAACTTTTGGGATTCTCACCATCCTCCCCCACACTTGGACTTTTGTGTAAAAGTCAAGTGTGTAATGTCAGGATCTCCTTTTTTAGTGTGTTTCATCATCAAAGATCATCAAGGTATGTAGTTGATGCAGCTCTGATGTTTTCAGGCATCATATGTCCCCTGTTCTTCTTGATCTTGACCTAAAAGGGTTAACACACAAGAATACCCAATGGTGCATACTTACTTGATAACATGTTTTTGTTTTTTATGAATAAGAAAGTTGGTTTGTTTATAATAATCCCTATTTTCTTTTTTATGATAATCTAGGGTATCTCCCTACAGTGCTTTGTTTATGGTCATAAGCTTGACCTTGGGAACTTCATCTTGCAACTATCATTGGTGGTGTAGTTCCCAACTTCACCACAAAGTATTGAGCATTTTCGTTCAAGCTGCAAGGTTAGTGCCACGATGCAACTACAGGATTTGCAATATCTATGATAAACGAAGGCATCAACAACCATCCTCTTAAAAAGTTTGGAGACAAGGATCAAGAGGTGGTTGTGATCCTCATGGAAGCATGTGGCACTAAGCAAAATGTCCATGGCACAGAAGTTTTCATTCTCAAGAGATATATCGTGTGGAAACAATGTTGAGCCTCGATCATTATCGAGAACAATGGTTTTATGGCCAGAGGGACATGACTTACGTTCGAGCGAGGTTGGAGATGGATGTTCAGTTTCACTAGAAAGCCTAGGTGAAATGAATGGGGAAATGAACTTTACCTCTGTGGACGGGTTATGGTTGGGATAATGCTCCGCCATGGGGTTTTCTAGGTGAGTGGCGGAAGTAGTTTTCCCACATTCTTCACCAAGGCTCCCATGAGTAGGTTTCTTTTGGAAATGTTTTTCAAAGGGGTAGCCTATGAGAAGTTCAAAGTCGAGGATGGCAAAGATGTGGAAATCTAAGTGAACCTCAGTTTCAGTAATTTCAATTATCACGTCCCTAACAATCCCACTACACTCAAAGATGAGTCCTGAGGGACTTTTGAAAAAATTGTTGGTCAGGATTAGCGGCATGTTGCCTAAAAGATTTTTCGCTAGAAATTCTAACATGATGCTAGTCCCGACTATGGGGTTGTGTAGGGCTTCTATGTTTGTTCTCCTTAATGAACAAGGCATGGTCATGGAAGGTGAAAGAATCCGAATTGCTTTGGAAGAACGTTTTACTTCCAACAACCATTCCTTTGATGGCTCTATTTTAGGGGAAACTTCCTCAGAAGAACATGTAAGTTTTTCATGCCCAAAATATTTTTAGGTATTGCCAAAATCCCGAATTCGATAGGGAACTCCGAAGGATAAATCACTCTTTTCTTCGGTGTTCGTGGTTCGAGTGAGGGCTCATTAGTCGAATCTAGGGATGGTACGGGTCTAGATTCGACTGACGAGGCCTCCTCAATGCTCGACTTGACTTTTGCCTGGAGGATTCTATTTCTCATGACTAGAGAACTGTAACTTTATAGGAAGTTTTCAAGGAATTTCACTGGTTCCATCATGGGATTATGTGTAAACCGGCCTCCGGTAGTCACGTCTAGGCATAGGTCAGCATGCATGTTGATACCCAAACAAAAGAGTCATACCAATATGCTTTTGGGTAAGGACAAGTCTAGGCCGGCGTGTATTAATGCTAAAAATCAGGCCTAGGCTGCACCTATAGACTCCTCATACCGCTCAAAGTCAAGGATCGCCCTTTGTAGAGAGTCGATACTGGACATAGGGAAGAATGCAAGGTAAAACTTATCTTTAAATTCATCCTAGTCCCCATTCATACTTTCTACGGCAAGTGTGTACCATTGCTTCACCTTCTCTATGAGACAAAAGGGAAACATTTTCCACTTTAGAGTTTCTTGTGTCATGCCTGAGTTGCTCAGGCATGAACACATCTCCTCAAATTCATGCAGGTGATGGTAGGGGTTTTCATTATCATGCCTAGAGAAGGGTTGTGCCCGAACCATGGCTCTTAAGCCCGAGCGGAGTTCACAGCCAGATGAAAAGTTTGGTTTTGGTGGTGGCTCAGAGAACTTGCCCTTTGAAGCGGACCAGTTTTGAAGTGATGTTGGCTTCATGGTGACAAAAGGATAAAAAGAAAATATTTTTGTTTTTTAGATAAATTATGAGGGCGAACTAGTTTCAAAGAAAATACAGCAACCGTTACCTGGCGACGGTGCCAGAAATGTTTGTTGGTATTTCTTAACGCATACAGAAATAATCCACAAGCGCATTGAATTACCGTTGTAGCACTTCACCTAGAAGTATTTAGGGTATCGTATTTTCCATAGGGAACAGAGATACTCTTCTAGTTAGTTCATCCAATGACAACACAAGGGTAGAATTAACAGACGTTGAAATGGATTCCTATGGTTTTACAGTCTAAGGATAGATAAACATGACTCCTACTTCCTCCCTTCGGGAGCTGGCTTACACCTGGTCTGCCAAGCGATACCGGCCTTTGCACTACGTCGAACCCGAACATGGGGGAGTACAAGGGATGGACATGGCTGTCACCACCAGCCGCCTACCCCTCAACTGTGGGGAACAAAGCAAACAAAGATAGCTTCTACCCAAGACACCACATATACGCTATCAATTATTACTCTAACATGCATGCAAGGGTTATCCGTCTCTATCAGGGCCCTTCTACTAGAGCATCCACCACGGGAACAAACGACGGACCTACAAACAAGTAAGAGTATAGCTTAACTAGTCAAATACTGTATACCAAAGGAATCACGAATACTCACTTAGCGAGAAAACTCATTGAGGCACACGTATCCGTTGAGGTACAAGACAAGGAGACACCGACAAGCCCAGCTCTTCCCCGAACTCTCCCTCACATCTCTCCCTTGTAACTCTAGCTAGCAACTAGGGCCTAAGCCCATTGAAGTGTTGCTCTAACTCAAGTGAGGAGTGCTCTTCTTCCTTGTTGTGGTGGTAGTAGAGGGGGGTACCCTCTATTTATATAAGGAGGAGGGGCGGTGCTGGAGGCTATTCCTAGCACGAGGACCGACTCCCACCGCCTCAACATGGAGGCATGCCACCGCTGGAGTGAGGAGAGGCAGGGAGGCACCCAGAGGGGGTCAACCGCCTCTTGACCATCACCTTCGGCCACCGCCTTTGCATGGCAGGCTTTGGGCTGGACCTAGATCGCTTCCCTATGGTGTTTTTCTCCATTTGAGTTAAGTTGGTAGGCGTCTTTGTCATTCCTTTGCGCAATTCAGCATCGAAAAGCGCCTTTCGGTGCATTTCTCCAGGTATTTGTGTTTGTGACCTACAAAAATAATAATCTTCTAAATACATGTGGAACTTGGTCAGTGGTAAATGCATATGTGTTTAAGTTTATTAATTTCTCCCCTTTTTATGTCTTTATTGGTGGTCAGATTTGGTCATTAGGACCGCCAACAATCCCCCACACTTACCCCTTTGCTCGTCCTCGATCAAAGTTAGAGATAAAAGTAATCATGAGCAAATATTGTAAGATATATGGCTTACATAAGAGTTATACCAACACATTTCTTACACAAGTGGGATATGTGTCGTTAGCTAACATGTTTCCTTGGGTTGTTCAAAAGCAGAACAGTTCTTGAAATAAGGTCCTCTCCCCAATTTCACATCTGTTGACATTTCTTAGCTTCGCTACTAGGTTTTGTATTCCCCGGTAACAGCTCCAAAAATGCTTGTTAATATTTCTTATGCTCAAGTAGATAATTCCGCAAGCGCACAGAATATCGTTATAGCATTTTACCTGGGAGTATTCTTGGGTATTGTTATTTATATTTTACCACAGGGAAGCAAGGGTTAAAGATAGTGATAATTGACCATCATGTATCTACTAACTAGTAACTGACTAGACTAAAGTGGGGGTAAGTGATATGCAATAAAGTGGGGTGACACACAAGGACCCAATCATGGAAAGTAAATTGGAAATATAACTAAGTAGCAGGACAATAATAAGGAGAGAACTAGAATCCTAAGTTACTTCTATTCAAGCACTACTCTAGGTAGTGACTATAGCTATACTGACAAACCAAGATAGTGCAAGGTAGGATGCAATAGTACTTGAGGTGTACCTGCCCCAAACTCACCCAGAGGGTTGATTAGGCACAAAGCACCACGAGCCCTATGATTTAACAACTAGACCTACCGTGGGGGAATACATAGGATGGATAGGGCTATCACCACCTGCCAACTACCCCGATCTATCCGGAGGCCTAGCCACATTGCAAGGTACCCAATAGTATAAGCACCACACTTACACTATTTGATACTACCCTAGCCTTATGTTAAGAATAGAGCATCAACTAGTGACAAACAACCCATGCTACTAAGAGCCCACTTATCATAGGAATTATAAACAAAACCAAAGTATAACTAGAACACAAGACTAGTACATAAAGTAAAAGACTTGAAATAAAACTTGCATAGAAAGTAACATACTAATAAATGAAGTACTTACAAAAGAGAGACAGAGATATACCAGACTTCTAAATACTGCTCCAGAGCTCCCACCAAGACTAGCTACTCTTGAAAGAGTAGAGAGAGAGCTACATCTCTGGTGTGTTGGGGGTGTGTTACAAGTGAGGGGTGAGAGTCCTATTTATAGTAGGAGGTGGAGTAGGGGCTAGTCTAGCACCACATCATCGATCCAAGTGCTCTCCATCCTCCTCCATTGGATCAAACTGTCATATAATCAAGGGTAGAGAGCATTTGAGCATGTGCTTCTCTGCATGGAGCCATGCAATGGTGGTGTGGAGAGAGTGGGGCGTCGGGTGGCATAGGGGTGGTGCCGGCTAGCCCCCTATGATAGGTGGGACCTCCCTCCTTCTAGAAGCTTGGCCCACATGTCATGAGTGGGTGTGGGTGCTTGGAGATGTTTGTCATGTTGGTTGTGCTGCCATGACACGTCAACGATCCGTGTGATGCTCCTTTTGGGCCTTTGATGTAGAACTGACTTGAGATCAGCAGTGGAGAAGCCTTGGAGGACCTGTCCCATAGATAAGTGACATGGCAAGGGCAAGTGGTGCACCGAGCGGCACCCTTGTGGGGCCAGCGGTGCCACCAAGTGGCCCATGGTGGCCCACCTTGCTCCAGTTGCTTCTAGTTGCTTGATTTTTTATGTTTTTTGTGATAGAACCGCCCAATTTATACAAGATCAAGTACGGCTATCCCTGTTAAACACAGTGACACACGCATACTCTCACTTATATAAACCCGGTAGTCCACCGAGTGTCACGAAGGACCTCAGTAAATCAACTTCACAACCAAGATCACATGATTAAGCAAATACACATCACATAAATAGAGTTGTAGCAGAAATAATATTACAAATGGGTTCACAAATAATACTACAAGTTTGGGTTTCAAAACTGGTTAAAGGAAAACAACATAGCTTTCAAATGATTACATTAATATAAGTTCTAAATACATTGCTAGCATAAGTGACATCCTCTGATAAAAGCATATAGATGAGAATAAATATAGAGTCACCAAGCCCACCGGTGGTTAGCCACCATCTTCCTCAGGCCAAGAACTTCACCTACAACATGGTGGGATAAACCCTGAGTACTTGAATATACTCAGCTAGACTTACCCGTCATAAACCAGAAATAAAGGGACACCAAGGATTATGCAAAGTTTTATAAGTGGAGCTAGCTTGACAACATTTTGCATAAAAAGCTTACCAATTCAAGTATACAGTTATAATTCAATCATCAAGTTAATTATAGCTATTTATCTCTAGATTAGTAAGTAACCTGTGCCAAACATGTGGTATACCATTTAGTAGCATAACAATAGTAACTATAACCGGTGTAAAAGTTCCAAGTTCACCATAACCATCATTCCATAATCCAGTTACTACGATGTTGGAGCTAGCCAAGTTTCTCACTATTTGAGAGAGACGGCGATTCAAATCGATTTCAACCAGCTAGGAATTTATTCCTAACACAAACCCAGGTCTACCAGCCATGGTAGCCTTAGGTCACCTTTGGTAGCCATGGTCCACATTTCGTGGGTTCGCCCAGCGCTGCACAATCAGGGACAACCAGCTGCCAGGACGTTCAGGCCCAGCCTACCCTTGGGCTCACATCTGGCTCCCTGCACATCCTTACTACCATCTAGAGTGCGCACTTTTATAGAATGGGGCTAGCCTGAGTTGAGCTACTCGGCTTCGCGGTCGAAACGAGTTATCCGGCCGGCTAAGTGAGAGGCATGCGTTCAATCTCAATAGAAGTTCAAACAATGGTACGGTCCTTAATCAACACAAATGGGATAAAACATGCACACAAGACCTCCATGTCCTGCTGCCTCTCAATCCCTAGATCCTATCTAGTCTCCATTTATTCATCATCACATGGTTATTTTGCACGATAGCAATATAGCCAACCGTACTTTAGTATTCACCTATATCTCACAGGTGATAGGAAATCACCCAACTTCTACCGGTCTAAGCATAGCTAAGCATACATTCGATCCTAGACCTACATAGGGTCCAAGGTTTATTTCTGGACAAGGTAGTTCTATGCATCAATTGTTTCCAACCAACTCTTATATCCTAATGCATCGAACATAAAGGACTCAAGTGATATTTGTAAAAACATAGGAGGCTTAAAATGCTCTGGGGCTTGCCTAGGATCCAGCACTAGGTCAGTGTTTGTTAGATAACCCTCGCTTGGCGAGCATCTCCCATCTTGGCACTTGCTTAGTCCTTCCGTCTTCTAGACGGATTCACCAAACTCCGTCTTCGGGTTTGGCTGTAACATCACATCCTTTATGTGGTGCTTCTAGCATACCTAGATGAGATGAAAAATGCGGATGTATGAATGCATAGAAAACAACTCATGATGCATTGCAATAGGCATACAAAGGCAAGGACAAGGTAACATCATATTCACTTAAGCACTAGAGAGCAAGTCATTCAACTAATTATTGCACATGCTTATCATGGTAAGGTAGCAAGAAAATAACACCAAGCATTCACCAATGAGGCACTCAAATTAAGCTACTTTAAGGAATCATCTAGCACAAGCTAATCCTTGTAATCATACAATCAAGATCAAGCATAAGCAATCAACTCCAAGTATATGCACAAAATCTGGACAGCAACATCACAGCCACTCAATTTAACCATAATTGGAGTTATAGGCCTTCAATAAGGGTGATCCTAGACTTTCTAGAAATCTAAAGAAATTGTCTACAACTTTGTTATTTACACCTAGAGCTGATTTAAAGGTTAACAAGGTTGAAAAATACTAACAAGCAGATCTGCACAAACTAGGACAGAGATCTGACAGTAAATTCATAAATGTTATCTGAAGTTCTAGACATCCAGTAAATATGATTCTTAACTTTATAGAAATTTTATTAAGTTATATATAACTTCCTTATTATCATCTTAAGCTGATTCTATAGCTACCAAGGTTAAACAACATCAAGAAGGCTTCTCTATCTAGATTTAGATAGAACCTGCCATTCCACTTTGAACAGATATAACTGAAGCTCTAGACCACCAAAAGTAGTGATCTTAGACATTTTAGAAATCTTAGGAAAAGCACTACAACTCTCCTGTTATCACTAATACATGATTCCAAGATTAAATAAGTCAACCAAAGCAATCATTCAAATCTATACAGAGGACATACAAAAGCAAAGAGCAAACTTGTAAAATTTATAACTCCTAAACCAGCAGGCCTAAAATCATGAAATTTTAGGACAAGCAAGATAAGGAAATTGTCTACAACTTTTGTATTCAACATATCTATAGAAAACATAATTGTATCCACAAAGTTATCATTACAACAGAAAATGCACATACAACCATTTCATAATGTAACAATTTGATGTTTCTCTTGTTTCCCTAACAAAGAGCATACACACATGAGCCATTCAAGAACTTCAACCACCACTAACATACCTAGCAACACTTTATTGAACACCAATCACTCAAAGCATCACCAAATACAATTATAAGCTTTATCTACAATTATGCTTTTATTAATCCTTTCTCCTAATAAACATATACATATAATTTTAGTGATATATGAGAACAACTAGTTGGGGCTAAGACTTTTATGAGTAGTAGATGTTATCAAAACATGGCTACGGCACAAATTTCATATGCTCAGGTTTTATAATTTAATTGCTATGAAAAAGACAAATCTTAATTATTAATAAACATGTGAGAACAAGATAAATCTAAAGATCATTATTTTCTATAATCATGTAGCCATATTAGGGTTTTTTAGGCCACATTATCACCATGCAAGGGCAAAGGAACCACATTTCACATTTTTACACCTACATAAAAATTATAACTTATTTAAAACCATTTATCAAGCCATAAACAAGTTAAATCAATAAATCAACCATACTACATCCAATGACCATGAAATTTTTACCACAACAAACACATAGCATCAGTAGCCTACCATAAAATTTTCACAGCAATTAGAGCACCACAACTTTAGATATGAATTTATCCCTAGAAAACCCTAATTAACCTAGATAAATAAAAACAACAAAAACCTTCTACTAACATATATCATAAGATGACTATACAATGTATATCTACTCACAAGGATTCTAAAAAGTCCCCATTTGCTATTTTACGATTTTTCTACAAGTTATTATGATTTTCCAAAGTTTCAGCCATAAAAGAAAAAACAGATTTGCACCGAGGCCCCTAAACTTTCACGAAAATAGACTTCAACAAATAGGTCCTTATAGGCACTATTCAACTGAGTCATAGCTTCATCATTTAACCCCCTACACTTGCTTCTATTTGGGCGCGACGTCCTTCTTCTTCTTCAACTCAAACAGAGATGGAGATGGTGGTCGAGCTCGGGGGCGACACTGGCCGAGAGCGGCCGGTTGTGGGCGTCGCTGGCTAGAGGGTGGTGGCCTGGCCCATGGGTGGCCAAGGAAGGGGCCGGCCTAGCTAGCGGCTGCCTGTGGTGGCCTGGCCACAGAAGCAGCAATGACGTAGCGGTAGGACGACACCGGCGATGGCGCTGCAGGGAAGGGAAAGGAGAGGGCTGGCGCGGCTAGGGTTACGGTGACACGTGCATGGTGTGGCTAGGCACTGCAGCGGAGGAGGAGAGGGAGAAGCGCCTGTAGCAGCAGCGGCAGCTCAAGCTTCAGCTCTACCATGGCGATAGCGAGCGCTCAAGGGAGGGAGAGAGAGGCAGAGCGCGAGGAGAGAGAACGGAGGGTAGAGGGAGTGAGGGCGAGTGAGCTAGGGATCGGTGCCCACTCTAGGAGGACACAGAGGCATGGTAGGGAGGTAGACGCATGCATCGGCCATGGTGGGGGCGTGGCCGGTGCATGGGCGACATGTCAGCATTTTGACGAGCAGTTGGTAGGTGATGGAGTGCCAGAGCTGGGATGCCATTTTTGGCATATTGCATGTAGATTTAGATCCGACGCCTTGAAGGAAAGTTGCTCTCCTCTGGATGCTCTTCAACTTGTATTTAGGGTGCAAGGACATTAGAGCAACATATTAGTGGGTAATTAGCGCCCAACTTGATAATTCGAGAACGTAAAATGCCAATCATCATCAACATTGTAATCTCAGACTTAGCCAAAATTTTGAGATACAAAACAGCACTGGGTTTACCTTTGAGGTCTCAGTTTGACTAAGTTAGGGACCAAACTAGCTCTTGACCCTTAAACAAAGTTTGTTGTACACCTCTTGTTCTGCAACTTTGCTTAAAGGATCATGGACTGATTCAGCTCGGTTAGGAAGATACAAGCCTCCAAAGTAGGGTATACAAAACTAAAAACTGAGATTCAGTTTACTCCTGGAAAAAGTTAGTCTTTGCTGACTTTGAAACTAACTTCGAAGATCCAAATGAACTCCAAACTTGATGAGACTTGCTTCATTGTTTCCAGCACAAAGTGTGCTTCAAGTCCTATTAAGGAATCCAGTTGAGTTACCATATGAACTTGGAAGATAAAAATGTCACAACATGTGAACTCGCTGTTGCCGATCAGGGACAAATATTTTTGAGGCCAAAACAGCACTGCATCCAAACTTGAGGCCACTATTTGAGCCACTTAGAAGTGGAATCAGGGCTTTGTCCTAAAATAAAGTTTGTTGTACTCCATTCAAACTTCAATTTTTATTTAAGGTCCAACCCCATGCAAGCACTCAAAATAGTTGGTCAACATAGGTCAAAACTATATCATGAAAAAGACAATTTTAGCTATTCCCACACTTAGAAGCATTTTCTTGACATTTGCTCAACATGAACCCTTCATGACTTTTGTTCATGAGTTGAATTAGAGTTGTTTGAGCAAGGTTGTAAGGTTTGGTCGACATCCCATGTTTCCATTTGCTAAATGAAGTAATTTAAGCAAAAGTGTAACTTATCATTTCATGTGACTTTTTAGCTCCAATCTTCATGAAACTTTTCCTCTGTTCAAGATGGATGCATGTTAATGTAATGTACATGAAATAAGCATGTTTAACATTACTCTTGCATAATCTTAACAAGGGTTCACATGTAAGCAAAAGTGTGTTGTCCAAGTTCAAGTAGGGACTCAATTTCATAGATTGGACCACAACACCTTCATCATCACTTCAAAATTATGAACTAGAGATCATAATCATTACTTGACATATCCTACTTAAGTCCAAATCCACTACTTAACTTGTGACTAACACCCGGGGTGTTACATTTTTGTATAGTTTTCCTACATGAGCAAAGAACTCCAAGTACAAGTGGAAATAGGTGAATTATAAACATAAATCACTACCTATGTTGTTTTATATTGTTATTTACTCCCATTTTTTATGCAATGTTGAGGGTCAAAATAGGCATTTAGTGACCGTCAACAAGCTCCCCCATACTAAACGTTTGCTCATCTCGAGCAAAGCTGGAAAACAAAGATCTAGGTGCAACAAAACTTCAAAAGATATGTTGCTAACATAAAAGATATACCAAGTCATACCTCATAACTTGTGGATTTTGAAGTGTCTACCATGTCACCTTAAGCGGTTGAAAAGTGGAACAGCTTTGACACCAAGTCATCACTATCCCCTATGAAGCATACTTGGAGTTTTTATAACTTTTGCAATTGAAAACTTAGCTCATACTTCTCCTCAAATGGTACTCTCTAATAACTCAATGGTGTATGTATCCTTATGTAGGCATTGATGTTTGCCTTCCTTCCTACTTCTAATAGGCTTATGTGGAGTTTGGGTAGGATATAAGTAAAGCACACTTGCATTGCATATATTGCTAAGTCAAACAATAGATCCATGGAGAAAATTATCATACACTCAGATCAAGGTGTGCATGTATGTGGAAATGGGATGATCATGATTACTCCATAGCAATGATTCTTTTCTCCATCCTTTATTTGAGACAGGGCTAGTTTTTTTTGCTCGACTTTGGACCAAAATGTGTCCTCACAATTTTTTTATGGACCTTCATGTGTCCACTTTCTTCTTTTTTTTTCAATACTATAGCCCATGCCTCATTTAAGTTAATGATGGAGAAAAATCATGCTAGCAAACATGGAGTATTTATTTGGTGGAAATGGAGAGGCATGTTTTTGCTTACTTCCAATGTAGAAGTATAGCATATAATTGGTGGAGTGTACGTGACCTTGATCTTAAGAGCATGATAAAATTCTCAACAAAGGTCAACAAAGTTTGACTAAGCTCAATACAAAAACAAGCAACATATGTGGAAGGTTTTCAACATATAACATGGTATTTGGCTTTGGTAGGAAGTCTCACCATTGAGGAGAAGTGAGGCTTATTAATTTTGATGTTTTATCAAAATAGAAATCTCTAAGAGCTTACATAGAAAATATGAGTTCTTTAGTCTTTACCATATCTCACTTCACAACAACTTAGTTGACATGTTTTCCTAGTAAATATTTGCCCACAACTAACAAGTATATGAACTAGGTATAAAGTTTATGTTGGCCAATCTTTATAAAGTCATGTTCATAGTTTGGCATGATTCACATTTTAAGTTTATTTTAATATATAGCATCTTTTCAACACATCAAACATATAAGAATAAAGCAAGAGTGGGTAGAGGGAGTCCAAATTTGTGTGCCAAAGTGGCGGAGGCTTGAGAGTTGGCAGAGAAGAATCGACAGCCTCCCCTACACTAGGACTTTTATGTCATTTGACATTAAAAGCCTAGTGTAGATGTTGGAGCATCCCTCAGAGTGTACTCCAATGTTGAATGACGTTTTGTTGAAGTTGTTGTCACCTTGTTGTTTTGACCCTTCATCCTTTTTGTGTTCAACCTAAAAGGTTTAGCGACAAAAATACCCGAATGATACAAGTTCTACAAGATGCTTTTGTTCTCACTTTACAAGGTTACTTCTTTTTTTTTGAGTGAGAACAAAGAGAAGAGACTAAACATGATTTTTTAGAGTTCTTGGACATGGTACTCCCTTTGTTCTTTTAAATCTTAAAACAGTTAGTGAACAAAGATACCCAAAAGGAGTTAGTCCCAGAAGCATTTCCCTCATTGTTTTTTAAGAGAGGCTTTATTAGAGGAGCGGTTGCAAGCTTATTTTGCAAGTAATTCTTTATTTTTTTTATTTTTTTATTTTAACCTAAGACAAGATTATTCTAATTTATTATTTATGAAAGAAAAGGGACTATATTTAAAGCTAACTATGCAAGAGTTCTAAATTTAAAAGTAATGCAAAAATTAAATACGGGATACATATGATTTACCTATCGGTGAGGAGCTGTTGTGTCAAGTCAATTGATGACTTCCCCATTGAATTTAGCTTGAATTTCTTGTTTCCGCCACACCATCTTGATATTCATTGAGTTCTATTTCCTGCAAAGGTTAGTGGACAACACATACCCGAAGGAATTCTCATAACAACAAGTTGGCGCTCCTGTTTAGTTAGCATGGATAGTTTTCTCCATGTTCTTTAGTTCTTGTTTATTATTCACCAAGTTCTTGCAAAAGCTTTCACAAATCACAACATGATACAAAAGAGAGATTTAAAGTATTTACAACGCACCCTTCAAAGATGAGAGGTGGCTCTTTTCATGATGTGCAAAATTTGTTGAAGTGTATCACAAGCCTTTATCTCCATTTTTGAATTTATCTCAAAAACTTAACCATTCATATTTACAATTTTACATGCAACCAATATATCTACACAAGCAGCTTATGTAGAAGGCTTGAATCTTGCAAGATATCATATTTGGCTTTGGTAGGAATTGCTCACCAATTGAGGAGTATGTGATACTATGGTTTTATATCATTTTTATCAAAACAAATTCTCCAAGTTCTTCGAATAGAAATGGTAGGATTTTCAAGTCAGAACTATATCACACTCTACAACAACTTAGTCCATATCATTGTCCTATTAGAATATTTTCCTACAAGCATAAATGTATGTATATGGAACAAACTTTATGCAAGCTTCTATCTTAAACATGTTATGAACATGTCACTTTTCAAAAAAAATTAGATGAAGTGTGGTGCATAGTGGCATTGTTCATCAGGAGGAGATAACATGGATGAGTTGAGTTTAATTTTAGTGATCAAGATTTATGTTTGTTCAAACTCAAATTTGAAGGGAGTTGAGGGTAGTGTTGCATAAACCATCATTGAAGAAGAAGGAGCTCTGGGAGTCAGAGATGGTTTCACTAAACCAATCCACTCTAGAACTATATGTTTGTCCTTCTCGCATGTTGGATCGTTCGATGTTCGTGCAACATGTTGGTGGGAGATCTCTAATGTATGTTTGTCATGCTTGAGAGATCTCCCCCACACTTATTCTTTACCTGTTTTATTTGATAAAGAGAAACAAAAGTGGAAACAAACAAGGGCTCTACCAGTTGAAAACACCGGGGAGCCTTAAATCATTTTATTATTATTGTTGTTTATTAATTATTGTATATATTTTTTAAGTGTTCACCTAACTTATTATTATTATTATTATTTTTAGTTTTAACTCAAGCAAGGCTAAAGTAAGGATTGCAATGTAAGAATTAGCCTTGATTCATCTCCACACTAGATTACTTGTACTGTTTATAAAAGTGTGGTTTGTGGATTTTTTATAGGGGCATTGTTCATCAGGAGGAGATAGCAGGGGTAAATTGAGTTTAATTTTAGTGATCAAGATTTGTATTTGTTCAAACTCAAAATTGGAGGGAGTTGAGAGTTGTGTTGCACAAACCATTGTTGAAGAAGGAGCTAAGTCAGAGGTGGTTTGGCTAAACCAAAAGTTTAGCCAACCCTCTCTGGGACTACTTGTCTGTCTTTCTTACATGTTGGATCATTTGATGTTTGTGCAACGTGTTGGTGGGAGATCTCTAATGTGTGTTCATCGTGCTTGAGAGATCTCCCCCACACTTATTCTTGTACTTGTTTTATTTGATAAAGAGAAACAAAAGTGGAAACAAACAAGGGCTCTACTAGATGAAAACACTAGGAAGCCTTAATTTTATTATAATCATTATTACTTTTATATATTATTTTTATTATTACTATTATTATCATTATAATTTTTTTTATTTTATGTGTTTCACCCAACTTTTTATCATTTAGCATAAACAAGGCTAAGGTAAAGTTTGCAACAATAAACATAGCCTTGTTTTATCTCCATGCCAAATTTTGATTAAAGAAGGCTACTTTAACCTAAGCATCACGCTTAATTTAAAAAGCCTATGGATGTACTACTTATGTACATCCAAACTAGAGTATACAACATAAACAAGGAAGATATGGTTTTTGTGAGCTGGTTATTTTCTTATGGAGATAAATATGAGTGGAAGAGTTTGGTGAACATTTATTTACCTTTGCAAGCCTGAGTGTTCTTACCGGCATCATATGTGGATGAAGCTTGAAGTTGCATCCTCCCCTGCACTCGGACTTTTGTGTAAAAGTCAAGTGTGTAGAGTCAGGGCCACCTCTTTGAGCATGTTCCATCACCAAAGATCATCGAGGTATGTAGTTGATACAACCCCTGTGGTTTCAAGCATCGTATGTCCCCTGTTCTTCTTGTTCTTAACCTGAAAGGGTTAGCAACCAAGAATACCAGAAGGTGCATACTAACTTGAAAAAATATTCTTGCTTTTATTGCCAAGAAAGTTGTTTTTTTAATATTATTATTATATTGTTTTTTATGATAATCTAGGGTATCTCCCAGCACTGATTTGTTTATGGTCATAAACTTGACCTTGGGAACTCATCTTGCAGCTGACAATGGTGGTTTAGTTCCCCGCTTCACCACCAAACATTGAGCGTTGAAGTTCAAGCTACAAGGTTAGTTTCACAGTGCATCCATGAGATTTGAAATGTTTATGGTAAACAAAAGCATCCACAACTATCCTCCTAAAGAGTTTATGAACGAAGTTTAGAAGGAGGTTGGGATCCTCGTAGGAGCACGTGTCACTAAGCAAGATGTCCAAGGCATAGGAGTTTCCGTTCCTAAGGGATTTATTGTATAGGATTAACGTTGGATTTCGACCATCATTGACAACAACGGTTAGATGGCCAGAGGGACATGGCTTGGTTTCGTGCGAGGGTGATGGTTAAATGAGTGGGGTTACGAACTTCACCTCCTTGAATGGGTCATTGTTGGGATGATGCTCTGCCATTGGGATATCTAAGTGAGTGGCGGAAGTAGTTTTCCCAAACTCTTCACTAAGGCTCCCATGGGGCGTTTTTTCTTAGAAAAGATTGTCCAAGGGGTGGCCTATGAGAAGCTCAAATTCAAGGATGGCATAGATATGGAAGTCTAGGTCATTCTTGGTTTCGTCTATTATGATTGGCGCGTCCCTAGCGATCCCACAACACTCGAAAAATACTTCGAAAGGATTTTTGAAGAGTTTATTGGTCGGGACTAATGGTATGTTACCCAAAAGGTTTTTCGCTAGGAATTCTGACATGATACTAGTCCCAACTGTGGGGTTGTGTAGGGCTCCTATGTTTGTTTCCCTTAATGAGCAAGGTATGATCGTGGAAGGTGAAAGAATCTGAATTGCTTTAGAAGAATATTTCACTTCCATTAACCATTCCTTTGATGGTTCCACTCTAGGGGAACTTTCTTTGTGTGTTTTTCATGCCGTGATATCTTCGAGGTATTGCCATAATCCTCAAATTTGATAGGGAACTCTGAAGGAAGAATTAATCTTTCCTTCGGAGTTCATGGTTTGGATGAGGGCTCATGAGTAGAATCTAAGGATGGTATAGGTTTGGATTTGACTGGTGAGGACTCCTCAACACTCGATGTAACTTTTGCCTGAAGGGATTTAGTTCTTATAACAGAAGAAGAGTGTTTGCGTATGAAGTGCTCAAGGAATTCTACTTGTTCCGCCATAGTTTTGTCTGTAAAACGATCTCCAGCAGTCACGTCTAGGCATAGGTTAGCACCCATGTCAATAACCAAACAAAAGATTCACAACAATATGCTGTTGGGTAAAGACAAGTCTGGGTCGGCGTATATTAATGCTAAAAACCTAGCTTAGGTTGCACCTATAAACTCCTTCTCATACTACTCAAAGTTGAGGATCTCCCTTGGTAGAGAGTCAATACGAGACATAGGAAAAAATACAAGCTAAAACTTGTCTTTAAGTTCATCCCAGTCCCCATTCGTACTTTCTATGGCACATGTGTACCATTGTTTTGCCTTCCCCGTGAGAGAGAAGGAAAACAATTTCCACTTTAGAGTTTCCTATGTCATGCCCGAGATGCACAGGCATGAACATATCTCCTCTAACTCATGCAGGTGATAGCAGGGGTTTTCATTATAGTGCCTTGAGAAGGGTTGTGCCCGAACCATGGTTATTAAGCCAGGACAGAGTTCACAACCAATTTTAAAAATAAAACTGAGTACTAACTATATGTGTGCCCAGAAAGTCAAATCACACATATAGCGACAAATTACAATAGTATCAAAAGATAATGCTTTATTACTTAACACATAATAATATAATATTACCACTTACATAGAGACAAAGCTTGCATCAAAGTAGTAGAATCATAAATTCTAATCTTCAAGCGAAGCCTCCAAACACCACAGGGATAGTTGACTGGGGGTAACATACACCTAGCACTCTTCATAAACTTAACCAAGCTCCACCTTTTGTTACCCATCCAAGATTTTTCCAAAAATTAAATGTAAAGCAAGCGTAAGTACATGTCGTACTCAATAATTATAACATGGGGTTCATGAGGCTCAAAAGGTAGACACTGGTTTAACTGCGGTTAGCTTTGATGAGTCACAATTTTAAGCAATTGAGTAGCAACAAGTTCAGCATAAACCCATAAAAACACATGATCAAGTAAATATGAATAATGAACAGCATAAACATGTAACCATTAGTGATTATAATTGCTTGATGATGAAATATGGTCAAGTAAACATGTAACCGTGAGTGTTGACGAAATATGATCGACAGTCTAACTAGGGGTATGCCCAAGGTAGTAGATTATCGGCAGACAGGTGCGCAAGCTACGAACGAGATGATGACGCAAGACAAACATGAGGTTTTATCTAGGTTCGGCCATCGTGAGGGCGTAATACCTACGTCCTGCGTCTGATTGTATTGCTGTATGTCAATGAGATTGTGATATTTTGAGAGGGGTCCCCTGCCCGCCTTATATAGTCTGGGGGATAGGGTTACAGATTTGGAAACTAATCCTAACCGATTACAATTGCCATAGGTGGCCAGATAAGGATTCCTATTCTAATCGACCAGGATCTTGCTTGATCTCCAAGTCTGCCTTGATTCCTTGCGTGGGACTCCGAGCAGATCGGCTGGGCCGCGCGTCGTCTTCAGGTGGACCGAACCCCCTGGACCGGGCCGGCCCAAACCTAGCTGTAAGGGTATAGGGGTTAATACCCCCACAGCTAGTCCCCGAGCACCATGTATTATGTTGCGACACGCCGTTTGATATTCTTCGGCTAACGCGATCTATCTTCATGTCATCTCCAACTGGTTGAAACATTGACCAAGCAAATATGCTAGTATTCTGGTCAGCACAGAGAGCAGTAGACCACAGTTACAGCCGAAGATCCTGGTTGTCCTAAGAATGCATGGTGCTCTAAAGAAAAAAGAAAAAGATTTCTTTCCTAATCAAGTGTGCCCACTTGTATTTCTGAAAAGAAATATAAGTGACCCCTGTACAAGAATAGTTATGGCCAACAGTCAGAGCGTAAGGGTCGAATAAAACAAGCACATTCACCGCAGGGTGAAGTGTGCCCACTTAGTCCCCGAGCCTGGTAGTAGGTGACGTAGGCGCGTGGTGCCAGGGTCTAAAAAAGTCTTGTTAATTAGATACAGCATGCACCATCAGGTGCATCGTACCGATATAGTCCCCGAGCTTGCTGGAAGGAGAAGTATGAGCCTTGTAGCAAGGTCTAAAGGAGAAAAAATATCCCAACTGTATGCGAGTCGCCAGTCGCATGTAATCGAGATGCGAAGTCCCCGAGCTGTGGTCGGAGAGTGGTCGAGGCAGTCCCCGAGCACAGGTCGAGGAGCGAGCGACGAAGTCCCCAAGCTATGGTCAGAGAGTGGTCGAGGTAGTCCCCGAGCACAAGTCAAGGAACCAAGGGACGAAATCCCCGAGCTGTGGTCAGAGAGTGGTCGAGGCAGTCCTCGAGCACAGGTCGAGGAACCAAGCGACAAAATCCCCGAGCTGTGGTCAGAGAGTGGTCAAGGCAGTCTCCAAGCATAGGTCAAGGAACCAAGCGACGAAGTCCTCGAGCTATGGTTAGAGAGTGGCCGAGGCGGTCCCCGAGCACAGGTCGAGGAGCGAGCAACGAAGTCCCCATGCGTAGCTCGAAATTCCTGCAATATAAATATGTAGAATGGTAGTACATGATGTACAAAATAATAAATCATGGAGAAAAAATCAGCGGTGAAGAAATAGCGTATGACGCTCAGCAGTTATTTGCGAATGAGCATGATGTGATAAAGCAGTTGGTGCTTTGTAAACATCAGTGTTAATGTGAAGTTTGTGTTTATACTTAATATAAACTGCCCGACCAGTTAGTATGTAGCTGAGTCTCCAGCCCTAGCTAGCCTGTTAACCATAACATGGGGCGTGGAGCCCGTGCACGTGTAGGAAGAACAAAGCATCGCTAAGGAGCCACTGCCGACCACCCATAACGCAGAGGGCAGACGCTCGTGCACGTGTAGGGAGGAGCCGGAGACAGGGCCATTTCTGGAGACATCGAGCGTCAACATGACTGGTCGAGGATTTGCATTAAGTATAGATGTATGTTATATTTAAGATGGTACACATGGACAAACATTATTTAAAGAATAATCATGACGAGAATGTTGTGGAGAAACGCCGTAATGAAAATTATATTAAATATAAATATTAGAAGTGTACTTATCTTTGGATAGAAATCTAGTCGATGGTGATAAAGTTGTCCGATCCTCATACTTTTCGGCCTGTTGTGACGGTGGTCGCGATTGTCATAGCGCCATTCTTCGTGGCGATCATCATTGTGACGTGGTCTGGTGGTCGAGGTGGTCGGAGCTTGGTGGAGTCGCTCGGGACATGGTCGACGTGGTCCGTGGTCGATGTGGTCAGAGCTCGATCAGTTCGGTGGTCGAAGGGCATGTACCTAGTTATTCTCCATCAAGGCTTAGCACTCGAAGAGCCAGAGACCTGTTGCGGGCGCTGGTTGGCGACGAACGGAGCGCCCTTCAGGAGTAGACGTGACCACGAGATCCGTACCGAGCCGTGCAGGACGACTGGCCCGAGCTGGTCGGGTAGATTTGTTGTGGGTAGTGGCTACCTGCTCGGTAGGTTGATTTTGAATCGAATCTACCAGAGCTAGGGTTTTAGCAAGCTTAGTGCCGACCCGATCGATGGAGTCGAGCAGGTCAGTGTTGTCAATCTATCTCCCTTTGTAGCGAGGAAGCGAACGACGGGTTGCCGGCGTGGCTGAAGACGACACTGGTGTGGCCGGAGCCAAATTCAACATGGTCGGAGCCGTAGCCGATGCTGGTGAAGCAGTGGTCGACGCAGATTAGATTTGCGCCTCCTCCATGGTCATGGCGATGAAGTTGTCGGAGCCAGTGGTCCAGGTGATCTGGCCAATGGTGAACGTGAGGCCGTTCGGCGTAGCCATGGAGCTAGGGATGATGACCATCTTGTTCGTCTGGGGAGCAGTACGCACACCCCCTACTTGGCGCGCCACTGTCGACGAAATATGGTCGGCAGTCTACCTAGGGGTATGCCCAAGGTAGTAGATTATCGGCAGACAGGTGCGCAAGCTACGAATGAGATGATGACGCAAGACAGACACGAGGTTTTATCCAGGTTCGGCCGCCGTGAGGGCGTAATGCCTATGTCCTGCGTCTGATTGTATTGTTGTATGTCAATGAGATTGTGATATTTTGAGAGGGGTCCCCTGCCCGCCTTATATAGTCTGCGGGACAGGGTTACAGATCTAGAAACTAATCCTAACCGGTTACAATTGCCATAGGTGGCCAGATAAGGATTCCTATTCTAACTGACTAGGATCTTGCTTGATCTCCAAGTCTGCCTTGATTCCTTGCGCGGGACTCCGAGCAGATCGGCTGGACCACGCGTCGTCTTCTGGTGGACCGAACCCCCTGGACTGGGCCAGCCCAAACCTAGCCGTAAGGGTATAGGGGTTAATACCCCCACAGTGAGCATGATTGATATACTAGTTTTACACTCTACAGAGGTTGTACACTTTCACCATGAGTCGTGATTTACCCTTTCGCCCAAGGTAGCTAATCTCTTGACCCACTTCCAAGGAAGATTGGTAGGGTTTACTATGAAGTCTTTCAAAAATTTATCTAACAAGTTAGGGCCACTAGGTTTCCAATTGGCAAGGGAATATAGAGCCCCCCTTCCAAATGGCACATTTTGCGCACGCTATACACATAGGGACAGAGGCCACACTATACTCAGCTCAGCAAGCCCCTTTTGCGCCCTTTCGGGTAACCACTAACAAGCTAGAAAATGTCTTCATACTTGACTAAAGCCAGAGCCATGTAGCTCTCATGGTTGTACTGTAAGTCCCAGATGATCACTTAAAGATAAGTCCTTAAGGAGAGGAATCTAGAGCATCACAAAAACTATGCTCTAGCCCCCTTGTTTCTTGTTGCTAAAAAGCATCTTTTATCATTTATTGCATATACCATTAGTCAAGTTACAAGATCATGGTCTTAATTGAGCACTAGCATCATACTACCCAATGCATAAACCCATAGGTGACAAGGTACAAGATATAAAAGCTAGGAAATCCTTAATGGCAATCAAGGTAGACACATGCAGAATGATTTAAATGATTAATAGTGAATAGGACAACAAGGATGATCCCATACTATACTTGCCTTATACGCTTGCTGAAACTAAACTTTGTAAATTTTATCCAAATATTAAAATCATTCAGTTATTTAGTGTTTTCTAGTCACTACCCAAAATCAGAATTTTTGGGGAGTAGCAGTTTTGGTGGAAGTGGTGGCTCATGGAACTCGCCCTTTGAAATGGACCGGTATTGGATAGGAGTGGATTTCATTGTGAAAATAATTTTATGTGTTTTTATATAAAAAAGAAAAGATACAGATACGAGGATGAACTAGGTTCAAAGAAAATACGGCAACCGTTCCCCAGCAATGATGCCAGAAATGCTTGTTGGTATTTTTTAACGCATACATAAATAATCCGCAAGCGCATGGAAGTATCGTTATAGCACTTCACCCAGAAGTATTCAGGGTATCGTATTTTGCACAGGAAATGAAGGTACACTTCTAGCTAGTTCGTCCAAGGACAACACAAGGGTAGAGTTGGTAAAGGTGGAGATGGATTCCAATGGTTTAGAGTCTAAGGATAGATAAGATCTACTATTACTTGCTTACTTTGGGCACCGACTTATACTTGATCTGCCAAGTACCTTCGGCCTATAGCTCTATGTTGTACCCAGATGTGGTGGATTACGAGGAACGCACAGGTCTATCACCACCTGCTGCCTACCCCTCAACCGTGGAGTATGAGGCAAATGAAGGTAGCATCTAGCCTAGACACCACGTCTACGCTATCAACTACTATTCTAGTGCGTTAACAAGGGTTATCCGTCTCTATCAGGGCCCTTCTACTACAACATTCGCCGCAAGGACGAACGACAAAACCGTAAACAAGTAAGAGTAAAGTTTAACTAATCAAAAGACTTTATACTATTGAAGTAAAGATGCTCGTCGAGGTACAAGTTTGGGAGACACCGACAAGTCTGGCGCTTCCCCGAGCTCTCCCTCACATCTCTCCCTTACAACTCTAGCTAGCTACTAGGGCCTAAGCCCTTTGGAGTGTTGCTCTAACTCAAGTGGAATACTCTTTTTGCCATGTGTGTTGTTCTTGTAGAGGGGGGTAGCCCTCTATTTATACAAGGAGTACAGGCGGTGCTGGAAGCTATTCTTGGCGCAAGGACCGGCTCCCACCGCCTCAGCATGGAGACATGCCACCACCAAAGCAAGGGGTGGCCGAGAGGCGCCGATAGGGGGTCGCCCGCCCCTAGGGGTCAGCCGTCCCCTGACCATGTCCCTTTGCCACCGCCTTCGCGTGGTGGGCTGTGGGCTGGACATGGATCACTCCTCCATTGTGCTTTGCCCCGGTTGAGTCGAGTTGATGCGTGCCTCCCTTGTTCCTTTGCACGAATCAGCGTCAAAAAGCGCCTTTCGGTGAATTATTCTATGTATTTGTGTTTGTGACCTGCAAAATAATATTCTCCAAATACATGTGTAACTTGGTTAATAGTAAATGCATATGTGGTTTAGTTTGCCAATTTTTCCTCTTTTCGTACCTTAGTTGGCGGTAGGATTTGATCATTAAAAACTGCCAACACTAACCCCCTACCAAATCACTCTCTACGCTCTGTTGTAACCCCCGATTTTGGGTGCTCTTGAGTATAAGGATCATCAGTTGCTGGACGTAGGGCACCGATTGGCCGAAACCAGGATAAATTGTTGCGTTCTCCCAAACCGTGGCGAATCAGTGAAAACTTCATTAATACAAAGTGTAGAGCTACATGAGTACTACAAGATTGCTTAAAGGAGTTTTATCTAAATCGCAATGGTTTTCAAAGTAAAAGGCTCCAAAATAGGCTACATTGAAACTGAAAACAGCTTCAAGACAGAAAAATTTTCAAAGTTAGAAACAACATTAAGTTGAAACTTGTGAGATCTATTTGACCATGTTAGGCACTTATTTAGCTCATGACCCTTAAATAAAGTTTGTTACCCTTGATGTGAACTACAACTTTTATTTAGGCCACATAGCCATGCAAACAATCTAAGCTATTGTTTAACTTTGGTCAAACTAGCATCATGAAAATGGCATTCCAAGGTAACCCAACACTTAGAAGCAAAATTGGTTTATGTCATAAATAAAAAAGTTGTTCCATTTACCATCCTAGATGTATCTAAGGTATTGTTGTGACCTTACAACCATTTCATACATTGGTCATATATGATTACAAGCATAAGCATATATATATATAATCAACATTTCATGCGATAATGTATAAGAATGAGATGAAATTTCATATGCTCATGTTCATGAATGCTTGGACGATGCTTGTGCTCATGAAATGCAAGTGCCAAATGACATGCTTAACACTGGGGTGTTACAGCCACTCCACCTTATAGAAATCTCGCCCCGAGATTTGAAAGACCTACCATTCTTCATAAAAAGCGGGATAAACGTCACGTAAATAATCCTCCCGTTCCCACGTGGCATCTTGTTTATTGTGGTTATTCCACACCACCTTGTAGAACTTAATGACCTTGCTCCGGGTTACTCTTTCTATTTCTTCTAGCACTCGGATTGGTTTCTCTTCATAGGTCAAATCCGATTGGAGCTTAATGTTGGTGGGTAAAATAGCTTCCTCAGGTATGCGAAGACATCTTTCTAACTGAAAAACATGGAAGATATTGAATATAACACTCATTTCTAGGGGAAGTTGTAACTTGTAGCGACATTTCCCTTTCGCTCAATAATCTGGTACGAGCCTACATATCTAGGCTCAAGCTTCCTTTTCACTCCGACTCTCTGCACTTCCTTCATGGGCGAAACTTTTAAGTACACATAGTCTCCCACTTCAAAGGTTAGTGGTCTTGTCCTTTTATCAGCATAACTCTTTTGTCTTAACTGAGCTGCTTTCATGTGCTATTGGATAACACGTACTTGTTCTTCAGCTTCTATGACAAAATCTATGCCATAGTATCTTCTTTCTCTGGGCTCAATCCAATTCAAAGGAGTTCTACATTTACGATCGTACAAGGCCTCCAAAGGAGCCATCTTAATGCTCTTTTGATAACTGTTGTTATAGGAGAATTCGGCTAAAGGCAGCCATTTTTCCCATGAACCCTTAGAGGATATAACACAAGCTCAATATATCTTCTAAGATTTGGTTCACTCGCTCAGTTTGTCCAGAAGTTTGTGGATGGTATGCTGAAATTCTGATTAGTTTGGTTCTCAAAGCCTTGTGCAAGTGTTCCAAAAAACGAGCTATAAACTGTGGTCTGCAATCTGGGATTATGGTTCTTGTTACTCTATGTAGCCTCGTAATTTGAGAAACATATAGCTCAGTGTACTTCCCAGCGTAATACGTTGTGTTAACCGGTACAAAATGTGTCGACTGGGTGAGACGATCTACAATGACCCATATGAAATCATGACCTTGTTGTGTCTGTGGGAGGCCTGTAATAAAGTCCATACTTATTTCCTCCCATTTCTAGCCTGCAATGGACAACGGTTGGAGTTGTCTACCAGGTTTCAGATGATCTGCCTTCACTCGGCTCCAGACATCACACCTAGCAACGTAGGCTGCAAATTTTTTCTTCATTTTGGTCCACCAATAATAGTTTTTTAAATCTGGATATATTTTGCTACTACCCGGAATAAAGCATATGCAAATGAAAAAATCCGAAATTATTTTATAGATTGCAGAATAATAATTACTTAGGCCTTCAATTAACCAAACATATCAAAATAGGAAAATAACAAAGCAAAAAAAGGAAACTTGAAACAACAAAAATACAGGAATTAATCAAACATATCAACTTTTTAAAAATGGCATAATGCAAAGAACCGAATCATTTGAGGGATTATAAGTACACAAAGATTGATGGCCTTGAATGGAGCAAACATATCAAACTTTCAAAACGACATAGTGTAAAGAACAGAATTATTACCTCCGTCTCCAAAAGAATGCAATTCTAGCACAGTGTCACATTTTAGTATATTAAGTTTGACCAATTATAGATAAAAATATATCATGTTTATGACACCAAATAAATACCATCAGATTAATTACGAAATATATGTTTATAATAAATTAATATAAAACCATAAATATGAATATTATTCACTAAAAATTTGGTCAAACGTGAATCACTTTTCGTGGCACGCAACTTATAGTTGCATTCTTTGCAGGACGGAAGTAGTATTCTATAGATAAAAAATATACAAAAATATATAATGCCCAACAAGTAACCATGAAAAAAGAAACAATGGGCAAAACATGAAATCTGAAAAAAATTACAGTGAATGAACCTTCAATTACAACAATCATAGCAATATAAGAATAATTAGATTTATACAGTAGTGCTATTCTAACCCACCAGTAGCTAAAACTGACTAGAAAAAATACTAAGTACTACTGAACCGCGTTCAAGTCAGTACTATACCAGTACAACAAAATACTGAATAATACTAACACGTGACTGAAGTGAAATGGATACAAAATTAGAATAGAAAAAAAAACTCGATGGGCTTCGATGCGATGCAAGCCACGCAAAAGATCAGTTGAGCCATGCATGCATGCGAGTGAGAAGCACAAAATCGATGCAACGTGGCCCTACCCTAAGAACCATGTTACTCATTGTGCAACGCTTGGTCAAGCCTGCGCTAGCTGCAGAGATTGAGGACACGGCCTCCTAGGCAGCTGACTGCTAGGCATTTGATCCTGGTCCTAGGCGACCGAAGACGCCTGTGAGCGCTATCTGGGCCAAATAGATCTGACGAAGAGGGAACCAAACAGGCTTTGACTCCGAAAAAGCTCAGATTCGATTACATTACACAAAGTCGAACTAGAAGCAGATGAGCATCGAATGAATGGATACTCTGAAATAGAACGGGCACAAGGTCATGCGTAGATAGATGGCAAAGACAAATCCAACGATCTGGAAACCATATGATGGAAACAAATAAACCACTCAAGCAAAGTATAGCTGCAGTGTAAAGAAAAAGGGCAAATATGTGGGACAGTAGATAGACATGCAGTACTTCAATCTAGTGCTCCGTACTTCCATCTCAAAACCATAGTCACAGTCTCACAGATTTTATAATTTACAAACTATATATACAAGCGCAGAGCTAGCTACCTCCAACGGACATCAGTGGTCAATAATAATCAAGCCTTCAAACTGGCGGTGGCTCCGGCTGGCCGGCGGCGTTGGGTTGAACGGCAGCGCGACAGATGGGGCACGTCGAGTGCGATCGCAGCCACATGTCAATGCACTCCACATGGAACAGATGCTTGCAAACCGGCAGCCGCCGCACCACGTCGCCGACCTGCACCAGCCCCAGGCATATGACGCACTGCGCCCACCCTGTCGCGTCTCCGCCGCCGCCGATACCACTCTCCCGCTTGTACGCAAACGCCGGGATCGCGGACAGGACAACCGCCGCTTCCGTCCCGCCACGGCTCCGCGCGGCGCGCATAGCCGCTCTATGACGCAGAGCGGCACGCTGGCGAATCTTGAGGTAGCAGAAGGAGAGCGCGACGGCGCAGGCGGTGACGACAGAGGCCCAGATGACGCCGGCGACGAGGCAGAGTAGGATGAAGGAGAAGAAGATGCCGAAGGTGAGGAGCACCGCGAGGTTGTGGTCCCTGTCGTCGGACGGAGCAGCTGATGCATCGCCTAGACTACTTGGCTGCTGGTGGTACGAGAACCTGGAGAAGAACATGCTAATAGCTACTCAGCTACAAACTATAGCCAAGTGTTGATGATCCGGTAAACACTGAGATATTCTTATGTTATGCACTCTCCAATGCTAGCAAACATATATATATGGACGCCACGCCGTACAGAATGGTAGTGTGCTGCAAGAAGCAAAGCCATACTCTATTCACAAGATAGAAAGATATGTTACTGAACCACTGCAAAGACTAGCTATATATCGGACTAGTCCAGAGGCTTAGCATCCGGCCAATGAGATAGACTAAGAGTTGTAGGCGCTGTTAGGTTTGACTTTGATGTATGTTCATGTTGCAGCAGTTGCACCAATGAAGTCAGACACCCTTGGGCCTATCATGCGTCATGTTGTCTAGTATTTAACTGTTGGAGACAAATGTGCACGGTTATGCTAGCAGAGCCAATTCATCAGCTAGTCACATCATCATCACCCATAAAGTTAATCTTTGTTTATATACATTATTAGTTGGAAGTTATTGGTCTACTTGTTATGAAACTATACACGCTATTAGGCCAGTCTCAATAGGAGTTTCATCTCTCAGTTTCCAACACATTCAGATTTTAGAAACAGTGCAGAATAGTTTCATCCCCTCTCTCTGCTCACATGAAACTCTTATCACCTCTCTTCATTAATACAGTGCCATGTCAGCATATTTAATATATATGAAACTCAATGAAATCCCCATTGAGATTGGCCTTATCAGCGTAGACAAGAGCACTAAACAATGATCCCTGCTCGATTCGCCGCACTGCTTCAGTGCCCCTTGAAGAACTGATTTGCACCATGTTGCTGTGTCAAACCTTATCGAAAGTAAGAAGCAGGGTACTAGAGTGTAATTAAGTTCGAAAATGACGACAATCATAATGGAGAACAATAATAAAAACAAGTTCATGTTGTTGATATGTTGATCCAAGTGTATTGAGCTGGACCGATCCGCTGATCCGTTGACACTGTCAAGCTCATTTGGTGATATTGGTTCGGTCTAAACAATATATATGACGCAACAAATATTGCATTGGTGTGCAGTGCTAGAATCCTTCCTTGCATCCGTACAAGTCTTGTTTGGATGTTGAGGAAAAAATTAAAGAATAACAAGTTGACTACATCACCACTCAACTTTACCTGAGCTGTCATCCTTATTTGCGTGAGGCAATAATCATGAATGGCTGGTAGTGGAGCATTAAGGCTGCCTCTGATGTGAGGAAATTAATCCATTGGGAATGGAACAGGATACCAGCTCGGTTTGCAACATCCAAACAAGCCCATAGGCCATAATTAAGTTTGCACAATACTAATAATCTCCAATCGCTACTCGATTTGTCGCACTTGCCTCTCTGCCCTTTCACGAACCAGTTTGCACCGTACGACTTGGTGTGCAGGACCTTATTCGAGTATATATATAAACAGGACGGAGACTTCCCCAAATAGATGGATTTGTTGTTGCAACAGGCCGGCATGCTCAACATTATCTAGCGAGTTCGAAAATAACTGTCATAATTGAGGAAATAAAACATATTCCTCTAGTTGAACAACACTTACTTGATTTGCCACAATGCTTGTGTGCCCCTTCAGGCCTTCACCAACTGGTTTGGACCTGCTGCTTTGTTAGACCTTGCAGAAGTATAATCAGATTGGATACTTTCTCTACTAGTCTAAAACTTTTTTTTTCTGATGGATTAGTTGTTGCAACAGGCATGCTGAACATGATATCACGAGTTTGAGAATGACTGTTGTAAAAAAAATGGACCCTAGCCTATTTACTTTCGATTTTATTGTTTGATGACCAACACAACCAAATTAGACTAATGAATTTGCAAGTAATTGTTTTGTAGTTCAATAGGGTGCAAGACGTGACTTAGACGAAGGCGACGTGATGATCCGATGATCAACACCTTATGCAAGACCCTAGAAGCACAAGAGAAGACTCAAGATATCAAGTAAAGTCCAAGCACGAAGATAGGAACCAAGCCGGACGCAAGATCGCGAAGAAACGAACTCACAGTGTTGACCGGACACTGGTCTTACAGCGACCGGATGCTCCGATCAAGAGGCTCGGCAGCAGCAGGCGTCAACAGCAGCGACCAGACGCTGAACAGTAAAATGACCGGACACACAGATGATGCTGTTCATCATCATCAGCAACACACTCAGTACTGACCGGACGCTGGCGGCAAATCGACCGAACGCGGGACTCTAGCATCCGATAGAGTACAGAAAGGTTCCAGATAGGCGAAACGACGTCCGGACGCGTCCGGTGGCATGTGACCAGAAGCTACCAACGTCCGATCAGTTGATCGTGGCTCTAACGGTCGGGATGACCGGACGCATCCGATCAGGACGACCTAAGCGTCTAGTCAGTAGCAGAAAAGCGAGATTTCGTCCCCAACGGCTACTTTCTTAGTGGGGATTATAAATAGACCCCCCAACCGACCATTTGAGGATAGTGGAGCTGAGCAAAACATATCTAGCGTGTTGACACACTATTTTAGTGATCTCCACTTGTATAGTGCATAGTGATTCATTAGGTGATTAGCGTAGGTGCTTTGCGAAGTGCTTAGGTTGATTAGACCACCGCTTATGCACTTGCTCTAGGTTTAGGCCTAGTGTTTAGTGAGGTTTGCATACCTCTGACCACTCGGTGCTTGCGTGCACCATTGTTATACATTGGAGGGGCTTGTAGTCTTACGAGATCATACCAACCGCGTTTGTGGTGTGGCCGCCACCGTGTACCGGAGGGAGCAAGGCCCGCGATGTTTCGGCCGGAAGCTTGATAGTGAAGACGGGGGAGAGGTTCGGGAGAGGCTTGCTAGAAGGCACACCGGAGACCCACTTGCGTGTGGGGAAGGCCCGGGACTATTTACGGAGTTACCCGATCGGGAGCTTGGCCCTTGCGAGGGATTCCTTTCGAGGGGCTCCAACGAGGACTAGGGGGAAGCTTGCGCGTTTCTCGATACCTCGGTAAAAATACCGGAGTCGTCGATGGGAGTTTGCATATCTCTACCTTGCTCTTTAGATTCCTCATTTACATTGTTTGTATTACTACTTTTGAGATAGAGATAGCAATACACTAGCAAAACTGTAGTTGCACATTTAGATAATTTATCTTTTGCATATATTTTGCTAATAGTAGAAAAAGAGGCCATAGTTTAGAAGTAGAATTTTAAGTTGCCTAATTCACCCCCCTCTTAGGCGTCTCGATCTATTACAAGTGGTATCGGAGCCAGGTTGGCTTAATTTAGACCTTTGGCTTCACCACCGTTGAGCCAACGCTATTTAGAGTGGTTGGGATGGATAACTCTAGGCCTCCGCACTTTGACGGCACTAACTTCCCCTACTATAAAGCTAGAATGGCTTATCACCTCAAGGTGGTAGATTTGGGTGTTTGGAGAGTCACTCATGATGGGATGAAACCCATTAAGAATCCCGATAAACCCACAAAGAGTGAAGAAAAAGAAATTCATTTCAATGTTAGAGCTAAAAATTTCTTGTTTGAATCTTTTAGCATGGATGTGTTTAACCAAGTGTTCACTTTAAATACAGCACATGAAATTTGGTTAAAACTCTAAGAGCTCCATGACAGCACAACTAATGTCCGTGAGCAAAAACATTGTCTAGCTAAACAAAATTATGATTCCTTTAAAATGAATGATGATGAGCTTGTTCGTGATATGTATTCTTTTTTGAATCTAATTATCAATGAGCTCCATTCAATAGGATTAACAAAGCTAAATCATGCAGGCATCGTGAAGAAGATCATCTCCGTGCTACCATAAAAGAAATATGCAAGCATCATCATCATCCTTCACAACATGGAGGACTTGAGCACCATGACCCCGGCCATAGTCATTGTCAAGATAGTGGCATTGAAAATGTCACGCAAGATGGGTTAAGAAGAAGCCTCTTCATCAAGCAAAGACAAAGCTCTCACATGTAGTGAGAAAAAGAAGATGAATGGCAAGAAAATTGAGACAAGCTCAAACTCAAGCTCCTCAAGTGAAGATGAAAAAGAAGAAGAGGATGATGATAATGATGAAGATTCAAGTAATGATGATCAATCTTCCTCCTCCACCTCCGATCTTGATGAAGAATCAATCAAACTTATCAACAAGATGGAGAAGATGATCCAAAGGCTCAATATCAAGGGTGTGCCCATCCAAATTTAAGATATCATCTTCACCAATCAAAGAAATGAGCAAAGAAAGAGAGGATGCTATGGATGTGGCGAATTAGGGCACTTTGTGGAAGTTTGTCTAAACAAGTTCACATCCAAGACAAAGAAGAAGGCATGCAAGGACAAAGCCCTCACATCAATAAGGTCATAGGATGATTCTTCAAGTGAAGAAGAAGACCATCACAAGAGGCGAGGGCACAAGCACTCATCACAAGATCTTCTTGTGTGTGCCTTATGGCACGAGGTAATGAAAGCTCATCCTCTAGTGAGAGTGATAGTGATGATGAAATGCCTTCTGATGATGAAATTGTGCAACAAAATCTTAATTATGCTAAAGTTTACACTAGTCAATAAAAAGAAGCTCGAAAAAATAAAAGAAAAGCTAGAAAGTTCACAAGAAGCATATAAAACTTTGCTTGAACAATATGAGACATTTGCTAATCTCAATATTGAACTATCTACTAAAATTGAGCAACTTGAGCCTAGTGCAACAACAAATGCATGCACAATTAATGATGAGCAACTTATAAAGAAAAATGAAAAATTAAAAGAAAAATTAGCTAGCTCACGAGATGCTTATAAAAGTTTGCTTGCTAAAATAGAAACCATGTGCAAACATTGTGATGAGCTAACTAATAAAGTTGCTAATCTTGAAGCCGTCGGTTCCACCCTAACCAAGGCATCTAAAAAGAAAAGTTCTATCTTTGATAAGCCTAAAAAGGATGCTTCTACTTCTTGCAATAATTTATATTTAGATTCACCCTTGTGCAACCAAGTTTGTGTTGAGAAAGTTGTTGTAGATACATGCACACAAGAGGTTGTAAAGGAGAATGAGCAACTCAAGCAAGAAGTGGCTCGCCTCACCAAGGACTTGACTCCAGTGAGAGGCAAGACAAAGCAAGCCCAACTTCATCAAGATAACACTATCAAGGGAGTGAAGAAGCTTGATGAAGGACAAACCATGGTTTGCTATGTGTGCCACAAGGAAGGCCACAAGTCCTATGAGTGCAAGGTGAAGAATGGGGGAGGAGCAAAGAAGAAAGAGAAAAAGCAAACAAGCAAGCTCTCCAACACCTACACCAACAAGGTGGACAAGAAGGCCTCTGCTCCTTATCTCTTGAAGAAGAAGAAAAATGACAAGGTGGTGTCCATCAAGGTGAACAAGCAAGCCAACAATGGGGTCAAAAGCTTTTGGGTGCCAAAGGAGATCATTTCCAACATGAAGAGCATCAAGAAGGTTTGGATCCCGAAAGGGAAGTGAGAAGTCCGATGGACTTTGAGGAATTTAGAGAATTGGCAAAGTATGGGTGCATTTCATGGGGTGCATCATTATGGACAATGCTAATTGCCAAGTGGGTTAGTGAATACTATGGACCCAAATTCTTCTTCCCATGTTAGGTAACTAAATTTAATTTCCTACAAGTGGTATTTTTAAACATCTAGTTACTTTTCATGCCTAGGTTTGCATTTGCATGCTTATATCTTTTGTCATGCATACACTAGGTATATCTCATGGTAGGCTTGCTCGGTTTCACTCTTGACCCTTGGAGCAAACCTACATGGTTTAAATTGCTTAGGAGCACGGCACATAGCTTGTTTTATAATTGTTCATCTAATATGTGCCAAAGTCCAAATTGTAGATAATCTCTCCCGAATATTACTTTCGAAAATGATTCTCACATTCATGTGATATCATCTTTCAAGTGTTTCTTTATTGTAAAATCAATGTGCATGTCTTCTATAAGTATTCCATACTTGTGTGCATAAATTTAGGGAAAGGTTACTTTACAAGTTGGATGCTTTGAGACTAACACCTTCTCATGTTTATCATATGTGTAATAGTCTCATTGCAAGGAAAATGGAGTCCCCGGAGTTAAGCATCATACTTCAAATATCCACCACCAACTGCAAGTGGTAGAAATCAAATTGGTTTCCACATGTGGTATTTCTAAACCGATATCATCATGTTGATTTCACTTTGGTATTTATATGCTTTCTTCATGCATTATATAGATTAAACTCCCTTAAGCATTAGTTTGTCAATTATGCATAAACTACATTATCCATCATATGTATGCATATATTTAGGGGGAGCTTAGTCTATGTAATGTGAGAGTCAAATTTTGTGACATATTCCACTCCACATACAAAGGTTCACAAAGTTTGACCCTCCCTTGTGCTACTAAGTCTTCCTTTTCGGTGTTTGATTCCAAAGGGGGAGAATTTAGAGGACCAAAAGTAAGCATTAAATTGTAGGACCAAAAGCAGGTTCATAATAATTTACAAGTGGTAATGGTCTACAAGTGGTAATAGTCCGAGAAAGGAAGGATAGTGGATTATGGATTAGTCTATGTAATGGGGAGAATTTGTAGGATCAAAAGAAAGGCTTAAATCCATAATACCACATGGGGACATTTGTAAGGGCAAGATAAGTTTTCAGGTGGTATCTTTTAGTCTTACAAGTGATATCTTTTAGCATCATATAACCTTGCCCTTTTGTATTGCATCCTAGCAAGTAGATAGTTTTTAAATTGCACATTTTTATTATTTGATTGCTTTGGTCGTGTTGTCATCAATCACAAAAAGGGGGAGATTGTAAGGAAAATGGACCATTGGCCCATTTACTTTGGATTTTGGTATTTGATGACCAACACTACCAAATTGGACTAACAAATTTACAAGTTATTGTTTTGTAGTTCAATAGGGTGCAAGACGTGACTTGGACGAAGGCGACATGATGATCCGATGATCAACACCTTATGCAAGACCCTAGAAGCACAAGAGAAGACCTAAGATATCAAGCAAAGTCCAATCACAAAGATAGGAACCAAGCCGACCGCAAGATCATGAAGAAACGAGCTCACAGTGGTTACCGGACGTAGTGACCGAACGCTGGTCTTACAACGACCGGATGCTCCAATCAAGAGGCTCGACAGCAGCAGGCGTTAGCAGTAGCGACCGGACGCTAAATAGTAAAGTGACCGAATGCATAGATGGCATTGTTCTTCATCACCGGCAACACACTTAGTACTGACCGGACGCTGGCGGCAAATCGACCGGACGCAGGACTGCAGCGTCCGATCAAGTACAAAAAGGTTTCAGAGCGGCGAAAGTACGACCGGACGTGTCCGGTGGCATGTGACCGGATGCTACCAGCGTCCGATCAGTTGATCGTGGCTCTAACGGTCAGGACGACCGAACGCGTCCGATCAGGACGACCTGAGCGTTTGGTCAGTAGCAGAAAAGCGGGATTTCGTCTCCAATGGCTACTTTCTCATTGGGATTTATAAATAGACCCCCCAACCGGCCATTTGAGGATAGTGAAGCTAAGAAAACATATCTAGGGTGTTGACACACCATTTTAGTGATCTCCACTTGCATAGTGCATAGTGATTCATTACGTGATTAGTGTAGGTGCTTTGCGAAGTGCTTAGATTGATTAGACCACCGCTTATGCGCTTGCTCTAGGTTTAGGCCTAGTATTTAGTGAGGTTTGCATACCTCTTACCACTCGGTGCTTGCACGCACCATTGTTGTACATTGGAGGGGCTTGTAGTCTTGTGAGATCACACCAACCGCGTTTGTGGTGTGGCTGCCATCGTGTACCGGAGAGAACAAAGCTCGCGGTGTTTCGGCCAGAAGCTTGATAGTGAAGACGGCGGGGAGCGGTCCGGGAGAGGCTTGCCGGAAGGCACACCGGAGACCCACTTGCGCGTGGGGAAGGCCCGGGATTATCCATGGAGTTACCCGACCGGGAGCTTGGCCCTTGCGAGGGATTCCTTGCGAGGGGCTCCAACGAGGACTAGGGGAAAGCTTGCACGCTTCTCGATACCTCTGTAAAAATATCAGAGTCGTCGACGGGAGTTTGCATATCTCTACCTTGCTCTTTAGCTTCCGTATTTACATTGTTTGTATTACTCCTTTTGCGATAGAGATAGAATACACTAGTAAAACCGTAGTTGCACATTTAGATAGTTTATCTTTTGTATAGGTTTTGCTAAGGGTAGAAAAAGAGACCATAGTTTAGAAGTAGAATTTTAAGTTGTCTAATTCAACCCCCTCTTAGGCGTCTCGATCCGTTACAACTGTCATAATTGAGAAGACAAAACATATTCCGTATGTTGAAGTTCACTGCTAAGCCAGGATGTTGCCAGCCAGGAGGGATGCAAAGCACATCAACCCTAACCCATCGACCCCTATGAACGCATATGTTTACAGACTAAGCTTCGTAAAAAGTTTCAATCACAATCTCTAATGTGTTGAACAGCAATGACAGGCAGGAAATGAACGACCACAGGGATTATGCCTATGGGACAGCTGCCCTTCCCTCGATCATTTTAATCTTTGAGTTAAAAGAGTTTGGTTTTTCTTCGATGAAGTTGGTTGAATTTAAGCTGCAAGCGTAGACTACTTTTTCAGTTCAAAATTAAATTCCACAAAGGTCAGCAGGGGAAAGACGCATCACAATCACTATTCACTAATCAATCGTACCCATTCCTTCTATGCCCCTTCAACACTTGAATTGCGCCCGTTGCTTTGTTCAACAATTGAATTGCACCTCATTACTACATTCAGGCCTATCACAAGCGATTCGTAAAGTCCATCACTAGCGCTTTTCGATCTCAGCAGTAAGCTGTCGGTACTGATGGCATTGGCATCATAGGCTGTAGCGCATGAACAGTACAGGTCAGATTAGATTGATTAGGATTAGTTATGAAAGAGATAAGTTAGGAAAGGGATAAGATAGATTGATTCGGTTAGGATATTATTTAGGGGTCAAGTATGTTGTCTCTATAAAAGAAACCATCGTGTATCACTTAGAGTCAAGCAAAAAAAGATAGTCCCCGAAGAAGGATGGCTATCTAAGGTCTCTCCGCTAATCCATCTATCCGTAGCCATTTCGTAACAAGTGATAGAAAGTGATGGATGCACCTGACAACATATGAAAAGAAGTTATGATCGGTATTGTGTACAAGAGAAGGGGCAGACCAGGACAGCGGCAGAAGACGTGGGCGCGTCCACGATCCCACCCACGACAGGAGGCGTGGCATATTGTCCCCTGCGCTTAGGATACTCTGTTTTGGGGTTCTCCAGTTTCGCTCCTGACGGCGCCCGCACGACGATCGTCATGGAAGCGCCGGCAGCCACCACCACTCACTCTTATAGTCTTCCTTTCACACAGCCCGCAAAAGGATACACCATTCAAAGTAGTCTATGGTCGCGTCCTACCGCCATTGAATCCCTTCCAGTTCCAGCTTGGCTCTGCAAACACTCAGGCAGTGGAGTCCATGCTGCAGGATAGGGACACTTTCTTGGCAGAGTCAAAGAACGACTGCATCAGGCTCAACAGCACGCCAAGCATTATCATGATGAGCATCACCGCGACCTTGAGTTTGCAGTGGTCTCCTGGGTGTGGCTGCGGCTGCTAAACAGGCAAGTGCGAACGCTGTTTTTTTTTTTCGAACGCTGGTGGCACAGCAGGCAGGAAAGTTGGGCCCAAAGTATGCAGGACCCTTCCTGATCACAGAACGAGTTGGCAAAGTGGCATATCGTCTTGCACTGCCTGAAAATGCTAGAATCCATGACGTGTTCCATGTTGGAGTGCTGAAGCAGTACCATTGAGTTCTACCAGCAGCTACCCCCACCTTGCCACCTATGGAAAATGGCCGCCTGTTGCCGACACCAGAGCGTGTCCTCCGTGCTGCTGTTTGTCGCGGAGTGTGGCACGTTCTAGTCCAGTGGGGTGGTACTACACCGGAAGATACTACATGGGAACCTGTCCATCAATTCAAGGACCGCTACCCTGCCTTCCAGCTCGAGGGCGAGCTGTTTCGAAAGGAGAGGAGTGATGTTATGACTTGTGTTTGTGTACAAGAGAGTGGGAAGAAAGGGGGAGACCAGGATAGCGGCAGAAGACATGGGCACGCCCACGATCCCACCCACGACAGGAGCGCGGCATAGGGAGTCAATTGTGTGCGTGCGTTTGTATCCAACTTGTATTAGAGTCCAGGGACTAGGCAGTTAGGGGGTAAGCAGGGCAACATAGTTGTTGTCCCCTGCGTTTAGGATATACTCTGTTTTGGGTTCTCTAGTTTCGCTCCCGACGGTGCTCGTATGACGATTGCCGTGGAAGCGCCGGCTGGCCATCACCACTCATTCTTATTATCTTAGATCCCTGGGCTCTACCACAAAAGGCTGCTATAGAACAAGTGTGGGTGAGTGGGTGGGTGTGCATCTATAGTTATAACCCTTTCTCCTTCAATATCTAGCTCCCCTGCATGTTCAAGAAAACAAAACATATGCCAGAGGCCAAGAGCTACATCCAATCTGTCAAAGATGAACAAAACAGGGTTACAGCTAAACAAAATGGGAGGTACTATGCTACAAATGACAAGTTGACATAATGAGAAGCAAATGGCAAATCACTGGCCAGCAAACAGGGTCATGAAATAGAGTGAGAAGCAAAAGAAACAACTAAAGTTAGAACAAACTTACAGAGGAACTGACCAGCAGTCGCAGCCTAAATGTGAAAAAACAGCTCTGTCACATCTTTAAGTGATGAAATCAAATAAATCATAGAACAAAGCAGCCAATTCAAATTCAGTACATAGATCCAGTCTTCAGTTTTCATTGTTGTTCAAACTGCCAAATCTTAAACTTCCCATCGTAGATCTTGAAACTACAGAGAATAAACAAGACCTGGAAAAGCATGCATACTTTTTCCCAATGATCTCTTCTCTGTTAAACTATGTAAATCTGCAACAGAACTTGTGAAGGAAATGTGTTGTATAAAAAAATACTCACAACAAACAAGTTGAGTTAATCACTAGCATCATTGAACTATAAATCCAAACTATGAAACCATTATAGCAGGCTGAGGTGGTGGAACAACAGGAGATCAGATAGAACAGGAAGATGGATGGTCCTCAGCATAGTAATAAGGAATAGCATGCAGGGCAGCAGTGCAATGGCATATCACCTATACTGACATTTTGGATAAATAAGAGCATGCAAGACAAGATCCCAATGAAACTGAAGATTCAGAAGTTACAATGGACAAAATATGCAAAACAAGAGGATGATTTGTTAATATCGTGTTCAAAATTTCTAAGCTTCTGGTTAATCAAAGATACCAAATTAAGCAGAAATTACTCATATCTTCCTCATCATATCAACTTTCATTTCATTAATACTCATAATAATTTAGCTGGGTTTCAATGACCTGCCATATCTTTCATGAAGAGTATGATAGTTCACATGGATAGTACTAAGAATTAAGAAGCAGCATAATAATAAACCCAAAAAGAACACATAGACAGTTGGAATGCAGTTACAAGGCACAAATATATGCATATAATAAATCATATTTATGTACTTATGAGACAAACCTACAACATTATGAATATTAAATGACGATACAAACATATGCATAGGAAATATCAACATGTATCAAGTTTGGATAAATATCTTGTCAAAAGCAATGCTATGGGTAAACCTGTACCATAGATGAGCTTTAGAAAACTAAACCACAAAAGATAGAATCTTGAGATTGGCCAATTAAAAATCCTTTAAAAATTTGTGGTACCGACGGAATATTTATGAGAATGGAAGAAGTGTCATCACCAACAGTTGTTTTTTCAGTTCTTCAGGGCAAAGTCATAATACAGAACTGGTTAATGTAAAGAGTAACCTTGAGCTACTTTACAATACTCAAATAACATTCAAGGGAATGAACAAAACTTAGTATCAACAACTCTTTTTTTTTCTTTTCAATTCAGGTCACATTAGTGTCATATTTTAGCCTGATACATATGTAGTATTATTCTGTATACATTTTTTTTCAATCAAAGGATTTCAAATCTTCTACACTTTTGAATGTGCTCACATAGAAATAGGCTACAAAAAAAATGTCCCTTTTAAGCTTTTGAATGCTTTGGAAAATTCAACATGAGCTTCTTCAGCCTCACACTAGGAAGATCAGTATAACAGCCAATATTGGCTATTATTACATTAGCGTAACTATGGACCCAAGAAAATAGTACATTACAAGTTACATAAGGTCATCTACTGAATTTTAGCACTATGATCCCAAATAATAACGAATTGTGGGTCAACATCACTCATAAAATTATACTGGAAATTAGTGACTCCTCTGGTTAAACTGAATCGCAAACTGATCAGCAGCCACCATTGCTTGTGAAGCTGAAGCAAGAGAACCATCATACCTATACATTAAGAAACCGGTGTGAATTAAATAGTTTCTTATGAAGAACACAGTTTAATAGTAACAATATGTAAGAAAATTTCATAACCAGTTTCCATGAATTGGAAGTTGAAGAAAAGGTACATACATAGAGACTAACAAGTAAGCTCCAATCTGCATAACTATTACTCCTTCACCTCCTGACTTTGTGCTGTTAACGCAACGGGCGCAAAACCAGTTTTCATGGATTGAGGTGACCAAATCTACAAATCATAACTTTCTATCACAAATTGCTGACCGCAGCAATGACAATCCATTTGACAAGTTATATAAATAAAAATATATTCAGCATGTGGAACACTCACATTGGTTTGGCCCAACAGAGAAGAATTCAGTCTGCAGATTGCCCCTCTTAACAAAGTCCAGGAATGGATGCATATCAAGAGCTGAAAGTTGTGTTCTCTCTTGCTCTGCTCTGGACAGAGGAAAAAGACTTTCTGTAAATTTTCAGCTACACAAACTTCAGCATTCATGGATTATAACCAACAGGGTATTTCCGATCTTCAAAAACAACAACATGCCATATAGATCCCCTTCGGATATCAGATTCATTCATTGCACAACTCAACATCCAACGAATATTCCTTCTGTTACAGGAGATTATAACCAAATCATATATTGAATCTCCCAAGTAACCATATGGCCATAAGGAAGATATAAAGCATAAAAATGTAAAACTGGCAATCGTAACTACTCCATCTGTTCCAAATTATAAGACGTTTTGACTTTTCTAGATACATTGTTTTCCCATAAATCCTAGTGATATTCATCAATTGCAGAATTGTTGTGATCCACAGATGCAATCGCTAACAGATTGTACATGTCACAAATCGCTACAGGCAACAATTAGAGGTAAAAGTGGCCACTGGTAGCTATACCATGAAAAAGGGAAAACGAAAATGATCTGAGGAAGGGGAAAGGACTCACACGACGGGAAGGAGCCGAGATGGCCCGGAGGGGTCGTAGTTGAGCAGCAGTGCGGCCTGGACTGGCTTCCCTGCGAGAGCACGTCAGTCAGTTAGGGCGATACAGGGAGATTGAAGAAGCAAAAAAAAAAAAAAAAAAAAAAAAAAAAAAAAACAAAGGGGCACGAGAGAATACCAGAGGGGCCGACGTGCTTCGCGGCCCACTTCTCCCAAGCCCTGCGCGCCCACCACCAGTCTGCCGCCATTGGGGGCGCCGGGGCGTCACCGCCTGCTACTGCCGTGTCGCCGCGAGGATGTGTTGCGCGGTGGTGAGGGTAGCGGAGGCGGCGCCGTCGGGGCTGTGTCCGAGAGGTGGGGTTTTGTTTGGGCTTAGGGCATGTTAACCTTTGGGGCCGTGTTGCAGCATAGATTTCTCAGCCCAGTAACGGACACTTGAGACATGAAGAAAAGGGGAAGGCCCTAATCATTTATCTTTTATTTTTAAACCTGTTTTATGTATTAATCAATTTATATCTATAGGTACATGTATAGGCATGTCTCCACCTTTTTAAACTCACAAAGGTATACACAATAACCACTCTATTAAGTTGAGTTAATTTCCATCTCTCACTCTCCCCATCCGTCATCCCTCGATCCATCATTCCTCGCTCTCATCCTTCTTGCTTTAAGTGTGGAGCTTAAAAACCTTCTTTTGCATGCACACCACTCATCTTGTGGCTTGGTCGCCCGAGCTCATTCGCGTCGTGGCGTGTATTTTGTCAATCTCCCGTCATTTTTCATACAAATTTTATCATTTATTACATTAATATTTATTGCGGGCCTTGAAACTTATTTGATTTAAGGTTGGGCCAAGCCGAGTCAAATTTAACAAAAATAGCTAGCCCATTATCATTCCCATGAGCACCATGCAACAAATTGTTTGTCCATTGAACACATGAGCATGTTTGCTAGTATATTTAAGAATATAAACCTTTTCCACGTTGGAGGAAATGTCGTGGAAAATTATCACATTATCTCTGTGTCAATGTTTTTACCATTGGAAATAAAAACTCAGGTGTGTCGCTTGCAGATCATATGGGTAGCCCATGGGATACATAGATTATATTGCGTTTGCCTAAGAGTCTGCTTGGTTGGGTGGCTAACTCCTGGCCAGGCTCATGGAATTCACCTTTGAGCTGTTTGGTTGCCTGTTTAGAGCTCATAGCTAGGCTCTAGAAGCCACCGACCACCCCTAACCTGGCTCCAGAAAAACGCAGGCATGGTCGTTCTCTGGGAGCGGGCTAGGCTCCGGTCCCGAATCTCGTCACCGCCCGTGCGCTCCTCCTCTGCCCTTCGTTGAAGGTGATTGTGCCATGCTTCTCCACAATCGACAACGGACCACCCGCCGCAGCTCGCAAGTGGACGCATTCCTCGCCTCGCTCCGCCCAACCCGTCACAGTCCCGTCACCCAATCCTTCCGTGCACCTCGAGATGTCGACCGGACAACCGCACGCGCACGAGGCCGCCGTCGACTGCCGGCCCACTCGCCACCGCCGCTCCCTGCGGAGGTGGTGCCGACGTACCCGCCCCCGGAGTCGGAGGACGACAAGACCTAGGTGTGGAGGCCCGCCGCGATGCGGACGCGGAGCCAGGGCTCGCCTTCTTCCTCTACGCCACCATCCTATGATCCTGTCCCACCCGTCCCTGCCCCGCTACCTCTCCTTCCACTTCACCAACAAGCTCTGCTCCTCCACCCTCCTCTCTGGCGCCTCAAGGAGCAGTAGCAGCAGAGCGGCCTCCCTTCCGCCGGCTCCGGTGTCTCCAAGCACGAGGCCAACAGCAGCAGGCAGCGGTAGTCGCAGGAGCAGTCCCGACGCAAGATGTCATGCGCGCAGGACGGGATCCTCAAGTACTTGCTCAAGATGATGGAGGTCTGCAACGCGCCGGAGATCTGCTAGCTCGCGCGGCTAACCATGCGTTCCACGCCGCGACGGGCCTGCGTGGCTCAACCAATTTTGAACTTTTCAGCTCGACTCATTTCTAGCACATGTAAATAAAAACATGGCAAGGCTCTCAAAGGTAGACATATGATAGGATGGTTTTAGCCCGTACCTCTCCACCAATAAACGATGGAGGTCCTCGAATATTTCATTGCTCATACGAAGTTGAGTATGGCATTCCCCTGGAGTGTGCAATGTCTCTAGCAACCATCGTCCTTGGTGGGTTTTTATCTAGGTACATGTCACAATATATTTGGGCAAGCATAGCACCACTTAAGACGATTTTGAAAAAAAATCATCGTTCTCATCACTAGAATCATCACTAGACATCTGTAAGAAATGACATGTGCAAATGAGCATTAAAAAGTTCAACATGTCCAAATGATCATAACAGATTGCTCCAACATGTCGAAATGAGCATAAATAAATGACAACATGTCCAAATGATCATAACAGATTACTCCAACATGTCCAAATGAGCATATATAAATGATAACATCTCTAAAATGAGCAAGCAAAAAAGGACATGTACAAATGAGCATACATAAATGGCATCTCTAAAATGAGCAAGAAAAAATGACATTGTCGAAATAGCAACAATCTCCCAATAACACAAACAACTTGGCCTTCATTTTCCTCCATACATCACATCATACTTCCTCCTAAGGCAATTGAGCTGGGGGGGAGGTCAACATTTCCCTTTGCTCTTTCTTGATAAACAACTCGGATGCCACAAAGTGCTCATCGGAGTTTGGTCGAGCACCACATGCCACAACATGGTCCATGACTTGGTTAATGGTGATCCAACCTTGCCTATTAGACACAAAAGACACTACTACAGATTGACACACCACTATCGCCACTTTCACTGCCGTAACGATAGAAGCGACGGTGTTATACTTCCACCGTCGGTTGGACCGATAGCGAGGCCTCCTAAGGAAGGAAACCAGTAGTTGAAACTTCTACCACCCATAGGTTAATAATAGATGCGGTAGTGGTATTTTCTCCATCGTATGAAAAGTCGAGCCAACTAGGATTGGCATTATGACTGCCGGCCCTACATGACCGTTTGGTCTACCGGCGGTAAATTCATCGTGAGTGTCGAATGTCCCAACTTCCAACACCATCTCACCACTTCCGCTGGGAACTGTCGTATGCCACGTCTCCCTTGATGCGTATGCCTTGATCACGCATCTTAACTACTCCTCTTCGCTTCACCATCTTCGAGGTTGGCCTATTTAAGTCGGGATTGGATGTGCTTCTTGGCAATCCACACACTCCTTCCTCCTTAGATACGATAGATACAGACAAAGCTCTTGAGCCAACCATCTACATTTTCTTCATCGCCATGGTGCTGCTTCTCCAACTCCTCCAGTGGCAGCAACGATGTTGGGAGAAGGCCTTCAAGATTGGGTACTACCGGCATCTAGGCGTAGCGAGGGCTGCTCGATCTAGCTGCTAGCGGAAGTTTTGCGATTAAGGAGGTTCCACTTATTTGAGCAAGCCAAGTGGTACTGAATGCACTTTGGTATCCCTGGTTTGGCATTGCTAGGCTTCATTGGGGCTGCTGGGATGTCGTTGGTGGCTCCTATGATGGCTCCGATGAGCATAGGGCCGCTTGTAAAGTGATATGTCTGTATGTATAGTTGCCCTACGCACTTCTTGTATTGCTGATTCACTATCTCGGCGCCCTGGAGATCCTCCTTCCTCTAGAGCAGCAGCAACGACGGCGGCGCTTCTCTTCCATGCCTGCTATTCTTGCCTCTCTATCGACCATGAGAGGTGCAGTAGGGAAGGTAAAACACCTCACTGAGATGCTGGTGGAAGTTTTTGGCGAGGTGCTACCTCATCCTTAGCTTGCGCTTCCTGTCTCTAGACTTGACTATGGGATATACCTATACTCGATAGGTCTTTGTTATTGTACACCCAGTAGTCTTCTATAGGTCTTTGTTATTGCACGACTATGGAATGTAACTAAAGTTATCAATGAAAATTTTCCTCATGTGGATGTGATATGATGCTTATTACTGTGTTGTTTATATATAGTTTTTTCCTTAAAAACAATTAATAACTGAATGGTTGTAATGCTTGTTACTCTATTTTTTATGTGTCATAGTATTTTCCTTGACTATATAGATGTGAGATAAAGCACCTCACTGAGATGGTGCTGGGGTGGAAGTATTTTCCTGATTTATTTGTGAATTGGTTTGCTGTGTTTACAAATTGTCATTATTGCAACTCCCATAGCCATTTCTGTAGCAGAACTGTCCAATTTATTAGAGCATAAGTACAATAACAGCCCGTAAGCAGCCGCACTGTCATACTTGAGCCCATATAAACCCAGTGGTCCGTCGAGTACCACGAAGGGTCTCGATTAACCATCAACATACAACCAAAATCATACATGATTCAACATACATGTCACACGTTACATAAAGTTCACAAATACGGTTCCATACATCAGAGTACGATTAAAAGTTATTACAAACCAAGTTAAAATAAAATAGTAGCCAAGCAAATAAGTTTGAAACCAACATCTGTCATCATTGTACAAATACGATGCCAGCTCATGATCACAATTCCACAAAAGCATAAGAGAGGGATTATCATGAGACTCCTTGCCCAGGGCCCTACTCCTCGTCCATGGCAGGACAGAAGCAGTTCTTATAGTAGCCACGATATATCGTACTATCTGCAATAATGGGAAAATAAACCCTGAGTATAAGAAGGTACTCAGCTAGACTTACCCATCATAAACCAAAAATAAAGTGACTCCAAGGATCATGCAAGGCTTTATAAGTGGAGCTAGCTTGACAATATTTTGCATCAAAAGCTTACCAATTCAAGTATACAGTTATAATTCGATCATCAAGTTAATTATAGATATTCATCTCTAGATTAGCAACTAACCTATGCCAAATATGTGGTATATCATTTAGTAGCATGCAGTAGTAACCATAGCCGGTATAATAATCCATGTTCATCATAACCATCATATTCCATAATACAGTTACTATAATGTTTGGGCTAGTCAAGTTTCTCACTGTCCGGGAGAGACGGCGATTCAAATCGATTTCAACCAGTTGAGAATTTATTCCTAACTCAAACCCAGGCAGACCAGATCAACGGTCACCTTAGGTCACCTTTGGTACAACTCAGGTCTTCATTTCATGGGTTCGATCAGCGTCGCACAATCAAGGACGGCCAGCTGCTAGGACGTTCAGGCCTAGCCTGCCCTTGGGCTCACGTCTGGCTCCCCGCACATCCTTACTTCTATCTAGAGTGCGCACTCTTATAGAACGGGGCTTGGCCTGAGTTGAGCTACTCGGCTTTGCGGTCAGAACGAGTTGTGGTAGAACCTCCTAAGAAATCGGGCCCACGTGCATCTATCATTGTCTCAACAGACCTATGATAGCGTACACAAGTTCCCAACAACTTAACAGGTCTATCGGGTGTCCTCGGGAAATCCGAATCATCCACGAATCTTTTCCAAACAGGATCCCAATCATAGACATTGCAGATTACAACAGCTTTCAATATACATATCGGAGATTATAAAGCAGAAGACTTAAGTTTTAATATTACAAACCAGTTAGTTTCAAACTTACAAAACCATAAGTGTCATACAACCATAGTAGCGGGATAATATTATATTAACATTATTTATTTCACACAAACTAGTGCCTAGTCCAAAGGCCATTCATCATTTCTCATCGTCATCCACTTCAAACACTGTCATGCAGCAGGGACCAAAACAAGCTTGCGCATGCGACTCACCTGCAACAAGGGTTAACAAACCCTTAGTACAAAAGTACTCAACAAGACTGACCCGACAAAAAATGGGTGAAGGTCTTAGGGATGCAGGTGTAGGGTCAAGGTAAGGATGTAGTAAGATTCAAAAGTTCTTTGCCAAAAGCTTACTACTCTTGATCCTATTTTCGAGTTTTACCCCTAAGTACTTTAGTTCATTATCTCAAACTAAGTGTTCATATCCCATATTCCAATCCTTCTCATTTCATTCCTTTTCTCATGTTTTAGTAATTCATCAGTCCTGCATTGCTTCTGTAATGAAACAAGTCTCCATATCCGTGGAGCACCGGCAATTCAAATTGATTCAAGTCCCAGCTGGGGATTCCTTATCACATGGCATATGTAGAACTTAATCTTGCATATATCAACCTCGCTACTAGATCGTCCCATACTAAGCTGTCTCCACGACACCCGAGAGCATAGCCAACTCAAATCCGGCCACATTCTAGCCACGAGGGTACACGCTTACTCCTGCCATCTCTCCACTCCTAGTGCGTGGGCATTCGTCTTAGTATCGGATTAGCCGAAGTAGGCTTACTGGAGTATGTGACCAGTACTACAAAGTGTCTCGTTCAGAAGATCCACAATGAGTGGCCTTTAAGCGACATAGTCGGCAACATTACCCAACATTCAAGATAAGTCACCCGACTAGTCTCTAGTTCATTCTATCTTCTTTCTTTCTTTGGCCAGTATGCCATCTTTGATTGTATCGAAACCTTTACTTTGAAAGCCTACCATAAATCATACTAAGCATTCTATGCTTTTGTAAATGAAATCATCTTCAAGGATGGTAAACAATTAACAAGGTAGGCAATGCATCAAGTAGGTAACATTTGAATTAATCAACTTAATGCAATAAGTAACATAGGTGATAAACTTTTCAAAGTAAACAAGGTAATGGTTTAATGCATAAACCGGGGCTTGCCTTCGTTGACGATCTCAGGTTCTAGATCAGTACCATAAATATCGAATCCCGAGACAATCGGGGATTCTTCCACAACTTGCTCAACTAGGATCGGTTCACTCTCGGATTCTACATGAAATAATAACATATGCTTCAACATGATGATAATGTAAACATGATGCTTTCATGGTGCATGAAATATAATAACACCTTGAGTACAACTTTCCTTCACGGTACAGTTGCAAGCCAACAAAACCAACTTGCAATTCTACCATCAAGGACCACACAAAAATCTTTACTAAGAAACCCTACATTCTTCTAAAGAACTACCCAAAGTTTCACTCCAAAGTTCTACCTTTAATGAACGAAATCATTCATTAACTATACTCTAACCAAACTTTAATGACCTAGGGCTTATGACCTAAGTGACTTCACCAAATTGATCTTGAAACCCTACTAGTCACAAAACATGACCAAAACAAGATCAAACCCTAAACCTAACACTTAGGGTTTGCTTTTATCCATTTTTTTAATTAATTTGGAATTAAGCTCAAAATGAACTTGTTCCAAATGACCTCAAAATTTTATGCAAGCTTCCTCATGACAAATTAGTGTGCCAAAATAAATTTCATAATTTTTGGAGTTATACAGTGGCCTACAAAAATTATGGAAATTACATTTATCAATTAATTGACTGAATTTTTTTAACATTAAAAATTTATTCAAATTTCAAGTTTCATATTTTTAAACCATAATAGAACATGTACAGAAGCTACACACAAATTTTTAGAATTTTTGAAGGTGTAATTATTTTCCTATGAATTTCCAAAGTTGCTGCACTATTCAAAATCCAGAAAATAAGAAATCTCCCTGCTCTCTCTCTCTCCCTGACATCCAAGGCCCGCATGTCAGTGGCACCAAAAGGGCACGGCAGCGCTGATCTGCCGATTTCCTCGTCGACGGCGAGGTCTCCGGCCCCAAGCTCTGCACCTACACGCTCTACGTGACCTGGTGGACACGCTGGTGACCCTAACGTGGTAGCGGAGGTACTGGAGCTAGCTCATCGACGGTCATGGCGGCTCGGCAGTAGCGGCGACGCTACACCGGTGGAACAAGGCCGGTAACGGTGAAACAAAGAGTCCAGGAAACATTAGTAGCTCACCCGAACGTGTTGAAGCAACGAGCGAGACCGGAGAAGCTACGGTGACGCGGTTCGACGGTGACAGTGATCACGGCGAAGCAGACTTCGTCGATGACGGTGTTCCAGCGACTGAAGTGGGCAAAACGACCAAGCAAGAATAGATTAAGCACCACAACATCTAGACGAAGCTGTAGAGACAACAAGCAAGGGCAATGGCTCACCGGATGACGCTGGCCGCAGTGAAACGGAACTTCGAGTGAGGTCGCCGGCCGCGAGGAAGAAGGGTCGCTAGCGGCGGTTCTCGGTAGACTCAGACAATCACAGTTGGTGGGATGGGTTTGCAAGGAGGAGACGGAGCTGGAACACTTCTTTGTTGAGACTGACTTGCACTGAGGAGTCGAGGGGAGCTCGACGGAGTTGAGGCGGCGGCGTTGGGAAACAGAGGAGAGAAAATAAAAGCCGATAACGGCGTCGGAGCTTTATAGCGTGGCCAAGAGAGCGAGGGGACGACACGCAGTGAGCATCCCGTGCCAGCACGAAGCTGAGGGCGGCCATGGGCGCGTCTGGAAGGCCGGAGAAAGGACACCGGTGGTGGGGCGGTGGTCGTGCTACTGTTATGAAGAATTATAGAATTGCCACTGAGTTTATTTTGCAAATTACTCACAATTTTTCTAAAGAAGTTGAAAATATCCAAAAATGAAAGTTGCTCAACTTTTCAAACTCTACAACTTTGCTTTAATGAACATTTTCAAATTCTGCCTCCATCTTGAAATTTGAATTTGGGTGCATTTGAGCATTTGAATCATTTCAAAATTACTCCAAATTTTATATGTAAACTTTAAAAACTTTGAATACCAAAGTTGATCCTTATAAAATAAGCTTCAACTTTACTTTTTGTCACACCCCCAAATTCCAAATGGATTTTGAAATAGACAAAAGGGGCAAAAAGGATTTTTATAATTTGAATTTGAATTCAATTTGATTTGTTTCCTTTTTACTTAATTATGATTTTTGACCAATTACATGACCCATTAGGGGTATTTGAGTCAAATGACACATGTTCTCACATGATCACATGAAATTTGACCCCTGTGGTCATGATTTTCATTTGGAGTTTTGGATCACATTACATCACATAAAATAACAACTTATGAAATAAAGCTTATTTAGTGAATGCATTCAAAATTTTCTACTTTATGAATGCTTTGCAAGGCATATGATGACATGTCAAGTTTTAATGCTAGGTCAAAACACTAGAGGTGTTACACGAGTTATCTGGCTAGCTAAGTGAGAGGCATGCGTTCAATCTCGATAGAAGTGCGAACAACAGTACGGTCCTTAACCGACATAGACGGAATCACATGAGTCAACCAACATATAGACTCCGCCCGACCTCCAGTTACATTACCCCATGGTTCTGTTCCACGATAGCAAATATAGCTAACCGTGCTTCGGTATCCACCTATATCTCGTAGGTGATAGGAAATCACCCGACTTCTACCGGTCCAAATATGGCTAAGCATGTATTCGATCCTGGACCTACACAGGGTTAAAGGTAAATATATATATGGACAAGATAGTTCTATGCATCAAGTATTTCCAATCAACTCTTATAACCTAATGCATCAAACATAAATGACTTAAGTGATATTTTGTAAAACATGGGAGGCTTAAAATGTTCCAGGGCTTGCCTTTGAGGAAAGAGGTTGGTCTATGATCCGGGCACTCAGGGAGGTCCTCAAGAGTTTGCTCCTCTCCTTCTAGAGCTATGACCTAAGGTGTCTCCTGCTGTTCCTCCTCTTCTTCTTCGTTGAACTCCAAAAGAGTTATCCCTTAGGACGATCCTATATGAATGAGTATGAAATAAGATATCATGGATGCATATATAATGACATGTATGATATGATATGGTGTGATGAAATGCATCCTCATAAGTGTTCTCAATAGCATTACATTAAGGTGATGACAAGACAAATTTTCTTTTACTGAGTAAGTGCATATCTCTTCTCTAGTAATTAAACAAATTCTCACCTAAGCAATTTTCTGGACAGCAAGACAGCAGCCACTTATTTTGACCATAACTAGAGTTATACACATCTAAATAATACAGTTGTGGACTTTCTGTAAAGCTCATGAAATTGTCTATAACTTTATTTTAGTGATTCAGCAGTTATCTAGGTCAAAAAATTCAATCTTTCATATCTGTCCAAAGAGCAGGCATTTCTAACCGCAGAATTCTAATAGCTATAATTCTTATACCATAAGACCTATGACTATAAAATTTTATACAAGGTAGATAATTAAGTTATTTACAACTTTGTTATTAATAATTTTCACAGAAAATGTCATTATCATCATGAAATTATTACTACAACAAAAACTATACATGCAGCCATCTAAGTGAATTATAAAACAATAATTAGCTAGTTGTCTACAACCAATCATTTCTAAGCCTATATGATAACATCAATAGGCTATATGCATCACAAACACCATAGAAAATATCATGGTTAAGCCCAACTAATTTATTTATTTTCATTTATTAATTTCTTTATATATCAAGGTGATTTAAAGGATAAATATTTCAAATGCTCAATAAATTCTAAGAAAATTACAATAGCCTACATATGACCCTAGTAGTCTACTATATAAATTTCATGCCATTTGGATAAGTATAGCCACCTCTACAAAAATGACAAGTTATATATGCTTATTTTAGTAAAAATAGTTTAGCATAGTGAAAAGTGTCGAACAACAGATTTAATATTTTTCTTACTTTTCTCCTAGCATGAGAAAACTGTGTAAAAATTTGTATGATAATATGTTATGTATTTTTACCCCATTTAATTTTACTAGAAACTAGCAATTAATTAGGATTAAATATGAAGACCATATTATAAGTTGTTTACTGTAGGTTTAATATTTGTTCTAGCTAGAGCATGTCAACACAAGACCAACAAAATTGGAATCACAAGTTTATCACTTTTCTAGCTCAAGTTATGCATTTTACAAGATATAAACTACTTTAAAAGCACTTATCTTGCTCAATTAAATTCTCCTAGAAAAATACCCTAAGTAGTAGATTTCATATTTTTATCAAATAGTAAACTTCATGATGAATCCAATAAAATTTGGTTCACTCAATTTGGACATTCCTAGCTCCAGTTATAAATTTTTGAAGTTTGCATTCAAATCTGTGAAAATAAATTAGGAAAAACATTTCAAATATTGACTGATGGCTGGGACCCGCGGGTTAATGGGACCCACACGTCAGTGACACACAGAGCAGGGGCATGGCTTGACCGGCGGCAAACTCATCGATGGCGAGGTCATCGGAGTTGTGTTCCCCTCACTTATGCGCACCTACTAGTACCGTAGGTTGGCCTGGTGGATCATCGGAGCGACCTTGCCAGCGAGCATGGCGGCTCGGCGGTGGCGTGTGGTGGTGGACTCATAGTCTTCGGTGAAGGTGTGACCAAACAAGCATGGCTATGACTTCTATAAACCCTAGCGGAGCTCTACGGTGCGGATCAAGCCACGGTGAAGCGATGGTAAGCTCCGGCCACGTGCATGGCAGCACGACGGCGCACAGAGCATGGGGTGGTGTCCCTGTTCCGATGAGACGGCGGCCGAAGGTAGGTCTCCATCATCGGGGAAGGTGCTACAGCTCTAGGTGACATGGTAGCGGGTACCAGAGTGGGCTAAGGGCGGCCGGTGAAGTCGATGGCGACGAGCGTTTGCTTTCAGCCATGGCGGACGCTCACGGCGACATCGCACGTTCCCGCGTGACAGCGGCAGTAGAGGTTAAATAAACGATGATGTGAGCATCTATGACCTAAGGCGATGATGGAACCAGGGAGAAAGTGGTAGGAGGAGCGGTGGATAGGGCTGGCCATAGTGAGCTCGGAGCTCGACAGTGCTCCGTGACCAGGGCGCACGACGACGATGTGAAATGTGGCATTACCTGGGCTTGAACGGTGGCAATGGCGGCTCGGGGAGGTAGAGGAGGTGATGGCCAAGCGGTGTGCACGAGCAATCGCACAATGGCATAGTGGTAGTGGTGTGTGACCTCGGTGAAGGTCGGCGGCAATGGCATGGCGCGCTGCGGCTTCGCTCAGGCGCGGCGAAGGCGAGAGAGAGGCAGAGCGAGGTGAGTGAGAGCGAGTGAGGAGGGAGGGCACGTCACTGCCATTTTGCTGCCTGTGTCAGCCTAACGCACGGGCCTGACACCAGCGGATAGCCTACATGCAGCGGTCGCGGCCTGACACCAGTCGGCCACGACGCGAGCGCGGCGTCGATTCAGTCCGTTTGACGGCACTACTTTGTGCTCCTAAATCTCATAATCCATGGTGATTTAGCAAAAACTTCGTTAATAGAAATTGTAGAGCTATGTGAGTACTACAACTTTGCTTTAATGATCATGGTCTAATTCGAGCTGGTTATCAAACTACAAAGCTCTAAATTGAGGTACTTTGAAACTAAAATCAGCATTCTACACTTAGAAAAATTTTAAGTCACAAAACAACATTTTGTTGCTACTTTGGAGCTATTTTTGACCATATTAGGCACTGATTCAGCTCATGACCCTCAAATAAAGTTTATTACCCATGACAAGAACTACAACTTTTATTTAGGTCACACATCCATGCAAACAATCTAAACTACTGTTCAACTTTTGTCAAACTAGCATCATGAAAAAGGCATTTCAAAGTAAACCAACACTTAGAAGCAAATTTGGTCTATCTCATGAATATAAAAATTGTTCCATTTACCATTCTAGATGTGTCTAAGGTGTTTTCATGACCTCACAACCATTTCATACATTGGTCATACATGATTACAAGCATAAGCATATATATATAATCAACATTTCATGTGACAATGTATAAGAATGGGATGAAATTTCATATGCTCATGTTCATGACTGCTTGGATGATGCTTGTGCTCATGAAATGCAAGTGCCAATGCAATGCTTAACACTAGGGTGTTACACTAAATAGTAGATTTCATATTTTTATCAAATAGTGCATTTCAAGATGAATCCAACAAAATTTGGTTCACCTCATTTGGATACTCCTAGCTCTAGATATAATTTTTGCAAGTTAGTAACAAAATCTATGAAAAAATAAATAAAGAAAATCAAATTTCCACTCGGGCGCTATAGCTAGTTGCACCCGGTCCATACACCCCGCTGTGACTGACGCGCGGGTCCCGCTGTCAACCTAGCCCCACATGACAGTGAAACAGAACAGAGGTGGTGCTTTGACCGGTGAGAACTCGCCGATGGTGAGGTCACCGGTGAAGATGTCACCACCGATGTGTTCCCCACACCCTTGTGCACCCATTGGTACCCTTGGTTGGCTCGGTGGATCACTAGAGCTAGCTCGCCGACGAGCATGGCAACTCGGCGGCGGCATGCTGCGGCGAGCCCATCGTCTCCGACAACAGTGAGCCTAGGTGAGCACTGCTATGGCACCTAGGAACCCTAGCAAAGGTCTACTTCATGGATTAGGTCAAGGTGGGGCGGCGATGAGGCTTGGCTGTGTGCATGGCAGCACAGCGGCGCGAGCATAATGGTGGCACGGTGGTGTTCTGCACCGATGAGGCCAGCATTGGTCTTACTCTCAGCGATGGTGTGACGACGACGACGGCCCATAGGCCTTTACCTTTACTTGGGTTAAGGCAATGGGTGGTCGGTGAGGTGGAGGAGGTGATGGCTGAGTGGTGGGTGAGATATGACAGATGGCGGTGCGGTGGTGGAAGTGAGCGAGCGTGGCATAGGTGCGGCGGCGACGGCGTGGTGCTCGGCTTGCTCTAGTGGGTGAAGGAGAGGCAGAGAGAGGGCGAGAGAGCGAGAGTGAGTGAGCACGGTGGCTTTGCCTCCCTTTTCTCCCCTTGCTATCCCAACCAACCAGGCCAACACCGGCATGCTGTCGCCACATGGCACGCGTGGCCCGGGTGCGGTCGGCCATGATGGCCAGCCGATTTGAATCGGTGAACTCAATTGAGTTGACTGGAACCGCCATCTTTGCTCTCCTCTATCTCCTAATCCGTGGCAAATTTTTGAAAACTTCAGTAATACAAAGTGTAGAGCTACGTGAGTACTAAAACTTTCCTATAATGATCATGGCCTAATTCGAGCTAGTTTTCAAACTACAGTGCTCCAAAGTGGGGTACTCTGAAACTGTAAACCGGTTTAGGACTTCGCAAAATTTTTTGTTACAAACAACATTGAGTTGAAACTTGTGAGCTCTATTTGACCATGTTATGCACTGATTTAGCTCATGACACTTAAATAAAGTTTGTTACCCTTGATGTGAACTACAACTTTTATTTAGGTCACACAGCCATGCAAACACTGTAAGCTACTATTCAACTTTGGTCAAACTATGTGGTAGAACCACCCAAAATAGCGTACTTACGGAGGTGCTCGTCTTCCACCAGACACTAAGCACCCCGAAAGCAACTACAGTGAGTGGTGTCCGTCGGGCACACCCCGAGGGAGAACCCGAAAGATCCACATTTTTCCCAAGGATCCAATAATGAGAATGAGTTACAACACAAGTCCATTTCATACATTAGAGTTTCTTAAAAAGTACATTATTACAATACCAAATACAGAGTGTGGAATGATAAACAACAGAATATTAAAAAGATAACATCTAGCAATAAGGTAGCGAGGATTCTGTCTGAGCCCACCAGAAGGATCCTCCACACAAGGTACTCCTCAAGCATCACCTGCAACAGGGGTAAATAAACCCTGAGTACACAATATACTCGCAAGACTTACCCGACTAGTGGGAATAATTTTCCGACTCAAGGGATATGATAGGCTTTATGGTTTGCTGGTTTTCTTTAGCAGAAAGCAATACTAATAGTGAGTCCTTATTTATGTATTATTATTATCAGCCATATTAAGTTATCACCTAGCCAGTCTATATAAGCACCTGTCTACTTTCAAGCAAGGGTTGAGCAATCAGTTATATTTCTTCTTTCTCCACTTTCAGTTCTTACTACGGTGCTAAACCGCAGACAAGCCATACCGGATCCCCCGGTGATTCACGAATCAATGTGCCCAGCTAGGTGCCCCAAAAACACACGCCCCGCTTGCGTCGTCCTGGATTCCCTCCCCGTCGGAGAGCCCAGACCTGCAATGGCAGAAGCGTTCCCGTAAGCCACAGGGACAACGAAGCAAACCAAACAGCTAACGAGCTTGAGTAACCACCCATGAAGACCCTTGCGGTGATGGTCTGCCCGGAGAAAACACGAGTAGTGCTGGCCGCGTGCGCACCAACGAGGTGCGCGGGGTGCTCAGGAGGGTATGGCTAAGCTGAGGGTGCACTGAATTGCTACGAGGTGCTCGGAGTGGCTGGGTTGCCGTCAGGGAGCGTCCATGCGGTCTTATGGACCCGGTGGCACGGTATTTCAAAATTGCGGCCCTGTGCAATGGCATACACAACAAGGTGGGGACGGGGCACGGCCAGATACCTAGCGAAGCCGAGCGTAAGCCGAATTGGAGTCTAATGCTATGGTCACGGTGAATTGGGAAGAGTCGTCTCAGCGGCCATGGAGACAGCGGGGCAGGGGAGGTCCTGGCATGGCTTGGCTCGGTCTGACTACTGTGTCAATGCAATGAGCCAACACATTCCTACGGCGAACAATGGGGCGGAAGGGCGTGCCCCGACATTTATGCGCACCGCCACCGCCATCAAGGCAAAGCGACGAAACACGCGGTATGGCGCCATCGCGGCGGCAGCACACCGGACAAAAGACGTGAAGCGATGCGACGCGGGGGATGGCGGGCGGCGGACGCGTCCTTCGAGCGCGCACTAATGGAAGTCGCCGTCGATGCAGCGGCGTGGCCACGGGCGGCGGCGTGAACGTGGGACCTGGTGCGCCTATGGCCTAAAACGAGGCAGGACAAGGTGCGGCGGAGCTTGGTCGGTGGCCTGGGCGCAGCGCATCAGCCGGTGAGGTGACCTGCGTGCCACGAGGAGTAGTAGGCAGCCAAGGCAGCAGTAGCCAGAGCCTACGCGCGGTGTGTTCATGGGGACCGAGCGAACGTAGCTAGCGCATGGGCGCGCGCTGGTGAACCTACAGTAGCGCCAAGCCACGCGGCGGCGGTGGCCGTGGTCAGCGCGCGGTGGTGAAACAGCGGCGGAGCGAGCGACCTTAACCTTGCGATGCGAGCAGCGCGTCGTCGTGGGCTGGCGATGGGGCGCGGCGCGGCGGCGGGTGTGGCTGGCACTGACGATAAGGGCGCTGGCAAGCCAGCAGCGGTGGTGACTGCGCCCCGAACCAAGCCACATGCCATGCACGCTTTCTAAAGCAGTCAGAAAACTGATACTCAAAGCTTCGAATGCCAAACTAATTGCTCGATGCGCAAGAGGGTACATCAAGCTATCCATCGCCGTCAAGACATCATGCTACTGCTTAAGCCAATCACTCCACAGAGCTTGCCAAAAGTGACACCATCGACCCCTTCTAGGACTTATGTGAACGACTTTGTTACGAACGATTTCGTGTCGAAAAACCAAATCTGACCCACAGGGTGTACTAGCTAGTTACATTGTCCTCGACCGCACATGATTTATCGCCGTTCACAAAACGTTCTCTAGCCTTTTTGTTTTGACAAGAATTTAATTAGGATAATAAACAACGCTATGTGACACGAAACATAACCTTCGTGTTCTTGTTTCATATAACTGTTTTAGGGACCAAACTTTGATTTATAATTTATGTTATACACACATGCACATAATTACGATGCTCATGAAATGTTTTAGCAAAACATTACAATGTAACACCGGGGTGTTACAAATCTACCACCCTAAAACAAAATCTCGACCCGAGATTTATGTGCCTAGTGTGAGAAAAGGATAGGGAAATACATTTTTGACGCAGCAACTAACTATCTGAGCCGGCAAGAAGGTGGGGGTAATGCTCTAATATGTAGCTCTCCTGTTCCCAAGTGGCTTCCTCTTCCGAATGATTTTGCCACTACACCTTGTAGAATTTTATCACCCTATTCCTGGTCACTCTCTCCTTTTCATCCAAGATTTTTATAGGATGCTCCACATAAGACAGATCAGGTTGGAGCGGAAGTCCTTCAATTTCCACTGCTTCTTCAGGAACCCACAGGCATTTCTTCAATTGTGAGACGTGAAACACATTATGAACTGCTGAGAGAATTTCAGGAAGCTGGAGGCGATAAGCCACGGGGCCACATTGCTGCAACACCTTGTATGGACCCACATACCGAGGGGCTAACTTGCCATGGACACCAAACCGATGAACCCCTCTCATAGGAGATACTTTGAGATACACAAAATCCCCAACTGCAAACTCCAAAGGCCTTCTTCGCTTGTCTGCGTAAGCCTTTTGTCGGCTCTGAGCTGCCTTCAAATGGTCACGAATAATACTGACTTTCTCTTGAGCCTCTTTTATGAAATCAGGCCTAAAGTACCCACGGTCTCCTACTTCGACCCAGTTCAGTGGCGTTCTACATTTCTGCCCGTATAAAGCTTCAAACGGTGCCATTCGGATACTCTCTTGGTAGCTATTATTATATGAAAACTCAGCCAACTTCAAACACTTATCCCATTTCTTAGGAAAAGAAATGGCATAAGCTCTCAACATATCCTCGAGCACCTGGTTTACCCTTTCAGTTTGACCATCAGTTTGTGGGTGGTATGCCGAGCTTCTAAGGAGATGAGTACCCAGACATTCTTGGAGTTTCTCCCATTAACGAGAGACAAAAATTGGCCCTCTATCAGAGATGATAGTAAGAGGAACTCCATGTAGGGTCACAATCTGATCAAAGTATATCTCCGCATACTTTCTAGCAGTGTACCTAGTATCCACCGGAAGGAAATGGGCCGACTTGGTGAGGCGGTCCACAATGACCGAGATGGAATCAAAGCCCATGGAGGTGCGGGGTAAACCCATAATGAAATCCAGGGAAATATCCTCCCATTTCCAAACAGGAATGGGCAAAGGCTGCAGATACCTAGGAGGACGCATATGATCTGCCTTGACTCTTCCGCAAGTGTCACACTCTGCAACAAACTAGGTAATATCTTGGTTCATGTAGGACCACCAGTACAGTTGGCATAGATCATGGTACATCTTGTTGCTGCCAGGATGGATAGATAGCTTGGAATGATGAGCTTCTTGCAAAATCTTTCTTTTCAACTCTTCATTAGATGGAACCACCAGTCTATTCTTGTATCTCACGACACCCTACTCATTAATGCTAAAATGAGGGCCACGTCCTTCAGCCATCAACTTCCTGATGTGAGGAATCTCTTCGGGGTCTTCCTTCTGCTCCCGAATAATCTGCTCTAGCAACTCTGAGGTCAATGCAATATGAGCTAACACCTCTGTGTGGTGGAGAGACAAGGGTATCTCCTCAACCCGATGTGACTTACGACTCAAAGCATCAGCTACCACATTGGCTTTTCCTGGATGATAATGAACTTCCAAATTATAATCCTTTATCAACTCTAACCACCTTCTTTGCCTCATGTTCAGCTCAGACTGAGTGAAAATATACTTGAGGCTCTTATGGTCTGTGAAGACGTGCACTTTGTTGCCCAACAAATAATGCCTCCAAATCTTCATAGCGTGGACAATAGCAGCCAGCTCTAAGTCATGAGTGGGGTAGTTCACCTCGTGCTTCTTCAGTTGGCGCGAAGCATAAGCTATCACACGCCCATCTTGCATCAGCACACACCCTAGCCCTGTCTTTGAGGCATCACAATATACATCAAAGGGCCTCTCAATATCTGGTTGAGCCAACACAGGAGCAGTGGTCAGAAAAGTCTTTAGAGACTGAAAGGCTTTTTCAAATGCTGGACTCCAGTCAAACTTAGCTTCTTTCTGGAGCAGCTTAGTCATGGGCTAGGGCTATCTTGGAGAAATCAGGGATGAAACATCGATAGTAACCAGCGAGACCAAGGAACTAGCAGATCTGATGCACAAACTTGGGGGATTTCCAATCTAATACATCTTGCACCTTGCTGGGATCTTCAGAAATGCCTTCTGGTGTCAACACTTGCCCCAAAAACTGCACTCAATCTAACCAAAACTCACACTTGCTGAATTTGGCATACAGCTTGTGCTCCCTTAGTCGAGTCAGTACTATCCGAATGTGTCGGGCATGCTCTTCATCATTCTTGGAATAGATCAAGATGTCATCAATAAAAACCACCACAAACTTATCCAGCTCTGGCATGAAGACTGAATTTATCAGATACATGAAGAAGGCATGAGCATTGGTAAGACCAAAAGACATCACTAGGTACTCATATAGCCCATACCTAGTAGAGAAAGCTGTCTTTGGTATATCCTGTGGCCTGATCTTGATCTGATGATAGCCCGATCTGAGATCAATCTTCGAGAACACCTTAGCACCAGCTAATTGGTCAAACAAGGTATCTATGCAAGGTAAAGGATACTTGTTCTTCACTGTTACCACATTAAGGGGACGGTAATCCACACACATCTGCAAGGTACCATCCTTCTTCTTAACAAAAATAGCTGGGCAACCCCATGGTGAGGAACTCGTGCGGATGAAACCTTTGTCCATCAATTCTTCCAGCTGCTTCTTCTTTTCTGCTAGTTCTCTTGGAGCCATATGGTATGGACGTCTAGAGATGGGGGCAGTACCAGGCTCAAGCTTAATGGAAAATTCTACCTCACGGTCTAGTGGCAACCCAGGAAGATCTTCAGGGAAAACATCTAGGAACTCACATACTACCTGAATGGAGGTAAGATCAGGAACGGCTTTAGCACGGGCAGCAATAGGTAAGACTGGTTCAGAGGGTATAATAAGGGACATCCTATCATCAGAAGAAGGAAGCCGCAACTCCACACTTTGCCTCTTCATATCCAATACTACCCCATACACCCGCAACCAGTTCATTCCAAGAATAGCATCAATGCCTTGCCCAGGCATTATCATGAACTGTAGACGATAAGTGTGGGTGGCTAATACCAAACTTACTGTATCCGTGTGGGTATTGATGAACATCTGCGAACCCACAGTATGGATCTTATAGGCATACGGTATAGCCATAAGTGATAAGTTGTGCCGCTCTACAAACCCCATGCTCATGAAGGAATGTGATGCACCAGAATCGAACAACACCAAAGCTGGATGGGAGTCGATGGTAAACATACCAGCCATAACTTTCTCCTACTGCACAACCTGCTGAGCATTTGTGAAGTTCACCTGGCCAGACCTGCTGGGCACCTTCTTCTTAATGATGGTGCTCTTGATAAGCCTGGAATTCGCTGACGGTTGGGCTGACTGAGCGGGCTGGTTCTGGGGACAGGCCCGGGCATAGTGGCCATCTTTACCACATTTGAAACAAGCCCCTGGCCTGTTCCCAAACCCCTAATGAGGTGGGACCTGCTGTCCCTGAGACTGATGTGGCTGCACCTGCTGCGGAGGTGCATGATACTAAGTGGAGGAAGTCTGCGATGTCTGCTGAGGCTGTCGGAACGAAGGCCCACCGGATGGTTGATAGGGCCCCCCCGGACAAGCGGAATCTTCTGAGTGTGGGGGTGGCTAGAAGATCCTGCGTCCCCCCATTTCCTCTTTCAATCAGCTTGAGATGCCCGCTGAAAACCTTCAACGTCAATGGTGGTGTTCATCAGAGCCCCAAAGGTCTAATAGTTCCCTAGATATAGTTTCTCCTGAAGAGTGGGAGTGAGACCACGAAAGAAGCGGTCCCTCTTCTTGTCATCCGTATCCACCTGACTGCCAGCATACTAAGCCAAGTGGTTGAACTTGTTCACATACTCCATCACAATTTTGTTTCCCTAGCGCAGCTCCAGGAACTTGGTCACCTTCTGGTTGATAACACCAGCAGGGATGAAGAACTCTCTGAAGGCGGTGGAGAACTCCTACCATGTTGCTGGTTGATCTGGCAGCTCCGTGGCCTAGAAATTTTCCCACCAGGCACCTGTGGACCCCAAAAGCTGTTGGGCCGCAAAGTACACCTTCTGCTCATCGATCACTCCGAGCAGTCAAAACTTCTGCTCCATAGTGCGAAGCCAGTGCTCCGCCTCTAGGGGCTCGTCAGACGTTGTGAACGTGGGTGGGTGAGTCTTGAGGAAGTCCTGATAAGAGGACTGTCCCTTAGGATGGTGAGCACCACCCCCGTTCCCACCGTTGCCTCTGAGACCTCCGCGGGCAAGGCCCCCAATGGCCTGTGCCATAACCTCCATGGCACGAGCTGTCTCCTGGCGAGCAGCAGCTGACTCCCGGCGAGCGGCCAACAGCTCCGCCATTATCTCAGCGAGGGTCATCGGCTGAGGCGGTGGTGGTGGTAGAAAAGGATGAGGAACCAGGGGTGGGGCCTCCTGACCTCCCCCAATGCCATGCTCAAAGGCTCGGCCACTGTCACCCTGGCCCTCGTTAGCCGCCCCTGAACTGGTGCTCCCGTGTCCAGATCTTAGGTTCATCTATAAGAGACAGGAACCATCCATCAAAACACCCTTCCGATCAGAACCAAGGGATTAGAGAGATGACAGCACAATTATTTAAGCATTTCATTTAGTTAGTCCTATCAGTTTACTAATTCCATTATACATGAAGGGGATTTTTGGTTCAAGTAAGATGCTATTATTAGGATGCATGCTTCGACCTATACATTCACTCAAGCCAGAAATATAGCGGCATTCGTAGAATTTTCGGCACATCGCACACTCACTTTCTGTATACTAAGCGGTTTCTTACACAACGTAAGTCAGTGTACATGTAGAAAACTGATTAGATAAAACTAGTGCCGCTATCCAAGATAGACCATATTGCTAGGGCTTATACTTATATACCTAATATAATCGCATCCTACCTTTTCGCAAAACCTTTTGTTGGTCCAAGTTTCAAAGTTTTGAAAAGAGTGATGAAACTCGTAACCACTATTGGCTCTGGTTCCAACTGTGGTAGAACCTCCCAAAATAGCGTACTTACGGAGGCGCTCGTCTTCCACTAGACACTAAGCACCCCGAAAGCAACTACAGCGAGCGGTGTCCATCGGGCACACCCCGAGGGAGAACCCGAAAGATCCACATTTTTCCCAAGGATCCAATAATGAGAACGAGTTACAACACAAGTCCATTTCATACATTAGAGTTTCTTAAAAAGTACATTATTACAATACCAAATACAGAGTGCGGAATGATAAATAGCGGAATATTAAAAAGATAACATCTAGCGATAAGGTAGGGAGGATTCCGTCTGAGCCCACCAGAAGAATCCTCCACACAAGGTACTCCTCAAGCATCACCTGCAATAGGGGTAAATAAACCCTGAGTACACAATGTACTCGCAAGACTTACCCGACTAGTGGGAATAATTTCCTGACTCCAAGGGATATGATAGGCTTTATGGTTTGCTGGTTTTCTTTAGCAGAAAGCAATACTAATGGTGAGTCCTTATTTATGTATTATTATTATCAGCCGTATTAAGTTATCATCTAGCCAATCTATATAAGCATCTATCTACTTTCAAGCAAGGGTTGAGCAATCAGTTATATTTCTTCTTCTTTCTCCACTTTCAGTTCTTACTACGGTGCTAAACCGCAGACAAGTCATACTGGATCCCCCGGTGATTCATGAATCAATGTGCCCAGCTGGGTGCCCCGAAAACACACGCCCCACTTGTACCCCAGGCACAAGCAGGACTAACCCATCACCCTCCTGTCCCGGGTGTCCAGGTCCCCGTCCAAACTTGGACTCGAAGCCCCCACATCCTAAGTCCCGGACTCAGTGTGGTGCAAGGACCTCCACCACCTCCTCTTCCCATCAGTCGGTCCGGAAAGAGCCGGATCCGTGACAAGAGAGCAACAGGCCTTCCCTACGCCCATACCCAAGTATGTGCTCGGGACAATAATCTGTGACTTGCCTAGAGTCATATGCAACGACCGGTCCTTAATTGACACAGACAGGGAAAAAGTGTAACCGAGCTATGCCCTATTGGCCATAGGACACAACCCTTTACACCCACCAATACCCAAACCATATCCCTGCCCGGTCACCATTTACCTTTCCATCATTTTATCACCTATTTGCGAGTAACGGCAGGTTACTCACGCTATCGATATCCTGAGCATAGCAGCTACTCGACCTATACTAGTAGGACTCATGGGTAGATATATTTATGCATGTAGTTTCCATAAAATGCCTATAACATAAATGGACATCATACATATATTCAGTGATCATTTGAAAATAGGGGTTATGCACTGGGGCTTGCCTTGGGCAGGTGTCGGGTTAGCAAGGTCAGTACCAACAGGCTCCTAGGCTTCCTCCTGTGCAAAGATCTCCTCCTCGTATTCCTCGATAACCTCGTCGTATTCTGGCTCATCGACGGGCATGAAATCTACCAGTTGGTGATCTACATGAAATGATGATGTAATGATTAACACTACGGCAACAACAACTCTAAATTTAAAAGTACATCTATTAAACTACTAAGTGAGATCTACCCACTAAAGGCTAAGCTACGTATTGTCACTACTAACAAGTATTAAACATGGCATACATTCGTACAGCAATTACCAATGTTCTTACTCTAAACGCTAATTTACACTATATGCGATAAAGCAAAGGTAATAGCCACTCTATCTAACAACTCGTTCTAAGGCTACGAAATTTACAGCAAGCACATATTATCCTAGTGAACATACTGTAAAATTTCTAAAGTAAAACTATTACCGATTAGCCATAAGAATTCCTACAAACATTAATCTACATAATGCTAAGTTTTCTAATTAGAATTTACGAGCCTATCATCATAATAGCTAGCTGAGAACTAACTACACTAACAGATAGATGGCATTTTTGTGATCCTAACAAAATTAGTCTCACTATTTTTGGACAACTACACAATTTGCTACGATTTATCGAAGTTGGACTCATAACTGAAATAAATAAACATTTCTTATTTACTGGAAATTATGAAAACCGAATTCTACTCCTTCGGCCCAACCCGCTGGCTCGGCCCGTGACTGCGCGACGTGCACGCTAGAGCAGCGCGGCCCACGTGCGCACGCGTGGCCCACCGGCCAACGGCCCGCGACGGGAGAAGGCCTGTGCGCGCTGACGGTTTCGCGGAAATGCCCCTGAACTACTTGACATTTACCGCGAGCGCTAAGACACTATTTACCCAGTCTACGATTTTATGGTTACGTCCTCCCCTTCCTCCTTCTTTACCATGGCGGTGTCCCTCTGCACCAGTGCACGCACCGGCGCGATGGTGCGGGCACTGAGCTGCCACGCCGGCGACACCCGAGTCCCCAAGACCTAACTAAGGGGCCGATGAGTACCTCCAAGGCAGCACATGGTGTCTGGAAGCGGTTCAGCGAGCAGGGGCGTCGTCCCAGATTCCTTCCCCATCGGAGTGCCCAGACCTGTAATGGCGGAAGCGTCCCCGTAAGCCACAGCGACAACAAAGCAAACCAAACAGCTAACGAGCTCGAGTAACCACCCACAAAGACCCTTGCGGTGATGGTTTAGCCGGAGAAAACACGAGTAGTCCTGGCCGCGTGCGCACCGACGAGGTGACAGCGCCCGGCGATGGCACGACCGCGGTAGTGGTGGCTGGCCTACTACAAAGCTACGGCTGAGGTGCGCGGGGTGCTTAGGAGGGTATGGCTAAGCTAAGGGTGCACTGAATTGCTATGAGGTGCTCAGAGTGGCTGGCTTGCCGTCAGAGAGCGTCCATGCGGTCTTATGGACCCGGTGGCGCGATATTTTGAAATTGCGGCCCTGTGCAATGGCATACACAGTAAGGTGGGGATGGGGCATGTCCAGATACCTAGCGAAGCCAATGGTAAGCCAAATTGGAGTCTAATGCTATGGTCACGGTGAATTGGGAAGAGTCGTCTCGGCGGCCATGGAGACAGCGGGGCAGGGGAGGTCCTAGCGTGGCTTGGCTCGGTCCGGCTGCGGCGTCAACGCAATGAGCCAACACATTCCTACGGGGAATAGCCGGACAGGCGGGACATGCCCTAGACGGCTGTCTGCACGGCCACTATGGCAAAGCGATGAGCGCGGTATGGCGCCATCGCGGCGGGCAGCGCCAGACAAAGACGCATAGCGATGCAACACTGAGGGGATGGCGGGGCAGGTGGACGTCCTTCGAGCGTGCAGCCAAGGGAAGTCAGCGGTCTGTACTGCATGTGGCCGCTGGCGACGTGAACGCGGGACCCGGTGCGCCTACGGCCAAAATGGGGCAGGATAAGGCACGACGGAGCTTGGTCGGCGGCTTTGGGTGCGGCCTTGTCGGCCGCGAGAGGTGACCCGCAGCGCCACGAGGAGCGATCTGCAGCCAAAGCGATGGCGAGCGAGAGAGACTACGCACGGTGTGTTCACGGGGACCGAGCAGACACGGCTAGCGTATGGGCGCCTGTTGGTGAACTGCGGCGGCGAAGCCCCAAGCCACGCGGTGGTGGTGGCCCGCGGTCGTAGGCGGTGGTGAATGAGCGGCGGAGCGAGCGGCCGCCTTGGTGCGCGATACGAGAGCCACGCGTCGTCGTGAGCCCGGCGGTGGGATGCAACTGGTGCAATAGTGGGCGTGGCCTACGCGACAGGGGGCGCTGGCAAGCCAGCAGCGGTGGTAACCACGCCCCGGACCAAGCCACATGCCGTGCACGCTTTCTAAAGCAGTCAGAAAACTCGTACTCAAAGCTTCGAATGCCAAACTAATTGCTCGATGCACAAGAGGGTACATCAAGCTATCCATCGCCGTCAAGACATCGCGCTACTGCTTAAGCCAATCGCTCCACAGAGCTTGCCAAAAGTGACACCATCGACCCCTTCTAAGACTTACGCGAACGACTTTGTTACGAACGATTTCGCATCGAAAAACCAAATCCGACCCACGGGGTGTACTAGCTAGTTACATTGTCCTTGACCGCACATGATTTATCGCCGTTCACAAAACGTTCTCTAGCCTTTTTGTTTTGACAAGAATTCGATTAGGATAATAAACAACGCTATGTGACACGAAACATAACCTTCGCGTTCTCGTTTCATATAACTGTTTCAGGGACCGAACTTTGATTTATAATTTATGTTGTACACACATGCACATAATTACGATGCTCATGAAATGTTTTAGCAAAACATTACAATGTAACACCGGGGTGTTACAAACTAGTATCATGAAAATGGCATTTCAAATGAAATCAACACTTAGAGGGAAATTTGGTCTATGTCATGAAATAAACATTGTTCCAATTATCATTATAGATGTGTCTAAGGTATTTTGGTGACCTCACAACCATCTCATGCATTGGTCACATATGATCATAAGCATAATTAAGTATATGAGCAACATCCCATGTGATAAAGAGAAGGTAAATGAAATGAAACTTCATATGCTCATGCTCATGAATGCTTGGATAATGCTTGTGCTCGTGAAATGCAAATGCCAAATGCAATGCTTAACGCTAGGGTGTTACAACGCCTCCCCCTTATAGAAATCTCATCCTGAGATTTGCAAGACCTACCATTCTTCGTAAAAAGTAGGATAGACTTCACGCAAGTAATCCTCCCGTTCCCAAGTGACGTCTTGTTCACTGTGGTTATTCCACACCACCTTGTAGAATTTAATAACCTTGCTCCGAGTTACTCTTTCTATTTCTTCTAGCACTCGGATGGGTTTCTCTTCATAAGTCAAATCCGATTGGAGCTTAATGTTGGTGGGTGCAATAGCTTCATCAGGTATGCAAAGGCATCTTTTTAACTGGGAAACATGGAAGACATTGAATATAGCACTCATCTCAAGGGGAAGTTGTAACTTGTAAGAGACATTTCCCTTTTATTCAAAAATCTAATACGGGCCTACATATCTAGGCATAAGCTTCCTTTTCACTCCAAATCTCTACACTCCCGTCATGGGCAAAACTTTTTAGTACACATAGTCCCCCACTTCAAAGGTTAGTGGTCTTCTCCTTTTATGAGCATAACTCTTTTATCTTGACTGAGCTGCTTTCATGTGCTGTTGGATAGCACGTACTTGTTCTCCAGCTTCTATGACAAAATCTATGCCATAGTACCTCCTTTCTCTGGGCTCAATCCAATTCAAAGTTCTACATTTCTGACCGTACAAGGCTTCAAAAGGAGCCATCTTGATGCTCTCTTGATAACTGTTGTTATAGGAAAACTTGGCTAAAGGTAGCCATTTCTCCCATGAACCCTTGGAGGATATAACACAAGCTCTCAACATATCTTCTAAGATCTGGTTCACTCGCTCGGTCTGTCCTGAAGTTTGTGGATGATATGCTGAACTTCTGATTAGTTTAGTTCCCAAGGCCTGGTGCAAGTGTTCCCAGAAGCAAGCTATAAACTGTGGTCCCCAATCTGAGATTATGGTCCTTGGTACTCCATGTAGTCTCATGATCTGAGAAACATACAGCTCAGCATACTTCCCCGCATGATACCTTGTGTTAACCGGTACCAAATGTGCTGACTTGGTGAGGCAATCTACAATGACCCATATGGAATCGTAACCTTGTTGTGTTAGCGGGAGGCCTATAATGAAGTCCATACTTATTTCCTCCCATTTCTATCCTGAATAGGCAATGGCTGAAGTAATCCAGCAAATTTCAAATGAATGGTCTTGACTCTACTGCAATTATCACACCTAGCGACATATGCGGTGATTTCCTTCTTCATCTTGGTCCACCAAAAATAGCTTTTCAAATCTTGATATATTTTGCCACTGCCCAGATGGATAGACAACTTGGATGAATGAGCTTCATCTAGAATTTGATTTCTAAGTTCACGGTCTTTTAGTACTACCAGTCGGTACTCAAACCATAGCACACCTCTTTCATCCAACCTAAAATGTTTGGTTTCCTATTCTTTCATCTTTCGCTTGATGTGGAACACACCCACATCTGTCTTCTGTAGTTCTATGATTTTGCTCTCAAGTGAGCAACTGACAGTGATATTGTGCAGCACAACAGGATGTAACAAATTAAATCCATCTTCCAACAAGGCTTCCACGGTGTTACAATGAGATTTCCGACTAAGTGCATCTGCTATAACATTGGCTTTTCGTGGATGGTAGTGCACTTCCAAATTATAGTCCTTGATCAGCTCTAGCCATCTACGTTGCCTCATGTTCAGCTCAGGTTGAGTGAAGATATATTTGAGACTTTTGTGATTAGTGTATATGTGACATACGTTCCCAAGCAAGTAATGTCTCCATATCTTCAAAGCGTGGACAACTGCGGCAAGCTCCAAATCATGTGTAGGATAGTTGACTTCATGCTTTCTCAATTGTCGAGAAGCATAGGCAATAACTCGACCTTCTTGCATGAGCACACATGCCAAACCTATACCCGATGCATCACAAAACACATCGAAAGGCTTCTCAATATTAGGTTGTGCTAAAATAGGAGCTGTAGTTAATAAGGTCCATAAGGTGTGAAAAGCAGCTTCACACTCTGGCGTCCAATTAAACTTCTCATCCTTCTAGAGTAGTCTGGTCATGGGCTTAGCTATCTTGGAGAAATCTAGAATGAAACGACGATAGTAGCCTGCTAACCCTAGAAAACTCCAAACTTCATGAACCAAAGTCGGTGCCTTCCGATCCATGACCTCTTGTACTTTAGATGGTTGTACAGAAATTCCATCTTCAGATAAGATATGACCCAAGAAAGGTACTTTCTTCAACAAAAATTCACATTTGCTAAATTTAGCATATAATTTATGCTCCCTCAATCTAGATAAAATAACTCTCAGATGCTCTGCATGATCTGCCTCATTCTCCGAGTAAATCAAGATATCATTGATAAACACAACCACGAACTTGTCGAGCTTGGCATGAATACCAAATTCATCAAGTACATGAAGTAGGAAGGAGCATTTATCAGTCCCAAAGACATGACCAAATACTCGTACAAGCCATATCTAGTGGAGAAAGCTGTTTTAGGTACATCCTTTGGCCTGATCTTAATCTGATGATAGTCTGACCTCAAGACAATCTTAGAGAATACCTTTGCTTTTGCCAGTTGATCGAACAGGATATCGATGCATGGCAAAGGATACTTATTCTTAATGGTCACAGCATTAAGCAGCCTGTAGTCCACACACATCCACAAGGATGTATCCTTCTCTACAAATAAAGCTGGACAACCCCATGGAGATGAACTAGGTCCAATGAGACCTTTGTCCAAAAGTTCTTATAGCTGAATTTTATGTTTGGCTAACTCGTTTGGTGGCATCCTATAGGGTCTTCTTAAGATAGGTGCCATACCTAGCACTAACTCGATCTTAAATTCCACATCCCTATCAGGCGGTAAACCCGACAATTTGTCTGGAAATACATCAGGAAATTCATAGACTACTAGAATATCGCATAGGGTAGTGGCTTGAATAGCACAAGACAAGTTTTGAAGATCAAAACTCCGAGGAAGTGGTACTAGAAAAGCATTACTCCCCTTTGGTTCTCTCAACATAATTGTTATAGTGGTAGTGTTAATGAGAACTCCATGACCCCTCATCCAATTCATGCCCAAAATCACATCTATTGCTAGTCTTAGCAATATTATAAGATCCATAGTGTACTCCCTCTCTTGTATAGAGATGAGCACATCTCTCACTAATTGATTAGTAGAAATAGTGGCCCAGCTGAACTTATACTATAACCACCCTTGTCTACCTCAATTATATTCTGATCATACTTAGATACAAATGCTTGGCTCATAAATGAATGAGAAGCTCCAGAATCAAATAAAATAATGGCGGGATGTTTGTTAACAAGAAACATACCAATGGTAGCAACTTCTCCCATGGGAATTTCTTCCACGGCTGTGTAATGCACATATCTAGGATGTGCTTTTGGATTGGCCTATTTCTGATTACCCTGGTTTTGATTGCCATTCTTCTTGGGATGGGGACACTCCTTGGCCCAATGACCCAACTAATTGCAGTTGAAGCATGGCTGCTTGTTCCTTGGTCCTGCTGAGCTTCCCTAGCCTGCATTACCCTTACGTATGGCAATGGTGAATGCCCTGCGAAATGTCTTCTGGGGGCGATTGGCTTGAGCTTTGGGTTGAGGAGGCCTATTCTTAGGCGCTGGTGGACAGAACTGTGGCCTAGCTACCACTGGAGCTTTGGACTGAGATGATCCCAAGGCACCTACCTCAGCTACTCTTTTATAGCCCTTTGCTACTGTGTGCAAGTTGTTCTGATTCTCTTGGTGTTAGGGACCAAATACTAGGGTACCCAAAGAGGTGGAGCTAATAACCATCAAACGTTGATGCTTCTGAACAGACAAGAACGCAACTATAGTTCTTGATCATATGATCGAAGGTTGGCTGCGCCTCACCTGGCTGCTAAGGGTTGGCTCCACCTCACCCGACCCCCAAGGGCTGGACTTCGCCTCGCTCGATGTCTAGGGGCAGACTCTGCCTCGCTCGATGGCTGAGGGCTGGCTCCGTCTCGCCCGACGTCTGAGGGCAGGCTCTGCCTCGCCCAACGTCCGAGGGTTGGCTCCTCCTTGCCTGACGTCTGGAGGTAGACTCCACCTCACCCAACAATCGGGGACTGGCTCTGCCTCACCCGACCCCTAAGGGTTGGTCTCCGCCTTGCCCGATGACTGAGGGCTAGCTCTGCCTTGCCCGACGACCTAGGACCAGGGGCTGGCTCTGCCCCACCCGACGTCTAGGGGTAGGCTCCACCTCGCAAGATGTCCGAGGGCTGGCTCTACCTCGCCCGACGTCTGAGGGCTGGCTCCACCTCACCCAACATCTGCACCCTACTCCTTCATAATGACGAGCATAGGGTAAGATAGGACACTCAAGTCAACCGCAGTACCGAGGACCATACCCTGCATGCCTATGGGCAAGTACCACCAGGATATGATGGGATGGGCACTTTAAGCCCTTCCAGGCATGACAGAGCCCGAACAGTGTTGTAGGCACCGACTTTTGTCTTATAGTGTTGTGGGCATCGCCATTAGCCCTCGGATGCGAATCGTGACATAAGCATACGACAACCACTACAATCTAGGAGGGAACTCACATCATCTATAGTAATGGACATATGGTCACTTCCCCATCTGCTCCCCGTAGCATCATGGCTCGGCACCCTGGTGCATCACGCTGCCTACCGGGGCAGGATGGGACATGACCATTTGCTGATCGAACCTAGAGCATGGCCCTATCAAGATCAGCGAACACTCTATCCCTGGCACCGTCTGCCATGTTAGCGGGGCTGGCTCAGAGGAAAAGGAAGACCTGGCACCTTCGAAGGACCTTCCTGGCCTCTGGTTTTTCTTCTTTCTCCCATCTATAACCCCTGCTCTCCCTTGATCTATAAAAGGGATGGCAGGGCACCCCATTAAGGGGATGGATCAATTCGACATACCACACACCACATTACACACAGCTAAGCAGCAACGTAGCTCTCAGTACTCGTTCGACCTTTCCATCAGAGACTTGGGACCTGTCCCTCTCTCGACCATTTGTACCCCCTACTATGAACCTTTCAGTGTTAATAACATGAACAGCAGTAGCAGACTAGACATAGGGACATTCTGCCTAAACCAGTATAAACCTCGTGTCTTTTAGCACACCATTCAGGCCTAACGCACAACAAATACAAATTTACTAGTTGGTGTTTACTCAAAACACCGACAGTTGGCGCGCCAAGTAGGGGACCTTTGCGTGTTTCAACGTTAAACATCAGGCCACGGATGGCTAGCCATGGTATCAGCTGGGTCCCAGGCGCACACATGCGCTTCAGGAACCTAGACTTCATCATCATGGTGGGAGGAGAGTTGGCATTGGCTCATGCCGCCATCCAATCTCTCCCCTCCATCGGCCTTGAGTGCCAGCTTGGTGTCTCCCTTGGACCCCAGCAGTCTAGGGAGGACCAGCACCACCTCACCCTTTCCGATGCCAATGACATGGCATGGTTTTTTGGAGGAGGGTCCCTCTCTCTAGAACACCACATACGGAGCACCCAGACAGCGCTTCCGTTCGGTCTCTGCAATGCCACGGCGACCGTTAGCCACCTTGTGGCACGACACATGGTCCTACTGCCCATGAACAATGAGTTCATGGGGGTGATTGAACACGTCACAGAATCTCTCCACAACCTCCTCATAGAGGAGCCAGGGTCGTCCTTTGGCTCTGACTCCAGTTGGGGGAGCCATCACCCCTCCCGGGAATGCTTCATGACGGGTACCCCCGAGGGACACGTCGAAAGCGTCCCCATGGAGGAGGCTACCCCGGTGGGCAACCTCGGCGATGAAACTGAAGGGGAGATAGTGGCCCCACCTCGCATGGGGGTGGAGCAACTGAAAGCCCGATAGCGGGACATCGAGGAAGCATGACTCTAGCTTGTGCAGGAATGCAAGGAGCTTGATCGGGAGATCAAGCACTGCGGAGACGGTGGGCGCGCACGCGCCATGGACCGTGATGTAAACCGAAGGATCATCACTGATGATGAAGCCCTTCCTCCCTTCTCCTAGGCAAGCTAGAACATCGTCACCATGACGGCCTTGCTCCATGGCCTTCTAGAGGCCGCGATGCCCGAGGATCATCAGGCCCACTGCAAGATTCACATGCTGCTCGAGCGTGCGGCAGTGCAGCAGGCAGAGAGCTCATTGTCTCGGTGATGCGAGCTAGATGCTAGCCAGTGCACGCCCTCTAGGCATCCCAGTAGGGACACATTGGTCCACCAGGCACCATATGGCGGCAGGCAGCACGCTGCTGTCCTGGTGCATCAGCATCTCGGCCGTAACCGCGACACCCGCAGCACTCTCGACGCCCACAGACGTACCTATGGCGATCCGAGACAAGGAACCCACCGTGGCTATCATCCTCGTCGCGGCGAATGCTACAATAGCAGTGAGGACCGAAGCCCGAGCCTCAGCCTGCCGGGCCCTCAGGCCTTCGGCCGTCACATCCTCAACGTTGCTTTCCCGCCAAGGTATCGAGCACCAACCAACATCCCGAAGTACTCTGGGGAAACAAACCCCAGACTATGGCTCGAAGACTATCGGCTTGCCTGCCAAGCCGGTGGTGCAGATAATGACGACTTCATTATCCACAACCTTCCACTGTTCTTAGCCGATTTGGCACTAGCGTGGTTGGAACACCTATCATCCAACACAATCCAGAGTTGGGCGGATCTGAAGGAGATCTTGTACACTCAGCCGATAACAAGTAATCACGCAACTTAGTGCAAGAGAAATATAAGCACAAGCACAACTTTTCAATAGGAGAATATCTTGTTTCTAGATCCAGAAGCCTTCTGCTTAGATAGAAAATAACTCATTCTTTTCCTTCAAACTCTTGCATTAAGGTCGATCCAATCGTTTGGTCATTGGCTGACACGTATAATTTAAAAGGTTTACCTTGCTGAGGAGGGACCAGCATATGTGGACATTTTATATATTCCTTTATCTCCTCAAACTCCTTTTGTTGCATGTCACCCCATTTAAACTCTTGATCATTCTTTAACTTCAACAAGGGAGAAAACGGCAGAACCTTTTCTGACAAATTTGAAATAAACCTTCTGATAAAATTAATCTTACCAAGAAAAGATTGTAATTCTATTTTAGTAGTCTAGGGCACTACATCATCAATTGCTTTCATACTTTTTTGACTAATTTTGATTCCTCTCGCGTGAACCAAAAAACCCAAAACCTATCCAGCTGATACTCCAAAGGCACACTTATTGGGATTCATCTTTAAACCATGTTTTCTTGTGCACTCCAAAGTCTTCCGCAAATCAGCTAGATGTTCCTTGTACCCTTTAGATTTTACAATCACATCATCAATGTAGATTTCAACAACCCTGCCGATCAACTTATGAAAAATATAATTCATCGCCCTCTGATAAGTTGCACCAGCATTCTTCAAACCAAAGGTCATCACAACCCATTCAAATAAACCGATTGTGTCAGGGTACCTAAAAGCTATTTTTGCTATGTCTTCCTCAGCCATAAAAATTTGATTATATCCTGCATTGCCGTCCATAAAACTAATAACCTTGTGCTTGGTTGCTGCATCTAGCAACATATAGGCTATTGGCATCGAATAACCATCCATGGGCGTCGCCTTGTTCAGATCTCTGAAATTGATGCAAACTCTTAACTTCTCATTTTTCTTATACACAGGAACAACATTCGATATCCATTCTACATATCGGCATGGTCGGATAAATTTAGCTTCTAGTAATCTCTCAATCTCCTTTTTGATGTTATCAAGAACATTTGGGTTAAATCTTCTTGGAGCTTGTTTAAACGGCCGATACCCAGGTTTGATTCGCAACTGATGTTCAACAATTGATCGATCTAGTCCAGGCATCTCATAGTATTCCCAAGCAAAACAATCTCTAAATTCTTTTTAATAAATCCACCAACTCTTGCTTGTACCATCGGCCTAGGCCTATCTCCAGAACCAATATCTATCTCTTCTAATTGATCGGCCAACGTAAAGCCATGTCCTAGTTTACCATCTGTACCATCTATTGGATTATCTATGAAAACAAACTCTTAGAGCCAACTGCTTAGATCGGCTATTGGCTTTCATCATTGGTCTTCATGAAGCCTCCTTCCCATAGCTTGCCAGAAAAACATTCAAAGTCTTGTAGCTTCTAATACATTGGATCAGCTGTTGCGATACTTATAGAATCATGAGCGTGAACCAGCTCAACATCATCTCCATGCCACTGAATCAAGCATTGATGCATAGTCAATGGTACACAACAATTTGCATGAATCCAATCATGACCAAGGAGTAAACTGTATGACCCCTTTCCATCAATGACGAAGAATGTGGTGAGCAAAGTTTTACTTCCGATTGTCAATTCGACATTCATTGCCCCTTGGTCTTCGATGCGTTACCTCTAAAATCTTTAAGCATCATGTCAATCTCAATCAAATCTCCTGGTCCTTTGCCAAGTTTACGAAAAGTAGTATAAGGCATAGGATTGATAGAAGCACCTCCATCCACCAACATTTTGCTCATCGGTTTCCCATCAACAAAACCTTTTACATACAAAGCTTTTAAGTGCCGATACTTGACTGGCATATCGAATATAGCTTGATGTACAACCGTCAACTTGGCAACTTTCTCCTCATACTCCGATTCATGAAAATCTAAATAGACTTCTTGGTCTGCTGGAGCTCTAAATTCTGACGGTAATAGAAAAGCCATTTGAATATTAGTTGTTGGTTGACCTCTATCGGCTGTTTGTTTAACGTGTCACACTTGAGGTCTACCAGATGCCCTAACCTATTCTAGCTCTCTGTTCCTTAGGCATTGTACCCTCATTTTTTGGCTTCTTG